>OZ038425.1:515354-1715354 GCA_964036235.1 Heterorhabditis bacteriophora | reverse complement strand
CACTAGATTTGATTTGATATAATTTTATTCATATAGAATAGGAGCACTGTTACTACCTATGGTTTAAAAAAGAATATTTACGATGCTTTAGCATATTAGTGCGTGCTTCGTTGTCGTAGCAACATGGGATTTGCTAGTATTTTAATAATCCCGTATACACACTGTTATGCGTCCTGTGCTGAACTGGATTGATAAAGTTCCCGAAGATGAAGGACAGGAAAGCGGGTATGTTACTTTAACTCTAAGGAATTATATGCTTTTCAAACACCATATTATTTGTCTGTTGTTTATTAAACAAATTATATTTCTCATAAATAACGAAAATATGAACCGATATTCCTATTGTCTTATATTTGTTATTTTAAACATTATTAGCACTAATTATCAAAACCCAGTAAATATTATGCTGCGACAAAGCAGTTCAATATCCAATCTCTTAAATGAATTAATTTTTATAAGATGCCCATGCACGAGACCATAGTTCATATCTGTTTAAAAGTGGGTTCAGAATATCACTTTCCTCTAAAGCCTGAGAGGTTGAAAAGTGTCATCAACTATAGTCTTAATTCTCATTACTCTGTAATGCCCAGTGTAAGTGGAGTGTACTGCATGAAAATAAGTATACAAAGACCTGTAAATATGTTTTTGCCTGAATTTATTTACATCAAGATATAGTCTAATTATTAAAATGATCCACCCGATTTTCTAGGTAAATAATGTAATGTAGTAACGCAAAGTTGTGGCGTGGCACCCAGTAAGAATGAAATGGACCCACTGCGGTACAGTAATGTATGATATTTTCTGTCCGGACATGATGATAGGTACGATATGCTAAAGTATTTTTAAGGTCTCACTTAACATAATTTGGTATGCATTTATTCAGAGTCAATTATACTCATTAAGGACTCCAATTGTCTAATAATAACATATACGTTCCACATTTATAGATAGAAGTTAATTTGTGCATGGGAGTTTGGCGTTGTTTTTACTGCATACTAGTGGTTGACATCCCAGTCATATTTTAATAGAACTAAAGTGGCGAAATATTGCGATAGGTTTATTATGTATTGTCCCAGCTCAGGCAAAAATATTTCGAAAACCGCTCATATATGATATATATGATTAGAAATTAAAAAAAAATTAACACTGAATTATTTATTTCAGTTGGGTCTTAACCCTACTATTATTAAGCTATAATTTCCAGTAATAATCTGAATATGAATTTAAATTTTCTAAGTGGTTAATGAATGATGTAAGATAGAGCGTAGCCCAAGCGCTCTAGACAAGACCGTCGTCCGATTTGACTATTTATTGTATTTGTGCGTGAGGAAGAGGGTAAATTACTGCGATCAGTCTTTGACTGTCACAAATGTTATTAATTTATTTTCCAAAACGAAGAAAGTTCGGCTTGCGATTTTCACGGTCGAAGTTGTCAGATCGTCCAAACCGCAAAAAGTTAGGATCAGATGACCTTTTTCCGAATCTTAGAAAATTCGGGTCAGCAGCTGCTTTCCCGAAACGAAGAAAATTTGGATCATTACGTCCTGAAATAAGGATATTAAACATATTTTTCTTTAAAAAATTAAATGGATAATTATATCACAATAATAAGCGCAAGTCTGGTTAGTTATGACTTTCCTATGGCTGTAAACTCCGTTTCGAAATCAAGATCTAATTTTTTTTAAACAATTATGCTTTAAAATATAATAGTATGTTTCATTAATGTGAATCAATAATTAATCTTCATGAGATTTACAGCCAAACCAACCAAAGTAATTTTGAACGTCGGTTATTGGTGACTAACCAGCGCGCTTCCATAATATTCTATTGACTTGAAATCGATTTTCCTAACCGAATCGTAGGAAATTCGGGTCACCGGCTGCTTTTCCGAAGCGTAGGAAGTTAGGCTTAGAACGACCGAACCGAAGAAAATTGGGATCAGATCCCTTCTTGCCAAACTGGATGCCACCGTCTGAAATTTAAAATCAAGGTTTCTTTGTTGGCGTGTTCATAGCTTTTCTTGCAGATTACTAATTTAGAAAAGCACATCAATAATGATTGCACATATTTGAATTTATTGAGACTATTATTCTAGAAAATGTGGTCATACATGTCCTCAATGGTTTTTAATTTTACCTCATCAAAAAACCAATAATTGATATACTAAATATTAAAATAGCAAGTGATGCTAATGAAAAGGCTTATACAGTAAATGGAATATTTGTGGAATTATTAGGTAATGATAAGCCAACGTGATGGTTCCTTACTTGATCTTCCATATCGCATGAAGTTGGGTTTCCGCTTCTCAATCTTTTTCAACGCTTCATCAGCATCTCCATTGCAACTATCACCTATAAAATAAACATGACGGTTAGACCAATAATACTGTAATTTTAAATAAGATGTGTTGAATTATATACAATATTAATGTTGAAATATATTAGATTTTAGTATAAGGATTTCACTTCATTTAACAAGAATTCATTAAATTACTATATCGTTGATAAAACAACGAGAATGTAATAAAAGAGAATATAATATTTGTGACTAATCCTAGTTATTGAATTTTAATATTAAAATAAATCAAGGAGATAAGTACTCAACTTTAATGTTAAATTAGACGGTCCTAAAACTAAAACTATTTGAAGAAATTACGATTTCTATTTCATTCATAAAATGTTTAGAATATAAGTGTTAAACTTGTTGCATGAGATTATAAGAAGACTAAAACTTTTGAGGAGAATTCACACATGCTAAAGCCTAGTTCTAACAAATACTTTTTTACAAGTATTTCGTTAAGATTTTTTTTGAGCTATTGAATTGAGACGGATGTTTTGCACTTTCATGGTAAAATTCAACTACTTTTTATTAAAACATGTATAAAACATATATATATATATATATATATATATATATATATAGTGTAGGTGGATACACTATTAACAGCAAGAATTACATCTTGCTCTTGCTTTTAACTGTTAAACTCGGACATAATGAAGTTTAAATAGAATAGGATTAGATATTACGCCTTGAAACTGCGACTAGGAAAAGTACTAGCTATAAACTAACTCGCTCCTTCCTAGAGGAGGAGTTGCACATGATTTTCCTTTACTAATTTTTTAACTGGTAACAAGATGTATATTTGTTTTGCACATTTAAAAAAATCTAGTTTATAAAATTAGCAACAAACCTAGATAAGCCATAACTTCAGCTTGTTCCACAGCTGCAAGCAGGCTAAAAACAGTGCAGAATTCAGATTCTTGAGCGGTTGAACAACATTCAGGGACAACCTAACATGAACAACGAATTATGTGCAGTCGGGAAATCTAGCAAACTACTGCAGAAGTCTATCTTCGTATACTATCCTTAACATATAATTTAAAAAGTAATAAGCCTAATGCAGTACAAAATAATAATTTTCGGTATACTAGACTTACATGAGGGACAACTACTGCAATGAGGAATCCTACGTGTAGTAGAAATGTCATAATAAAATGTTTCTTTTCTTGTGCAGTCACCTCTTATACCCATGCCAAAACTCGATTATATTCTATATTTTGCCACCATATGAGCCCTAATCATCGTTACCATGTAGCTCATTTGACGAGAAAGGAACATCTAATATAATTAACTATATCTGGAGATTTGTTGTTTTAAATGTGGTGCAGGGTGCTATACTCAATTGTACTAGTACAAAATATGGTTGTGTAAAAATAGCTAATATTTAAAACAATGGTGGGTTGTTAAAATAACATTTCTATTTAATAAAGTGTTTCTAGACAAATAATAAATATACTATAAAGTCATAGACATTTTCTATGTTGCTCACCATAGGAATTTAGTGAAGAACCAGTGCTATTTAAAATAAGACTTAGTTCCTATGGAAATGCGTACTTAATAGATATTTTAGGCACTGCGTTTATGACCTTGCCTACAAACCTGATGGATCTGAACTTCTAGTTGCTGCAGATAATAAAATTATTATCTATGATGGTGTTGATGGAACCTTGCTTCAGGTTCTAAAAGGTTACCCCAACTTTCTATTTTTATATTCATAACAAGAGTTTTTCATAAAATGCCTAAATACCACTTAAATTTTGATAGAGGTAAGAAAACTTGAATGAAATCATTCTTTAAAAATGTAAATCAGCTAATACCTGAATTTTTTTGCTTATTTTAAATATTATAATTATATTGTCTTTAAGGATTATTACCTAAAATATTTAATATTTCTTAGGTCATAAAGACTTAGTCTATGCTGTGGCATGGTCTCATGATGGAGAAACATTTGCATCAGGTAGTGCTGACAAGTCAGTTATACTATGGACTGAACAACATGAGGGGACCTTGAAATACAGGTTACTTATTCGGCTATATGCCATTCTATTTCATATTATTGATTTAATTACTATATCCAAAAAGAAAAATTTACTATAACTACAAATGAAATATTAATGTTTAAAATGTGAATATTAGTTCGTCTTTTTCTCTTTTGATAATGAGTAATTCTCTTTATAGCCATTCTGACGCAATTCAGTGCCTGGTCTTTTCTCCAGTTACAGCAATACTGCTCAGCTGTGCGATGGGAGATTTTGGTGAGCAATATTATTTAAACTAATCCAATTATCTAAATTATATTCATAGATGTGCATGTAGTCTTGATTAGGAAATATAATTCAAAAATTGAAGGTATTAAATTACTTTTATTAATTGAAATTCCCGTAAGTAAAACTTTGAGTAGAATTAA
Source organism: Heterorhabditis bacteriophora (assembly GCA_964036235.1). NCBI lineage: Eukaryota > Metazoa > Nematoda > Chromadorea > Rhabditida > Heterorhabditidae > Heterorhabditis > Heterorhabditis bacteriophora. The sequence continues at coordinate 1,710,607 of OZ038425.1, read as the reverse complement.
CAATGAAACCTTTTGCTATATACAAATAAGATAAATGAAAAGAATATAGGTGAAGAAAGAAAAATATAATCATACCCTAACTTTAGGTTTGTGGTCGGCAGCAGAAAAAAATGTACAAAAGCAGCGAATGAATGGTAGATGTTGTAGTTGTGCCTGGAATCAAGACGGAACCTTATTCGCTATTGGGACTTATGATGGAACCGTTCAAATTAAAAGAGCTGGGAACTTTGTTAGTTGGTCACTGATATTCAAATAAATAATTATATTATCATTCCATGTAATTTTTATTAATTATTCTTATTATTTTATTAAGTGATTATGAAAAATAATGCTAACTTATATGTTTAGTTACTATACCGAAAATGATTTTTTAAAGCTTTAAAATTTAGCAAAATGATGAATATGTGGCTAAAGTGGAACGTCCAGGGGGTGAACCAGTATGGGCTCTAAGATTCTGCTCACTTAAGTCGCCTGATGATGGAGGACGAAGGACATTCGATAATGAGTGGGATTCATTTTCATCCAGAACTTATGTGCCATAAATCTAAATGTTGATCTATATCTCATAGTAATGATCTAGTAAGTGTGAAATGGCTACTTGTTTAATCCACAAAACAATTTAGCAACCCTATATAGATCCGGTGGAGAGATACTGGCAGTGAGCGATTGGGGACAAAGAGTTGGATTCTACGATCTAGAAGGAAACAAAGTGAGAAAAGAAGACATGGTATTAGACTATGATCCGACCTGCATAGAATATATCCCAGGAGGACAGTTCCTTTTAATTGGTGGTGCAGGAAAGCAAGTTACATTGCATACCAGACTTGGTGAGATAATATTTTAACAGTTGCATAGATGTATGGGGTTTAATGACAATGCTTCTGTTTATAATTTTTCGTTTTTTTTGTATATGAATTATTATAAAATATTAGTATGTGAAGTACTTATTTTAAAGGCATGGAATCGTTTCCTTAAAATAATTAAGTATTTTATCTAAATTTGAACATATATCTATTAAACGACAAAAATATATTTAAGGTACTGAAATAGGTACGGTGGCTCAGATGGATACATGGGTGTGGTGTGTGCGAGTACGGCCAGTACCAAATCCCACAACGGTGGTAGTTGGATGCGTTGATGGAACTATTGCATGTTATAACCTCATGTTTAGCACAATACATGGACTACATAAGGAGCGTTATGCATTTAGGTGAGAATTCTTACGTGTTTGAAGTATTCTGTTATTAATTGACATATCTTAACTAAATTTTTCTCTATTTGTAACACTTCTACGATTACTGAGATAATTGAGAGCATTTTTAGTTCGTTTACTTAGTTTTCTATTATTTATAGTACTTGGCTTTTCTAAAATATTTTTTAACCGGTTACGCCTATTTGCCTTGGTCCGTTTTTAATTCTGGGATGATTTTTGTTTAAAAGATGTCGCTCTTATGTAGTAAAGGAATTAGTATTTTTGACTTACAATGTATAAGGCATCAGTAATCACTTACCTCTGCATTTTGCTAAGCCACAAAAATGGTTTAATAAAATTTGTATATAAACATGTTAATTTCTGATAAACATAGGCTATGTCAGCAAGTTTTTGTATGTTGTTCTATTATGTAAGTAAAGCTAAAAAATAGTAGTACAAGTGGGTTCTCTATAATCTTTTAATGTTAAAACATGCAAATAATGTATATCACAAGATTCCGAATTCAGACTCTTCCTTTTTAGAATCTTTATTACATCTCATTCTTTGAAATTATTATCTATACTGATTAAATCAAATTAATATTTTTCGTTGTTTTAAAATTAACCACATACTTTATATTTGTATTGTATTTAAGGGATAATATGACTGACGTAGTGGTTCAGCATCTTACGAAGCATACGATGACACGCATTCGATGTGGAGATCTTGTGAAAAAAGTGGCAATATATGGGCATAAACTCGCTGTGAGTTTGTTTGCCGCCAACTTTCCCACTTTGTTATTTAAGAATTTCTGTTGCATAATCTCATTCGTCGTCTTAGTAGTTCTGGTATTAGAAGTCCCATTTTGTCACTTTTAGATCCAATTATCTGATAAGCTTCATATATACCGACAAATCAAAGGAGATGGTGAAAATGAACCTCTGGAGTATACCATTACTGAGAGAATTAATAAAGCATTTGAATGCTCATTGCTTGTGAGTTTATTCCGTGTATAATATGTAGAGCATCTATGTTCTTTATAAAATAATTTTAAGGTGGTGTGTTCCAACCATCTTATTTTGTGTGATGAACGTCGATTGCAATGTTATGATCATAAAGGGCTAAAGCAACGAGAATGGGTTTTGGATTCTGCTATTCGTTATATTAAGGCAAGAAAATCTCATTAGTTCACTGTTATTACTTTCTCGGTTAAGTGTCATAATTCAAAGTAGTTCTCAACTTCCAATATTGATGTTTATTCTTTTTTTTTTGTAACAGATAGATATATGACATCATACAACTGCAACTTTACTGAAATCACATCTAGGTAATTGGTGGCCCACCTGGTAGAGAGACTATTTTAATTGGACTAAGGGAGGGACAGGTAACTAATTCTATGTACAATTTTCAAAATTGAACACATAACCTTAATTACTAATTGAAAATCAAGACTAATTAAAACTATGCATTCACTATTCTATCAGTATCTAATGAAAAAGAAAAGACTAGTTAGATACTAAAAATATCTAACTAGAATAACAGAGCTTAAACTTATATTTATGATTACTAGGTTTGCAAACTGTTCGTAGATAATCCTTTTCCCGTGCAAATTCTCCAGCTGAATGGTCCAATAAAGTGCATTGACATTAGTGTTTCAAGGTAAGTCTATTTTCTTAAATAACTGCATAAATGATTTAGCATTCTATGATGATAATTGCAAATATAATATATTGGGAAAACAGAAATTATAAGTTAGTTATAAACTATTTAATTACCATTAATGTAATCTTAGAACTACTAAAATAATGCAGATTTCACTGTGACTACTTTGTTCAGTAAAGATCGGAATTAGAGAACTTTGAGATTTAAGAGATTGTTTATAAATTTAATATAAAATCATTTTTTCGAATAGGAGATTTATTGCCGTTGTTGACGATGGGGGGTTGTGTACTGTTTTTAACGCAAAAACGAAAGAAATAGTTTTCCAGGTTAGTTTGTCTATAACTTCGAGAATTGCCAGCATTTTATACCATATAATTGATGATATTAGTTTATTAATAGGAGCCAAATTGTAACAGTGTGGCTTTTAATAGTGATAACGAGGAAATCATGTGCTACTCTGGTAGTTCTAAGCTTACTGTAAGAGCCACAGGTTATCCTGGACACCAGCAGAGAATGTTCGTGAGTCATTTTTTAAGTTGGCTTTTGGGTTAAAAACACTAGTTTTTGCAAGAGGATTAAAATCTTCCTATATACGTATTACTACGATAAGATAGTGGTCGAATAACAGTTATAACTTTTTTGGCGCTAATTTTAGGAACTGTCGCTATTAAGTTTCACATAACGACAGTCTCTTGTCATGGGTTTTGCTATGCAATATGATCACTATTAAACTAAAACTGTATAATATAATCTGAAGCTGAATAAAAAGTCATTTCTATAACACTTAGTCCATTGAAAAACATTTGATCATTTAATTACAAAGAAAGTACTATCTAAAAGCTTTTACGAGGGAAGATTTTGTTCCACAGTTACAAATAAAAACCTTATATACTTCAAATAAACACTAGTAATTTTTAGTCATAGTTAAAGTTTTGGTTTAATATTCTCCGTTACAGGGATTTGTTGTGGGATTTTCTGGTAACAAAGTATACTGCCTTCATATATATGCTATGCAATCACTAGAAGTGCCATTTTCAAATCAACTGTATCAATACATCGAAAACAAAGTATATGAGTAAGTATATTAGTATTCAAAGATACATTTTATGAATCAAAGAAATCACATTAATATTTCTTATTAATAGACTATACATAAAACTGATGACATTAATAATTACTTTAAAAGGATATATTTGAAGTAAAGCATATAAGTTGGCAAGCCTTGGTGTGACAGAGGAGGACTGGCAAATTTTGGCTTCTGATGCTCTTAATAACCTAGAACTTGAAGTAGCATCCAAAGCATTTGCTCGTACGAAAGACTACCGTTCACTACAGCTAGTGGGGGAGATAAAGGTATGTAAATATGAAATAAATCTGTTTGAAGGCGATAAGTTATCTCTTAAGCTTATGTATCCGCTGGAATAACGGTAGTAAATGTGTTGGCAACTGTAGTGTTGAAAATATTTCAACAGAAATCATCTCATAGTGGTGCAAATAAGCTTGGGCTTGGTAGGACGTTATAGGTGGGTGGTTTCATTAAAATTAAGTAGCTTTTTTTGTTAACAATTTTCTTCTGTATATTATAGAATTAGAAAATTAGAAAAGTGCTTTTTCCAAATAAGGATTAAACCGAAAAAATAAAAAGTGAAGGTGAATTTTGCTTATAATATTACCAGTTGTCTTAAAATGTAAACAATATATTTAAATAGTAATATTTACAGGAATTAAGGGCCGCTGGTGATTCAGAAATACTGATTAAAGCACATTTACTTGCATACCAAAAACGATTTCGAGAAGTAGCTGCTCTATACCGGCAACATGGTTATGAGAATAAGGCAATGGAACTGTTCACAGATTTGAGAATGTTCGATGATGTGCAGGTGTAGTTTATTAACTAAAAACTATTTAAACTTGGTAATTGCTGTAACTCTCCACTTTAAATTATGAAGTAATAAGTACTAATATATAGGTAATCGATCATTACATTATTTTGACATATAATATATTCACCTAGGCTCCGCTTACATATTTTTCAATCCAATAATTCTTACTTTTTAATATTTTTTCTCTTTAAAATAGTACAGGTCACTAGTGCTGCTGTCATTCTAGCGTAATTCTAAAAAGTTTTGTGTTAAGTATCTGAACGCGTAATTTCTCGATATCTTAGTAGTCTCATGGTAATCAAATTCTTGTTTTAATTGTTAATTACATACTTATCGCTTAATAAAAGATCTAAAATTCTAGGAAGTGATGGCTGCTGCATCAGGTGAAACACAAAAGATGTTAATGCGTAAGAGAGCAGACTGGGCTAGAGACTCTAATCAACCAAAAGTAGCGGCTGAAATGCTCATATCCAGCGGAGATTTGGATAAAGCTACGCAACTCATAATTGACAACGATTGGATGGATCTGTAAGACTTTTGCACTTTGCACTTTTTGTATATTGGTTAAGAAGGCTATAGTATGGGAAAAAGTGTAAATTGAAATGAACTGTTCATTGGAAAAAATCGCAATCAGTGTATAAATTACAGTGCAATCAATGTTATGCGAAAACTGAATCGAAGTGATTTGGAGAGCCTTCGAAAGCTAGCAGGCTACTTTGTGCAAAAGGGAGATTACAGCTTAGCATCGAGAATATACGGATCAATCAATGATACTAAAGCTATGGTCCAAATGTACGTTAGAGCAGGACACTGGACCGATGTAAGTTTCAACTAGCTTCTCTTTTTATGTAAATGGATATATTACAAAAATATAATAATTAAGTAGCATGTAGTGAGGGTTGGTTCTTTTGAAGGCATTTGCCATCGCTGATCGATATCCGAAGTTTGTGGAGGACGTATATCTTCCACATGCTAGGTTTCTAGCTGAGCAAGACCAATTCGAAGAAGCACAAAAAGGTAGATATATTTCAGTTAGTGTATTAAGTTTATAAATGGGCATTATTATAAGCATGTAATATTGTTACTTAATGTTCATAAGTTCCTTACTCAGTAGTAGCAGGTTTTCTTACTTATTTCATAAGAGTATTTTTGAGTTGAAACACGAATATAATACTGCCCACCATTAAATTCTGTTAATTATTCTAGCCTATCATAAAGCTGGTAGAGATCTTGAAGCACTACGAGTTCTTGAGCAACTAACTTGTAACGCGGTTAATGAGAATCGTTTTGCTGATGCTGGGTGAGAATTTATTGATAGTTCATTTTTTTTATTTTGCTTTTTATTATTTCTAAATGTGCAGGTATTGATATATCTTGAAATTACTAATTCTAATGATAATTTGGAGAATCAAAGTATATATACCTGTAATAGTTTATTAAAAAGAATAAAGTAAATTCTTTAGGGTCTACCTAAACTTGATGACAGGTTTCAATAAAGATCATGTGAAAAATGTAAATTTATTGATAAGTAATTTTTATAGACCTCTTAATTTACATTATTACTTAATTGTTATTAAACTATCGATTCCTATACTAAACACAATAAGGGTAATTAAGTGAATCATATGGTAGTAATAGAACCTATAAGTGAAATAATCAATCAATGCATTCCCATATTTATTTCTGAATTTTTTAATAAATGAGATTACCGACTTTATAGATACTACCACTGGCTGTTGAGCATGCAGTATCTGGAGAGATCAAAGGACCACCCGCATCTAATTCCGAAGTATTTGGAAAGCGCAAAGCTGGCAGAAATATACTATACATACGACGCTGTATTCCTCTATTGTGTAGGTTGTATATGATAAATTATTTTCTTGAAATTACACAAATTACTAAATATTTACAAATTCTTTCCGTACTTCTAAAAGTTGTTTGCAGAAATCCCTTTGGTATTTGAATAATAAATGAAGTAAGATTATAAATTATTAGTTAAATATATTACTATAGTTGCATCTAGTGGAGTACTAGTTGTCAATTAGAAATAATCACTAATTTTACATAATTTTATCGAACTGTCTCAAAGTGTAACCATGATTTTTTTTTGATTGCTAATATTTAGCTTAAATTTTTCCAGTTGTACTTAAAGGAGATCTTTTATGAAGACTATTTTAAGGTCTTCAATATTCTTCAAGTATAACATTCTGAAAGATGTATTACAGAACCAACCATTCACTAGTCACTCGTCCGAAGCTCTACTAAATATGGCCCGTTATCTCTCTGTTCAAGATGATGTACCGAATATATCGAAAGTGTGAGTAGATTGAGTCAAAAATAATTTCTAGAATATTACTTTCAATAACAATGAATTATGCTTATTTATTGTAAAAAGATTAATTTTCAGCATAACGTTCTACACTATTGCTAAAGTGGGTCGTGAACTCGGTGCATATAAACTCGCACGCGAGGCTCTTGATAAACTAACACAATTAAGAGTATCTTTCCGATTTCAAAGGGACATTGAATTAATGACAGTGACAATAAGAGCTAAGCCATTCTCTGATGCAAATGAATTGCTACCTATATGCTACAGGTTCGTAACACTAGAGAAAAAGACGCTTCCATATTTTATTAGTTAAAGCTTTAGTTAATTACTTAAGAAAGATGTTATACATAATTTACTTTAAATTATGCACTAAATATACCCATACTTATTTTGTATTGCAAATAGAGTGACAAAATATACATTTTTATATGAATACCTAATAATCTGTAATATAGGCTATATAGATGAAAATCAGGCACGAGGTCTACCACCATAAAGCAAAAGTAGCTGGTATATTACCTTTAAACATTATTAATTTAACCTTTTAATTTAGATGTGGGTTACACAATCCTCTGACCGGTGGAACTACGTGTATTCACTGTAAAACTCCATTCGTATATTCTTTTGCCACATTTGGTAAGTAAATTATAAGTAGTATTTGTCCATGACTGCCATTTGGTGTTTATGGCTATATAATGCGAGAAAAAGCTGGTAATTGGAGAATTTATAATTATGATTTGGTATTTCAAAATTATTCTCAGAGATATTACCTCTCCTGGAGTTTTTCATTGACGATGATATTCAAGCAGATGAAGCAAGAAAACTTATTGAAGCTGAACCGCCGCTCAGTAATGATAACTATAATCCGTTCCAAGGAATATCGGTGAGTTCACCGCTAGTTTTTTTTAAATATAAATTAAATTACATGGAGTGTAGAGTAGTTTTATTATCTTATTATTATGAATTTAAGGGTTAAAAACTGGGCAAGAAATGCCGATTTTTTAAATACTATTAATTTTTTCGTTCAAAAGTTTGCCATAATGAGAATAGGGATTATACTCATGAGACTTGTCCATTACACATTTTTACACAGAAAATGAAAACCAATCTTCACAATAAGGTAGAAACCTCTAAATATCCTTCGGCGAAATCATAAAATAACAAGAACAATTTTAAGTATATCTTAAGAGTATCTTATGTCAACGTAATTTTTCATTGTTTTTAGAAAAACAGTGACAAGATAACCTTGAACAGGGATGCTCTTAGCCGGTTAGAGAAAGGCCAAGTAGTTATCTTAGACAATCCTGTGCCACTTACAAATAAGTATTTATATAATGTCATGCCAACTATCGCAATATCACGTTGCCCATCCTGTAACAAGGTTAGTAATTATTTGTAACTGATTATATATCATTACGCTGTAAAAAAAAGATACCTTGCAAAATTTCTTTGTAAGTAGATTGTACGTCTTATTTGAACATAAAATGTTGGAAACGAAATGGCATACTCTTTGTATGTATAATTTTTCCTTTTAATAAGTTGAGCGTAGCGCATATTTTTGCCGTGAAATAGGATGTTTATAAATAACTTATTATTATGAATTCAGGACTATATTATGCTGGCAACCTTACATTCTAATCTTTTATCCAATTATAGGTATTTCATATGGATGATTACGAAATGTCAGTTCTCCAAAAAGGTCATTGCCCATTTTGTCGGACAGCGCAGAAGAGAGCAGATAATTTAAATTATATTGACGAAGATGAATAAACCATAATACTATAGGGAAATTGTGCGCTCCATTTTTTTGGTCGAAATACAACATTTACACTGAAATACTACTCGTTTAGTGCTGAAAATAAATACGGACTCCATGCCTTCAGATAACCATTCATTGCAAGTGTAGCACATCGTAAAAATAAATTCTTTATTTTCTTTTCATGTATGACAAACTTTCAATTGCTTTATAGCTTCAGAAGAATACCTTGCTTAGATGGTAGGTTTATCTTGACAGCATCAAGAGAAATTTTTTGACGTGGACGGTATTCATGAACACCAGGAGTCACAGCAGCTATCTGTAAGAATTTATGAAACTTATTATATAACAATTTAAATTGTTTCTAGTTACAGGATTTATAAAAATGCGATCTCGGCTAATTAGAAAATTATACAATTTAAGGTTAATTATTCAATACTGTTTTCGTGTTAGATCTACCAGCATTTTCTCTCACAAAAACAGATCAGATAAAGAATTAAATCGGCTATAGGGTTGAGATTTATAAATTACAGTTTTCTTTTAATAATAGCTTTGCTTTTAAAAAGCTTTTGTAAATATATTATCATTCTAATTGTATTTTAAAATCTCACCTCAGCGTTCGAAAGTTTCTTATTCACAGGAAGAATTTCGCTAGTATTATGTTCACTGAAATCCACCTTTACTTCGTTAGTGCCGTAATTCAGGGCTACAATAAAGACCTGAAATACCAATAAGAAAAATAAGATAAAGTAATTACAATATATCAATTCAAAATCTAAAACAATAAGGGGAATAGAAGAAGTTATCGATAAACATGGCATTTATCGGAATAGACACTATGGACACTATCAACACCGTAACTAACATGCTAATATTCTTTAAAAATTACCGATCCTACTGAGGTTGCATTCTTTCCCTTGACAAATCTTGAGTAGATTATGACATCACCATCTACCGCGTCTCTCACAGTGCTACCAACAATCAGCGACTCATCTCTTTGGCGCATTTTAGCAAGCTTTTGATATACTTTTAAGGGAGATTTTTCCAAGGCAAATTGATTCTGAAAAATACTGATATCACAATTTCTAAGCCACTCTTACCAAATTATTCTACTCTAAAATTTATGAACACGTCAGTACTCTTAGATTATTATTTTTGGAGTTTGTACACTATTGTTTTAATTATTGGAAAACAATATGAAGTAGAATCTTTCCCCGCAATATATTTGTAATGAGTTATATTAGTACTCAAATTAATAGGGGAAATCGCAGCAAGTGGTCAAATTTAATATTTATTGTCATAGAATAATTGAACGTACCTCGAAATTATCCTCTTCCTTTATATCATCGCTTTCAGCAAAGAATAATTTTCCAAGGTTTTCATCTGATTTCGATAGGAATCCATGGTGATCACTACCGCTTGGATTCCACTGCATTATTCCTCTCTGAGTAGAGGGGTTACCAACATCGGAAAGCCCAAGTTCCTGACCGTAGTAGAGAGAAAGTGCACCAGGAAGAGTGAGCTTAAAAAAAATATAGTAACATTCACGTAAGTCTGAAATGCACCTTTAATTTCTGAGAATTGCTATGAAAAATGAAAATGCCTATATTATATAACCATTAAATGTAAAGAAAACTAGCCTGCATAAAAGTGAGAAGATTAGCAGTATCAGCATCAAATCTCGATGCTAACCTACTACTATCCGGGTTTGAAAACTGCCAATATGGAGTGTACGAGTTCTCCTGGTTAATTGAATATAAGATAAAAATTGTACAACTTTTTCCTGGTAAGTACTTAGCAGGATGATTAATATACCTATGTAATTTTAAGAAAGGATATTAACAATTAAAATTAGCAAATGAAGGATGTTTCAATAGACTTGGCGCAAATATCTGTAGATATACTCCCATAACACAAAATTTTCATTTCTGCTAAGTTAAACGAAAAAGTACATACCTGATATCTCAAATAAGCATTTGTGAGTGCTTCATGTACACATTTTGAAATACCATTATAGCATTTCTCGTTTGAAAGCGATGCAAATGAGTTATCAATAATGTAGTGAAGGTCTCCAGTCTCTTTAGCTTTCACATGTAGATCTTCAATGTCGCGTAAAGAAGAGAAAAGGACACTATAATAGTAATTAACTATAGCAACTTAAATGAATTAAAAAATAAAAACGTCCTTCAGACTTTACTATTCGATAGATACCTTTAATTTTTAACCCTATATCGTTCGCTCATTATAATTTGGTACTCACATAACAGGTTTCATAATAATTTAGTAAATATTATTGTACTTAGTGGAAAATATTTAACACTGTATACATCACGTTTAAGAAATTCTCATGTAATTAACATCGTAGTTAAATAAAATTAATGTAACCATTACATCTTCTTGTTTTGAAGAACTTCATGAGATGCTATAAATTTTTTGATAGTTGAAGTCAATTCCTTTAGAATAGATATAGCTTTGTCGTGCTAAAATTGAATAAACATAAATAGAAAAAAGTGCAAGAAGCCCTTGAACTCAACAATATTATATCATAATATCCCATAAACATTTAGCTATTTCCAATAAAAATATGTATTGATGGAATGTTTTTTTTATTAATATTATTCACATATAGATATTAAAAGATGTTTTCTCCGTCCAAGATAAAATGTAATTATAAAAACTGCACTAATTCATTATTGGTACTTTAAATCGATAGAGTAGTGGTATAAAAAGTTAATATTATAGAAAGAGAAAACTGCTTTAGCTTACATCGGGTACTCCTTCAAGATCCACAGCTAGGCGGCTAATGTGGTCAATGTGAAATCCGTCTATCCCAAGCAACAAGAATTTCTTAACCGCATCAAATACAGTTATTCTAACTTTATCATTCTGCCAGTTAAGAACTGGATTCGCAGCAGTAGGGTAGCCAAGATATCTAAAAACTATGTGATATACTTATTATCGCCGAACAAGGAAACTAATAGCTTTATATGATAAATTAACATTCATATTAAGCAGTGGATTTAGCTTATTATAGAACGGAATCAAATCTTTAATGTTCATTTATTTCAAGATGCATAGCGTTTAGTAATCTAAGGTTAGTGCGAGAGTATGATATGGTAAATACTTTTATGTATCCAATAATGAAGGGTATTCAAATTGATTTTCACTTATCCTTTGATATAAAATTAATACTGCATTTCGTTAAATTTATACTTTGACCGATTTCATACTTGGTACTATTGTCTCCATTGAAGTCATAGAAATTAGGATTATTGAATGCCGCAGTATCGCTTTTAGCAGTTATAAAAACTGCAGATTCCCCGTCTCTAAACCAAGAATGGTTAAGTGACACGGTCGAAACAGGCAGATCCATAACGATATACATATCTATAATTTAAATATATGGAGTAATATCAAAACTCACAAATTGAAGTTAATTTAGTTCTAAAACAACTTAATGTATATCAGAAACATATACAGAAATAAATAGTAATAATCGTACTTCTATCGTGAGTTTCCTCTATAAGTTCCTTAAAATCTTCTTCAGTTCCAAAACGCCGATCTACCTGTAGGTGGTCAACCACATCATAGGGGTTGAAGTATTCATCCTAAATTAAGCATAATATTTAAAACTTCTCAAAGAAATCTGGCTGCTAAATGCTATATCCATATCGTTAGTAATATTAAGGAATTCTTTACCAAGCAAGAAGAAAAAGTTTAGTACCTTCTGTATTTCGATCACTGGACTTGGATAAATAGTTGTGACTCCAATTTTTCTTAACAAATCAAGCTTTCTTGTGATACCTTTAAAATCTCCAACACCGTCATTATCAGTGTCGTGGAAAGTTGGAGTGAGAATCTAGAATTATTTGCCCATAGTACTTTTATATTTAACGCATGTTTAACAAGTCAGTGACCACAGCAGAAATACTTTCTTCAAAATAATGAAGCGAAAAAATATAGATTGTTCAATTACATAATGTATGCAACAATTATATATAGATTTGAAAGTTAAGAATGTATACAAATATTGGAGATATAATTTCCTACCTGATAAGAAACCTTAGTTTGCCACCAATCAGGTTTTTGTTTTTCAGCGCATTTAGGTGATAGAACTACAATAAAAATAGCTCCAGCAAACATAGCAAACCATAGGATCCAGAACAGAGCAAATAACACAGTACTGTAATTTACTATTTGATTTCATCAAGTTATCTTAATCTTTCCTGACATACCGCATGTGTTTCCAAAATGGGTCATTCCTATATTTCTCAAGCTGCTCTTTAGTCAGTCCCACAGTTTTGGATTCAAGTTCAAAACTAACTTTTTCGCCATTCTGAAAAATATAATTTCTATTAGTTTAGTTCTAGGTGCAAGTTTTCATGAACTGTATCTATGAGATCACAATCTTACCTTCACAAATACTGCTTGTCCGGACATGCCCTCTTCCGCCATCAGTGCTTCAGTAGCAGCCATTTTGATGGATGTTATTTTTGGGATAATACCTAATAGAAACTAATATGAAACTGATTATGTAGAAACATAGTTCTTATGCCATGGAAGAATTAATCAAATTCAAGTTGTCTCCACATTGTTTTCTAATTTTTACTTACGTACTATTGAATAACTAATAAAGTGAAACATATTTAAGACATTATTTACAGCCAAATGATCCAAACATCTGCATATTATTAAAATTTAAGATTAAAAGCTCTTATATTCATTCTAATAAAATAAATCTGAATGTTGTTATAGACAAATGTGGTTAGAATCCAAATTTTGAACAAAACTGCTTACAAATCATAGAACGCTTGTTTAAAAATTCATCTAAACAAGATTAAACGACAGGAAAAAGCTTACTTACAAAGTTATCATAGTAAAATAGTCTATAAAACAGCATCAGAATTAATACGTTTAGCTAAGTAATTAAACACGAACGCAAACTAATATTTCATAAGAAAATATTAATATAGCATAATATACTTATATTGAACGACGAAAACGAAACCTAGTGGTATGGGTTATTCGGCGGCTTGACTGCTATTTGCTATAGAGAAGAACCAATCAATGATACCACGCCCCATTCCACGTTGAGACAACACCAGTGGAACTTTAAGATAGGAATACAGAAGAAAGGAAAGTATAGGATAAAAACAGCATGGAACAGAAAATAAGAATATGAACAAAATAAATGGGTAATATAGTTTCATTACTCATTTCCACTCATTCTCACTTATTGTTTTTAGGAATGGTAACTATGAATTATAATCATAAAAAATACTAGCAGCATAATTCATTCCACAAACTGCACCGTTTTAAAAATAAAACTTGAAAAGTTTGACAAATTTGGTATTAGACATAAATCTATAACTGTTAGCTGAGGCTTCAGTTTTTAAATCGAACTGGTATATTACTTCCACTTCCATTTACTGCAAATATATTGTATATAAAATGAATCCCGGATTATGTTTTAATGCTTGCCTATCACATGTGGATTTCGACCGCATCACAGGGTATGAATTTTCTTTACCGTGTCTGCGCGAACTCACCATTGTTTACCACATAGGGACCTTGACCTTTATATAGCCATCTTTATCTGGTCGTATATGAAAACTAACAATTCCGTACCTAAAGTTTTAGACTAGCTGAAAATAATTTTTTATACAGTATATCCAAACTATTACGCAAATATTCGTAAAACTTCTCCAACTAAAATTTAGCAAAAACATCTGGACTCATTCCCTTGAATTTCAAATAGTTGTGCATTCCACTTTTGACTCTAAACACCTGAACTACTTAAAATATGAGTAATAATTGGACTCGCGAAAATTTTACCAACCACAGATCTATAGTAAAGATCTTATCCTTACTGTCTTGTAAATTGCTTTATCTTAAATTAGCTTACCTCTTGAAACCCTATAGTGTAGTTATTTCAACAACGAACATACTAACTCCCATAAAAGCAATCTATAAATATTAATCTCCTAGTTTGTTTTAGCTTAGACAGTTCTTGTAGGAAATTCATTAAGTTACATGAAGTAATTACATGGTTATAAAATGCACATAATATTTGAAAACGTGAAATAAAATGTGTACTGAAAACCAAGTCAGCAGAACAAAGATAAGCTAAGAATGGAAGAAATATGAAAATAGGAGGAACGATGGAGGCTTTTATTGTATTTGATGTAGATAAAGTGTCAACTAATACATATAGGAACACTAAAATGTAATTGTTTTTTTTATCGTAATTATCTAAACTATCTGGAGGTGTTATAAAAGCAATAGAGAATCAAAATAATAGCAGATATAATAAGACTGTTGCATTAAAAGTCAACAATCTATTGAGGACTATAATATCCTCTTCGATCCATCCAATTTTCATATTTTCGTTTTACTTTTTGCATGAGAGTAGGTTCCTAGAACAATTAAATATTCATAGTTTAGTCAATATACATATGATATCAAATGACAACCTGCATAAGTCGCTCGATAACTGACTCGAACTTTGTCGAATTACGTCTGATATATAACTTAGCATCATTCTTCATTTGTTCCAACCTGAATAATTTCTTTATGACCAAGAGGTCTTTAAAAAATGTATATACTAATATTGTAAGATATTAATATAAGATTTGAATGTGGTTTCCATTAGGATGATGTTTCAAAAGACTTTTAAAACGCAAAAATTAACCAATAATCAAATGACAAAAGTTAGTCATACTTTTCTGGGTTGATCTCATCCAGACCATAAGGAGATGTCATATACGGGTTTAATCTGTAAAATATAGTTGATAGTTAACCAACAAGCATAACCAGCATAAATAAATAAGGAGTTATCAACAGTGAATAGTTCTCAATTTCATAACCAAGTATAAATGACAAAACTATTTGTTTCTTCTATACCTGAAATATACATTTTGGTCAAGGAGATCATGCATACTCATATGCACAGCCTCCGTATCGGTGGCACTGTCAATAACTCTATTTAATTTCATTTGTAGTCCAGATGATGTTAATGTAGGCCGACTTTGTTCAAGTTCCACAACCTAAAATATCAACTACTTTTAAAAATGCCTTGAAAATAATTCCAACAATGCCCTAATTAAAGAAACTCCTTGGTTTTTAAATGATCAAATAAATGGTATTTTTAATGCATGTATTTAGAGTAATAAAAACTAACTGTTCTTCCATTTCCAACAGAAACAACACAGTGCAACTTCTCATGTGGCCACAAAAGTTTGGCCTCATGAATGGCGATTGCGGTGGGATTGTTAGCAATCATCTAAGATAAGGAAGATCATCGAATAAGACAATACTCTTCCCACCTAAACGGTGGCATTACAGTACAAAGTCACATTATTGCATAACTTATTCAAGATCAAAAAGATCATTCGGTGTTCACATACTCCTCCATCCTGCAAAAGAATAGATCCTAGTTGGACTTCTTCGAAATACAGTGGAGCAGCAGCTGAGGCCTAAAAATAAGTTTTTGAACACTGATAATCATTCTAAATAGCAGATTTTTTCTGCAACTATCATTGATTATATCTGCCACAACCTAAAAATAGCAAATTGAAACCTGGATGGCTTGCCATAGTGGATGCATTGTACCTCCTCTATAATGAGAATCTCGCCCAGCTGGAGGTTCGTAATTACGAAATATATATGGCTAAAAAAAACCACGATATATTAAAAGAAATAAATATTCTTCTTCATTTCACTTTCATGCTAAATCAGCGAATTTGAATATACCTGAATAACAGGCAAATTAACAATGGAAGATATGATGCTAAGTCTTGCTACATTCATTGCCTTACTGGTTTCAATCATATTGATCTCATCGACAAGCTAAACAGAAGACAAGCATTAAAAGCAACCGATGTAATAAAATACGTCCCGATATAGAGTAAGTATTTTACCTCTCTTAAAATCTTAATCCATTTCTTTGTATCGTAGTATGAATGTGACCAAACTAGACCAGAAAATCCCTGAAGCCTATTTTGCGAAAACAAGCTAGAAATAAAATTCTAACATCTGACATAAAATATATGGTGGTTACATGGTGTAAGCATTACTTAATTTTTAAATAGAAAAACACTGAAGATGAAACACGAACTTCTTCGAAACATCCATGTACATTTCCCTACATTCCTTCACAGTGAACTTCTTAACTACAAGTAGCGAAGCAATTATACTACCCGTACTCACTCCAACTACATGATCGAATAAATCACAGATCTAAAAATTCAAGGATAGAAAATCTATAGGATGGATTTAATAATAATGAAAAAGCCAAAGATCAGGTATAGAAACTCTAATTGCTAATATTAGATGTGTTGCATACAAACAAAATATAAATCAATTGAAGTGAATGAATCACCTTTTTCCCAGAAATTTTCTCAAGCTGATCTAAAACTTCAAGTCCCATCATACCACGTGTCCCACCACCATCAATACATAGCAAATTAATGCCTGAAGATTGCCAAATTTTTTATACGCCTTTAACAAGTTAAAATTTCTAAAACACTTATAAGTACATAATTAATTTCACCTTTACTTTTCACAGGAGGCTGGTATCCACATAATGTGAGACATTGTCTTGCTTCAGCTTGAATAACACTGTCATTGGAAGATGATGTTAAACTGAGAAGGTCGGCTATCAAACGGGGCTCCTAATAATATGACTTCAAAATATAAATAATAGTTATTAGTCATTTATTTAAGTAATAAACTTGGCATTAAAAAAAAACGACACCTGGACAGCAACAATTCGTGTTGGAGGAAAATTTAAGATGTGACAACTAAGCTCTTGCATTCGAATAAGTCGAGAACTAGATGATTCAGCAATGAGAAACTTCTTCACTAAAGCCCGTGTTTTATTTGTAACCTCAGTCCTTGACGCCCGCTTTTCGAAAACACGTTGTCTACTTCTTAAATTAATTCAGATATAAAATTCATAATACAATATAATCCTAGTCAGTTAAAATCTTAGCACCAATAAGTGTTAAAAATAACAGTGTTTTCGCAGTATTTCCAGTAGAATTCTTTCCAACTAGATGCGTCGTTTCCACATCTGTACTAGTATAAGTCCTTGTACTAGATGAAAGTACATGTGTCTAAAATAAAACAGTAAAATATTCTTAGAGGCAACACATAGTTCTTACAATTTAATTCAAGCTTATAATATCTATAAGTTGATGCAGCCGTAGTAGAATTAGAACTATTTATAGGATATCCCTCTAACTAAAGCGTTGTTTATTAATTTTGTAAATAAGCATATGCAAAATAGAATGCATTTTCTTAATTTTATAGTGTAGAGAATTAGTAACTTTACACCTACATGATTGCCTAGTTTAAACATGAGAGATCCAATATTACCATAAATAAAACAAACCTTACGGACAGAGAGGCTAACCCGACGAAAACATATAGTAAATGGATATACTTGTTGAGTTAGTATCATCTGAAGTGAAAATAGTTGCACAATCAATATACTTAAAATATTTCGGTATTTTTACATCGTCCATGATAGTCTAACTTGTTGTACATGGTAAAAAATAAATGTATAAATAACCAAGTGGAATAATAATACGCATATATATATATATATATATATATATATAAATTGGACCAAATAATAGCCATAAATCAATTAATTAATAACCACGCATAATATTAAGGCAGATAATAAAATAACTGCATATGTACTAGAAAATATTTCGCAAGAACTATACAAGACTTATTTTAACATTTTGTTTCGCATATCTAACTACGTAAACGTGGTTCCTCAAGGGTCTGGCGTCACACAGCATATAACGTATACCATTTGTCAATTTTATATTACTTTAAACTTGTTGTAATTCGGTTAAAATAAATTTATAATCCAAAATTATACTATCTTTATAGTATACCTCTGATAATTTACAATTTAAATATATGGGACTCACGATTTTAAAATCTTATTCTCAAATTCATTTTTATTCATAACATCTAACACTATTAAAAGCTTCTAAATTCTTGTTTTAGGCTGCTATCTATATTAAATTTTACATAATGCTTATACGACGTCCGTGTTATCTAAATGTAATTAATATTTCCTTGAATATCACAAATAAATTAGAGCTAATCAAACACCCGAATTAATACAAACAGACGTACGGTGTAAGTGTCTACAATTCTTTGAATTAAGTAGTATGCTATTATAGTTGCTGAATTATTGTTCATAGGAATATGTTAAGTAGTGAAGTTATTACAAAATATTTTTTAAACTAATACCAGTATGGTCCTGTATTATTTCTCCATATAATTTAATATGCTTTTGGGTTTGTAGTATAAGGCACCCTATACTCTACAATCATCCACTATTTTATGTTATGAGCGATAATGAGTAGGCGGGGCTCCGATATGGCGCCCTGTTTTATTAATAGAAGACGAGTCGCAGTGATTGTTATCTATCCTTCATATACCTTCTTGTTAAGACTGATATTAAATTTTGATCATACCATTTTAATTTTCTTGAAAATTTAGAGTGGATTTATTCAAACTGTTTTATTAGTATGGCTTTTCGTTTATTATTTGTGATGTTTTCAGGACTTTATTACTTTACAAATTGCTAGAATGACACCTGATCGCCGTGATGGTTCTTTATTAAGAAGGAAACGAGAGCAGTGGGCTAGGGAAAAAGGTCTGAAATGTGTTTCTAGTGTTGAAATTAAACACATAATTTAGAATCTCAGTTACCACATAAGTCGTTGAGCCACATGATAATCATGCTATTGTATACAAAATAAAAGAATTATGTATTTATTTAATATATCCAGATAAAATAATTACAGAAGATATATTGGATAGTTTCTGCTGAAATGTAATAGTATAGCTTTCAGAATATAGGTTAACCTTTTCTTATTTTATTCATAATTATTTCAGCCGAAGAAGCCAATAACAATTGGTTTCCATTTGGATCACCAGGGGGAGGAACACCAAATAGGAAATTTGAATCAATTGAGTATACAACTGTAGCAGATAATAAAAATGCTGCTAATATCCCTGTAAGTTTTTTGTTAGTAGTTTTATAACTGAAGACATCCACTGATTAGTGATTACTTTATTCTTAAATATCACTTACTTCGTTAACATAGGATATTCCACAGTGTATCTGACCCAGCCAGTCCAATCTGACTTTTTATTCGCCTATTCTATTGTTACGCGCCGTTGGATATCGAAACCTTGAATCTGAATAGCAAATACGTTAACTAAGGGAACTATTTGTGTCTATTAGAGATACATGAGTCTGGAGATTTTGGAAGCGATGTAGTCATTTTAAACTTTAAAAATGTGTTTCGTTAGCATATTAGTGTAAGCTTCATTTAAATTTGAACTAAAATAAAATTTCTACCGAATTATTAGCAGTTATATATGCCCGTTAACTCAGTAAACCACCATCTCAGCACAGTATCTGCAATATAAGACCTGGCTAAATTCGTTGATAAATGGACCTTAATGAATTTCTATTGTCGTTCCTGATAAGACCAGTCTCATTTTTATTTTGCCCGTATGCAAAGATCATCATTATTTAAGCTTTAATAGAGTCCAAATTTACGAGGTGTATATGGTGAAATTAAATAAATTTGGCTGCACCTCGTGGTTTTAATCATATAACTTGTAAATTACTTCCATAATATAAATTTATACTACCCATTCTTTGCAACCATGGGTTTACCTTCCAGTCGAAGCCTTGCTTCACATTCGTAAACACTAGTGACTATCCATTTATATCATCAATACATTCTGTATATTGCAGATTATTTTTATTCAGTGTAGTACCAGAGCTGTTTTTTGAGATGTATATTGGTAAAATATAGTCGCGAACGATATTTGTTTTTGACAATAATTCTATGAGCTATTATATTTTCTTAAGTGATTCATGATTTGTCATAATTATGTCGTTAATATTCTCACACTGTTTATTTTGTAGGATTCATAAGCCCATTGGTATAACACCAATGATTTCATAAGGGGTGAATTAACAACGTAATTAAATGATTAGTGATGGCTTATTCAATAATTTGCTTTAAGAAATGAAGTTAGGAGCTTACCTAAATCCAAATATTATTTAGCGATATGTCAGAGGTGGTTGAGAAGATTTTGTTAAGTTATTATTAATAAAGCACATCATTTTTTTAAGCAAGTTCTGAATTTCTAGGTGGCATCCAGTTCAACTTGTCAAAATCACTCTAATTTACCAAATTGTGAAAACCGCACCAAGGAAATATCGAAGGATTTACATTCTGCTAACGAAGTTCGTTTTATGTTTTTTTTAGGCTAACTCGGATGCAAACTGTGGTTTTATATAGTTAGATATTCCTTCATATAAGTGTGAGAATAATCGTGAAGTAACTTAATATTGATATGTTATTATTATGTAAGAAGTATGATTTCAATTTTTTTTTGCTAATGTAATATTTCTTGGAAAAGTAACATATTTCCAGTCTATATACACTGAATATACTCCTCCCCTATTGTTAAATCATCAAATGCGATCTTCAAATCAAGAATTAAATCAGAGCACGAATTTAATAAATTCGCCTCATCAACAAATATATCCCCTTGCATTTGGTTTCAATCCATTTTCAACTGGATTAGGAGGCACCAGTATTCCGGTAGAGCGTCTTATAGAATTTATCTATTCTAGATAATTGTAGATTGAACTAGTACGATTATACAATAAAATATAGGTTTATTTCATATATACATGTTAATAATATTTAGGCTTCATCTAGTATATCGTGGGGGTACCCATATCCAATTCCTTTAAGTTTTGTGCCACCAGGAACGAAACCGATTTCGCTACAGGTTTCTTTAAAAAAATTTGAAATTCGTATCGATTACTTTTTTGTATTACTACACTTCTCCAGTATTTATTATCTTACCGAGAAAATACCGGAAAATTTTGAAGTAGTTCCAGAACTCCAATAACGCAATGCCAGATAGTGTTTGTGTCTTTCCCTTAGCTACCAACAATACTGAAGCACAAATGACGTACTGGAAACAACCTGTTTTTCCTGATACGTTGTTTAATCTATATAAGTACCACACTATTACATTTTTTTTATAAATTAGCTTTTTTGCAATATAGTAAAGTATTATTTATACATAAGAATCTATCATAATGCGACAAAAATATATCACGAGTCCGACTTTTATATATAGGATTATTTAGAGTACTATTAATTATATCGTTACTATTTGTTAAATTCACCTTATGGCTATCTGTTTCAGTTGAGGAATGCAGATTATATCCAAATACTACTGATATACCGCCAAATAGATCGATATCTGTTAGTGAAAATGAATATGAGGGGTCACACTATGATAGTCTGGGAGTCTCAAATAATACATTAGGAGAACAGATCAAAGAAAAGAGTAGGTATGTATTTTTTGGAATTTTTAAATTAACATTGCAAATATTTTGAGAAATAAGTTTCATATGTACCATTTTTGCTAAGAATAACGTAAAGTACGATGGAGTATATTTTGATCCTACGAATTCTAGATTAATAGCAACTCAAATGAAATAATATCATAGCTAAAGTATTGAATGAGATTTTAAGGTTAGTCTGAAATTTTTTGGACTGGTTGAGAAGTTGAACCATATGTACTGTGAGCATAAAGCAGTTTATATAGGAATTGCCACATAAAAAAACATTGTTGCTGTCATAAATTCTTCTAAAATATTACTTTTTCTTAATATAATTCAAGTATTGTAGCAGTTGCGGAACAAAAATTTCCGAGCATAGTAATTCTTATGAGCTGGACGTCAATGAACCCAATCACTGTTGTAATGAGAAAAAACAAACTACTCACGAAGTTGATAATGACGAAATTAAAGAAAAGGTGAGATTTATTGGCTTGGTTATAACTTAAAATTGAACACCAGTGGTCACTTGAAGATTTTTAGGAAAAAGTGAAAAGACAACAAATGCTAGCAGAAGCGCTTGAAAAAGCAAAGACGGAAGCAGAAGTAATGCGCAAGGCACGTCTATACCACCATGTTTTGAAAGCTGCGGACGGAAGTCCCGAACTTGAAAAAAAATATCTTGGAGTTGATTCCGAAACCGTTCATAAGATACAGCACGAGGTCTTTTATTGATTGCATTTCTTAATTCATACACTTATTTCTTTCACTAATTTAGAAAGTTTGTATAATTAGGATATTTTTTTATATTTATAGCTAGCTGTTATGGATCGTCATAAGCTTCTCCTACGAGAGGAACTAGTGAAAAGTTTGCCGAAAAATAAAAATAAAAACAGTGATGACGTCAAGTTAAAGGTTGGTTTAAATATTATAAGCATTATTTTCTAAAACTAATAATCATAAGAAAATGTTATGGATATAAAAATAAGTCACAAGTTGTCATTTGGAGTGCATGAGCCACAGTCAGACCACCAATTTTACTTATGAAGAAGGATACTCATGTTCTGAAAAACATACAGCTTCAGTAGCTGCATGTGTATCGAGGGGCAAGTCTAGTATAATAAGAAATGGCATAGAAAGTAAGGACAAACTTTTATACTTAAAATATTGATTTGTATCTATTTTTTTCTACCTATATTTCATTTCATACATCACAAATTCTTCAGATTCAAGAGTGCCCACCACTCACATTACCAATTCCCATCTTTCCGAAGGAGAACACTCATGTTGTGAAAAACAGACATCTTCACTACATATATGTACTTTTAATAATAGTTTTACTACACCTGGAAACTCCGTGCAAAGTGAGGGCAAACTTATTATGCATATACATTATGTTCATTAACCGATCTATAACTGTCTGATTCTTATGAATATAATTTTTAAGATCCAGAAATAACCTCTACTCCAGTTACCAGGAACTCTTTATCTCGACGGAATAGTCAAATGTTAGTTATAAAAGTTCGAAGCTGAAACAGAAGTGTAAAGGGTTTTCTATATAATCATTTTTGAAGTATTATGTGTTAATATTTATGAATTTAACGGAAATTTCAATTATCCCTATTTTTGAAAAGGTTTTACTTGGCCAATTTTTGATTCCAATGGTGAAATATATACCCACATTGTTAAACGTCTAAATGTTTAAAATTTTTACTTGTTTTTTTTAATGGATAATATGGACCTTCTAATTCAACATTTACATAGGTTGAAGCTGAAAGAATTATAGATATTAATATTGAAAAATTATACAAAATGAGGTGTAGAATCAGTCAGGGATTCCAAATATGAAAGATATTTTTATATTTCAGGTCTCTGCCATTTTCTACCATTAGTAAAGAACCCAATACGAGATCTTCACAGGATAAACTATATACTTCTAACAATTTTCCAGTAAATGCATATTTTACTAATATTCTTGGCCAGCTATAGATTAATGTTTAATCATATGTATCATGCTTCTTCAACCTTGCACTAAAATGCCTAAGGGATAAAATTTACGATTCAAATATATATTTTAGGGGAAAAATCGTACTAAGTCCGCAGAGATTTCCGTGGTGAGTTATTTTATTTTTATTTGTTTACAAGTGTAATATCCTAATAATAATAGAATTTTTGTACTCTTAACAAACCAACCATTACTTTTCTAATTATCATAATAGAGCGGTTTGTAAGTGATCAATCTATATTTCCTGAAATGACTTGTGATAAACACAATTAGTGATTGTATAGTTTGCATATTATTCGTAATAATAGTTTTCAGTAATATCCTAGAAAGAATTATACATTACTCAAAATTTATTGCTGCTATATATACGCTTTAATTGTGATAAGAGATAACCGTAATTGTTTAGTTCAGTTTTTAGAATTTAAGCTCGAACATTATAATAACTACTGTTTCACTTAAATTCAACTTTAAACTATTACCTAGTACAATCAAAACTATCTGCTTTGAATTAGCCCATGGTGAAATATATGTTCGCGGATGACGGAGAAGGGGGATTGTTATCAGTTTGAACAAACAGTTTAATTGAATTCACCTAATAAAACTCGCCTATCGCTATTTTTAATGCAATCTATCATTCTAAATGCCCATATCCTTATTTGATATACCTCAACTATTTATATAGCTAGGAGTATAGGCATTGTTGGTTTTCTTTTACTTATCGCTTATTTCTTACTAACAGTTTTTAGGTAAATTATCGGGTCTTTTTTTTTGATAATTGATAATAAAATCCTGTTATATTCTATGACATACTGGGCAATTTTTCTAGATTTTTTTACTGATACTGGTGTTAACTACTATTATCTTCGTTAACATGTTTTGGAACTGTTTACGAGAATATCATATAAAATTATATTTTAACAGCATTTCCATATTTACGATAAAGGGCAGTATTGGAAATTGTTGCAAATGACTGTCGCTTAGAGGCACGAAGTACTAATTAGTGTTTCATAATTCGGTTTCAACAGTTTAAAATCTTAGTGGAGGTTTTGTTGTATTTCTCATAGATCACAGTCTATATATATAATTCTCTTAATTGTTGTTTAGAATCCATTATTCTCACCTATCCTTACTCGGTCTCGTCAAAAAAAGCGAGTATTAACGGACTCAATGACCAATATGTCAAGCAGAAACAGTTTCGAAAGTCAAGAGAGTGAAAACGACGCGTGAGTTGGTTTTACATGTTTATAGCATTGGATTTGTTACTTAATTAATAATGGAATTAGTGTAGCTATTATTAGTCGTTAATATGATATAGATCTCAGTTGTAGGCAATCTATTATTCCGAAAAACGTTGGTAGCTCTACAGTGGATCATACAAAAACCATACTAGCTTCGAGCAATACTAAAGTAAATACCTTTCATGAGTTTTTAATACTTTAATATTTTCCATCTCATCTTCAATAACGCATATTTCTAGTCATAATGTCTTGAGATTTAAATAAGTTACTTGAATTATGCCATAAAATATCTATTAAAGCAGGTTAGCAGTGGAACTCCTTTGAGATCTCCAATTTGGTACATGAAATCTAGCGAAAAACAATTGCCACTTTGCTCATCAGTATATGCAAGAAAGATAGCAGAGAAAGGATGCGATAAACATGAAGAGGTACGAATTCTTTACATTTTTACCATAGATTATCTAGTTTTATTTGTTCTATTAATAATGTGAATATTTCTTCCTTAGCCTGGACTGTTATATTATTACAAGGACTGCATTTTAGGATATTTTGTCACCCGATCTACGCAGAGTATCAGAAGTTAGTTTAAGTCGTGCACCATCACTTCAGAATCTAAGAGGATCATTTTCCAACTTGTCACTGCATGACTCTGCTAATAATCTAGACATGAATGGTGAAGAATCTTCGAACTTAGGACGTTTTAGAAGCTTGGTATGTTGTTTCTGTTTAGTTTAAAAAAAACAGACCTGGTAGAATAAATTATG
This sequence comes from Heterorhabditis bacteriophora, assembly GCA_964036235.1. Classification (NCBI taxonomy): domain Eukaryota; kingdom Metazoa; phylum Nematoda; class Chromadorea; order Rhabditida; family Heterorhabditidae; genus Heterorhabditis; species Heterorhabditis bacteriophora. Next base: position 1,684,364 of record OZ038425.1, on the reverse strand, counting down.
TCTTTAACTATTACAGCTATTACTTTTTAGTTGAATGAATTCGAGATTTTTCCTATTGTAAAGGATTATAAGAGTTTTCATTAAATTACTCTTTATTTTCCCACTGTTTTATTTTTCAGAACCCTACTTATCGATCATTTAACATGAAGAAAACATCAGATAAGCAACAAGAAGTTTTGGATCGCCTCAATAAGTTGCGTAAGCAGCTCCGATCTAAGGAGAATTTTATGGAACGTGGAGTTTTTAGTAGACAACAGCAATGCTAGTGTCTGCTGATAAGAAGTATTACATTGATAATAAGCATATTGTTTTCATAGTCTTCCTTAGTGTTCTAGCTTTTTTTCTCTAGTATGCGTTTGAGTTTGATATATTAATATGCTACACTTATCTCAAATTAAATCTAAGGGTTTTAATTAATAGCCGTTAAGTTTCACGTACATACTACTCATAAATCACTTTAAAATGCTAGTATAGTTTTAGTACTCTTATTTTATAATATTTTATGATTCAGAACAATGCTTTAATAACAATAAATGCATGGTTTTACGAAGCTCTGAATTGATATTTAAGCTGTGAAATAGTCCTTTTTTACCTCTTTTATCTATAAATGTACCAATGATGTTGTAAAGAGTACTTTATTTTGGACCTTTTATTATTTCATTCCACATATTAAGCTGATGATATTTTCTTTACTGTTTGATTTCTGGACTGAATTAATTGTTTTAATCCATGTATATATTCTCGCTATAATACATGCTTCGAAAGAGCTGTTGTTTGAGGTACGTTACTTATTTGCCAATTCTAGTATAAGTTCTTAGGTTCTTCTATTAAGTGATTGTTATTTGCATGAGCTATACGTATTGATGTAAGAAATGAAGGGAACGGGGTATCTAAGACGTTATTATTATTTTGTCAAGCTTACGTAAATGAACAAGATTTTTGTAAGACCCCAAATATTTCTGATTTATGCTATCTTATTAGAGCTATTTGATTCCGAGATTATAGGCAGATCAAGGAATAAAGGTTAGACTTGAAAAAGACCTGAGAGAATCACATCTATTGAAACTGAGACATAGAGTAAAATGTGCAGTCGTCACAGGAGGGGATGGCACAATTGGACGAGAGGTGACTGTGAAGTTCTTGGAATTGGGTGATATACATTTATGGTGCATAAATAGTTGTTGTTCTAAAGAGTAAAAGTAGTGTGAAATGTATTAAAATAAGATTAGTATTTTAAATACCACCTTATAATTAGTTTTGGAATTAACCTTAATATCGCGCATAACTTAGTTTTAAAAAAAATAGATATTATTAGATTTTAATCAATTAAATTTGAAATTCTATAACTATAGCATAACGAAAACCGATTAGAAGCTGTTTTTTTTAGGTGGTTAAACGTCTTCTACATCTGCACTTTAATGTGCATGCTTTAGTTGGTGATCGAAACAAGGCAAAGAAGATATTTAAACCTTGGCTATTAAAGGAAAAAGATAACAAACTTCAACTGTACAATGTTGATCTCTCTGACCCATATTCGGTTATTTATTAATAATACAACTTTTACTTTAAATTATAACCAATTCAATTGTTCCTTTTCTAGATGAATAGATTCACTAAGGGCTTCATAAATCGCTGCGGCAAGATTAATGTGGTCGTTATGTGTGCAGGTATTATGATGGCTCCAGAACAGGTATTTTAAATCAATTACTTAAAATTATCGAATTTAAACTAATTGTTTACGATCTTCTACACTCTTTTAGTATATTGATAATGTGGAACTTCATATGTGCGTGAATGTCATCTCACAGTCAATATTGCTTAATGCAATCGAATCAAAACTTCTCCCTCAAGCTAGGATTGTATTTCTTAGCTCAGTAACAGCAAAAGCCGCTCGATTCTCTAGCTCGTTATTTAAAGATAGTAAGTGTTGTTTAGTTAATCTGATAAATTGGATGTTATTTTAAACTTTTAAGGAAAATTCTTGTCGCATTATATCGGTCCGTATGGGGCATACGCCATGTCGAAGCTTATACTCTCTGTTTATATCAGTCAACTTGCCAAAAAGACGTTTGTTAATTTAAAATCTTAGTTTTAATTGATTAACTATAGCATTTGTGCCATAAATAACTGTATATTGGTTTTTGAGTTATTTATACTAATAATACCTAAATTCTATAGGTCCCACTGCATTATAAGCATGCATCCTGGAGTTGTACCTGGTACTTTGTATCGAAATACAAACCCGTTGCTCAAATTTATTATTTATCTAATCTTACCGTCATTTTTGAGGTTTGTAATTATCTTCAACTACTTTATTTTATATACAGTTAATACATTTCTCATCAAGAGATATATTTAAAGCAATAGATATTCACTTATTATACACAACACATTTGTATTTATATACTATGATTATACGTAGGTTTCAATTTCGAATTGTAGTTATTTTATATCGCTAATTACATATGATTTTCAGAACACCGCAGTTCACCTCACTTTTAGTACTGCATACCGTATTAAGAAATGACATACGTAGCGGAGCATATTATGAAGACTGTGATGTAAAAAATATTGACGAGAGAGTATGTGAACAGGTAGGGATGAGGCATTTCATTTGGAAGAAAATATAATTAAGCATTTTAAAATAAACTATAACGTAGGCAAGTGCGGTATGTAAAGGTACTGACTAGTCATTGTCAAGTGACAACGAGTTGAAGATGAATTTGTTCTCTGTATAATGCAAAGTAGACGAACTACAAGTTCATAGTCAGTGACGTTCACCTGCACGCAAATCATCTATTCGTTAGAGGAGGGGTGTGTGGTAGGAATATCGTTTCTGCGGTTATGATGTGACAACAGGTAGAACTTTTCTCGTCACAGAATACAACTAACTAAATAACTGATAATCAGCTATTTTATCAAGTTCCTCTAAGAAGTCGAGTTCTCATCTTCTCCGTTAGCAGGTAAACGGGAACGTTCTTAGACTTGAGATAGAATACGAAGAAGGCGTTATTCTCAGAAATTTGTCCAACTAAGTGGTGCGTGTCTGGTTTGTTCAGTTCAGATTCAAGTAAAGAAGGAGGACACTCATTTTGCTTCGATTAATAGTTCACACAGCAGATCATGGTTATCCATTCTGATATTTTTGCAGGATGTATAGTATGAACAGTAAAATCATGGATTTTTCGGTACTTTTTAATAATCGCTAGATTTTCAACTAAAAGTACCATTTTAATTTTTTTGAACACTGTATATAAACGCGAGAGAAATATGTACTAATGTGAAGAAAAATACCGACTGTGATCAGAAAATCTATAATTGTGCTCTTTTTTTTTAAATATATAAAAATGAATTTAACAAGTTCGAAGTGTCAGAGAAGTGTGCTTGCAGAAACCATCATTTTCTTTTATTAAATCCAAAAGAAGTTATGGTCTCTTATAATCAATCTTTTGTGTCCACCCTGAATATAGTTGAACTAGTTGAAATCTGTTGGCTTGATAGATGACTGTTCTTGTTTCGAAATCCGCTTAATTTGACTTTATAAGAGGTAACTGTTTTTTTTAACATCATGAAAAAAGCTCAGATTTTTTAACCGGAGAACATTATAGTGGAGGCGTAGTCATAATCTCCGTCAGCAACTTATTTCTCTTCTGCAGTTTCTTCACGTTTATTTTGGGAGAAAAGTGGTTACATTTTAAGATATTGTGTAGTTTATAATCTCTCATTTCTACGGACCTATTGATAGATTTTTTGTGATTCTTTTATTTGTGGTGGTCACGTGTCCTAGCGATCTCCAAGATACAGCGATAGGTCATGGTAACTGGGATCCCATTTATTATGGGATTTTTAACTATTTTTATGCCCGTTTAATAGTGGATGGAAGTTTTACGATCTTGCTAAATTCAGACAGCGATAATAATGCTAGCAAACTTCTAACAGTAAAGTGAAATTTGAAATTCATTTTCAGTAATTAATGAAAAAGAAATCTGTCTACCCTTCACATTATATTATTTGGCATGCAAGATTTCAGCAAACTAACGTAGACACCATATGATTGTTAGTTCGAGGAATCAATAACTTCTTTTTGTCAAATCAACAAGTTGCCGCCATGTGATTCCTTGTTCCGGTTTATCTGCAAGATAAATATTTCTTTTGTTAGATCATGAAATTGTGACTCTAAAGCTATCAGGTGTATATTATCCAAGTATTGAGAAATGAAATAACCCAATTGATGTTAAGAACGGTCAATCATTTTAACATTATATCAATTTTAATTCATATTAAGAAGACGTGATAATTGAATACAATTATTTTCAGGATCGTACCTTTATTTTTAACGCCGTGCAAAGTCAAATACGGAAATGGAGTAATTGGGAATAAGATTTTGTTTATTTCTGCTATTAAAGATTCTTATTCTACAATAAAAGCCTATTTAATACTTGAAGAAATTTATAAACATTGGATCGTCGTACATACTATATTTGGTATTATCTAGAAAGACATCAGTTGCTTCTTTCATAATCGCGAGGTTTCCATGTTAGATTTCTACAGCGCAATGCCAACGGGATGTAAGCCTATTACCAGAAAGTGTAGGCAAATGAACTATATTCTTAATTTGGTGAGCTTTGTTAATTGATATGTGCTTTCTGTGGTGTTATTGAATATCGCAGAGTGTGTTCCATTACTCAAGTGGAATTCAGAAGGAAGTATTTTAACTGTGCTGAAATATAGATGCAACAAGAACCTCAGCGAGATTTGTACGGTACATTACCAGATTATAAAATTTCCAAGGAAATGAAGAATGCCATTTATCACGTTCAGTATAATTGCCTTGGTGCGAACGTTGTATATGGCCATTTCCGTCTCCTTGGTTCGTGGTCATAGATACCAGAAATCTCCTGGCTTTTTCCATTGGATGTAACAACAATTTAAGAGGTTAGTTTCACTATAGTTTGATACAAGAGACAGTTCACTCTTTTTTTATGAGCAATTTAACTCTAAAGAGAAGAATGGATTTCTGTTAAATATCTATCTTTACTGCTGAAATTTTGCAGGATTTCGTATTAGGTTATCCTTTTGTATTCTATGCATTTCTTATTTTTGACTCTTACGGGAATGAATAGAAGCTTAAAGTGTTTCTCTTATGAAACTACTTTTTAAAAGAAAGTAGTGAACGCAATTGTGTTTATAGCATAAATGTATTTATACATTAAGAAGGAAAAACAAACAGTTGTTAGGATCTATCTTTCCTTTATTTAGAAAATAATTTATGGATAAGTGAAATGCAGTTGTATATTATTTCTAAACAACTAAGGCTTCAATACTATCCATTCAATGCGATATACAGTGTTTAGAGTGTTTTCCTAATGAAATTCGTTTAAAAAAAAAAAGAAAGTCTAATGTTAAATATTGTATTTCAGTGACGACTGGATAAATGAAGTTTTTGTCAGTGAGATTGTTCGAATCCTCAATGTATGCTATATTTATATGTGTCTTAATGTTAGGTGAGTAATACTGGAAAGTGCATATAACGTTTCACACGATTTCATAAAACTACTAGCAGTTTCTGAATTTCTTCTCCTCACATATCAAATTCCAATTCTAAGCCTATTATAACTTAGATATTTCAGTAGCTTTTCCTGATAGTTCTGTTCAAAAGTTCTATTACGCAAAAATAATTAGAGAATTGTTTGTCCCAGCGAAGGATAACGTTTATGGGAAACAGTTTGAAGAGATATCATCTATTAAAGATATATGGGATGTAAGTGAATTAATTTTTACTATCTTCCATTGTATACTTTTTATGTAGAATTCAAGTTTATTAGGCTTTGGATTCCGTAATCTTGATCGGTATCACAACTGGTTTCAATTAAAGTAAGGAAATCAAAAAACATGAACAAGGAACTACGTAACAAGTTTATTGTAGTACCTGGAGAAAGTGTTTGTCCCGGGTCTTAACTGGAATAAAATGGAACGCAATCTAAAGCAGAAGGGTTTAGTGTATTATAGAAACAAGCTTCTCGGTAAGCCAAGGATACGAATAGTTAAGGTAATAATAAATATTTAGATAGGATACAAACACATTTTTTTTGTTTTCACATTGAAAAAAATCAGTCATGAAGTTAATACATATTCTGTAAGATTATTTTAGTTGTCATATTTCTAATAAATTTCACTAAAGTACCGAAATGCTGGAAAGATGCTGAAATACCCCATATTCTTTGTTTTCTTGCATAGTAGAAACAGTTTTACATTATTATCTTGCATATTTCTTTTATCTCATCTGTTTAATATCATAACTGTTTTGACCATAACTTTCGGCTTTGATGCATAACCACTGAGGTTTATTGTATATGAACTACCTAATAATTTTGGACCTATAGGCGGACCTTATATGATTTTAAATAATGCCAGAGTTAACTGTTTTAAAAGACCTATCACGAATGAAGTAATAACTGATTTTAGAGCCCAGTATATCTTGATGATTCTAGTGATAAGGTAGTTGCCCACAATATTTGTACATTAAATATTCATCTACAATATAATTATATAAAAGTTTACCTATATCGCTTAGACAAAAGAGGAGTATATTAAATACTAATGAATTGATTCTATTATTTCAATATCATATTTACTGAAGAATATATCTACCCTTCTAGGTCACTAACAACTCTTGTGATGGAAGTAATAGATTTATCCATAATATGACAACATGCTTTGGCCAATATCAAGGTGATAAAGAGGACAAAAGTTCTTTTATTATACAAGAACAGGAAACGTAAGGATTTTTAACTATTGGGTATATTTTCAATACTATAGTGCGTTTCATAATTATAGTCGCAACTAATTCTTTCTCAGTTATCAATATAAATTATTCCGGAGGTCAAAGCTAGATAAGGAAAACGGAACATTTTTTTTGGAAAGGAAACGTAGGAGACAGAATCTTAGTGGCTGATGAGCGGCATTTTCATATCTTGGTGATCTCGAATAGGTTTTTGTCATCACTAGGGCAAAAAGTAATCATGTTCTTGGGAGCTAACTACTTTTTCACTACTGTCTGTTTATTCAAAAAAGATTCCACCAAGAGAATTTAGCACCAAGGACTGGTTTCAGCACAAGAACATAAACCGTATAGATGGGCCATATAAATCGCCAGATCCAAATCCCATGAACAATCTGGGAAATACTAGTTCGTCAAGTCTATGTCCACAATATACTGTTTTCGTCGATTCAGGACCTGAAGAAGACTATTTCAGAAGAGTAGAGCAATAGTGAATCAGTGATCTTAAAAATCTGTCAACAAGTATGACAGGACACCCTTTTAGGTGATCAGTAGAAGGGGTAGTCGTATCGATTATTAGAAGTTATGTGTTGCCTCTTATGAATTGTTTTGTTTTATTTCGTGAACATTTCTCCTAAGTGGACAATAATGAAACGGTGAAAAAGTGTTTTTTTAATGCTTTTCGAGGAAATTTACATAAACTATCTGAAACAAAGTATCGATATTCTTGATGAGGGGACAGCAGATCAGAAGAAAGATTCTTCTAAATTCTAAACAGTTGGTCTTGAATTAGAACAACAGACGGGGGGTGGGATATAATTATGAAACGCATTATCTATATTTAAATTTGTTGGAGTTTTTCCATTACTATCCATAATTGTTGTAAGATTTTGAACGAATTTTCGCATGGAATTTGAGAGTTACTAATATAGGTGCTGGAGCAGATGGAGGTCTTCATAGTCTTGTTGCCAGGATTTAATTTGTTTATTTAATATTAGTTCAGCTTCATTTGGAAAGATTCCCACAAGATTGAGACCAAATCGTTTAAAGGCAAAGTATCTGAATATGGTGGTGGTGGATATATACAAAACTTGCCGAATGATGATATAGATGCTGCACTGGCTGTTATTAGTAAATTAAAGGTAAAGTTAATTTCGTATTAATTTATTAATTCTTTAATTTCTGCATAGTAAGTGAAAAATTACCAAAAATTTCAAAGTTATTAAAATAAATACTTCATTTCTATGAACTAAAACTTAAAATGTATTTTGAAAAATATTTTCTCCAGTATTTAGAAAAGTTACGTTACTTGTAAGATTAATCCAGCGGCACTAAGATTTGAGCTTCTTCATAGCGACAGATAGTAGAGAAAAAACCGTATTTTTTGCTGCTTTTTACGCAGAATAGGCTATCAATAACTTATTTGATTTATCTTTGATGACCAGCCTAAATCTCAATCCACTCATAGCGCTTTCTATCTCATTAATGCTACTCCAACAATTTGAAATCTTGCTTATAAAGATGGTTTTAAAAAATTATATAATTAATGAGAGAACATAATTTGAAGCTCTGTATATATTTAGCTATATCTGGTTCTATTCCATTACAAATCACCGATACTTTGATCCTTCTTGTCTTGTCATTTATTGCATATAAATGAACTTTCTCAGAGAATTTTTGAAACCATTGAACCACATAAAATATTGACATAACTTTCTTTCACCAATAAGAAAAGCTAGTAATTCTAAAATATAACAGTAGTTTTTTCGAAAGACAGAAATAATCAAGCCAAATAAATCGTTAAGTTGATTTGAAAAAAATAAGCATAGTCTATTTCCCAATTAAAGCGATAACGAGAGTTTATCTTCTTTACTGTGACTGCCTTAGTGAAACCCTCTTTGAGGTAATACGTATTTGTTTAGAGTTTTAGATATGGTGCAAGGGCCCACAACGTCTTTATTCGCAAGCTAACTATTTATAGGCCGAATCAAAATAGGCCAAATTTTCTCCTTAACAATTGAACAAAAAATGGCATGCAAAACCAGAATGGAAGAAATACAACTCTTTTATATGAAGAATAACATTCTTACGATACTAGTTATAGGAATAAACGGGATAAAAACTATTGCACATACAATGCGTTTCAAAATAATAGCACACTTTACTTTTTCACTTTTTTCTCCTCTCAGTCGTCAAATTGGTCAATTTTTTTCGGAGGATTAGGCGTAATAGTCTTGGAAGTCTCTAGTTTTAATTCCATGTTCTTCTTTATAAAACTACGCTCTTTGTGTTGGAAATGATGGCGCACTTAATATGTTTTAGCGCTATTTAGCGAAAAATGCATAAATTCATTAATCCTGACCACCAAAACAGTGAGTCGTGCCCTTAAGCTGAGTCAACACTAAAGAGGTCAAATCCAAACTGCTATCTACCAGTTATACGGTGAAGCAGATTGCAGATGTCGTCAAGCGCTCCGGGAAGGCTATTATGAATTCCCTTCGTAACCAAGAAGAATATGGTACAAAGAAAAGTAGTGGATGACTTGGAAAGTTAAATGACCGCGGAAAAAGGACAATTCTGCAGACTACGTCGAACAGCACGATCAGCATCAATGAAATCCGTAGGACTTGTGGCATTGATGCTTCAGACTCTACGATGTGGAGAATGCTGGACAAGTGTCCCAATATTGTACTATCATGGATGAAGAAGTGTTCACAACTGACACAAGGGAATAAGAAGTAACGACTTGGCTGGACCAGATGTTCCATTAGATGTAACTAGGAAAGTTTGATGAGTCTTCGAAAATAAGACCATCAACTTATTATTTCGAGTCTAGGTAATCTTTAGTGATGAGAAGAAGTACAATCTAGATGGTGTTGGTAGATGCCACTCCTATTGGAGGGATCTACGCAAGGGACCCCTACACTTTTCAACCCTAAATTTCGGCGGAGGAAGTGTTATGGTTTGGGAAGCGGTCACGTTACGGAACTGCATTTATGTCGACGAAAATGAACAGCGCGGACTACCAGAATCTCTTATGACATCACGTAGTCCCGTATTTCCCACTTTGTGCAGGCGTTAGCTTCACTTTCTCATAAAATAATGCCACCATCCACGCCAGTCGAAGCACCAAGACTTGGCTGAAGAACAATGATGTGGACACTCTGGCTGGCCCTTAAGATTTAAATCCGATGGAGAATCCTTGGAAAGTTTTCGTGTGTAGGATTCATGCGGATAGCCATCAGTTGCAAATCCACGAGGATCTGCAATCTGCCATTAGCACAGCGTAGAGCAAAGTAGACAATAGTGTCACTAGAAATTTAGTAAACAGTGCGCCTGAACGAATTTTTCAGGTTATTAATATAAGATGAATGCAAAAGTATTAGTAGGTTTTTTTCAGCGTTATGTTATAATTATATATAACTCAAATCCCACCTTTCTACATTTTTGTAGTGTTGGGTTTGTAGTTTGTGAAAAACCATAAGTCGCGATTTAATGGTAAACTTAACCTCACAAAATAATTAGAATAAGATGAGCCACCAAAAACTGCATATTCGATACTGTATTCTCTACGAGTTCCGGCAAGGGAAGAATACTGCTGAAGCATGCAAATCAATATTCCCTGTACTAGGTGAGGGTGTTCTCTGCCACAGTACTTGCAAATATTGGTTCCGAAGTTTTAAAGCTGGTGATTTTGATGTCAGTGACCGACAACGCTTTGGAACACCAGAAACGTCGAAGACTGGAGCTTTGGAAGCATTATTGAATGAAAATCCGTCAAAGACACGAAAGGAACTCGCGCAACAGTTGGGAGTTGATAAAGAAACAGTCTCGAGACGATTGCATGAGATGGGGAAAATTCGCGAGCTCGGAAAGTGGGTACCACATGAACTCTTCGAAGACAGTATTGACCACCGGCTCAACTCATGCATCTCGTTGTTTGCCAGGCAACGCAAGAAGAACTTTTTGTGGAAAATTGTTACTGGTGACGAAAAATGGATTATGTACGACAATCCTAAACACACACATTAATGAATAGACACCGGCCAGTCATTAACACCACACCAAAAAGTCCTTCTGTGCATCTGGTGGGACATGAAGCGTGTGCTGTTTTATGAACTCCTTCAAGTGGTTGAGACGGTTACTGCCGGGCGCTACGGTCGTCAACTGACTGATTTTTTTGATGCAGTTGAATAAAAACGACCATTACGGGACAAGGAAGTCAGAAGGTCATTTTACTGCATTACAATGCTAGGCCTCATGTTGCTCTTAGTACTCAGTAGCCCAGTTTGAACTTAGGCTGGGAAGTTCTTCCGCACGCTGCGTATTCACCGGACTTGACGCCTTCGGATTACCATTTTTTCCGGTCGATGCAGAACTGTCTAGCTGGAGAGCGCTTTCGAGATGCGGCTGAGGTGCGAAAATGAATTGACGATTTCAATGCCTCCAGGCGGATGTCGTTCTTTCGAGAAGGGATCCGAAACTCACCCGAGAGATGGCAGAAGGTCATAGAAAGCGAGGGAAAATATTTTGATGATTGAACTGCATTTTGCATATTATGGAAATAAAACAAAAATTTGAGAAAAATGTTTAGAACTTTTGCATATAGCTAGTAAATTAATCGTCGAAATTTGGTTCTTTTTCTAAACTTGATGATTTGGAATTTCTACTTAATAATAGAAGGCTTAACATATGTTTAAGTATTTAATACGAAAGTGTTTATCTAAATTATAACCACTATGGTTCTCTTTATGAGCAGTTAAATACATTGGTGATAGGTAGAAATGTGTATATACTACTTACTGTTGCTTATATTAGTAAATGGAAAAGAGAACTAAGGGAATCCAAGTGCTACTTAGATGACGACGTTGTATTTTAGAATCATCAGTGGATCAACTACGGAACTCGAGCCGTCATTGTTGATTTTACCTTGTATAATGGAAATGTCAACTTATTCTGCATAGTTCAGTAAGAAATTTTATTGATTTAAAAATTCTAATATTGATAATGTTATTACCTCGTGAAACATTTTCAAATGTATAAATTTATACAATTAAGAACAAAATCTACCAGGCTTTTTTTCGAAATACCAGCTACTGGTGGAGTATTGCCATCGTCTCGCATTAGCATCATGAACCTTATTAGATATCTTCACACTTATGGAAAAGTGCTCATTGCAATGGAAGGAATGCTAGTTGGATTTTTGGTTAGCTATAGCCATTATATTGATTAGAATTTTTTCTCACATATCTCTAAAGGATAAATTTTATTTTTTATTTTTTGTAATACTATCACAATTTCTTTTTTGAGGTTTTTTTCTTCATAAAAGAATTGATGAAGATTAAATGGCTTCGTCTGTGTTATTTTTCGACTTTCTGGAATATATCTGACATTTTACTACTTGTAGTAAGATTAAGAGGGTTTTCAATTTAGTTATTTAAATTTTAAAAAAAATACATTTATTAGAAATAACAATGTTAAAAATAGACTTATTTGATCTATTTCGTCTTTTAAATTCATTCTTTTAAGTTGGGTTTCGCGACGGTTTATTTGTCTTACAAGCGAACAGTTATATCAATAAATCGTATCAACACTGTTCTTAAAAGTAAGTTCTACATTTTAACAGCGATGAATTATATGATTTTATTCAGTTTTACCGTGACTATTAATTACCGTAAAATGTATAAACTATACTCTAGTGGACTCCACTTGTAGAATATAGTTGTTTTTATTTCAATTAAAATCATTAAGTAAGAGAGTGTTAAAGCAGTGGTTCACTGGTGTAATAACTAGAGATATAATTGGTTTGCCACGAGTATTAAATTATTGGTCTTGCCAGGATTTGACCTTTGAAATCACTTGGAGGAATGAATTCCAAAAAAAACTAGCAAGGTCGTTTCTAAGTTAACGCTAAACACGAGTCCTTGTTGACGAAGTATGGGTAACCTGTAGAAACAGTTTTGTTCTTGAAGTCGGGAGCACAACAGTATGTCGATGAGGAAGACGAAGCAAATAAACTTAACTTAATCAAAAGGAATCTCACCAAATGCACAATGAATGGAATGGGAATAATTTATATTTGCTGAATTATTTGCGGAATATCTATTAACCTAAGAATATGTATCAAACTCACAAAAGGTCAACGAAAAAAACAGATAAAGCTACTAGGAAGATTACTAACTGGTGTTCTGTTCATCGCCAGTGGTTGACAGCCGTCGCCAACACTCATTATCATCTCTAGCCGCTAAACTACGTAGATATATTATTTTCAGACTCATTTTGTGTTTGGAAAAGTCCAATACCCGGAATCCTTTGTTATGTTTATGATACCGTAACATCGTAAGAAACAAATCAGCCCAACCCCGGTTCACTAGTCTCATCTGTACTAGATTTGCAAATAGCTATATCAACTTATATTATTTTCACTCTATTCCACACATTTATCCTTATGCCTGAAGGTAGCTTGAAGGATATTTTAGTATATCAGCGGGTGTCACTAACTATTTCAATATATAATCCAACTGATAAAGTTCAACTTACCACTGGACCGCTACGTAAAACAATGATTTTTACCATCAATAGGAAGGCTCAAACGTGGGGAGCAGACTATATTGTCATATAATTGGTATTCAGTAGTATATTTACAAGAGCTATATTTACTATTTATCAGAAATAACAATAAGTATTTTGCGGAAAAACTCAAGAAGTATATGGCTGTTTTGGTTGAGTTATAAATACAGGACTATATAGTTAATATCTATAAAATATTATACAATTTATTGCACATAAGATTTGCAGATACTTTAATCGAGGCATCATTTGATGACGTAATTGAGGCGCAAAATCAGTACGACAACATATTTGTTCTCTTTATTCTGATAGGTATTCTCATGGTACGTTTAAAGTTTTAATTTTTGCTATAACTTAATTATTTCAGTAAACGATGAAAATATTGAATAAAAAAAATCACTAAATTATTACATTAAAACTTTAATAGTATTTTAAAAGATACAATTTTAAGTTTCTTTTTGGATTGTAGGAATTAACTCTGCTTTGATCACTTCAAATTATTAGTATAACTGCTTCGATATGGTTACAAAAACATTAAAAAATTAGTATAAATATTTGTTATAGTATAGTTGTGAGAAAACAAAATCTGTGGAGCATTGCACCTTTACGTAATAAATTTCTTGGTAAAAATAACCCAAAATACCGAAGAAGATTATATTTAATTGAAGCCTAAAGCAAAATTTGTGCAACAAATTTTGAATAATCCGCTCACCATAGTATTATATACAATTCCGGCAAAATGTATATGACCTATATTTATTGTTTTTTCATAACTATTAAGATAATATACGTTGTTCCGATTGGCAGAAGTAATATACTTTTTAACCTTTAATAACATTGCTTATTAATTCTCACCTATTATAGTCGACGTCTCTTTCGTTTCCACTTTCCATTACTACTGTCCTGAACTACTTTTAGTTTGTAATTCAGCTACCTGTGCCCTATGAATAGGTTCTTTCTTTACCACAATGCAACGAAATTCCCATATGATTCGTTCACTTCGTAAACCATATAAAAACAACAGTTTTTAGCCATTTGATAGATAGGAACGTTTTTTTTGGGTTAATTAAATAAATCTTAGTTGCTGGACAAAGGACAGCCTACTATTAGCTATATGCAAAAGTTCTAAACATTTTTCTCAAATTTTTGTTTTATTTCCATAATATGCAAAATGCAGTTCAATCATCAAAATATTTTCCCTCGCTTTCTATGACCTTCTGCCATCTCTCGGGTGAGTTTCGGATCCCTTCTCGAAAGAACGACATCCGCCTGGAGGCATTGAAATCGTCAATTCATTTTCGCACCTCAGCCGCATCTCGAAAGCGCTCTCCAGCTAGACAGTTCTGCATCGACCGGAAAAAATGGTAATCCGAAGGCGTCAAGTCCGGTGAATACGCAGCGTGCGGAAGAACTTCCCAGCCTAAGTTCAAACTGGGCTACTGAGTACTAAGAGCAACATGAGGCCTAGCATTGTAATGCAGTAAAATGACCTTCTGACTTCCTTGTCCCGTAATGGTCGTTTTTATTCAACTGCATCAAAAAAATCAGTCAGTTGACGACCGTAGCGCCCGGCAGTAACCGTCTCAACCACTTGAAGGAGTTCATAAAACAGCACACGCTTCATGTCCCACCAGATGCACAGAAGGACTTTTTGGTGTGGTGTTAATGACTGGCCGGTGTCTATTCATTAATGTGTGTGTTTAGGATTGTCGTACATAATCCATTTTTCGTCACCAGTAACAATTTTCCACAAAAAGTTCTTCTTGCGTTGCCTGGCAAACAACGAGATGCATGAGTTGAGCCGGTGGTCAATACTGTCTTCGAAGAGTTCATGTGGTACCCACTTTCCGAGCTCGCGAATTTTCCCCATCTCATGCAATCGTCTCGAGACTGTTTCTTTATCAACTCCCAACTGTTGCGCGAGTTCCTTTCGTGTCTTTGACGGATTTTCATTCAATAATGCTTCCAAAGCTCCAGTCTTCGACGTTTCTGGTGTTCCAAAGCGTTGTCGGTCACTGACATCAAAATCACCAGCTTTAAAACTTCGGAACCAATATTTGCAAGTACTGTGGCAGAGAACACCCTCACCTAGTACAGGGAATATTGATTTGCATGCTTCAGCAGTATTCTTCCCTTGCCGGAACTCGTAGAGAATACAGTATCGAATATGCAGTTTTTGGTGGCTCATCTTATTCTAATTATTTTGTGAGGTTAAGTTTACCATTAAATCGCGACTTATGGTTTTTCACAAACTACAAAAACGCAAAAGAGAGGGAATTTATTTAGGTTTTAAATAATTGTACTAAAGCGCTGAAATAAGTGACTAAAACTTCTGCAACCACCTAGTATTTTCGTGTCATTAATCTACAAACAAATCATTTCAGATATTTAGATATATCAGCATAAATGAAACGATGTCCCAATTATCAATTACTCTTTCCCGTTCGGCAAAAGACATCGGAGCATTCGTAATTATGTTTATCATATTCTTTTCCGCTTTTATCCAGTTTGCACATCTTGTGTTTGGATCTCAGGTAAGTCATAAGAAAATACTATTTTAAAATCTTAATATAATGGCGAGGCTTCAAACTATAATAAGGTTTTATCTCGTTGTTATATACTTTAGAGGCCAACTGTGTTATTGTCTGTTTATTCGTAGTTTTATCATCCACTCCCTTATATATACAGAGTTTATTTTGCTCCAAAAACTACTGATTTTACAATTCATCTAATCTAAGGCTTGAAATAAAGATATCGCGAACACAGCTTAACCTGGAACCAAATATTCATTGAAGTAAGACAAAAATTGCATAAAACAAAGTACCATCAATTTATATTAAATTCAATATTTTACATAAAATCTTGTTTCAATCACTGAGAAGATAATAAAATTGCGGAGTTGTTGATTAAAATGGTAAAAAAGAGTAAAATAAGAACGATTTTATTCTAGATTTCCAATTACTCAACGTTCTATAATACAATATTCACTCTTCTCCGTATACTTCTTGGAGACTTCGATTTTCATGCCTTGAAAAAAGCAAATCATATATTTGGGCCTTTATTTTTTGTTACTTACATCATCCTCGTTCATTATATTCTAATGGTGAGACCCAGATGTTATAGACTGCTTTATTTTATAAAGACACAATTTAGTTTTATCTGTTATAATTAAATAGGTTTCTTGTGTCGTAGTAACCATATACTCAACTCTTCACTTCATTCATTTATTTTAGAACATGTTCTTGGCTATCATCAACGATTCTTATGCAGATGTTATGACGCAGTTGACTCGAAATAGATTAACAGCTTTCAACGGAAAAGTGGTAAATTGCATTTTTGTTAGTTATTGCATTTTTTATTGCAATTGATAGAGAAGGATTATTTTAGGTAAGCCCTATAAACTATAATGTGCATTATACAATCAGTACTTCAATTTGTAATTTCCTTTTTGTAATCGCGAGTAGATAACTATTGTTAATAAGCTCTAATTAATTCTCTGTATAGATCTTTCATGCTCATGCATAGGTTTTGTTGTGGAGTATCAATAATAGCGTAGACAGAAGAATACAGATTTTTCAAAGTGGCAGAAACCGGAGTTAAAATGGGAACAATTCAAACACTCAGACGAAGGTTTATATACATGTGGTGGTATGCTAATCACTCGTGTCTTACCCATAACAGGTTTCGTATAAGATGAGCATTACTGCCAGAAGCCAAGCTCTCTTTATCCAACCTACCTATATTTGGTCTATTGTATTTCCAATGAGTCTGCTATTTCACTTTCACAAGCATAGCAATAGAGAGGATTGAAACGACTCAGCTAAACTTGCCTGCTGAACTTACTGTGGATAAAGAGAAATTAGAATAATCAACTTTCATGCTAATCGTTGTATTCATTTGGAAAATCTAGATGCTGACAAGAACATTCGAGAAAAACGTGCAAGCATGGATACATTTGCTGAGAAAGAATATTGGAAGAGATGGATTTTGTGGAGGATTTTGACAATTTTTAAAGTAGTTCTTGCCAGTTTTTGAGTATAGTAGACATAAATGGTGAGCTGTTTGTTTCAGTAAATCTGTCATTTTTTTGTTTGTTGTATAGCAATATGCTCTTTATAATCTATCATTCATGTCGTTGTTTGAAATATTTATTAAATATTTCTGTTTTTCTCATATATATAGTTTTTTTAATATGTGTAGTACTAGTTCGCTCCTCTTTACCGTATTAGAACTAATTTGACTTCACACTGGATGTTAAGTACTTCCACAAGTAGATGAAATTTGATTCTTATTACTAATTTGTTAAAGGACAACAATTGGTTGTTTACTGAGGTAGACAATGTTTTATGTTATGGATAATTTATTCGCAGGACCAAGCAACGAGTATGACAGCCCATTTTTGCTCGGGAAAAGCAATATTAGTCACCAGCATTTTTAAAATATATACATCGAAGGTTTATATATTGGACTCAGTATGGTTTAATTAAAACTGAAAGTTTTTAAAAAAAAAGTATTTTTTTTTTGTCAAGGCGCTGATTGAAAATGAGAGTGATGAGGTGTCTTGTCGAGAAGAATTGGATGACACATTAAATAATGAGATGGAATTAATTGGGTTAGTTTCATTTTACATTTTTTAATGAACGAAATAATCCATTTCTAGGATAGGGATATTTAATTTCCCTAACAAAATTTAGATTTTAGCTGATTTTATTATAGTAATTTAGGCTAGCTGATAGAATTGAGAAAATTGAGTTTCTGATGAAACATACCGCGGACAAATCAATATCATTGCTTGATAAATTAAAACTTCTGGAAGACATGACTGTCGTTGCTAAGGAATACGAGAATAAAATGGTTGCAGAGGTAAGTAAGATAAACAGAATAGAGATACAGTATGTCTCATAATTATAATATATCCCTCATTTGTCATTCTAACTCAGGCTCACTATGCTAGATTTTCTAAACACTTTTATGATCTTCTGTCGCCTTGTCAAGATCATCTGCTCTTTGATTTTGCTACTACGTAAATTTTCCACAAAAATATAAAAGACATTATTTCACAGTTTCATATTTATAGTCCATTTTGAAGATAGGAGAATTCGTGTTATAATGCAACTTAGTAAATCTTATTTATATATTTGTGTAATAAAAAGAAAAAAGTTCTTTTTTTCTGGGGCCAAATTGAACTGTGCGGAAATTACGAAGAAAACAGGTCGCTTTAGGAGAGTTGTAAATAATTTTTTGAAAGCTCATGACTAAATGGAGTCAAGAATATCACCAAAGTTGCCGGAAGGGAAAAACGAAGGAATAAGAAGATGGTATTGAACAGTACCATCAGTTTGGACGGTATCTAAAGTGTTTGCTACCCTACTGTGTCAAAAACAATGGTTTAAAGGATACTGAAGAAGAATCCATTCAGCACACGAAAAAAGAAGTGTCCTAGTTTTACAGTGGAGCAGATAAACAGAAAGCTAGGATCGGTTTTGTCTGTGCAAATATATTATACATCTAGGTAAATGTTTTCAAATGTGCATATATTATTTCCGGTTTAAGTCATTTTCACCGGCAAAAGTAAGTTTAGCTTACATAGTTCGGATGAATTTGCTTCATATTAGAGAGATTTGAAGAAAACGGAACATTTTTTTTGGAAAGGAAACGTAGGAGACAGAATCTTAGTGGCTGATGAGCGGCATTTTCATATCTTGGTGATCTCGAATAGGTTTTTGTCATCACTAGGGCAAAAAGTAATCATGTTCTTGGGAGCTAACTACTTTTTCACTACTGTCTGTTTATTCAAAAAAGATTCCACCAAGAGAATTTAGCACCAAGGACTGGTTTCAGCACAAGAACATAAACCGTATAGATGGGCCATATAAATCGCCAGATCCAAATCCCATGAACAATCTGGGAAATACTAGTTCGTCAAGTCTATGTCCACAATATACTGTTTTCGTCGATTCAGGACCTGAAGAAGACTATTTCAGAAGAGTAGAGCAATAGTGAATCAGTGATCTTAAAAATCTGTCAACAAGTATGACAGGACACCCTTTTAGGTGATCAGTAGAAGGGGTAGTCGTATCGATTATTAGAAGTTATGTGTTGCCTCTTATGAATTGTTTTGTTTTATTTCGTGAACATTTCTCCTAAGTGGACAATAATGAAACGGTGAAAAAGTGTTTTTTTAATGCTTTTCGAGGAAATTTACATAAACTATCTGAAACAAAGTATCGATATTCTTGATGAGGGGACAGCAGATCAGAAGAAAGATTCTTCTAAATTCTAGACAGTTGGTCTTGAATTAGAACAACAGACGGGGGGTGGGATATAATTATGAAACGCAATATATTAAGAAGGTCAATTAGAGTCTTTTCCTTAAATAATTTTCAGGGCATTATTATACCTGGAGATCAATGTTACATCCAGAAAATGAAAGAAGAATGATTTACAAAATATGTTAATGTGGAATATTCACATAGTTTCGTAACATAAATCGAATATAAACTAATAAGTGTGGCATTCGAATATATAAGTTTGCACTTGATTAGTGGTACTACACAAGACTATTTACTATTTAAAAAAAGTAGTTTCCTAACTATATTTGATAATAGTTTTCCATAAATTAGTAGTATTGTAGAAACAATAATGACTGAATGTTTTAAACTTTCATCGAAATAGTATTAAAGAGTCAAGTGAAGTGTAAGTACATATCATATGTATTCAATAAATTAATAGATAAATAAATATTTCCATCATTTATAATAGGATATACTGAATAAATGGTGGCTGTATTGATACGAATGTAATGTATAACATTCAAATAATACTAGTTGTAATTAGTGGTCGAACAATGCTAAACTGTATTTGGTGATAGATCTCCGATAAATTGCTCCTGTACTTCTTCATCAAGTCCACAAGGTCGAGCCCACTCTTGACCACGTTCATGAATCCACTTGTTAGAAACCCAAAATCAATGTAAATCTAACAAGAACAGAAAATTATTTGATTAGTCGTATGTTAAATAAATAATCACCTCACTTTAAAAATGATTATACTTAAAATGAACAATTGCCTAAAAAAAATCGCATCTCTATACAAACCCATTTCACTCCCAATAATACAGGGCAAGCTGCATGTCTGGTGCGCATATCTCCTTCGCCACTTCGTTTCAGATTGTACCAGAAAAGTGCGTCATGCATCGACGGGAAAACAGCAGTACCTAACTGGTTAAACACCGTCGCTCCACCACGTTCTGGCTGGCTCATCTTAACAATCACTTATTTATATATCGGTCTAGTCTAACCAAAAAATTTGACAAAATGTTCTAATCTTCATTTAGTTTATATAGTTTAGACACAATGCATCGACCATTTTCCTTATTTTTAATATAGGTTATACCAATTCCAACGAATTACTAGTTTTTAAAAATATAAAAAGTGGGCCTATCGGTCCTCATGCATCGGTGGAACAATGAGGTATTATTACTAGGATAATTGGTACATTTAATTTAATGATTTTAGCAGATCACTTTAGCTATTATTTTCACAACGACGGCTTTCACACTTAATTTTTTTAAACTAGTTTCTCCTATTACAATTTCGTTGCTTCAAAATTAGTTAAGAATCTACATTTTTACTCTTTATAATTTTCTTTTGATGGGTACGAAATAATTTATGCAAAGTTCGACATCTAGCAATTATTCCAAAAAGACGTTTTAATAATATCACATTTTTCAAAGCTTTCATTTAGAGGCTGCATTAACAAATCTTATCCTACTAAAGACTCCTAAAAACATCCACATGATAAGAATTTTTCTTTCATGCTTTTCTTTATTAACTATTGAATTTCATCTTAAGGAGCAAACCAAATTTATGAACGTGATAATAAAGTATATACTCGAATAATACACGTGCGCTGGTTATTTGTTGGAAAGTATGCTTGCGTTTAAGATTGTCGGTGATAATTATTGTTTTTTAATGCATTGATTACATGGGTATTTATTGATTGTCGTTAACTTCTTATTAATTCATTATTATTTGTCAATAGGATTGATTTAGATTATTTTACTATATGATAAAACTAAGTATGGCATTGATAAGCTATTTTTCTTTTACTAAATCGTATAAATTCCCTCTTCTAATTCTTCAATGTTTTTGGGAATATTCGTTTTCCTTATTTGATAACTAAAGAACATGTAATATATAATAGGTAGCAACTTTCCCATAGTTGTTTTCTTTAGTTTCTGCTAAACCTATTTTAAGTGTTGTGTTTTTAGTTTCATATGTATCTTCAACTAATCATATTCTCAAATAATTAAATGCATGAATCAGTTATTTAAGATTTAATCGTATTGTCTAGTGGTTACCTATTTAATGCAAATCTGACGCGTCTTAACATTTTGACTGGTAGCATTGTGCGTGTTTCCCAATAACATGACACTCACGTAAAACAATACGGTTGCTATTCTGTTTCCAGTATTTAGTGACTTGAACGCGTTTTTCTCCTCCTTCTGTAAAAAAATTAATCATATTTGATAGTTTATCTAAATTAAATCTTTCTAATGAGAATGAAATATAGAAGGAAGAATGTTAAGCCAGAAAACATTTCAAAAGATGCACATGACCATATTGAGTGAATGGTAAAAACAAATGTATATTTAAAACATTTTCGTTAAAATATAAAATAAACTGACTCTAGCAAAGTCATAATGTGGATCATAGTGTCCTCCTAGACCATAATTCGCAACCTGCAATAGACTCTAGATGTTTTCGCTTAGAACGGTAGGACTGTTTTAAGATATCTTACAGTTTAACTTTAAAGGCTATTAGTTTAATAGTATATGTATTAAAGCACTAAAATTATTCCCTTATTTACTACGTAATTAAAGCGGATGCTTTTAGTTGTATGTATTTTAAATTATTTACAACGTTTAAAAAACGTGCTTTAGTAATTTTAGAATAAAATATATATATCACTTATGCTATTTTATACATTTTTGAAATAAATGAGGATATAGTTTTAAATAAAGAAATAAAAATAGGGTTATTACGTATTATAGGAACATTTTTGAATATTTGAAGCATATGAAACTATTAAAACATTAAACCACTTGCTAATTGTGAGACATCAACTTGCAACTTTTAATTTTACTAACTCTTAAGAATCGTTTCTATTATTTTTGAAAATATTAAATGAATTCTAACAAAATCATTCATCATTACCAAACTGTCTCAAATCTAGTCATTAATTATGAAAGAATTACTGCATATTATATATTTAACCAGATTTATATTTAGCTAAAATCTCATATAGTGCAATTTTCAGTAATAATTAGATATTATATTAAATAATTGATTGGTGAAACCTGTAGATCTTCCGATGTATCTTGATTTAAATTTGTCATATCTCCGATCCTCTTATTGAGTCTAGCGACTACGGGGTGGTCCATCTCCTTCAACCAAGCGCTAAAATATGGACTTTATTTGGACAAATATTTATATACATGCAGTGCTCTCATAATTCTACGGTTATTAGTTTTAGTATTTACGTGTAAAATGTTATTATTGCAATTTATTTGTATAGAAGCAATCATCCATGTTATGATTAGATGGTAGATCTACTAAAACTGGACATCTAGACTTTATATTATTCTTAGAATTTCATGTGTAACTACCTCTTGCTTATGCGGTAGCTAGCAGTCTCAAGCTCGCCCGTAACTGCATTCTGGACGGTTGCACGCCTCAGCTAAAAGACAAATCATGCGGATGAAAGAGACAAGACGGTAGAGGGGCAAACGGCATAGGGATCATTCACGGCACATACTACTGCACTTATTCGAGAATACCTCTTAGATATACGGTAGTTTGCCGTGATCTGTGAGCCGTCTGATGCCTTCACAGTAGCCCTTTCCAGCTCAAATATGAATGTAAAAACAAAAGATCTTAGAGCATTAAGCATTTTTTTCTATTAGGTGGTTGCAGAAGTTTTAGTCACTTATTTCAGCGCTTTAGTACAATTATTTAAAACCTAAATAAATTCCCTCTCTTTTGCGTTTTTGTAGTTTGTGAAAAACCATAAGTCGCGATTTAATGGTAAACTTAACCTCACAAAATAATTAGAATAAGATGAGCCACCAAAAACTGCATATTCGATACTGTATTCTCTACGAGTTCCGGCAAGGGAAGAATACTGCTGAAGCATGCAAATCAATATTCCCTGTACTAGGTGAGGGTGTTCTCTGCCACAGTACTTGCAAATATTGGTTCCGAAGTTTTAAAGCTGGTGATTTTGATGTCAGTGACCGACAACGCTTTGGAACACCAGAAACGTCGAAGACTGGAGCTTTGGAAGCATTATTGAATGAAAATCCGTCAAAGACACGAAAGGAACTCGCGCAACAGTTGGGAGTTGATAAAGAAACAGTCTCGAGACGATTGCATGAGATGGGGAAAATTCGCGAGCTCGGAAAGTGGGTACCACATGAACTCTTCGAAGACAGTATTGACCACCGGCTCAACTCATGCATCTCGTTGTTTGCCAGGCAACGCAAGAAGAACTTTTTGTGGAAAATTGTTACTGGTGACGAAAAATGGATTATGTACGACAATCCTAAACACACACATTAATGAATAGACACCGGCCAGTCATTAACACCACACCAAAAAGTCCTTCTGTGCATCTGGTGGGACATGAAGCGTGTGCTGTTTTATGAACTCCTTCAAGTGGTTGAGACGGTTACTGCCGGGCGCTACGGTCGTCAACTGACTGATTTTTTTGATGCAGTTGAATAAAAACGACCATTACGGGACAAGGAAGTCAGAAGGTCATTTTACTGCATTACAATGCTAGGCCTCATGTTGCTCTTAGTACTCAGTAGCCCAGTTTGAACTTAGGCTGGGAAGTTCTTCCGCACGCTGCGTATTCACCGGACTTGACGCCTTCGGATTACCATTTTTTCCGGTCGATGCAGAACTGTCTAGCTGGAGAGCGCTTTCGAGATGCGGCTGAGGTGCGAAAATGAATTGACGATTTCAATGCCTCCAGGCGGATGTCGTTCTTTCGAGAAGGGATCCGAAACTCACCCGAGAGATGGCAGAAGGTCATAGAAAGCGAGGGAAAATATTTTGATGATTGAACTGCATTTTGCATATTATGGAAATAAAACAAAAATTTGAGAAAAATGACTAAAATTTCTGCAACCACCTAATAGATAGTATTTTACTCGTGAATGCAAAGCTATTCGTGCAAAGATTTCAATATCATACAGAAAGCAGATGAGAACATCATTTGAATATAACATGTACCTTAGGGGTAGCGATTTCTTTGATGACATCGATCTCGTAATCAGAAAGGACTTCTTTGAAGATAACTGCTAGTGGATCAAGACGAAGTATTTCAACTTTAATTGGAGCTAAGCGGAGATATGGCTTATCTCGCTGAAATAGCTAATAATAGTAAACTGGTAATTAGCCTATAAATCAAGTGAAGTTCTATTTACATTCATTGGTATAAAATAGTTATTGCGTTCACCTAGTTAAAATTATGGGTAATAATTGCTCACACATACTTTTAGATAACAGCGAAGCTTCCTTTGATCTGCAGGATTAATCTTGGGCGTTTCACCCCTGCATAGTGCCTCGTAAGCCTCACGTTCAACAATGCCATCATTCTCGTTTCGCTTTGAATAAATACTAGTTAATTAAATATCAGTTGTGTTTTGAAATACTTTACATTGTGACTGCTTTTAGTAAACACGAATTTTGTGTTTTGTAATTTTTCGTTCTTGTGGTTGGGTGTTTCGAGATAATTTATACGTTTATATTTAACCTTAACCATTGCTGTTTTGGATAGATTTTAGTTTTTTTTGTATGGATTTTGTTTCATAAGAGAAAGACTAGTTCACCCAACTCCGCTCCTTTTAGAACATCCTAAATTTAGATTGTAAGTGGGTATACCACAGTGACTATTACTATGTTTACAGTTTAGGTTTCATAAATCTGCGAAAAGAATTGTATTAAGTTATAGTAGTTCTACAGTACCCATACTCTTTTGATTCTATAAGAAACACCTTCAACTCGCTACATTTTAACTAGTAAGTTCTCACTATAGTTAGCTATTAAGGATAATTACATAGTTTATCATCCTTTACCGCTTACTCTACAATTAATCATACTTAGTTTTATTGGCTTCTATTAAGGAAGTTAATATTGCAGTTTACTTAACCGAATCCACCATAAGTGTACATCCAATAAAATAACTACTTTAATGCATTAACTCTTAACTGTATCACGCTTAAAAGCTTGCTAGTCATCAGTCTTTTACCTAGATGAAAGTCACACCCAATTTATTGGGCCATTTCTCACTTTAGTACTTACCTTATTAGAAACTGGTGGCAGTTCTCCCTCCATATCTTTACCCTCCAACATGTCCTCGTACCATTTAACGTTTCCTGAAGGCCATGCTACTACGTTAGTAAATATCGAAAACCAGAAAAAAAACTGTGAAGGTTCTACTAATGCTAAATTACAGGGTTATTAAATTGAACGAAATCAATAGAAGGAAAGCGGATCAACTTGTTAAATAATCCATCTTAATTAATTATAAATTTGAAACATACCCTTAGCTCTTGGATGATTAGGAGCTATCTCAGCTAGTCGCTTAGTTAAAGCTAATGCTCTTCTGATGTTACCTTGTTGGTAAAGTGAATAAGCCAGATATTCAAGAATTTCGGACTCTTCCATTGTCTCAGGTCGCTCATTTTCTACCTAAATGATTCAAATAAATTTTTATTGTGTGATAGTAACAAGCTATACATAGATTGATAGATATTCTTTTAAAAGTTTTCAGAATACTAGCAAATTATTCATCAAAGTGTATACACTTATTTAACAGCTTTTATTGGTATTATTTTACCTTGTTTAATGCTACTTGCATCCAGGATAGTGTATGGTAGTAATCTCTTTGATTGTAGGCAGCTCGTCCCACCTGATAAATATGACATTGTTTTAATACTATTCTAAGTGGCATATTTTACCTTAATATGTATAAATACTACGCATATACTAGAGGGAAAAAAGAATTAATTAGGAAGTTAATAATTAAAAAACAACAACAAATCCATTATCACCTCAAAAGCATCATGGGCCGTTAGTTTGTGTCCAACTTGATCACCTAAAATAATCCCATTTGATAAATCATGAGTATCCAAGTTATATGTATCTTGCAGTCTCAATAATGCGATGGCGGCACCAGATAGATCCTCTTCTCCAGGAAATCGGACCTTTATAACACTAATTTAAGTGAGTTCAAACTATTTAAATATCGGTGGAATACTTATCAATTAAATATCCAAAAAAGATCTAATTGAATAGACTCATAACTTTTAAGAAATTCTTTTATAAAGGCAAACGTGTTATGGAATTAATTATCGGTAATTCGAATTTCTCTTTATTGTATATAAGCACATTTTGCAAAATACATATTTAAGTTTAATCTCCGTTATTACCTAGCCAATAGCTTGATCTGAAATGTGGTATTTTTTTGTGATATCCAACTCTCTATATTTATCTTATAAAGCTAATTTAATGGAACTTTACAAATTAATATTATTTTGATTACCTGACTTCGTATTCTATTCTCGGTGATATTTTTAATAAAACTTTCTGCTTTATTCGTCCGCATTATCTCTTCAACCTAAAATTTAATTATACTGGTATTTTAGTCGTATATTAATAAATGTTAGAAATATAATTAATTATAAATCAAAAAGCGCATATGCAAATAAATAAGACCATTCCTCATTAAACACTGTTCTGAATATATATATATATGTTGTCCTAAAATAATATAAGAATTAGTTATTGAGATCTATTACCTTTTTCCACTCAGATGTCAATCTTTTTATTAATAAATACGCATTAATAGGATTAGTAACGAATTCCGGTCCAATATCAGCTGCGTCGGCATTACGAGTGACATATTGTCCTGCGAACCTGTATAAAACGTTTCTTTAAGGACCATATTATTACAATAGTGTGCATTTTACTTTGACCTCCGCACAATTATTTAAATATGCATTTTCTTTACTGCATACGTTTTAGTCGTATTCAAGCTTTTTTTGTTAGGTGTTAGTATATCAGATGTATGAAAAATTGTAATGAGAAGCATTAAAGCGAAATTATATATAATTTAGTTTAAATTTTAAATATATATTTATAAGTCTCATTGAAAAATCTGCGGTTATATCTTTAAACCGTAGTTAATGTTAATGTTAATCCATTATTTTTTTATTGTCTTAGATCATTATTTTCATTGTGTAAGAAATAATATATTAAAAGCGTGAATGGATCTAGATAAAATGAAGTGGGCCTTTTTAAGAATTCTGTATTGTATCATAATCTAAATACGCAGCTTATATTTTTCTCTTTTAAGTAAGAATTTCGTCAAACTAAAATATATTTTGTCCAGTAGAACGTTTTCGACTAGAATAGTCATAGTTTCACCCCATCTTGTACGTTTTAGAAATTCTCTCAAAGAAGAGCATATGAAAATTCAATAACTACTATATACAATCTCCAAGCATTATTTGCAGCTTTAAAGTTTACTTATTTGTTTCATTTTTTATACTTAAATATTGATGTTGCTAGCAAAAATAAGGATTTACAAACATATTTTTTAAAATTAAAAACAGGCGATTATTTAGTTTGGCGAATGTTTATTAATTCTCTTCCCACATATTAACCGTATAAACAACAGTTAGTTGACCTAACCTAAACGCATTATTTGAGATCTAACTGCGATTAAGTAATAAATTATTTATATATACTTTTCTTTGAGATTTCAGAGGCTTTAGCAAAATTTTTCAGTAATTTTTTTATATTTGAGGAAAATGGAAAGAAAACAAGTTTAAGCGTATACCTCCGCAATTCATCTAATCTTTCTTGTTCTGCAGCAATGTAGTTATCAATAACTGCGGTTACTTCTTTCTCAGCTCCTAACATATTTTGCATATCCGCGATGGCTGTAAACAGGTCAGCCGAAACAATACCGACCAGTAAAATGGCCAGATATGGTAACATCTGAAAATAGTCAAATATAAATTATGTATCTAACATTCTATCAAAGGATTAGTATGTGTGGCAATAAGCACTAGATTAATTCAAATCGTTAAAGATCAGTATAATGTAATAGGAATGCTTTTGATTTAATCGAATTGTAACTCGAGCCAGCACTAGTTGACAGCCGCTTTGCCCAGCAGCCAACTATGACCGATAGTGACACAAGAAAAAGATGACTCAGAATAGCAGGATCAAATACAAATGTTGAAAATAGGATAGATAAATACAAAATATACATATGAAAGTAATATAGAATTTTAACGGATAATTATAGAAGTAAACTGCCTATCAATTAATTAATAAACAACATTACATTAGATAGTTGTCGGTTTTCAGATGAAGCTATATTTGATTAGGAAATAACATTTAACGAACAAATTCTAAAATAATAGAATAAAGTTGTGTTATGATTAACTACTTTGAACTCAGAGAGCGAATACGAGGCTAGCATTATGAGCGACCGAATAGGTCAAGGATAGACATTTACGTGGAAGGAGGCAACAACCTTGGCACGGAGAATCCACTGAGATCAGGTCGGAACACTTTCAGAGGTTAAAGCTATGCTATTAATATGGCGGTAGCAGTTTTGTTTTTAAAATTATTATTGCATTAACTTTGTAATATGACTCACTACAGGCGAACTGTGTTAAGGTAACAAAATCATTTTGTGTTAGTTGAAAATTAGTAATTTATTATAATAATGTCAGTGATTCTATTTACTCATACTTCTAATGTACTGTTGTATTCTAAATTCATACTTCAGCAGTCGGATATTTATAGTAGCCAGTGTTACAATGAGTTAAGATCGATACCCCTAAGGTTAAGAAAAAATAATGTAACTATCTTTCAACAGCTGTTGCAAAAGACATCAATGCATCTGAACTCTTACGCTAATAGTTAGACAGTATGCTATATAACCTATGACTTACGTAGTTTTTGCGAAGTATATAAGTATACTATTAATGAATATGAATTGGTTTATTTAAGTGATGATAATATACATTCTTCCAGTTTCGCGATAATGTTTTTAATTAGATCGATATTGATGAAATCTTTAAGTATTGAGTACATACAATTATTTCTAGTCTAATTTCTAAAATTCTATCATATAACAAACAATTTCAGCTCATAACGAATAATTTATATTAACATGGAAGAAATGAGAGTAATAGGCCAACTGGATAGCGGTGAAACCAAAAATGCAAGAGAACGTGCCACAAATCGAACTATATAAGGCCTGAAAGGAGCGCTCCTACGTGCGCTTGGAACCCCGAAGATTCCGGCTATGCGACTAGTTGGGTCAGACCTTGTGAGAGAGTATGTTCGGTGAGAGACATAGAGAAACACCAACGAGGACATAGCGTTGAGCGCAAGTTGCGAAGTAAGAATTAGAATGAATTATCTATTGTATCAGTCAAAATCAGTTGCTTAATAGAAGGTACATTATAGGCAATCACGAACAGCTGTCAGTAATGAATGGATCAGACAGAAGAATTAATAGACATCTGGAAATGATCACTGATAATATCGCATTATATTACTAAATAGTGGGTAAGTACTACAGATGTAATCAAACAATGATCTATATATTTGTATATGTAAACCTTAAAAACATATAAACTTAATGGTAATCATATATTCAATAGGATTTTAATTTAAATGTTGTGAACAAACAATACTTTAATTAGTCCATTAGAATAACAAAATTTATCAGAAGTTAGGGGTTATTTAAATTTACTATTGAGGAAATGCCAAATCAAATACGAAAGTCTTAGAAGACTTGGGAATAACTGCACTAAAATTCACATTTCTTTATTTGCACTAATTTACTAAGAGTTATATACTAACTACCCACCAATAAAACGAGTTAAAAAGCTAAATCAGTAATTACTTTAAGCTGTATATACCTCTTTTTTTTTGACAAGAGTATTTGTACAATAGAGTGGGTTTATTAGGCTTTATATACCGTTTCAAGCTAGTTGTTACACGATATAAGTGATGCGCAGATCTTAGTCGATTCGACCGATTTTAAAGAATCCCCGTAACTTGCCCAAACACATTAGAAACTGGATCAGATTGAAACTTGGCCTCTCTTTCCAAAACCTGCGAATTATTAGAAAATGTTGGTGCCTTAAGAAAACTTCCTTTACAAAAATCCCGCAATTATACAAAGTAAATATTTTCTTTACTCATATTATTGGTACGAGTATTTTGTGTTTCCATCAAAGAAAACTGCCTAAAAGCCATTTGAAAATCAAAGTTCCGGGTGAAATATTCACCTGATAATAGTCATAATGCAGTGCACAATAAGCGTTAAAAAGTATTAAATAAGTAGAAAATTTGGCTGATTTTGTGTGATATACGGTGTAGGATCAGTAACAAATACAAGTCTACGATTAGTTAAAATGCATAGTAACCTTATCAAAAGGTTCATTGCGTAATATAATAGCTTTTCATAAATTGAGAATATGCTTGGCGGAATTTATTATGAAGTACGGAACACGGATAATGGACTTTTTTTTAGCTGCTTATCCGACGAAAGTTAGAAGCACTAATAAATGGCACTAACGAGGCTGTCTCTACCACATCCGTGCATATTTGTCAGTCTTCTATGTAAATGAAGCCACAATTTCCTGTAACAGAGAAACCACATGGTCTGACGATTTAAAGCTTTCATTTGACATAGTTAGTTATTCTCGATATTCATTTGAATGCTAATTTATCTATAATCGTAAGTGTACTGTGTAGGTATCTTAAAAAAAAAATTCAGTCATTTCGGATCCATACTTTACAAGGGACAAGCGTAGGTCATATCGATCAATCCTTTAATTATACTATTAATAGGACCTATTCATCAATGTAACAATAAGTTGTCTGAGGACTTTTCACGTAAGGAGGAAAAAATAAACAGTAGTTTATGTTTGAGCACTTTATTGTTTTATAATGTTTAAAATATATTTAGTAAACAATATTAGTGCAGTTAAACATTTCAAGAAGTTGAATGCAATTGAGCAGAATAAAACTTTAATTATGTTAAACCAGTCGCAAAATCATGGAATCTGCCATATTGAGTGGTAAGTAAAACAGCAGTAAATGGTAAAAACATGAACTAAAGTTAAAATGGATTAATTACTAAGACTAGAATATATTATGATCGTCATGCCAATGTCGCCTTTGCTCAGTCATTCCTGGGGTGTAACTGTAGCGATTCAATGCAACTGAAGGATCTCGAGATGATGTTCCTAAAGGAAACTAACATCTTCCAGTTTTTCTAGGATGAAATTAAGGTCAGTAAAATCAATTTTATATTAGTATTGATGTAATTACTCTCTTATGAACCCTAGATTAACGATGTCTATGTAAGTTTACGATGACTAATGTTACATATTTTTCTTCTGATATTATTTGATGATATTTCGTTTCTAATTGCATTTATTACTACTTATAAATATACGAATCCTCAAAAAAAATGTACTCTGATATACTGTACGTAGTTATACATTTAAACTCTAGTCTTTTTTGAAATGTACACCTAATTGTTTTCACCTGGATATCTTCTATACTGTGCTGCATATGCTTCTCTAGGTCCTGCAGCATGACTAGATGGATATATTCCAAATACTTTGTCTTTTGCGCCTCCAGAATATCTGGAAACTTTAAAATTAAAGAGGCTTACCCAATCACTTTTAACTATATGATTACAAAATATGTCTCATGTTTAGATATTGTTGAAGTTCAAACTCATCGTTCAACGTTTACAACAATAAACTATTTCTAATTACTGACAGCCAGATATAAGTAACTGAAGTCCAAGTTTCTTTTTCAGTCAATTAGCGATAATCACTAATTAACAATAAGACGGAAAATGCTCACCGTCCTAATACATAATAGTCTCCGCCAGTATGCTGTGGCGTTTGAATGCTATCAGTTTTTCGAAATAGGGACTTTAGTTTATCAATAGGGGAACTAGGACGTTTGAATTGCAAATCATCGTATCTGCAAAATTAGTTTCTGAAAAACGTATATTGGAAGTGTTTTAAATTTTAATGTACGTGATTGAATTTAAGTGAATATGCTTATTTATAGCTAACCTTTTTATAGTGCTGAGATATTATAGATACCACTAACCCATTTGTTATAAGCTTCCCTTCGGTTCCTAGTCGCATATCACTAGTGCGTCTTCTATTAAAAGCCAAGATAGAGCGTTTTTTCTTTGGGTCTAAAATTTAATCTTAGAAATAACCAAAATACGAGCGAGCTTAATTATACTTACAATCCTCATTGGTGTCAGTTCCAAGTGAATCTCTAAGATTGCCTCCTAAAGACGGAGTACTTACTCCAGGCGTCTCTTGTATGCGAGGTAACATTGTCTAAAGTTATCTATTACGTGCATTAATAGACATGATTATAAAAACTAAAGGTGCTCCTTGAATAGTTACTGAAATGTAATCTCTTAAATGATGAGATAATGCACCTGTCTTTGAGGTGATGCACTCTTTTCCAGCGATAGATGCCTCCGTAAACGAACAAATACCTCAAAGAGACTTTATTAGAATATAGATTGAATATTAAGCATGGCTAATATTACATAGAGAGCTCCAGATGAAAATTAAAAGTAGACCTACCGATCGTACCGGCCCAATACCGCCTTCCACTGCTCGATTGCTTCCGGAATCTGTACGCGGCTCAACCTCCGCATTCTAGAATTGTTTGTTGTTCAGCTATAATTTAATTTAAGGTATAAATGTTTAACACTTTTACCATAATACTAAAAGGCATAATTACCTGCTTATTCTTAAGTATACTTTTCGGTTGTCCCTTATCGTCTTTGATTTGGCTTCCTGATCTGCCATTTGATGAGTCATGATAGTTGACATAGGTGTAATCAGGAATTACCTCTGGTGTGGTGAGACGATTTCGAATTTGACCTTAAAAGCAGCCTACTTCTTGTTATTGCTAATATTCTGATGTTGTGAGTAATTGCCAAGTATATGATGTAATTATAATTGATCTAGTGTCAAGGCAGTAATAGAAAAAAAAAGAAAATATCCAGTAAAAAATGTGACCTCACTGCTATTATAAAGAACATAAAATTATAACATAAACGTGCTTCCATAATCGTGATCCTCTCCTCTCAACTGCTTTCTATCCATGGATCTTGTGCGAGTATAGATCTTTTTATCTCCATCACTCAGAACAGATGCAACACGACTAGTTTTTGGACGGAACCTTAAAAATATTCATATTACATAAAACATCCAACATACATCAAGAATGGCATGTACTGTCGATCTAAGACGCCATGAGTATTTTGACTTCCTTTCCTATAAATCATTTATGGAATATACCATTCATCTAAGTAAAAAGAAATCTGACCTTTGGCGTACTTTAATAAAATAATCTTATTTTTACATTTCCAGCTATTTAGGTGTGAAGTACTACCTATTAAGAACAGATGACGTTACGGGTTCCGTGATAATCGTATTTGAAGTAAATCCCATGTAATGATCTGTGTTGGAGTTTCCTGAAGTTTATTTGTTCGTAAAATTGTACTATGATAGCAAATAATGACTATCTAATATCTTATTTTTAACTTCATTTAATAAGTTATTTTCCTAATAAAACTAAATTAATATTTGATTCTGAATTTCGGGAAGAAGTACGGCCTAAATACAAAGGTTTTATCTGTTTATTTTGTTACTTATGAGTGCAGAAATAAAGCAGTTTAATCGCTCAACAAACGCAGCTTACTCTGTTTAGTTATCTAGCCTAAAAGTTAACTATGTGAGCTATAGAAGAAATAACTATAAATAAAAATATAAGGGTAGTCATTAAACACCAAGAGCACGAAGTGATCTATATATCTCTATTCTCATTCATAGACCAATGCATCATCATAGTAGAGTGGTAGATTTCGCAGTTTGAGTGTAGAAGTCACGGTATCAGCCCCTGCCAAGTCATTTTTGCTCTTCTCGTTTTTAGTTATAGTTGATCATTTGTTTGTGAGTGACAACCAGGCTGAGGTACGCAACAGGCTTAGGTGGGGGTTTCGGCTATTCGCGAACCAAACCGCAGACGACCGAGCCAGCGGTGAGTTTCAATGCACTCGGACGGTAAGTTGCGAAGATTTCGAGGAATGTAAGTTTATTGGTCAGTTTTTCTCTTTATTTTTCAGCACTCTCCTGAGCCGAGGCTTTGCCTCACTGCTCTCTGGAGCCGGGCCTTTGGCTCAGTGCTCTTCTCCCACTTCCCCTTCGGGAGGAGAGTGGAATAATTTTGGACGCTTCTGAAGCGTTCGGCACTTAGGTGCTGAACTCCTTCAGGAGCTTATTGGCACCTAAGTGCCTTTGGACCCTGACGGGTCACGCTGAAAAACAATGAAAAGACGAATCTATGCCCAATTTTTTTTCTCTGCGTCTCCTATCTCTCGACAGCAAAAACCAAACCCGCGTTAGTTACGGAAACCGAAAAGTGTTTAGAACTTTCAATTTTCTAGTTTCTTCGGGCTTCAAAAGCCCTTCGAAAGTCACTCACTACGAGTGGCTGGACACGACCAGAACTACCTTCCAGAAAGGGAAGGTAGGATATGGTCTTTTGGAGGGAATACTACCCTATACCCTTTAAGGGTTGGGGTAGCATCCTTCCTAATTTTGGAGACCTTGGCTGAAATATAGCTAAGGTTCTATCTATATATAAAAGAATAGGATATAATACATGTTTTTAAAACGTGGAAAATTTTGGCATAGTCTCCCATTATATTCTAAATATTGGCACCTAGGTGCCAATAAGCTCCTGAAGCAGTTCAGCACCTAAGTGCCGAACGCTTCAGAAGCGTCCAAAATTATCCCACTCTCCTCCCGAAGAGGAGGTTGGGGAGAGCGCTGAGGCAAAGCCTCGGCTCAGGAGAGTGCTGAAAAATAAAGAGAAAAACTGACCAATAAACTTACATTCCTCGAAATCTTCGCAACTTACCGTCCGAGTGCATTGAAACTCACCGCTGGCTCGGTCGTCTGCGGTTTGGTTCGCGAATAGCCGAAACCCCCACCTAAGCCTGTTGCGTACCTCAGCCTGGTTGTCACTCACAAACAAATGATCAACTATAACTAAAAACGAGAAGAGCAAAAATGACTTGGCAGGGGCTGATACCGTGACTTCTACACTCAAACTGCGAAATCTACCACTCTACTATGATGATGCATTGGTCTATGAATGAGAATAGAGATATATAGATCACTTCGTGCTCTTGGTGTTTAATGACTACCCTTATATTTTTATTTATAGTTATTTCTTCTATAGCTCACATAGTTAACTTTTAGGCTAGATAACTAAACAGAGTAAGCTGCGTTTGTTGAGCGATTAAACTGCTTTATTTCTGCACTCATAAGTAACAAAATAAACAGATAAAACCTTTGTATTTAGGCCGTACTTCTTCCCGAAATTCAGAATCAAATGTTACTGCCCTTTTATGGGTCTTACATTGGTGACTCTTACCAGAATATAATGGAAAAAGTACAACAATTCATCAAGAATGAATGAACTACAAAGTAGTAGCCATATTTTTCACTGCTGTACGCCTTTTGTGGTCTACTTGTGTTCCCACAACAATCCTCGAATGTGAGATATCCTCTTTTCACCAAAAGACAATTTTGCACTGAACTAAGGAAATTATAACGAGAAGAAGCGCAATTTGATGCTGAATCCGAATCTGTAATTAGAATGCAAAATAGATCTCTTGGAAGCGAGTTGCAATCGACAATGGAATCAGTGCTCCGAGTGCACTTTGTTGCCAGTCATCCTGCGCGCTACTGTATGCTTGGTTGAAATTGCACTTATCCCATGCTTATTCCTCTGTTTAAAAAATTTTTTTTTAGAAATGATATCAGATGTTTATCAAGATGCAGGTAATATTAATTTATTGTTTTAAGGCTATCACTATTCTTTAATAAATCATTATATATTCACTACAATTTTCTCATAATACGCTTAGAATGCCCTTTAATTGCAATTATAAGATTACAACTATATTTAAAAACAATGGAATGGACATACATAGGCAATAATTCAGATTTCATGAGTACTATAAAAAAATGGGTAATTAATTTTAAGAGACGTTAGACACATATTCGTTTTACCTTAGGTTCATAATGCTTTTATCGTTCTACAGATATGAATTATGCCCTCTTCCGATAAAAAGTGCAATACATATGCGGTAATAATTCCTTGTTATAATGGATAATTCCGTAAATTGATAGCTAACATTTGGTGAAAAATATACTTTAATGAGTAATAAAATCAAAATAACTATGAACATTTGTTTTATCTGTAATAATAAATACTCACCAGCACCAGCTCTTTCCATATCAGATATATTCCTTCTGTAGCTCGGATTTTCATCAAATTTACTCCTGTAACTATCACTACCTCTATAGTTTTCTGGTTTATAGAAATCTTCTTTTTTCTGGTATCCATAACTAGTCAATGGTCGGTCACAACCGGTTGAACAGTAAGAAGAGGGACGATACGATAAAGGCGTAACCCTTAAAATTTTAAAAACATATATAACAGGTATAAAGAAAATACCACTTAGAAATATCAAAGGCTTAATAAAAGGAGACTGTTGGCTTTATTCTAAAAGGAACTATAAATCACATGAAGTATACATTGTTGAAAGGTGTTTGAGATTAAATTAGTTAATTAAAGAATGGCAAAACAAATAAAAAGCACTTGCATTGTATTTCTCTCGGCATCGCGCTCTGCCCTTGTCTTATATACTTCAAATCGACGTGGTTCAGCAGCCCATGACTTTAAGGTGGCCTATAAATATTTCAGCAAAATCAAAATTATGATCAATAATGTTTTACAACAATAAAATGCTTTAAAAAAATCTTAAATCACCCACTTCATGAGCGAATTTCCTGTTGTAATTGGGACTCATATTAGAAGAGTGATAACTTCGGCAATCACCTATAGAGTATCCAGGAGCTCTGGAACAATACAGTACAATACATATCAAAATTATTCGAACAAAATATGCAGAGCTAAGGTGATAACAATGGCTCAATTTAAATGGTTTGAAACTTAATACTGAATACAAATAATAAAATAGGAACCTGAAATGCATGCAAGATGAAAACGTTGAGATAACCCCAATTACGAAATTTGCTAACACATTAAAAATCTATTTCTACATTGATCGTAAATTATGAAATTGATTATTCACGATTTTCGTGGTTCAAAGAAAACTTTTCAAAAATCATTCTAATCTAGTATTTACAAATGTATTTCTAGGAGTAAACGATGATTGTGTCTCTTGTTTCTTTTAAGATTGTATATTTATTTATGTTGAAATATCAGTTAATATGTTACCAGTGGTAATGCTTAATAAATATTTCGAACAATAAGAACAAGAATGATGAGCGGTTAGTAATAAATGATCAATTTATTGTACTAATTAATGCAATTTTAAAGTAAACGAAGAATAAAATATCATAGTACTATTGCTTGATTACCCTCCAACCGTTTGTCTTACCTATATTCGGAACAATCTGGAGAAGTATCGTGAATAGAAAATGATCTTCTTTCTTCTCTCATGGCATTGGTCTATAAAAATAAATATTAGGCACTAATTATATACTTTGTTTTAATTAAAACTGATATTTAGCTGAGAACAAGCATACTCAGCAGTCCTGAATTAATTTGTTCAAGAAATGCAAACTAGCCACAGTATAGCGAGTAGGGGATAGCGGTCTATCACTGTGATCCTTAACCCAGTAGTTCTCATCATGACATCGAGAATAAATGTGGTTGATATGAGACGAACCAGTTGTGCCTAAAAACAGATCTGAAGTTGGTGAAAATGAAATATAATGAGAGAGGTGATTCCAAATTCTTTTCCATAATATTATATCCATCTACGCTTACACTCATTTTTCAAATCATTATGAAACTAAGGAAATGCTCATATTAACACAAACAACAAACGTTAGACAAATATATTAGCATATTTAGAGCTTACGTTAGAAGAAAAAATATAATGAATAAATAAAATTGTAATAACTATGTATCATCCAAGTGTAAGGCATTGAAAGTTCACGTATCTCAATTTAAACGACTTTTCAACTTATTATTAAATGCAAACCTGTTTCAGTATAAACAATAGAATTTTTGTATATTAAGTGACCGTAATTACTAAACATACCAATATGTGAAGAAAGTGAATCAGCAGTGATGGGAGAAAAACGACCGTGACCAGGCGACATCCGTCGTTCTGGATTATGTAATTAACATATATAATTTTCGACTAATATCATGTACTACTATTGATATACCTTAGATAAAATATCTACTTTCTTACCAAAATATAAAGAAAACGCTTATGAAATATAGTACATAAGAACAGGAATTAAAACTTTTAGCTCACTACAATTACTTAGTGAGTTAAAAAATAAAGAGAGTAATTCATTAAAAGCCATATGATTTTTCATTTTTTAAGAATTAATTAATTTTCCCTTCATTAGTATTTATAGCTTTAATATCTTTAATAAAGTAAAAGCCAAAATTAATTCATCTAACATATCCCTTCAGTTTTCACACATGGAATAGTAAGATGGAAATGCTGTTTTCTATTAGGTGGTTGCAGAAGTTTTAGTCACTTATTTCAGCGCTTTAGTACAATTATTTAAAACCTAAATAAATTCCCTCTCTTTTGCGTTTTTGTAGTTTGTGAAAAACCATAAGTCGCGATTTAATGGTAAACTTAACCTCACAAAATAATTAGAATAAGATGAGCCACCAAAAACTGCATATTCGATACTGTATTCTCTACGAGTTCCGGCAAGGGAAGAATACTGCTGAAGCATGCAAATCAATATTCCCTGTACTAGGTGAGGGTGTTCTCTGCCACAGTACTTGCAAATATTGGTTCCGAAGTTTTAAAGCTGGTGATTTTGATGTCAGTGACCGACAACGCTTTGGAACACCAGAAACGTCGAAGACTGGAGCTTTGGAAGCATTATTGAATGAAAATCCGTCAAAGACACGAAAGGAACTCGCGCAACAGTTGGGAGTTGATAAAGAAACAGTCTCGAGACGATTGCATGAGATGGGGAAAATTCGCGAGCTCGGAAAGTGGGTACCACATGAACTCTTCGAAGACAGTATTGACCACCGGCTCAACTCATGCATCTCGTTGTTTGCCAGGCAACGCAAGAAGAACTTTTTGTGGAAAATTGTTACTGGTGACGAAAAATGGATTATGTACGACAATCCTAAACACACACATTAATGAATAGACACCGGCCAGTCATTAACACCACACCAAAAAGTCCTTCTGTGCATCTGGTGGGACATGAAGCGTGTGCTGTTTTATGAACTCCTTCAAGTGGTTGAGACGGTTACTGCCGGGCGCTACGGTCGTCAACTGACTGATTTTTTTGATGCAGTTGAATAAAAACGACCATTACGGGACAAGGAAGTCAGAAGGTCATTTTACTGCATTACAATGCTAGGCCTCATGTTGCTCTTAGTACTCAGTAGCCCAGTTTGAACTTAGGCTGGGAAGTTCTTCCGCACGCTGCGTATTCACCGGACTTGACGCCTTCGGATTACCATTTTTTCCGGTCGATGCAGAACTGTCTAGCTGGAGAGCGCTTTCGAGATGCGGCTGAGGTGCGAAAATGAATTGACGATTTCAATGCCTCCAGGCGGATGTCGTTCTTTCGAGAAGGGATCCGAAACTCACCCGAGAGATGGCAGAAGGTCATAGAAAGCGAGGGAAAATATTTTGATGATTGAACTGCATTTTGCATATTATGGAAATAATACAAAAATTTGAGAAAAATGACTAAAATTTCTGCAACCATCTAATATATTAAAAAGACAATAACTAATTTTGCATATATCGTAACATTTAAATTAAATAAATATTATTCTACCTCCGCTGAATGGTGTTTCCACAAATGATCGGTCGAATGTTCTGAAATATTTAATTAAACAAATTAGTTGGTGAATTAATAAAATAATGCCACTTTAAAGTGTGAAAAAGTGAAAAATAACAATGCAAGCACAGTATTATCACATAAAAACATTAGCTACCGTTGTATTTCCTCTGGAGTTCCAATCGTACGATTACGATAACGACGTTCTCGATTTTTCCTTCGAATATAAGCAGCTGCACTCTCCCAATTCTCCTTTCCGTGCGTGTCAGTAGTACTACTGTAAGCCAAGCGTTATAACTTTGCTTTAATGCTTCGAGCGTCCGGTTGTTACGTACAAAATATTCCTACTTGATGAGCTTGGCATGGGACTACAAGCGGTGCAGGTGGAAACTACATAAACGAAATCTGTCAACTTCTATATTATTTCAAACATCCAGAATAAAGCATTCCCTTTCACCTAACACATTAGCCCAAGCAATCTAGAAGGGAAAAACTAAACACTGCAATTAGCAACACCTTACACTGAAATATTAGCAAGAAATAAAATAAATTCTAAAGTAACAGTTACTAGGTTATATGCTGAAAATCATAAAAAATCACGCCACTGGTTAAACTGACGCTGGTTTTCTCGGGAACAAATCACTGTTAGCATAAGTGGGACGAAAGAGGGGGTTTGTGTAGAAGATTCTGAAGAGTTATGATAAGAAAAGAGGCGGATAAGAACGTAGGGAAAGAAGAATAATGAAGTAGATGAGCACCACGTAAGTATGAATTTTGGTAAAAGTCGAAGCCATATTACATGAATCTCAGAACAAGCAACAAAAAAAATCTGGGATAAATTTCGCAAATTATCAGAAATTTTTACTTTTAAAAATATTTAATATCATTTAAATTAAGAATACCTCTCCTCCAATGGTAATGATTCCCGTGAGTCTTTCAACAATGTTTCATGTTCTGAAATCTTTTTCGGCATCGTCAACTTGTTATGAGCCACATTGCTTCCTCCAATAGCTATTCTTGTGTAAGGCTTCGGCTCAATAGGTGATTTCAAATTCATCTCTGTTGATGTTAGATAGTACTTTGCCGATGGCGATGTGAGCTTTGCAGGTTCTATAATAAGGTTACAATTTATGTTACTTCAAGAAATGAAAATAAAGAAGTTGACAGCAAAAACCTATTCGGAGCGCGTTTTCCTTGAAAATGAAAGGGAAGTAAACATTTTCAAAGGCACTTTACAGGTATACACGCACTATTAACCTATATATCTAAGCTATACGTTAAAATTGATAACCAAATATACACTACCCTACACATAACATGACATTTAGGAAGGGGACATAACAAAACACAATTCAATGAGCTTGTAAACAATTGCATGGTGATTCAGATCCGGTACCTGGCGACGGTGAGGCATGGATGCTCGCTGGCGCGCTCTGCATGAAAGACGATTTTCTTCCAGAAATTTCCACTGTCATCGTCTCAATCTTGTCTGAAGGTTAGAGAAGCGTTGTAGGAATAATAGAACAAAACATTAACAAAACGGGACAATATCACAGAAGCATAAAATAACATAGGTAAAAAGAAATTGTTATTAAAATGAAGATAGAGAAAATAATGGAGGGAATATAGTGAAGCTATAGCCGCCAAACAGCTGAATTAGAAAATAAGCAGAAACTATACGTGAATAATTAAAGATGAATGCATTGAATTATACCCACGTCCATCCCTTCGAAGCGCTCCTATAACAGGGCCCCTGGGCTTCCTGTTCTCGATCTCTTCCTCACTCTGTTCACTAGAATCTTCTTCGGACACTTCCTAAAAAAATCACATATATTGCTTAAACTTACACGATATATTACAAATACATTGAGGCTGCACCTTTGGAAATATGGCAAAAATAGAAGCTTATTCCTCTCCCACCTATAATTTATTTCAGAATTGGAAATTTGCAAATATAAAAACAAGTTTGAAGTCAACATTGTTTCATTTCTATAAATTATTAGAAAATCATTAGTAAATCATTAAAAAAATTTTCGTATTTAATTTTGTAAGTGACATATTGATTCTAACCTCCTCTTCATTTATATCATCATCACTTTCTTCTTGATCGGATTTAATTGGAGGCGGCGTTCGTGGTGGAAGAGACCCAACACAACTTTAAAACAAAAATAAATATTGCGGTTATAAGAATTACATTTTTAAATAAGTGATCATATAACCTTACGTAAAAATGTAGCATCTCAAAAACATCCCATTGCTAAATCACTAAAAAATTTTCAATAACTAAAGTTGTAAAGCTTACACTACCTCAATGCTGGTGTAATGTTCATGACGGCTTCTCCTTGATGAACTGAGTTTTGCGATTTTAGCAGATTTTTCCTATAATTTATTGTTAAATAAATCATGCAATTACAGAGTAATATAATCTCATGTATTATTTGTCCAAATGTATTAATAATAAACTAACTAAAGTGGACGAACACTAGGTGAAGAATTGCTTCACAAATTACCTCTTTTTTTCGAAGAGGTCATCCTCAAGTTCGGAAAGATTTGGTCCTCTAGGATATTGCATTAAAATCTTCTTTGCCTGAAAGTAAATGATTTTTATTTTCTCACTTAAACAGTTAACGTCTCCACCGTTAGGATATTTTTTTACATTATTACGATTAAATAATAGCCTACTATGCTCTCATATTTAAAAAGGAAGGTGAGAATATCACGATAAATTAGTATTGTAACATTTGTTTGTTGATTGGTTTGGAGACTGGTACGCATAGAATACGTTAGAAAACTATTGCCATATAAGAGAACTCAGAATAAATTTAACATTTGGAGGCAACTGAAACTCGAAAGTCATTTAAGAGTTAAATAATTACTATAGAAAATCTATTAGTAACAAGAATATGTAAAGCACGATAATTCAGCAGACGCTGATGCAATTAATAGTATATTAGTAATCGATCTACCCATTAAATTTTAAATAATAAAATATATAAATAGGGATTATAACAATTCACGTCTACAATATGAACACCTAAAAAGAAGGCAAGAATCTCCATCTTTATTTCCGTACACTTCACAAATAATTATACAGGACGCTAGGAAATGATGGCGCACTTAATATGTTTTAGCGCTATTTAGCGAAAAATGCATAAATTCATTAATCCTGACCA
Organism: Heterorhabditis bacteriophora; assembly: GCA_964036235.1. NCBI lineage: Eukaryota > Metazoa > Nematoda > Chromadorea > Rhabditida > Heterorhabditidae > Heterorhabditis > Heterorhabditis bacteriophora. Next base: position 1,640,791 of record OZ038425.1, on the reverse strand, counting down.
CCAAAACAGTGAGTCGTGCCCTTAAGCTGAGTCAACACTAAAGAGGTCAAATCCAAACTGCTATCTACCAGTTATACGGTGAAGCAGATTGCAGATGTCGTCAAGCGCTCCGGGAAGGCTATTATGAATTCCCTTCGTAACCAAGAAGAATATGGTACAAAGAAAAGTAGTGGATGACTTGGAAAGTTAAATGACCGCGGAAAAAGGACAATTCTGCAGACTACGTCGAACAGCACGATCAGCATCAATGAAATCCGTAGGACTTGTGGCATTGATGCTTCAGACTCTACGATGTGGAGAATGCTGGACAAGTGTCCCAATATTGTACTATCATGGATGAAGAAGTGTTCACAACTGACACAAGGGAATAAGAAGTAACGACTTGGCTGGACCAGATGTTCCATTAGATGTAACTAGGAAAGTTTGATGAGTCTTCGAAAATAAGACCATCAACTTATTATTTCGAGTCTAGGTAATCTTTAGTGATGAGAAGAAGTACAATCTAGATGGTGTTGGTAGATGCCACTCCTATTGGAGGGATCTACGCAAGGGACCCCTACACTTTTCAACCCTAAATTTCGGCGGAGGAAGTGTTATGGTTTGGGAAGCGGTCACGTTACGGAACTGCATTTATGTCGACGAAAATGAACAGCGCGGACTACCAGAATCTCTTATGACATCACGTAGTCCCGTATTTCCCACTTTGTGCAGGCGTTAGCTTCACTTTCTCATAAAATAATGCCACCATCCACGCCAGTCGAAGCACCAAGACTTGGCTGAAGAACAATGATGTGGACACTCTGGCTGGCCCTTAAGATTTAAATCCGATGGAGAATCCTTGGAAAGTTTTCGTGTGTAGGATTCATGCGGATAGCCATCAGTTGCAAATCCACGAGGATCTGCAATCTGCCATTAGCACAGCGTAGAGCAAAGTAGACAATAGTGTCACTAGAAATTTAGTAAACAGTGCGCCTGAACGAATTTTTCAGGTTATTAATAAAAAAGGTAGTTGTACTGACAATTAGTTAATTGTTATATATACTGGTTATTACTGTTTTTGTTGCTAACAGATATTTTAGAAAAATGTACCACTATTTTCGGACGACAAAAAGTTCGAGATTTCGAGAAACAAGAACACATAAAGGGTTATTTTTTTAAATGAAAAACGATAAAATTAAAGCTGGAGATTCCCAAGAGTATTACGCCTCACCTAAGAAAAAATTGGAGCAATCTGATGACGAAGAACATAAAAAAGTGAAAAAAAAAACTAGTGTGCTAACATTTTGAAACGCACTGTATATACAGTGGCGGCCATATACCTAAGGCACCACCCTCGATCAGCCTCCATGACGTATTTCACGAAATTCATAATCAATTTGAGTGATTCAAAAGTGGAGAGAAATAGGATAAGTAGTCTGTTTCCTAGTATCGATTGATTTTCGTTGATTCCGCTGTTAGTTTTTGAGAAAATTAGTTTAATCTCAAATCAACCCATCTTTGACGTAGTCACATACTTAAGGCACCCTCAAGCGTTGATTTAAAAACACTAAAACTTGATGCAAACAAAATGTTATTAACAACAGCAATAACAATAAGTTGGTACATAACTAATACTTCGTAGGATACCCGAAATTCTTGATAACTACGGCATAGCGTCGTGGCATAGAGTCTACAAGGTTAGCACAACGTTCGAATGGAGTCTCAGTCCAAGCTTTCTTCATAACTGCTTCTAATGCTTTAATATTGGATGGTTTTTGCCTCTGTACCTCCTTTTCTACATCGTTCCATAGGTGTACTATGGGATTCAAGTCTGGATTCCGGGACGAACACTCCATTTTGGTGATTTTCTTCCGATGGAGCCAACGTTTCGTGGCGTTACTTGACTATTTTGGATCGTTATCCTGTTGGAATATCCTATTTCGACCCAACCTTTGACTTTTAACATATGGTAGAAGGTTGTTCTCTAGCATTCTTACGTAAGAAGTACTATCCATTATACCTTCTGCGATATGAAGAGGTCCTAGTCCATTTCTATTGAAAGCCGTCTATACCATCACTGAGCCACTCCCATATTTAATGGTAGGAATTGTACATTTTGGAATAAATTCTTCTGTAGGATGACGCCGAACATATTTCTTCCCATCTGATTCAAAGCGGTTGAACTTTGACTTATCAGAAAACACCACTTTAGTCCAATCCGCTGTTGGCTATGTCAGGTGTTCTTGCGCAAATGCAACTCGAGCCCTCCGGTTCTTCAAGGAAAAAAGGGACTTCTTCCTGGCTACTCGTCCATTTAATCCAGCTTCTACCAAACGTCGTCAAATTGACGTGATACTCAGTGAGCATTCTGGATAGGCTTTCATTTCGTTAGGAATGTCCTGGCAGTTAACCGACGGTTGTCATCGTTTAGCCGACGGATTATTCGGTCGATCTTTTCGGTAGTACTTCGTTTCCTTGGAGCACGAGGGGCATTTTCTAGCATCCCAAAATTATTAATATGCTTAATAGCATTTTGAATTGCACACCGAGAGAGTTTTAACTTCTTTACTGCACCTGACTCAAGTTTTGCTCAAGCAAAACCTTAATCATCACTCGCTGATTTGGGGTGATATTCTTTCCTTTACTCATCTGGAAACAGACCTACATAGATATAAAAACACTTAACCGTACTAATTTTAGCATTGAATATAGAAAAGTTCATGTAAAAAGGAATTAAATCACTTCCTTTGGAGGCACCTTATCTCTATGTTCGCGCTGAAGATACGTTGATTTGAGATTAAACTAATTTTCTCAAAAACTAACAGCGAAATCAACGAAAATCAATCGATACTAGGAAGTAGACTACATCTCCTACCTCTCTCCACTTTTGAATCATTCAAATTGATGATGTATTTCGTGAAATACGTCATCGAGGCTGATCGAGGGGAGTGCCATAACTATATGGCTACCACTGTAGATATTTATATACAGGGTGTGCCAAAAGTTCTGATATGGATGTCAAGGCGCATAATTTCATAAATAAAAACAGCTTTCGAAGCGAAAATTTATCTAGACATACATAAGATAGTAAACAATAATTTAGTTCAATTGGAGTTCAAAATTGCCTTCTTTTGCAGTCACACAAGCTTGTAGACGCGTCTCGAAGTTACCCACGATGGACCGCAGCTCGTCTTTATTTACTTCATCTCAAGATTTGACTAAGACCACCTTAAGAGAGTTCAAATAGTTGTAGAATGTTCTACTCGGCTTATTTGCCAACATTTACTATAATTCGAAGTCCATCGGACTCAGATCAGGCGAATTTTATGGCCAAATGTCTTTGTCCAACAAGTTTGGAAGCTGCTGCCAGCACAGCTCAACAGTTGTTTTGACTCCATGAGCGGGCGTCCAGTCCTGTTGAAATGTCCAGTTCTGTGATCCAAAGTGTTGAAGCCTAGGCAACTACTACCTTCAATAGAATTGCCTTGGTAGTATCTAGCGGTAATTTTGACACTTTCTTCGACGAACACCAACGGAGTTCTACCTGATTCACTTATTCTGACTCAAATCATAACAGATTACGGAAAATGACTTCTGACATTTACGGGTGCTTTCTCAGACCTCTGGTGTCCACGTCGAAGAAGCTGCCTAGTGTTCTGACTATTGCATGCTGGGTTGACAGTGAAAATTTTCTCATCTGTGAAGAGCACATTCGCGGCGCGGCCCTGCTGAACGATGCTTAGGAGTTTTTTTTGATTTTTCGTAACTATTGGCCTTCATTTTTTCCGTCAACATGTGGGCTCGACGTATCTTATGTGGCTAGAACCTCAGTTCGTGTTTGCTGATTCTCCTCATTGATGTTGGACTGATTTCGAGATCAGAAGCCATCTTCCTCATCGATCTCTTGTTTTCTCGGATCTTCTTCTTGACCATTTTTCTAATGCGAGAAGTGTTCACGGACCTGGGTCTTCCACTCCTAGGATGGTCCTCTACTGTACCAAGCTCTTGGTATCGTTTGACGGTCCGGTGAACAGTCATTTTGGTGACACAGCTTCTTAGCAATCGCAACATTCTTCCCTCCTTGCTCGTGCAAGTGGATTATTGTAGTGCGTAGAGCTTTGGCCATTAAATAACAGTTCAGAGTCGAGAGAATTTAAAGAAATTTTAAACATAGTTCAAGGAGGCTGTAAGAAATATGCTTGCATTAGCATAGCGAAATACTACGTCATATATGCTAATTTAGCTGCACTTGAAATTTGTATCAAAACTTTTAGCGCACCCTGTATATAAATTAATGACGAAGAATTATTTTACCTTATCAAAAAGAAATGGTGACTGTTCTGGTGTAGGTTGAGGTCCTCCGAGTAACTTCCTAGGCATAATAGGAGAATCACATTCAGTTGATACTCCACGGCCATACATATCCACACGATTATGCTGAAAGTAGAGAAATAATTTTAAAGAAAAGGCAGAGTTAAATAAGTATCAAAATGTGAATTATATATAAGCAAAACATTATAATATATAAATAGAAAATCAATATGTGCTGTTTCATTTATACGTTTATACAACTGAAATGCGACTTATCTCAGGAACGGGTTTTTGCATAGCATCTAAATCTGCTTTTATTTTAAAATCAATCTAAATCATAAAACCTATAAGGTAACAACGCTTGAAATATTTCCGAGTGTCACAGTATCATGCATTAAAGCATTTAGAAATTGGACTGCCCTCACTTTCTTGTAGTTATTTAATTTGTAGAGGATTAATTCAAACAGTGTCTACAACTCGACATTTACTTATCCTCCAAAAAAAAAGTGCCACAACATAAATTACGCATTTCTCACTTTAACCTAGAGAAAGTAAAAATACATCGTGAGATGAAAACATAATTTGATAAAAAATACTTTAAATCTTACCTGGTACTTTCCTTTGCTTTGTCTCTTAATAAGTCCTCTATCAAATGTATTAGAGAACTGTGAAGGAGACCCAACTATTGGATCAGGAGGAGGGAGCGAATCAGTAACCTCAGATACAACCGATTTAGTTATATTCTCTTCCTAAAAAAAGTATTTTAAATACATATACATATTTAACATGAAAAATTGTTGTAAATACAAAACAATGCGAAATCAACTGCTACACCTGGTGGAGTCGAAAGTACGTTATCATATATTTACGTTATGCATACTAGATTGTCAAAAAGACCAATTCTTTGAATATTATAAAGTTCTCCTAACTTAATAAAGAATTATGACCTAAATTAATTTGCACTTGCTCTGGTTTGCTGACTATCATAATTAGCATATGTGGAACAAGGACAATTAATTTTATGAAGAAACCAATTTTGGTAATTTTCCACGTGTATCCGGAAGTATTTACCTCGGATTTTCCTAATAACTGAGAATGCTTTTTGGTATATTCAGGATAGAGTATGCGAACAGGTAGGGATGAGACATTTCATTTGGAAGAGAATATAATAAAGCATTTTAAAGTAAACTATAATGCAGGCAAGTGCGGCATGTAAAGGTACTGACTAGTCATTGTCAAATCAATTGAGGTCTTGGTCTTTCGCTTCTTATTAGACGCCTTCTATGAAGTCCTACATTATTCAGTTGATGTTGTACCGTCTTATGAAAGTATTTACACTTTAATGGACTCGTATTTTCAGTTTACATCAACCATAGTTAACCAAAGTTCCTAGTTATCATCTCTTTTTTCTCATTTAGCCGTTTTCCTTGAGCTACCGAAATGTTACATTTTCTTAAAACATCTTCAGACTTAGAAATAACATACTACATTTTAATTCCAATTTTCAATTGCTCGGTAATCTCGTACAAGTTCATCCCAAATTCCCGATATCCTACTATAGCTTTTTGTACCTCTAGTCTCAACTCTCTTCGCTTTACAATAATCTATTGTAGAGGAATAATTTAAAAGCTATTTCTCTAGTTTTAAAACATAAAATATAGTCACAATATGTTTACATATAAGAATTCTATCCATATACAAAATTAAGCATGAAAAGTTAGTAAATGGTGTGAAATTCCAAGTGTCTGGCAACTTGACTACATCGACATGATGTAATTATAGTTATAATCTGATGCTAATCGATAGTCACTAGAGCGAAATATAACTATATATACCCTTCTTCGCAAAATTTTGTCCTCTAATGTGTCTTATCTTAATCATTAAAATGTGTAATAAAATTATCCGAAATTCAATAAATAATAAAAGAAAGATAACAATGTACCACATACTTGCTCAACTTCATCAGCTAACTCCTCCATCTCACTGTCTGTATACTCTTCCGAATCTTCTTCTGAGTCTTCCTCAGTTGACTTATCTGTTTGAGTCTGAGTATTTACAATTTTTGTCGGTGTCCTTTGAACGTTTTCTTCTTTAATGCTCTCATTATCCTCGAATGATGTGTCCTAAACGATCTTCACTGGAAAAAAATCTAGGAAGTCAGGTTATTTATAATAGTGACACTTTTTGAATCATGCTAGTAATATTTACAAATATGTGGGTTTGTCTTAGTAGAAATTCTGCATCATGAGGTCGTTCGAACAAAATACAGATTTTGAACACTTATTTTATATAAATTCCTCACTTGAATAGTGATTTCGGTAGATGTACTAATTACTGATTTACGTTGACTCATCTCCATGTCAGATTCCTCATCTGGATCAAATCCGACCTAAAATCCATATCGTTATAAGATTTAAAACTGGAGAAATTTATTATGATTATTTATGATGGTGGGAAACAAATTAAGAGCACAACAATAATATACACAATGTAGAAAAATATCGATTTTAATTTTTTAAGTAAAAACTGTTGTTTAAAAATGTTTTGAGAAGCTTATTTTTCTGCCTTTTCAATTATCTTAACTTCATTAACATATGTGACAAATGAAAAATGTAGTTATGGACTTTAAGAAGAGATTTTTGCTTTTCACACATATTCGGATACATTTATTTCGATTATCCACTACTCGAATAATTGAAATACGTTTTGTTCTGTTTGGGGAAAAAACTCATACTATATTTTATTCTATCTTAATCATAGTTATCTGGACTGTATTCTTCCTGAATGCATATCGATGTATTAAACTAGAATTATTTTAATGCAAGATTCTGTTTCGTTCCATGCAACTTTAAAAACCGTGAAATGCATCGCAAAATAAGTTACTGGAATGATAAGCCCAAACCATTAAACTTCGAGTTCACCTGATTTTAATCCACATGATTACAATCTAGAATCGTGAGTTTACTCTGGTTTATTCCCACTAAAGATCTCAAATAAAGACTCCTTGAAGAGTGGGACGAACAAACGCCGGAGATGCGCAAAAAGTTGTGCTCAAAATGGAGGAGGAAGGTCCAGTTATTGTGGCGAAAGCACGACAAAATCCGATACGACAACATTTGAGAACAAAGCATTATGTAGTTTTCCGCTGAGACATAGCAAAACCATTTTCAGTTATTAGGACAGTGGAAATTCTAGATGAATACTTCCGGATACTAGTGACAAGCCACAAAAGTGGGTGAATTGTATATATTTGAGCATAATCAAATTTTGCTTATTTGTTAATCGAAAGCGTTTTGCAAATACTAATTAGAATAATAAATGCCAAGATTGAACAAATTAAAACTCATTCGAAATCTAGTTATTACTCTCATAGTTTGCCTACATTTTCCATATATAGTTAGAATGATAAAATTGTTACTTTCAAAGTTGAGCAATCATATAATTATTAATTGGCTAGATGTGTTATGAAAAAGTAAAACGTGCTTGAGGTATTCCAAGATTGATTTGGTAAAACAAGAATGTAAGCCTAAAATTTAAATGGAACTATAGATACAAAACATAATAACGTGCCAAAAGTATTTCCTCGTCAAGAATAAAAAAGAAAGTCGTCAAGAGTGATTCATCGTTTTTTTAAAATAAGATCGCGCTGAATTTCAAACTGTAATTTTCAAATTCAGTGTTGAAGATTATACCTCTATACTATGCCATGGTCTCTCTTCCATGCTTGCCTTGGCTGACTTGTCTACTCTTTTCGTAGTAGAATGAGGAGCATCGAATACATTTTTACGAGAATTCCGACGACCGATGTCCTTGAAAGAAAAGAATGAGGAGCCATGCTTGGGAATATTATGTTTAATTATGCTTATGCAGGATAAATCGTCAAAATTCTATTATGTGCATGATAAAGACGACAAGATAGTCTATTTAATAAATAGCTGGCACATTAAAATATGTGAAGAAATTTTTTTACAATGGAAGCCCTCTTTATATTAACGTCATATTTCTATTGCAATTATATTGGTTTTCTTTGATTATATAGATGAGCTATAGGTTTGTTTTGTTGTAAAATATTAAAAATTTATCCTGTCTATTGGTTGTTCTAATAAGTAAACAAAACAAATATCAAAAATCTACCTGGCTCTGCTGTTGAATAATTTTACTCGTTTGTTTTTGAACGTTGACAGGCTGAGCTGCTAAAAATTTCGAAATATTGTTAGCAATTAATAATAACAATACAATGGAAAAAATAGTATAAATACAAACCTATAATACTTTCCAATAATTCCTTGACCATGGGCCGAGTATCATAAAGAGGATGAGCCTTAATTCTGGCAACAAGATTCAGACTAACAGGACCTTTCTCCATCTGCTCCAGCACCTATATTAGTAACTCTCAAATTCCATGCGAAAATTCGTTCAAAATCTTACAACAATTATGGATAGTAATGGAAAAACTCCAACAAATTTAAATATAGATAATGCGTTTCATAATTATATCCCACCCCCCGTCTGTTGTTCTAATTCAAGACCAACTGTTTAGAATTTAGAAGAATCTTTCTTCTGATCTGCTGTCCCCTCATCAAGAATATCGATACTTTGTTTCAGATAGTTTATGTAAATTTCCTCGAAAAGCATTAAAAAAACACTTTTTCACCGTTTCATTATTGTCCACTTAGGAGAAATGTTCACGAAATAGAGCAACAGTTTGTAAAAAAAAGGCAGATAGTTTATAGTAGTCAGTACAACTATCAGTCTGCATAATATCAAATATAAGAAATCCGAAATTGTGTGATTTCTGAATATCCTATAACGCTATTCTGGTCTATAAACTTAACGTTTCTCATATTTTCTCTCCAAAAATCTTTTCCGTTTATCCTAGGGTTTCAAGAACTTCTGAATTTTAAAAATGTGATTAAATAGCCAGTTTTGGGTTCTCCTCAGCTTTTTCAATAGCACACACAGTTGGCTGTGATTAATTTAATTTGTGATAAGGTAATCCTTTGTAAAAATTAGTGCCATACAAATAATGCATGAAAAAGTATGATGATTCTTCTCATTACCTAATTTCCGATTAGAAATAATTAGAACTATTTCATCCGGAGTAGGCTATAATTCTGAAGCGGTGAAAAAATATCTTATGTATTTCTAGAAGAAATTCACGATGGTCTAAAAGAGTTTAGACAATATCGGCAAGAGAACAAAAATGTCGTGGAATGTTTGATCTTCTAGTTAGAATAAAAATTTGGGGTGAGGAACAATTATAAAAAAGATTCTATATATTGCTTCAATAACAAACATCAAACTAAAAATAAGATTGATTGAAGCTTATATAACTACATTAACACTAGAAATATATAATTCGAAATGTTTCTCCTTCATGGTACGAAAAGTAGCAAAATATGTAACTTATAACTGCAGCAAACCTGGTTCATAAGTATATTGAGTGAGTCAGTCTCTATTCTATATGTGCTGATTGCCACAGGTGGTCGCATTGGTAGTGTCCCCCTCCTATGGATATTGGAAATGAAATAAAGAAAACCACAAAGTAGTTATCAATAGTATGTTTAATGAACTACAAAATTAATTTGATTAAATCCATTACCTATCGATAATTGTGGCTTCTGAATCGTTTACTGGAACAAATAGTGGAGGTCTTGACTCTGAGCGATTTTTTGGTCTGAAAATAAGTCAGTAATATTAGTCCTAATTAATTAATTTTGGTGCTAATAAACGTGATTTATTAATATGAACGTAATATAAATACTGTTTCCTTAATATAGTGAAAAGTAAGATGAATAGTTCTACTTTATTCTTATTACAAGAATTACTTGCAACCCACTTAAAATTGACAACGAAAATGATGCATACAAAGGAACTCGAGAAGATTGAACGTTGGTAACAGTTTTTTTTCCGTATTAGTTACAGTTCTAATCATATTTTGGCTCCATCGTTAATACTTTTACGGGCATGACGTTACTCGCTAAATTTGACCTACTTTTTCACACTACAATCATTTTGTAAGAAACACGCGAGATAATTAAGAGCAACGACTGCTAATGTGCATAAGGTTCTTTTATAAAGGATAGAAATGTTTAGTTTCGAGTATAACATTAGTTTAATTTGAAGAACAATGTAGAACGTTCTAATAAGCGGGAAAATACACAAAAACTCAAAAAAGAGGCAAATATAAGCATGTAAAATTAAAAGACTGACATTAAACGTCGAAATACAGGACGTGTCAAAATATCTAGTGGAGATCTAAAAGCAATCAAATTTGCATATTCTAAGTAGCAATTCTCTATGTTAATGAGGATATGCTGCTTAAAGCCCGCTTGGACCATTTCAAACATCGTTCAACTTCCCGTTTCTGAAGTGCCATCAAATGTCAAGAGCTATATGCACTGTCATCATCTGTCTGCTCGAACAAGGAGAGGAAAATGATGTCATTGCTAAGAAGCTTTGCGTCAGCAGAATAGCTCTTCACTGAAGTATCAAATAATATCAGGAATTTGGTACAGTAGAGCATCGTTCCACAAGTGGAAGACCCAGGTCTGTGAACACTACTCAAATGTGGAAAGTTCACAAGAGGATTCTTCCGGGTAAGCAGACCTATGAAGAAGATGGCAGTTTCTGACGTCACTTTTATTCCAACACCCGAGAGGTGAACTATCAAGATTAAAATGGTGTTCTATGCACATACGATCCGTAGAATCCATGATGATCGAGGAAATTAAAGGATATTCGTCACGAAAAGACGGGGAAACTCGAAATCATCGCTCCACAGACTCTAACATGCCCTTCCTTGCTGGGAAACACGTCCACTGTCAATCAGACACACAATCATCACCAGAACAATACGCCACTGCTCCAAAATGAACCACAGAGGTGCGAGTAAACGTCCTCAGCCACGACAAGTTATTTCCCGCCGTCTGTCAAGCCTTGGACCGAAACAACCGCGTCTAGTGAAACTCGGTTTGGAGCCGTCGAGCAAAGTGTCAAAATTGACGCTAACTACTGCTAAGATTTTATTGAAGGAGGTGCGTCATTGGATCTCAAAACATTTTGCATCGTAGAATTAGATGCTTCATCAGGACTGGACACCCTTTCATGAAGACAAAACAGCTGTTAACCTGTATTGTAGCAATTTCCAGACGTTTTGGGCAAAGAAGTTTGGCCACCAAATTCACTGAACTTGAATCCAATCGAATCGCAGTATGGTTGATCTCAAAAAAGAAGCTGAGTCTAACCTCTGACACCAACTTAGACTCTCAAGGTCGCTTTAGCGAAAGCTTGAAAGGTAATTAGCCAAGAAGAACTTCTACCACCTCTTCGAAATGCATATACCAGTTTGTGACAGCAAAGGAGGCGAACTTTGGATATTAAATGAGATAGATTTACAATGGGACATCTTATGAGTGTCTAAATATATTCACATGTTCGATGCTGTTTTCATGGTGAAATTATGTGAAAATCTGTCGAAGAACTTTTGGGCACCTAATATAGTGCGTTTCAAAATGATAGCACATTTTATGTTTTTTGCCTTTTTTCTGTTCTCCGTCGTCAAATTGATTCAATTTTTTTACAGGTGAAATGTAAGAGCCTTGAAAATCTCCAGTTTAATTTTCATCGTTTTTCATAAAGAATTACCATTTTTATGGCAATTTTCTCGAAACCACCCACTTTTCATCGTTTCAAAATGATAGCAAACCTTATTAAAATATGTGTTTATGACAAAAAACAACAACAATCAATGTACGTAATAAGTAGCTAATAATCAGTACAACTACCATTTCTATTAATCACCTGAAAAATTCGTCCAGGCATACTGTTAACTAAGTTTTTGATGACATCTTCGTCTATTTCGTTCCATGCTTTGCTAATGGCATTTTGGAGGTCCTTGACGGTCTCAAACTGACGGTTATCGGCATAAATCCGTCGAACGAGAATTGCCCAAAGATTCTCCATCGGATTCAAGTCCGGAGTGTTCGAGGGCCAGTGCATAGTGGCCACATCATTGCCCTCCAACCAGGTCTTGGTGCTTCGACTGGAGTGGATGGTGGCATTATCTTGTTGGAAAGTGAAGCTAAAACCTGGAAAGCGTTGGAGATACGGAACTAGACGATGTCCTAAGACATTCTGGTAGTCAGCACTGTTAATCTTCATCAAGACGAACGCCAAGTCGACTAGTCCCATACCACTGAATGTACCCCAAACCATAACACTTCCTCTACTGAAATTTGGGTTTAGAAAGTGCTGGGGTTCCTTACGTAAATACATCCAATAGGAGTGGTATCTACCAACACCATCTAGGTTGAACTTCTTCTCATCGCTGAAGATCACCTAAATTCAAAATAATGAGTTTATAATCCCATTTCTGAAGACTCGTGAAAGTCGTACCCTTTCCAAGTCGAATCTCAGAGAATACCTGGCCTAACGAAGTCTTTTCTCTTTATGCCCTGGTGTCAGTTGTGGACACTTGTCCAGAATTCTCCACACAGTAGTTTTTGAAGCATCAATGTCACAAGTCTTACGGATTTCATTGATGTTGATCGTGTTATTCGACGCAGTCCGCAGAATTTCTCTTTTTTTGCGGTCATTCAATTAATCAGGTAGTCCACTATTCTTCTTTGTACCATATTCTTCTTGGTGACGCAGGAAATTCATATTAGCGTTCCTGGAGCGCTTGACGACATCTGCAATCCGCTTCACCGTGTAACCGGCAGTTGACAGTGCCTTAATTTGATATCTTTCGTGTAGACTCAGCTTAGGAGCACGACCCATTGTTAAGATGGTCCAGGATTAGTCAATTTACGTTTTTTTCGTTAAATAACGCCAAAATATGTGAAGTGTGCTATCATTTTGAAACGATGAAAAGTGGGTGGTTTCGAGAAAATTGCCATAAAAATGGTAATTCTTTATGAAAAACGATGAAAATTAAACTGGAGATTTTCAAGGCTCTTACATTTCACCTGTAAAAAAATTGAATCAATTTGACGACGGAGAACAGAAAAAAGACAAAAAAACAAAATGTGCTATCATTTTGAACGCACTGTATAATTGCAGATGTGATTTTTACCACTTGTATATAAATTTTATATATTCAATTATCTAACATAATTTTCACTTATAGAGGAATCAGCACAATTTGACGTTAGTTTTGAATCTCACTAGTCTAAAATTACCACTAAATGATAATTTAATCACTAACTGCTTTCGAGCTGGCTTAGGATCCTCTGGTTGTTCTGGTGAAGTATTTCTTTCTCCCATATTTTTCGTTAATTCTTGATGTCTAGTGATAGTTCTAATAGTTGCTTGATCATCTTTTAGAGCCTTTACCTGGGCTGGTTTTTCCAGTAGACTTGGCATCTGCAATTATATACTATTAAATATTTTAATGTTGTATCTCTCTTATTACAAAACCAGTCAAAGGTAAATATACTACTTAAAAGCTTATATAGACTATATTATTTGAGTATTGCTGTTCCAATAAAAGAATATATTGGGAATAATACATACACCATTTGCGCTAGAATATTTAGGAAAATTGACATATAAATCTATATAAATAAAGATCTATTTATGCATAAGGATATCTGGACTATTTGATGCATACAACTGCAAACGGATGTTTTTGCAGTTTTCTGTAGATGAGTTCGAAAACCGCTCAAAATCAAACAAAGATGTTGCTTCGTGTACATCAACTGGCAAGGATCCATATAATGTCAAAACGATACTGCATAAAATGTGTTTCATAATTAGAGGACACTTAGAATAAATACTTACAACAAAAAGAACAACAATTCATAACAAGTAACTTCTAATAATCAGAACAACGACGCTTTCTGTCCATCACCTGGAAAACGTGTTCTGTCATACTCGTTGACAGAGTTTTGAGGTTGGCTGAGCCATTCTTGCTTCATACTTTTGAAATTGGCTTCTTCAAGTCCTCAATTGAGGAAAACTGTCTATTGTGGGCATAAACTTGATGGGCTAATATCCCGTAAAGATCACCATGGGATTCAGGCCCGGTGACCGAGACGGTCAGTCCATAAGGACTATGTTCCTGCTCTGAAATCAATCTTTTGTGCTGCAACTCACGTGGATGGCAGCGTTGTCTTGTTTAAATATGAAGTTCTTCTGTGGAAATCTGTAGTAATAAGGGAGTAGATGGTTTTCAAGGACTTGCTGGTAGTCGATGCTATTCGTTCTCGTGGAAACAAAAGCTAATTCGATAGCACCAAACGATGAAAATGCAGCCCCTACCATCAAACTTCCGCATTCAAAGTTTGGTGTAGAAAAAAACCTTCTCTCCTTTATCAAATCTTTCCAGTAGGAAGTAAATCCGTCTGGACCATCAAGGCTGGACTTCTTTTCGTCGCTGAAGATGATCTGAATAAAGTGAAGCTTGTACTGAAAGGGTACATGCACATTAGAAAAAGAAAGAATTACCTCTGTCCATTTCGAAGTCCATGGTATGTATGAACTACAAAATCCATCCTAGCTTTCTCGTGATCTGCTGTTAAAGTGGGACACTTTCTCATCCCTTCTGGCCTGATGAATGGATTTGCCTTCAATGTCCTCCAAACAGTTGTCTTTGACACAGCCGAGCAGTAGATGCTTTTGATTTTTTCCAGACTGGCCGTGCTATTTGATGCCACCATCGTTACCCTTCTTTTTTCCCGTTTTCTCAGCTTGATTGGCCTTCCTCCACTCTTTTTGATTCCATATTCACCAGGAGCTCTCAGGAAATTGGCGACAACATTCCTAGAACGCCCTATTTTTCTTGTAATCTCCTTTGGGTTCAATCCGGTATCAGAAAACGCCAGAATTCTTCTTTTTCGGTATCGTGGAGAAGGCAACACGAGCCACTTTCCGTTTTCTATACTGATCCACAAAATGCATATTTGCCACGTGTTATTCTAATTTTAATGCTCGCATATCTTAGGTGGGTTATAATTATGAAACGCACTGTATATTTATGCTGGAAGAATAACTGTGAGGTGGATTATAATTATGAAAAGAATTGTGTACTTTTTATTTATAAATAACTCTATATTGATCCATACTTTATATTTCTGAATAATTATTGTACAACAGCTATTATACTATATTCCTAAAGGTTTTTATCCAATAATATTGGTATAATATCAATAAAACATCACTATGAACGTCGCAGAAAAATAATTTTTATGGACGTATCATAGTGAGACAAGTCTATAGTTCAGATGGTTAAAAATTTATATATAAAATATATTTTCTGAATATCGCCAATTTAAAACTCACTGCTTGAGAACCATTTTTCAATATCTGCTTAGCTCCGCCAGATGAGCGTTGCTGCCCAAGTCTATTTTCTATTTGTCGAAGTCTTTCCAAAGGATCAGTTGGCTCTTCCTAAATTCATGTAAATACTTAGTTTATATGTTTCAAGTTTCTAAAAAATATGAAAAAAACGATATTCAAAATAGTATGTTAACAGTTGACGAAAATACCTTTTTCTTCTCCTTAATTTCTCGTAAGCTTTTTTCTTCGATGCGCATTACTTCTTTTGTACTATCGTTTTCAGTTTTACGAGCCTATATAATAAAAGTGATTGTATTATACTTAAATGTACATTTGTACAGTAAAGCTCACCTTTGGTGGTTTGACAGGTGAGTTCTCATTGTATTCTTCAGCTACTTGTCGTCGTCTGCGGAATTCTTCAATTTTCTTTCTGGTTTCGCTGCTCAAATGTCCGAACTCCATAAATACATCCGTCTCATCTGCCAGATCCTGTAATACGTCGAATAGTGATAAGATTTATGCATTATTTTTTACATCTTTAAATTAATGGTTAAATATATTAAATCAAATAATTATCTGATTCTCAACGCAACTTTGTAAGGCAATAACGATAGTAGCATACTTAAAAGTATGAGAATATCCAAAAAGCAATTTTTAATTAAGCGATAATTTTCGGATTAATACAAGCCTATATAGATGTGTAAATAATTACCTGTACAATCATTGTCTCAGCCCTCTCAGTTAGTGGCGTGTGATCAGTTATCTGTAACGAGTGCAGCAATTTAATAATTTATAATCTTTATTTTGTGGATTTTGAGTTCGAATTTTTAGCAAATTATACAAAATGCTCTTTACATATTAAAGCATCTTTCATGGTATTATCAACAATTCATGGCTATCATTAGCCAGAATTCGCTTTATTATAATCGCGTGAAATTGGAACGGAGAAAGTAGGTTGTGAATAAATGAATTTACCAAACAAAGATTTATACCTGATTCTCAGGTAATTCCTGGATAACTGGCATATTTTCCTCTAAATTGAGCCACCAATGACTAGCAATGTCGAAGATATCAGCTCGTCGGTCGGGATTTACACGCAACATATTACGGATTAGCATTGAGGCCGCTGAAAAATCTTTAAACACCCAAGGAGATCATGGGATTCTAAAAACAGGATAACTGCTTGCTACAATAATATGAAAAATTAACCTTCAATTGTTTGAAAATTAATTGTGAACTCGCTTCTACGTTAGGACATGATTTTATAAAACAAAATTTTTCTATAAAGTTGCAGTGAATGTGGTTGAAAATAAAATAATTTGTGCATAGAAATACCAATTTTTTAAAATGTCTTTTTAATGAGCATACTTAGTTTAACGTATTATTTAGCCTGGCCTAACGTTTAAATCTAATTTTGTTTTGAAGGCATAAAGAGGTAAGAAAGATCTGCTGTCCTAGATATTAGAGCTATTTTCTTATAGAACCTTATTTCAATCGTTTATTGGTTTTCAAATTATAGTTTGCCTTGGATATTCACAGTATTCGCTTCGGATAGTAAAGAATTATAATTTTAGGAAGAAATCATTAACTCTCGATGTTGACAAGGTGCGTTCCATACAAGAAATCAAACGAAGGGCATTGAACATAAGCTAAAACGGTAAATCATTAATGAGATAACGTCGAATTTAAAAATGTGGGTGAAAATGCCTTAAACTGTTTTATTTGGATTGCGATAAAGATGTAAAAAATGCTGTAGTCTGTGCTTGCCTACTTTTTAAGATACTCCATCGACTAACTATTATCTCATTTTCAGTACTCGCAAGGACACTACCAAAATAAGTTGAAGTACAACGCAATAACATGAAGGTGAGCACGCGGAAGTGATGTCACAATACATATCAAAACAAAAGATAACATTGCCTTCAATCATCATTCAAGAATATATTCCCATGTTAATAACGTCTGATCTTTTTGATTCCAACGCAATAATACATCTCTTACGACATATTTCATAGTTGATTTTGATGTTTCTCTTATGCGCACTCTCGACCATACCGTTTCTATCATAAGCAGTATATAAATTACCTGATAGAAACTAGGGGCGCATTTCGACATACTTGGTTTTCCTATATTATCCTCTGTTATTTCTTATTGTTTTTCATTAGATAAGGGGTTGCCTAACCTACCGTGGAACATAAGGATTATAACTTGGAGCCAAATTGGGTTGGAGTTAGTGACACTCATAACAATTATGCTCTCCGACAGTACAACATGGAAGCAATAGATCACTTAGGATGCATTCTACAAATCTAAAATGACGTACGTCAAAAATAACCCAAAATAATTTTTCTACAATGCTTCGACACATTTCAAATACAAAACTATAACGGCCCTAATCAATTCTATATTACAACGAATCTGATAGTACTCAGCATTAATTGGTTGGACTAATTACCATCTTGAAGGTTTTCCACAATGTACTGTACAGCGGACACTGAATCCGATCACAAGATATCGTTGATAAACTCATATAAATGAATCAGGAATTTTTTGAGGGTCGTTACATAGGTCAAAGGCATCTATATCAATGAAAATAGGCACAAAATATACTTTAACCAAACGGAAAGCTGTCTCATTGCACCAAATTTGGGTATAGTTGATCCACTGAGGTATTAAATCTGACTTTTGGATTACGCTAACTAAGCAAAAACAATTATTGCTTTAAATAAGAAAAATATAGATTTTCAATTAAGTACCATCTTCTCAATCGGATTTAACTAGAAGCTCATCCTATAGTATCATTGCACCGCCACATATGCACAATCCACCATCTCCCAGTGCCCATTTCGTCCTTTACGGTTCCATAAAAAATAGTGTGAAATTTAAGGATACTATCTATATTCTACCACCCTCAACGGCTTCTATAAGGCAATACAGAACATTTTCCACGATAAAGAAAGTTGTATGTCCCAGTAATTGGTCACACGTAAATTCCATTCATTACCCGAATCTCATGATGAATGTAAAAATTATATTCTACGGTAGCGGTATTTCCATTCCACATTCCCTTCAAGGTAGTAGTCATGTTACATGAAAACAACCACGGAGTCACTCATGAATATACTTGTATGTAACAGAGAATAAAGCCCAGCTGTATTGACCAATTGTTAAGAACACTAATCAACAAATTAACAAAGTTAATCGACAGGAGGATGTCCCTTATTTACGAGCAGAAAAAAGAAAAACCACTTTAACAGAAGCGACAAAACGCTGCGAGAAGTTAGACTCTGTTAGTTGTTAACACTGAATTCGCCACGCAAACCAAGTACGTCCCTACGGAAGCCTTTATATGCATTCCTAATTTTTTAAATTAGTTCAATTTCAGCATCATTACTAGACGAATAAGTGGAAGTTTAAATATTTGAAAACATATCCACACCATGCTCCCACCGCCTTCATATCAACCATTCCATTGCTACCCATAATATTAACAATAAGTGCTATAATATAGCTAAAGACTGTAGAAGTATCATTATTGTAAATTTCTAGTTTTTAAAAGGTGATAACTTATTTCAATACAACTTTGTTAGATGCCGTGGAATTAATCTTTCTGAACGCTTCATTTTCACAGTAAAATCATTATAACGATATTTTAAAATGACTAATTATATCTGATATTTTAAAGAAGAAGTGAAATTACTGACTCACTAGATGGTGTATCTGGTTCATAATACGCTCCTCTTTTAATTTGTCTGACCATCCTGTTAAAGTCCCTTCCATCAAAAGGCATAGACCCGTAAACTAGAGTATAAAGAAGAATACCTAAAGACCAGCAGTCCACCTGAAAGAGTCTAGGAAATCTTCACTGGCATTACTATTTATAAGTAATATTTTACATCAAGAGAGAATCTTCTTTCAATCTATGAATTAGTTGAACACTAAGCTAATTTCAATTAATACGGTAAGTGGGAGTATGTTGCATTCTTGAAAAATATAATATTTCAAATTTAGATCTTGTAAGTACTGAGCTACACATATGACCAATTTTTGTCACATAAGAAATACTATCAAACAATATTGCATATGCATTTTTTTAAATTTCGCATATCTAATTCCAGATTACAATTCTTATCCATCACAGTGCAGAAATAATTATTCAACTACTTCTGTTTTAATTATAGTAGATTGTAATTCATAGAGTAGCTATCTTAGAAAACCACTGTACTGAATGTGAAATATGACTGCTATATTTTTTCATTAAAAGATGAGATCTAAAAATATTTTCCATAATAATAACATTTATTTTCCCTAATCCTCCATTTATGGCAGAGTACATATTAGTGTACATTACTATAACGCAATTGTCTTCTTATCCTGATATCATTAAAAAGTTAAATACTTTCAAGTACTAACCTCTGGACCTCTGTAAGGCGTCCCATTAATAATTTCTGGAGATGCATACAGGGGGCTACCACAAAATGTCGCAAGGAGTGACTGAAAAAAAAATTGGGAGAAATATGATTATTATTAATTTATGGCTGGACATTACTATTATAGATGAACAGGTTGCAGATAACTTTTTCAATGTAATTCTTCAATGTATTATTATGCTCATTATTGGTCTATAATCCGATTTGTACATTTTTTAGTAATCAGCTTTATAGCATTTTTTTTGTTTTGAATAGATAAGGAACAAATTCGAGTTATTTTTTAAAACTACTAGTATATAGTACATAATCACCTTATCTGAAAAATAATTTGAGAGCCCGAAATCAGCAATCTTGGCGTTGTTATCTTGATCAAGGAGAATATTTTCCAACTTAAGATCACGATGGGCTACTTGGTGCTGGAAAAAATTATATCACTTTTTAAAAATATCTATGAACCAGAAAACGGCTAATAATATTTGCATATGTTACACAATTTTGTTGTAAATTCATCATGCATATTCCCTAAATTACCAAAAAATTAAGCCAAGTATTTTAAGTAATGTTAATGCATAATTTTCTTTATCGTTTTCATACATTTCCTAACTGACCTTATGACAATATAAAACTGCAGAAGTAATTTGCCGAAATATTCTTCGAGCTTCACTTTCCGGAAGTGATCCGAATTGTGATACGTAGTCATATAGTTCCCCACCACATGCATATTCCATCACAAGTATGATTTTATCTTTGTTCTCGAACACTAAATTTTCAACTTTTATTTAATTTTTCAAGTCATACAAACTATATTTATAAAGGGATTAAAATGAAACCTGTTTAATCGAAATTATTGATCTGATTTTAAATAAAATAGTTTGTAAAATAACCTTCAAATATTTGAATGATATTTGGATGGTTGAGAGCAGACATGATTCTAATTTCACGCCTGATGCGTACCAGGTCTGCCCTGTTTTCGATGGCACTTTTCTTGATGAGTTTTACTGCTACCTGAAACCACGTAGCTTTCTGCACGGTTTCATGCATTTAAAGATATAGTTGCACGAAAGTAAATGATTTGTCGTTTTTATATGAAGCTTGTTATCTAGTGTAATTGGTGCAAATCTATAATAATTAATGACAGCAAATTATAGTAAAATCAATTAAACCACCAAAATTAAGCTAGAAAAAAATTATAATCCAATTTTTTCCATATTTATGAAGAAAAAATTCCCCTATAATATTTTGGTTAAATTTAAGGGTCGCTTGAAGTGCTAATTTTTAAAGGAATACACTAAATTCTACTAATCTGAGAATCCAAATCTTTTTGTGATCTATGCACTTACCATACACGCGTGAACACCAATTCCTAAAATATGAAACCTTCTATGATAGTAATCTTTTCAGACTAAGAATTATCTATCGAAGCGCTATTGTTAATTTTAGCAATTTTTAATAAAATTTGAAAGCTCATTTTAACTATAAGTGATTTAATAGTCTCTAAGGTATCTAGATTTGAGAAACGTCTATACCAGTAATTACCGTGATACCACTGTGTATTGAAATAAAGATAGTTACTAAATAATAGTTCCGCAATATTTTAATTACATTGATTTTATTTAAATATCATAGCAGGATCTTCTAGCAGCAGTTAATATCAATCTAAGACAGTATTATTATAGTATAAATGACTTATTCGTACTTAATAGTCGATAGGTTCATAACTGAAATACTTAGAAACCATTTAACACAAGGAAAAATATAGATATTTAGTTGGACGTTGCAGGTTACAATAATACATAAGTGAATGCTGAAAAGAAGTGGTCTCAAGAAATATTACCGCTTCAAATTTTTCTCGAAAAGTAAGATTAGTTTTTGATAAAAAAGTTAATATCACATAAGAACTGCTGAAACCTTAGCATATAATTTCTATAATTATTTTTTGCCATAACAGCAATATGTTAAATTCTTGCAAAGCCGTTTCCATGTTAGGCTTGGCACATGTCTCATTGACTTCCCAATGAGGAGTTCTAAATAAAAAGCTTTGCTTTTATTGCTAAGCCTAAATGACTTATTGTTTGTAAAGACCACGCCGACGGTGACCTCTTATTTGAGTCTAATCAATACGGATTCTCGTGAGACTACTTGCGGTGTAAAGTAGGGACTGGCCAGTCGAAACAGCATCAAGACTTTTTCACAACATATGTTGAGATAATGTAGAGAGTAATACTCATAAAATGTACAAATACGCGGTACAAATAAATATAGCAACAAATACTGCGCTTTTTTTTATTATTACGCTGAGAATTTCCCGGCAACACTATTTACTAGAATTACGAGAAAAATTGGAAATAAAAATATTTTTCAATAATTACACTCATATTAAACATATACGAATATAATAAATCCAGATGAGATGGAATACTCTGAAGATAACCAGTAATGGTAATAGTAGGCAAACGTTTGAGAAGACTTTTATATTAAAAACTTTCTCCAACTCACTTCTCGCTCGAACTTGTGGTCAAACGCAAGGGAAACTTTTCCATATGTTCCTGAGCCAAGTTTTTTGGTAATTTCGAATCGATGTTTAACATCCTTCTTTACAGGACTAGTTGGATCAGGACCTGATAATGGCTGCCCTCCTGAAAACTACGTACCTATATTTTTTTGTAGTTTATGCAACTGTATAAATTAGGTATCTCCTAGACCTGATATTTAATAATATAGCTTAGAAAGAACAGTACGAATATGAACCATTTAATTTACTTATCATTAAATTCCGTAGGTCAGTATAAAAATCATTTTAAAAATAAAATTTGGTTTTCATATGGCTTTTTAAGTGATTATAACAACCGTAGCTTTACAACTTTTGCAGTTCAACATAGCTTCATGCCTTCATGTATGTCTGAGTCTGATTAGTAACGCATAAAATCAACATCAAGAATAAATAAATTTTTATTTTAGAGAACAAATCATACGATACTGAAATTTAGTTCTTGAACAAAAAACTGCAGATTGAAAATTTGGTTATTTTATTAGCACTACAGATCATATCCACCAAAAACATTCTCTTCTATTGATAATATTCATTCATTGAGATTATATTATTCATAAATACAAAACGTTTTGGGTATTATTTGCCACTTACATTATGAGACTGTAATGTTCAGCAGAACATTTGCATTGGCTTTTATATGCAGCACATTTTGTTATTATAACATTTAATAAAAAATAATGAAATTAGCACACATAATTCAGTTGGTTTGAAATCCTAAATCAAATCAGTAAGATCTATTAGTTTTTGAAGTAATTTCTACAAGCGGAAGTGAAGCTATTTACTGATTTTGCAGTTGCTCGATAACGCGTCCCCCAGAGTAATATAGTATTTAATGTTGCTTGACCTCGAAGCCTAAAGTTTAACCATTTTTTAATATCGCGACATTTTCTCCTAAGCCAATGATGAGTTTTAAAAGTTGTACATATAAGCTATATCCTATACAAGCTCCATTAATGTTATACAATATAGAAGATATTTGTGCAATTGACAGATACTTAAGAAAAGATACATACTAGGTGACCTAGCAGCTTAAATTTTGTTCACAAAGAACGTAATTCAAGATAAAATATATTAATTTTTATTCAAAAACTTCAAACCTAACCTCTCAATAGAATTTTCCGAATAGTACTTGCAATATAGCCAGTAGAACAAATGAAAGACATGTTTACTGACTGATCAATGAGGGTAAGATGATATAATCAGATAGAGCTCAGGAACACAGATGCAGAAGGGGCGTTGCAATTGACGCGCCTTCGGACGAACTCCTCAAACCAGTGGATTTATAATTTAGCCAACAATGGGATTGTGTTATGCGACATGGGACAAGGTTCCCCCGGGAAGGACATCGGCCAAGCTGTCATGACGAAGTGGCTGGTGGAAGATTAAACTGAAGCATGCCGGGACTATGAAAGAGAAAGGTACAAGTGGTCAAAAAGTGAAGTATATACGCAATATGTATCCAAAGGATTAACTACAAGATAGCACAAACCATATTTTTAGGATTTGCCAAGTATTTTGATAAATGTGTCATCATAAACTTTTCTCAATATTAAGCATGAGTATATTAGAAATAAAAGGGTGTAACAAATTAAGAAGAAGTTATATATTATTTGTTAAACCTATTAATATACTTACTGATCAGACATACTTATAGAGTTTTAATGCATGAAACCCACTAGAAATATTTAAAAAAGAAAAGTAGAAATGCGATTTCTTAATTGTTATAAAAAATAATTTCTTAAAAATTTTCAAAGCGAAAATAATTTCAAATAAATGTTGGCAATGCCAAATTCACAATAATTGCTGTATAAGGGGAATTACTCAAATAGTTGACACAACAAAATCTAAAATATTTTTTGTAATTCCGTTTCCATCCTAAGCCGCCTAATAGTAATTCCTATGCAACCTCTGCTAGAAATATGATCAACTACTTTAATTAATTATTCCGTCATTTCATAAACTCTTATTTAAGAATATTCCCAGCGTATAACATAATTTTAATGATTTTTCATAGTATCGATTCATGAAATATTGGTGGCGAAAAAATTACTCTGGTTGTAACATGAAATATGAATAATTCAGAGCTCTTTATTGTTTTGACGGAATACCGCACTGAAACGGGGTCCCAACTGTGACAAGTACATTATTTATCATTTATGAATGCCGGTTAGGTAAAATTGTATAAAGCAGTTTGAAGTAAATAAAGTGTTTTCAGTCGTAAATTACGTAATAAGCCTGATTGATTGTCCAATTATAATTTCCAATCCACAAAGTTTGACTATTTTATAAAGTTAGAATGCAAAATAATGCACAGCATAAATTAATGAAGAGCTAACAAAAAAAACTTATCGACTACATGTATTTATAATATTAGAGTCCAAAATCTTATACGCTAAAGGTTTTTATTGACCAACTTTGTTGTTTTAGTGCTCAATTAAAAGGCATTAAAACATCAAGGAAAATTTGACATCGTAGTCACGATTCTAACATTTTGACTGATATATTAGGTCTTCTAAGCATTAAAAAATACTTAATTATTTTCTAAACATCCTAGAAAATTTTCTGACGATATTTTTAGCAGGAAATTTAAAAAATTATAAAGCCAGTGCATTCAAAATAGTCAAACGCCACTTTCTATCAGCTAACTCTTTGAATTGAATGTGAAGACACTACTAATCGAAATAAACCATGCTAAGACATTGGCCTATGAAGGACATATATCACAAAAGTCTGTCCCGCATGTGCCCAGAGATCTTTTATTTTTCACCTTACTTCAAATTACGGAGCATAAATGCATTAATAATATAAAAATTTTAACTATACTTCAAATTAATTAACTAATCCAAATTATGGTTTAGAAGAGTGAAACTTCAGCTATTCAATATTTCATCGTAAGAAAGTTGCGTGAGTGACAGAGCAATTACTTTTTGGCAATGAGAATAAATACCTTTTAACAAGGGTTATAATTTTAAGAAAACTATCTTCATAATTTTTAATGGCTTTAAAATTCATACTATTTAAAATAGACATAATAGTTTTTTTTAAGTTTATCATTTCATTCACTAGATTTGAAATATAAAGCAATCCATACTTATCAGTTTCATAGGATATTTTCTATAGTCGCTATTAAACTTGAACTTATGAGTTCAAGATATCTGAGACATATGGATGTAAGTACGCATATGCGTCATATTATTACTGCATAATATTTATGAAAGTCTTAAGTTAAGAGACAAAATAAGGAAATCTTCGGTATATTTTAGGAAATTAAGTAGTATTTTTAGAAGGTATTTAGGCATTACTTGCTCTCTTCTAGTCCGAGAGGTGATTTAAAATCAATTTTTGAAATTCTATTATAGACCTAGCGCAGTAATACACACTTAGTTTTTTCAACTGTACTACCGAAATTACTATTTTAAAAATCGTAGGATAACTGTGAATATAAAATTAGTCAAATTAATAAGGTCATCCTCCCTTACTGTATTGCAAGCATGACGTATCACGCACTATGTTCCAGATACATGAACAGTTCAAAAACCTAGGATACTCTTCTCACCTGGTCCATAGCCACCCCCATAAGTTCCTGAGCCAAAGGGTCGTATATTGCTCTGGCTGATTCGGGCTAGGCGGCCAGAGCGGGAAGAGGAACCACCTACCGGCATGCAGTGCTCGCCTACAAATGAAAAACATCATCCTAAATCAAACAATAAAATACAGAAAGTAAAACAACAGTATAAACATTATTAGAAAAATAGGTAGCTACATTATAAAGTTGGGCCAGATAAAAATATTCTTACTGTACAGTAAATTATGAAGATGTTAATTATCCCTAACAAATCAACAGGTAATTTATATATTGTAACTATTATCAAAGTAGCTCCAACTAGCTTTTCACGAGATAGATTTTATTTTTATTGATGATATTCTTATAAATACTTCCTAGCGCTGTAATTGTAAAAATATTTAATTACAATTGTAAGATTAACTTAAGTCTACTAACGCATCTTTTTATAAATCACAATTCATTTTCGCAGTATACATCCCTTGCAGGGTTTTGAGGACCATATACTAACTCAGATGAAGTCAATGGTTTTCACCAGATATTACACTGCAAATATCGCATCAATCCTAAGTGCTCATTTCGAATTATTAAATTCGAAATGTGTTCTATAAAATCAATTGAATTGAGATGTCAAAGTAAGTTCTTAAGACAAATTCAGATAAGCTAAATAATCTGAATTCTGATTATAGAGAAAATTTTCTAAATAATTGATGCATGCAACAAACATAAATATCGATTACTACGCTATTTCTGCTTTTCTGTAAATTGCAATTCACCACATAATTGATATTTACTATTATTGCATTCGTAAACACTAATGCATTAACCTCTAAGTATATTCTACAAATACGTTAGGAATATAGTATTCCAAAGTCACGAAGATCATAAAAGGAAAATAATTTATCATTACGTTAGAATTAAAAGAACAAGAACCGTAAATAGAAGTTTCCCGCATTGAGTGATCTTCACATATTTTGGCACTAAATACAGATCTACGAAGCATGGAAACCTTCCTAGAAATTGAGTCAGATTTCTCTATACTTGTTTTAGATCAGTTGTAATTCTTCATTTATTTCTAGAATTTATGCCTTCTACTTCGATGATTCATAATTTCCCTATATTTGATGTAGAATTAGATCACTCCTTGGAATACTCGTTATCTCGATAATTGTAAATCAATGATTGCACTACTTATTTCATCTCATTAAGTACCTACAAAACATTACTAGATATCATGTGACTTGCTAAGATCATCCTACCAATAAGTTTACATACATCTCTTACAAATTAAGTACTTGGAAATAAACCACTTCTTCATATACATAAATATATATATGAAGGCAAAAATCGTTTAGTTTATGATACCTTTATATTTCACAATCGTTAGAGTCATATGCGTATATTTTAATAATAACTATGAAACGCCTTTAATACATATACAATGTGGTGCACCAAAAGGTAATTTAACTCTTTTAGAAAAAAGATTGATAAATTTGTAATGATATGCAGATTTAGAATCAATGGAACTCTAAGCGACAAAATAGTACGGATAGATGAATGCTGCTTCATTTGTGATAACCTTTCATCTATTAAATTAAGCATTGCTAAACTATAAACAAGCTTGTACGCCATATATCTATTATTAAATAGAGACAAATCGGAAGTGAATAATCAAATAATGATTTCTAGTTTATCATAAGATAGAAGTGAGAAAAGATAGGGAACCAAAAAAAGTATTAACATTAGATATACTGGAAATTAAGTCCATAGAAAGTTTTCAAAGGTGGCTGAGACGGAAGATAAGTAGCGCTCAGGGATAACGAGGTGTACACGAGAAGCGTCGCGGCTATATCGCGGCAGACAGTTGCGAAAAAGCACACACCGAAAGATGTGCAGACATCCTGCCCACTCTCGAACTTTACAATAGCTGACAAACGGCCGGTACAGTTCGCAGGCCTCGCTTGACTCACTGAGGACTACTCTTGCTTGAATGGCTTATCAAAAAGTACGAGCTCACTGTGGTAGTACAACATCATTTACATTTTATTCCAGTTTCAAAATTTCTTTTAGGTGGATGGAAGAACCTGTGATAACGTGATTAGACATTACCAAAGTACTCATCAGCTTAGGTCTTATTTTACAATTTTAAACAAACCGTGAATAATTTAATATAGAACTAAATCGGATTAAACCCTCTAATAGTTTTTGCTTTTTTGGCTATAATAAGTAGCAATTTCTAATGATTCTTAAATATAGGAGATATAATCCAGAATAATAAATCTTAACTTATTTTCTATCAGTGAAAACCTTTTTATTAATTTATTAGTTATAGGTGAAACTATATTCATCGATGTTAAAACATGACAATTACTAGTGCATTGCGCACCACTTGACCACGTCAGTTGTTTTCATCCAATATTATAGTATATTAAGAGAAACAACTAATTAAAAGTTGTTGGCTTCATTATAATTGTTTCTGTAAAAGAATATAATATAGCCATAATCTTTAAAAATCTCATTTCTAGTTTCTTAGCATCGCACTGCTTAAAATATATTGCAATAGAGGAAATCAATTATTAGTACTAATGGATTCAACTTTAATTTTAATTTTACAGGCTTAAAGAAATACTAAATGGAAAATTTTGGCATTAAAGTCTCAGAAGTAGCAGAATTGGAACTTTCACAATAAACATAATATTAAGTATTGAAAATTCTAGTATCGTTGCAGTATTATTGCAAGTTATAGTTGGTGCTAGTTCTGATCGTCGGATAGTGATGAGTGAGGGGGCAGCAGCTGACACCATCGATCACCCGACTGCTGCCCACGAAATACACAGTTTGGGAAAAATGAACTAGGCACATTATGTGTCATATTATTATCAATAGCAGATAACAATAAAATATTAGAAATTAGCACTACGCCTACACATGAAGGAATAGTTACTCTAATGTGAAATGAAACGGCTTAATTTCCGACGACATATTTAACATATGATAACGTCAAAGATTAGGCAATATAGTTAGCTTATGTATTATTCTAAAGTTAACTGTAATTTAAGCTTCATGTTTTCATTATTTGCAAATATCTCAGAAGGAGTGTTGTAAAACTTAGAGTTACGCCAAAACATCAAATAGCCAATGCTATATCCTATATATAAGTGATTCAAGAATTTATTGCGAAAGAATCTAGGAAAACCAACTTTTCTATAAAATTTAAGGAAAATAAAGAATTTGTTAGCAATTTAATTATTTTTAGCCATAACACTACAACTTCCACTTCTTATTGTTTTTGTAATGCTATTTTTGTTAAGCCCACCAAACGAAAACTATAAATTAGGGACTATTAAATGTTAAGATTCAAACGAATAGAATAACGATAAGAAACAAACTTTACCGATTACCAAAGTCCTTTTAATAACAATAAAAATAATTATACTATGAGATATAATATCATTAGTTACTTAATTTACATTTAGTACGCTAAACGTTGTGATCTATTTATATTTTGAGTAAGTTTAAGATCTTTATAGATTTTTAACATAAAATAACCAAGTTGCTTCTATTATCAATACATACTGTATGTATCGATCATTTTAAGTCACCCTATGGCGTACACTGTACGAATAAAAACCCAGCAAAATATTTAAAGAACATTGTAATATCCCACCCGTTGTTCCTCAAGCCATGCTACACTCCATAATGAATTGATGTTTTCCTCATCACATTCACTTCTTGACCTTACACTGCCACAATACGTCAATCTGTCCACTGCCTATTTGCACTAAATGTGAAAATTCATTAGATTATATAACCGAAAGACTAAAATACGTTCAGAGCAGCGCTTCCATAACTACTAGACTCACATAAATTATTCCGTGCCTATTAAATACGTGTAGGTCATGTAGTTACCCTACATATTATACACATAATAAATATCCCGCATATAACAATATTAAAATAGGTAAGATGTGGTAAATGGGAACAAGAAGATCAAAGGTATAAGAAATTCATGTTAAAGAAGTATAAACAAACTAGTAGTTTCACACAATTAAACATAAAATAAAAGCAACGTAGCGAATCATTGAAGAATGACTTATTTTTGTTGAACAAAACGGTTACTGTCCATGTTATCTAAACCAGTTTAACTTTCATTTTAATTAAATCCATATTAGCTAAATAATTGTTAATAGCTGTATGCAATTTTCATAGTTAAGCAAAAATTGAACAAATAAAATAGATAGGGAAGAAATTGATCAACTATGCATTTATTAAGAATAAACTCTACTTAAACTTTAAGAAATAAGTGCCAAACTACTAGCAAAAAGTAGACAACTTGTAAATTTTGAAAATCAATTTGGCGCAGTGCCAAACTACTGCGGTGGTAGCATTTTTATGAGTTTACTTAAGATTTTGCGCGTTATATCTATTTTATTTCATTACATAAATATACTATTAATATTTCGTACGTGTTCGTCATTATACTTGTTTATTTATTTTGTATATTTGCACTTATTAGCATAGGAGGATTTGGGATCGAATCACCATTCAACGATATAAATGTGGGAATAGATATAGAGATAATTAATTAATATCTAGAAGGTAAGTACTACATGGTAAAAAAGTATAGAAAGATTAGATTACAAAGAAATACAAATGTGTCTTCCTCAATTCAACTTCACTGTGGTATAAGATTATTACTTGAAGTAAAATCACATTATAATTTGATATTAAGAGATTAAATTAAGTTTATCGTAGGAAAAAACATTGATAGATGTATTGGGACGCAAAATTTTTTAATAGTTTGAAAAGCAAAGTTGTTATAACCATTTTTTATCTTGGAAAATTCAGTAAAATGAAAGTTCAGTGAAAGACAATGCTGATGTGCAGCATTGATTTCCTATCATTAAAACTTCTAAACATAATTTTAATAAGTATCAAAGTTTATTTGAGCAGCGAGCGTCATGAGTATACATAAATCCGATAGCGGTGAAGATGATTGCTTATGCTCGAGGTACAAAGTAAATAAAGCAAGCTGAAATCAGCGGGATAGAGAAGAAAATGAAGCAAAATTACGTCAAGTATATAATTGGAACAAAAACTGCACATACATGACTGGGAATATCCAAGAGAGTCTAATACAATCAATATACATGTGAAAGAAGAGAAATATGCACAATATACCTACGAACATTTTTCGCACATTAAAATTCATTCAGCACTCCCATAATAATCTCTGGCATTAAAAGTAACTTTACATCAAATATTACCTTTATTACTTGCAATACTAGGAGTTGCTACAGTTTAGGCTACATCAGTACTCCGTACTACACCCAAGCCAAATAATGCTACTTCAACTTTACTGACCTATACATTGCTTTATTCGATTGGTCATGAAATTGATAATCGTTACTCTATCAATCAAAATATTCTGATTACTTTATGGTTCTTCATGCCAAGGATTTATTAGAGATAACATCTATATTTTGCATTTAAACATTAAGTGCAAGAAAAGCAAGATCGTTAGGAAAATAACGGTAAATAGACCAAGCAAATATCTAATACAAAGTCGAAAAACAAATTAGTGGCCAACTAGCGAACTACAACGCCTGAATCATTTTTGTCATATACAACTAATATTTTATAATTTGAACTCCCTGGCTAATTCAATATTTGATACTACTAAATTTGCTAGGATCAGTGATTCATCTCTTTGATTTTTCTCTATTGTATAATTCTTAGTAACACAATATTTGAGAGTTTAACGCTTCAATTTGGAAAGGATATACGAAATAAAACCAATAATCTCTACTTGTTGATCCAAATTTTATGACCCAGTATTTCTGATTTCTTAAATGTGTATAGTTAAGCCTGGACCTATAAAGAAACTTGCGCTTGTAAGTATATTAATGGGTTGATAGTAGGAACATAAATTTTTTAAATTATGAAGTACTGACATATTAAAAGATTAAGGGATAAAGTAAAACCGAATTTGAGTTGGGCCTAACGTTCATTTTTTTAAATATAGAAACTAACCTTAATTATACCACGATGTACTTCACTCCATTATAAAACACATACCACCAATACATTTAATAATTCTTATAAATAATCTCTAAGCGTAATTGGATTAAAATTCATTTTAAGATGTAGTACTAAAATACGTGAAAAGACTCCAACCATTTAAAGCAGTTATAATGCGAAAAGAATTTCAATCAATCTTACATTTCTTTTCAAAGAAACTATCTGGATGCAAAAATATTTTACATCACACTACAACAAACACGATCCGGAGGTTTTATATCAGTGCTGTATCGATTCTTGCTATTAAGTACTTGTTGAATCACCTCAAATCGGGCAGGTGTTGAGTCGTGTGCGTTAGAAAGAGTGAAATCCTAAAAAATTAATCCTTTTGTGAAATATTGTCTCATTTTTTAACGGTGTTATAAAAACGGATTTCTGTTTTTCTGTTCAATTGTATAAATTGTTTTTAAATTACACATTTTTAAAGTGCTGTAGATTCACAGTAGATAAGGTATCGTCAAGTTTATAAGAAACGTAGTTCGAAGCAAATGCATTCGCAGTAGTCGTAATAAGCCTAAGCCAAAAAATGTTTAGGAATATAAATATCTCACTAGTACCGCTTTACCATTAGACAGCGCAATTGTAGTTTAAAATTACTTTACTTTAATAAAATGACTATTTTAGGCTTATGTAGTGATTAATATTGAATTATAAATATCGCAATCATAAGAGCAACTCCCGCTAACATCAAATGCATTGAGGGCATTTACAGTAATATTCATTCCTTCGAAACAGTCTTCTTCATAACGGTCGGAATCGGAATCAGAAAACTGAAAAATAGATGTGTTAGAATTATTAAATTAAATGCTTAATTAATTTTCTTACCATATTTTTGTTGGCTATGTGTGAATATATGCCACTATTGCGGTATGTGGCCAACTGAATACAAGAATCTTCGAAGTGGGGATAGTTGTGCTTCTGAAAACCGTATTCCATACACCACTAATGCTCCATAAAAATGGCGCGCATTTCCGAAGGTAATTTACTTCAAATGCAATGGTACAGTATTTGAAAAAAAAACAAAGAAAAATGTTATAAATATTCGAGAACCTATGAACTAAGACGATAACATAATTTTAAGAATTAACCGGAAAAATATATTATTGAGATGATACAGTAATGAACAAAATTTTATCCAAAGAAAGATATGCTCCTAAACTGTCCACAACAATTGATGTACAACTAAATTGCATTTTTATTTGATTATGCTCCTATTTTATATTTGAAAACTGGATATCGTGGTTTTTAGACCAAAGTATGACTGTACTATATCCAGGAAGACAAAATTAAAATGCAGATGAGCATGCTTCACAAACGGGGAGATCGAAAATCCGAAAGAGTTCGTGCACGATAGTCGAATAGTTGGAGTTCGCAATTCCAACAGATTCCTACTTACAAAGGTTGTAAAAAACATTGTTTCGCTAGGAAGGCGATCGACGAAAAGAATAAAACAATTGTAACGATCAAAGAAAGATTCAACGTAAAGTGTGCTTGACATCAAGTGAAGAAGTCATTATGGCGCTGTACCGATCTTAAGGCTTTATTTATAACAAAAATTACACAAACATTTTTCTTAGCTGAAGTTCTATATGTTACTAAATCGTCTATCTTACAATGACGCCAAAAAATTTTTTTTCACTTTAACTTAAACTACAATAGAAACATTTCTAGCGAAATTCTACCTGCTAGTATATACAATGGCGCTGCGGATGGAGGGGGTGATAGTGCAGTCTGGTGTACCAGATTGCACTAGAGGCCATAACTCTCTTTAGAGTAGACATATTCTAATTTTAAAAACAAATTTTGAATCAGCGTAAAATTACGAGCTTTTTGGATATCATTTGTACAGGCTTAAATAAATGCATACTTTTATGCACTAAATATTCCCTACCGACTGATAGTTAATAATAGCATCACAACTCCAATCTCTATTAAAATGTAGTTGCAAGACGTTTGAGTTGAGTGGTCACGGGTGGCGGATTAGTTTCTCTCATTGGGACTTAGTTGACACCTGTATCTCCTCAATAGGCATTTTCGTTTACTACACTACCGTTTTTTAGTTCAAAAGTTTCTCTATTTGTTTAGCGTTTATATAATCATAGAGACCTTAAAATCTCCTTCATTTTCCATTAGTGGCAGTTTTCGTTTTCACTTATGTTTCCTTTTGCCTGCTTTTTAGTGGTTGTTTCTGTTTACTGTTTTGTATATATTTGAATGGCTTCGCCATGCTTTTTTAACTTTCATCACACTTATTAATGTGACCGGCAAGTTGGCCCCCCGATTTTTGTCGCGTTGTTTTTTCAACGGCCCATCAGGCTACCTATGCGGCCGCGAGGTATTCTTGGTATGATATCTTGTGCTATGTTTGAAGCATTGTTTAGTCAATTTTATTTGCAATAAACTGTCTTATTGTATTTTATTGAGATCCAACATTAATAGCAGTCTTTAATCCTTTTTCCCTATCAGATTATCATACCAAGAATACCTCGCGGCCGCATAGGTAGCCTGATGGGCCGTTGAAAAAACAACGCGACAAAAATCGGGGGGCCAACTTGCCGGTCACATTAATAAGTGTGATGAAAGTTAAAAAAGCATGGCGAAGCCATTCAAATATATACAAAACAGTAAACAGAAACAACCACTAAAAAGCAGGCAAAAGGAAACATAAGTGAAAACGAAAACTGCCACTAATGGAAAATGAAGGAGATTTTAAGGTCTCTATGATTATATAAACGCTAAACAAATAGAGAAACTTTTGAACTAAAAAACGGTAGTGTAGTAAACGAAAATGCCTATTGAGGAGATACAGGTGTCAACTAAGTCCCAATGAGAGAAACTAATCCGCCACCCGTGACCACTCAACTCAAACGTCTTGCAACTACATTTTAATAGAGATTGGAGTTGTGATGCTATTATTAACTATCAGTCGGTAGGGAATATTTAGTGCATAAAAGTATGCATTTATTTAAGCCTGTACAAATGATATCCAAAAAGCTCGTAATTTTACGCTGATTCAAAATTTGTTTTTAAAATTAGAATATGTCTACTCTAAAGAGAGTTATGGCCTCTAGTGCAATCTGGTACACCAGACTGCACTATCACCCCCTCCATCCGCAGCGCCATTGTATAATAAAATATATATATCGCAAGCATTAATAGAAAAATGAGGAAATAAAAGTGCTACCTTATCGTCTGGACGAAATACTAAATCATTCATCTCATTCCTATCCGTCGAGTCGTAAGAAGAATTTACAAATAGAGTGTCCAACATCGTTGAAGATGGCTTCTCATTACCTATACAAGTATTATTATACTCTTATCCCATTATACTTGTTCATAAGAATATTTCACTTTCTAAGGTTATTTCAAGAAAAGTTTATACTATACAGATACAATGTAAGCAAAAAAAAACTAGTTTAAAAATTTTATATATTTTTTGAAATTAACGATTTGTTTTTGTGTTTTTTCATTCATATTCATTTCTATTTATCTTGGTTTTCCACTGTTTTAACAATTGAAAATAATTTTTCTGTTAAAATTTTGGCTATAATTAGAAAATATCACACTATTCATGAATTATATATTCCTAATTTTATTGTTTTCAAAGCCATATCCCACAATTACAGAAACGATGTTATCTTCGAAAGAAGTCGTAAGAAAGATATCAATGTCAGCAGATTGAGTATACAAATGAACTTCTCTAGAAGCGTGATGAAAAGTGCAGGAATCAGTTTCATTGTAAAGACGTCGATACGTTTTGTGGAGCCTGGAGTAAAGATTAATTCGACAACTACACCAACATCCCTCTAAAGAACTTTCTCCTTTCCGACTGTACATCATTCTCTACGACTGCATCCATATCCATACGACTGATTTGAATCTTCATAACAAAAAATTATGAGAATGATTTTAATCGCGGGTTTATTCTGATCATAGGTTCGCTTACACTAAAGATCTCAAATAAAGACTCCTTGAAGAGTGGGACGAACAAACGCCGGAGATGCGCAAAAAGTTGTGCTCAAAATGGAGGAGGAAGGTCCAGTTATTGCGGCGAAAGCACGACAAAATCCGATACGACAACATTTGAGAACAAAGCATTATGTAGTTTTCCGCTGAGACATAGCAAAACCATTTTCAGTTATTAGGACAGTGGAAATTCTAGATGAATACTTCCGGATACTAGTGACAAGCCACAAAAGTGGGTGTCTTCACGAAATCGATGATTCTCTTTCCATATATGCTAATAAAGTTAATACGGCTGAAGCGCTAGATTTCCAGACTTCCAGAAACGTTTTTAAACAACCTAGGCTCGAAGAAAACTATGCAACTCTTAAAATCGGTCTAGGCCATCAGTGGTACTACCTAAGTGCGGCTTCACAGTGCAAAAGAGCACTAAATATTAGCCATGGAAAACTTGCTCAGTTTCAATGCTTCGATTTAATGTCTTTTCAATGTTTCTTTTCATTTTAGTTGTTCTGTTTGTCCTCAAAGTGCGATTTTTTGGCGCTCAGCCCACAATCGTCATAGTATCGATAAAATATGGCAACAAATTAAGTCGAGAAATGAGTTGCCCTCTTAGATCTACTAGTAGTACCAACAGATATAACTGTGTCCAAGTTGTTGGCCCATTGAACACTATCTTTGGGCAATATTAATGAAGTGTAATCCTCTATCGCATTAGGTCTTTGATCGATTTACTCTTTGGTGGAAATTTAGATTATAATGAAAATTCAATTAATTTTGAGTTTTGACCTAGGAAAATTTAAGTTCACTATATACGAGTGATATAACAGCTAAAAGATAACATATTTTTACATCAAACTCCAATGGTTTCAAGTTCATTAAACTTAATAATATCATTTTTTAATACTGCATTGGTCTTGAAAAGACTAATGCAGATTTAAAATGAAATAAAATGGAAACGTACCTGCTCCTACTTTGTTTGTGACGTTTGAATTTCCGTCAAACACTTGATCAAAAGAATCGAGAAAATCGTTTGACACAATATCATTAGCTGAAATTGGTAATAGTACCGACTTTATTTAAACAATTAATAATATTAGGAGGATTTAGAATATTTAAAATCACTATATATTAGCATACAAGAAGCTCGCGAAGAATCGATAGTGCCAGCTTTAGATGCCATATATTCGGATTTTCCATTTTCAGCGATAGCAACAATCTAAAATAGTGATAGTAATGAAATAATTATAACATCAACGTTTTCCCTTTCTCATAACCGAAAATCATCCTCATCATCAGTGGATGCTTTGTTAGCCAAACAGAAAAAAAATGTACTTGAAAGAATGAACTTTTTGTCATATCTGCTAGTGAAGTTGCGCTGGTCTAAAAGCCAGAAAAATAAGCTTTCAGAATTTTTTTAAAACCATTAATTTTGCTGTTTAAAGACAACCATAGTACTTTCAAAAACAGTTCCTTTTCGACTCATTCTGTATATAGACTACCAACACGTATAAATAGGTGCCAAGATGAATTGGAAAGCGTGAATAAACTAAGTCTATATAAAATTCTTAAATAGTCATTATTGCTCTGTCCTAACGGTTGATATTAATACATATTAATGAGAGGTGATATTTTGCAAGAACTTCAAATGCAACCAGAAAACATCTCGTGAGCATACCTCTCAATCAGATGTTTGGTGGAAATTTTAAATTAATATAGTTAAGAAGACTCAATTAGAAAAATATCATGTTTATGATTATAAAATTCTCAGTAACTGTTTATTCAAACGTAAGATCATAGCCCATGTAGAAGAATGTTTAAATCCGGCAGTATATTAATTACTGTAGTGCATTGGTAAAAGTGGTCAAACCACCTAGGCTTAAGCTAAGCAATGCTTTCTAGTTTTGCCGATTTAATCCAAAAAAATACGACAAATTAGCGATGTTTTATAGTAGCGCTTTTAGTCATTATTTATAGTCATATCAGTGATAAGAGCTATAAATTCAGCTTTTTTATCCGCAAATATAACATAGCAAAACGTGCACCTCAAAGTGGCATTTTTTAAGCTATGATATAAACAGTCAACTTATAGTAATTTCTAAACTCTCATACCAGCACTTTTTAATGCAATATTCTTCATTTTAAAAAAGCTTCAATGCGAACGGTGAAATAAATGAAGCAGTTTTTTATGAACTTAATGCATAATAATTATTTATAATTTAAAAGCACTGATTTTTTTTGTTTCAGGTGGACGTGACTTTAACTACAGTCGTGAGGTAGGAATAGTGCATGGTGCATGAGAAGCAGAGTTTAGAGCATAAATACATTTGTTTTCTAACTTATTTTCATATTTTGAAGGATAGGGTAATTGGAACGCCAGTCATTCCATAAATAACATAAATCCTACTATAAGCAAGAATGATAAAAAGACGTTTATTTCTATTTTTAATTATCCCAACCTTATCTTTATCTATGCATTTGTCATGGCAATCGTCGATTAGTTGATCGTTAGTATACTGACGATATACAGAATTCGGAATTTCCTAAAAAAAAGTACATATCATAGAAACGATACTTTTTGACGCATATCTTCCACATCAAATATCACTACCTTTCAAATGTTATTTGATGTATTAGATCCGTAACCATTACATACAGGGTGCGCCAAAAGTTCTGATATGGATGTCAAGGCGCATAATTTCATAAATAAAAACAGCTTTCGAAGCGAAAATTTATCTAGACATACATAAAATAGTAAACAATAATTTAGTTCAATTGGAGTTCAAAATTGCCTTCTTTTGCAGTCACACAAGCTTGTAGACGCGTCTCGAAGTTACCCACGATGGACCGCAGCTCGTCTTTACTTACTTCATCTCAAGATTTGACTAAGACCACCTTAAGAGAGTTCAAATAGTTGTAGAATGTTCTACTCGGCTTATTTGCCAACATTTACTATAATTCGAAGTCCATCGGACTCAGATCAGGCGAATTTTATGGCCAAATGTCTTTGTCCAACAAGTTTGGAAGCTGCTGCCAGCACAGCTCAACAGTTGTTTTGACTCCATGAGCGGGCGTCCAGTCCTGTTGAAATGTCCAGTTCTGTGATCCAAAGTGTTGAAGCCTAGGCAACTACTACCTTCAATAGAATTGCCTTGGTAGTATCTAGCGGTAATTTTGACACTTTCTTCGACGAACACCAACGGAGTTCTACCTGATTCACTTATTCTGACTCAAATCATAACAGATTACGGAAAATGACTTCTGACATTTACGGGTGCTTTCTCAGACCTCTGGTGTCCACGTCGAAGAAGCTGCCTAGTGTTCTGACTATTGCATGCTGGGTTGACAGTGAAAATTTTCTCATCTGTGAAGAGCACATTCGCGGCGCGGCCCTGCTGAACGATGCTTAGGAGTTTTTTTTGATTTTTCGTAACTATTGGCCTTCATTTTTTCCGTCAACATGTGGGCTCGACGTATCTTATGTGGCTAGAACCTCAGTTCGTGTTTGCTGATTCTCCTCATTGATGTTGGACTGATTCCGAGATCAGAAGCCATCTTCCTCATCGATCTCTTGTTTTCTCGGATCTTCTTCTTGACCATTTTTCTAATGCGAGAAGTGTTCACGGACCTGGGTCTTCCACTCCTAGGATGGTCCTCTACTGTACCAAGCTCTTGGTATCGTTTGACGGTCCGGTGAACAGTCATTTTGGTGACACAGCTTCTTAGCAATCGCAACATTCTTCCCTCCTTGCTCGTGCAAGTGGATTATTGTAGTGCGTAGAGCTTTGGCCATTAAATAACAGTTCAGAGTCGAGAGAATTTAAAGAAATTTTAAACATAGTTCAAGGAGGCTGTAAGAAATATGCTTGCATTAGCATAGCG
The DNA here is from genome assembly GCA_964036235.1 of Heterorhabditis bacteriophora. Taxonomy (NCBI): domain Eukaryota; kingdom Metazoa; phylum Nematoda; class Chromadorea; order Rhabditida; family Heterorhabditidae; genus Heterorhabditis; species Heterorhabditis bacteriophora. The sequence continues at coordinate 1,600,752 of OZ038425.1, read as the reverse complement.
AAATACTACGTCATATATGCTAATTTAGCTGCACTTGAAATTTGTATCAGAACTTTTAGCGCACCCTGTATATGTTCAATGTACATAGTTCAAATGATGAGTTGAATACAAATCGGAAAGGATAGAAGTAGCATTACTTTGCTAGTGAACCTAACTAATTATTGATTACAATAATAATTACCAATAGATGTGGGTATGTTTGCAACAGACGTTAACTATTAAATGTTATATATGAAACCAAAGAATTAATTTTAGGTGCCATAGAGCTTCATGGGGTTTCAGGAATTTAAAGGAAATAGTAGGTTTTCTCTAATTTTTTCTACAATGCTGCTCACTATACATTTTCCGTAGTGATTATAGACCATCAGAGAGATTAGAATACTAAATCAGTTGGAAATAGCAACAAAATAGAAATGAGTAGTAATTTCTTTTTGAAAGTTTGGTAAACTAATAAAGCGCAGCGCAACGACATCGTTCATCATTGTTAGCAAAATTTCTTAATAATAAAATCTTTACCATAGATTGAGTTTTGCCTCTATTTCTTTTTTTCTTTCTAAGAAATATAGGTGCCATCGAATTATCGGATGCTTCTAAAATTACTTTTTTTAAAGATATAATAATCACTTGATCATTTCAAACTCTTGCATGGATTTAATCTTAGTGATACTAGGAGTTGATCTTTATATAAAAATTAATTAGAGTGAAATAAATGTATCTTTAATAATGGTATATAGATCATACCTATAATAGTGAGTTGACTACATACAGTAGAGTTAAAAAGTTGGTGGACAATCAGGATTTCGTTTATAACTCAGTGGGAGAAACCTCTCCAAGTCCACTGAAATCGTTATTGTAGAGGTCACTAAGAACGTACAAGGTGACAGCGTAAAATCCGAGCATTTCTAGCTCGGAAAATCTACTGTTGACATAATAATTACGTTTTCAGAAATACTATAGTAGGATGTGTATCAAAGCCAGATCGGCCAAAATTCACTAGAGATCAGGAAAATCACGCGATCCTGTGTCTGTTATGATGAGGATCAGAGGAAGATGCAGGTGAACTTGAGCCTCAATGTGAGTATTTCTACCGTGAAACGTCGCCTAGTTGATGTAGGACTGAATCTACGTTATCCTATGAGGAAATCATCCATTTCCAAAAAGAACTGGATGGCTCAGTTGGAACTTGTAAAAGAACAGCAACACAGTGGACGAAAGTTCTTTGGAGCGGTGTATCGAAGTACTTAATGATAGGAACTGATGGTGTTTCTTATGTTCATCGTGTATATAGGTGATCGATTCAATCCTGGGTATCAACTTCTCACTTTAAAACACGGCGGAGGAAGAATCGTGGTGTGGGGATGCTTCCACCGTGGAGGACAAGATCCATTCCATCGCATAGTAGATACCATAAATAAGAAAATGTATAGTGACATATTGGAGAAGTAATACTACTGTATAGCAAATATGAAATCACTCATGAATGGCTCTTTCAACAGAACAGTGATCTCAAACACACATTGTGCCCAACGAAAGAGTCAGTAAAGAAGAAGAAAGTTACTTTTAGAGTGACCACCATGCAATCTAGACCTGAATCCAACTGAACATTTATGGAGTGAGCTGGGAGGTGCTGTAAAGCCTTAATAGTCACTCCTAGATCAGATAAGTTGTCTCAGGCTTAGAAGAAGTGGGATCAAATTCCCAATGATGTTTCTATGGAACTCGTTTATTCAGTGCCTGGCAGTGCACAGCTGTCATACGATCAAAATAGTCTTCAACTAAATATCAGATTAAAGACACATTTTGTGGGTTTACGCTTCATTTCTCTAATAAGTCTTGATTCTAAACTCTTTTATCTGCGTTGCATTGCTTATCTTCCTCTAACTTCAAAGCAAATGCTTTAAATTGATCTGAAATGTAGATCAAAGCATGGAATTTGGAACAAGCTTGTTTCTATCCAGCTCATATTAACCTCAGATTTCAATTAAATTGGTTTATTTGTCGCCTGAGTCATAGGCGAAAACCTGCTTTCCACCAATTTTCGAGCGCTACTGGAGGTTTTTCTTCAAATTGCATAAAACAATAATGTAATTAAAAGAAGTGTACTTACGATTTATATTGGAAACAAATGTAAGAGCTCCACTTGAATTTACAGATGCGGTGATGGGCATCATAGGTATAGGAGATATTATATGTGGATTAAACTGTGAACCAAGTAGAACTGGCTGGTTTACACCTGAAATTTCAATGCATTTAATTGTTGACAGCTTAAAGAATAAATTAAAGATTAATGACGATGTAAATAATCAGAGCTGAAGCCAAAAATACAAGATGTTTGTTGAAAGGCTTACAAGTATTACACTACTATATTATCGTTGTTTCAGAAATCTGTTAATTTTCTGTTAATAAAAGTGAGTATAACTTTACTTGAGTTCAAAAGCGTGATTATTTTAAGTTATGGAACTTCCTCGAAGACATGAAACTATTATTAAAATAGTAAGGATAGATTACACTTTTAAAATATTCATAAGAAAAAAGCTGCTAAGAAATTAAAATAATGATTAACACTTAAGAAAGTAATAGCTTATTTTTAAAACAAATTATAAAATTACATACAGTTCGGAAAAATCACTTGCGATCCAGGTTCCATAGGTGAAAATGTCACATCACTAACTGAGGCCTCGTGGAATCCACCAGATCTCGAATTCCTGTGACAGGATTCAGAATCGATAGTTTTGAATCGAGGCACGAACTCTGGAGCCTTCATCCATTCTAAAAGCTTACAAAAGAATAGCTTCGCAATGCAAGAGATTTTAAGCCAGTTTGAATAATGCTAATACTACGCACATATTTATGCATTTTTTCGCAATGATTCTATGCAATGTCACCCATTTCACAATCCTGTGTACGTTTGACTACGAAAGACGATCGAAAAACAGCAAAATAGTGTTTTACCATATTATGCTCCTATTTTATATTTGAAAACTGGATATCGTGGTTTTTAGACCAAAGTATGACTGTACTATATCCAGGAAGACAAAATTAAAATGCAGATGAGCATGCTTCACAAACGGGGAGATCGAAAATCCGAAAGAGTTCGTGCACGATAGTCGAATAGTTGGAGTTCGCAATTCCAACAGATTCCTACTTACAAAGGTTGTAAAAAACATTGTTTCGCTAGGAAGGCGATCGACGAAAAGAATAAAACAATTCTAACGATCAAAGAAAGATTCAACGTAAAGTGTGCTTGACATCAAGTGAAGAAGTGAATCCCAAGTACGAATTAAGACTAATTCATTAATAATTATATTTTTGCATACTATTGTCGAGTTTTAAACAGACTAATATTAAATGTGTCAAATTAAAATACAGGCTATCCAAGCATCAAATATCACATCTACACAAAAAATTACTTAGATTCAAAAATATGTAAGATTATGATCCAAAGACTTTTCTCCGGAATTGATTGCCTATTATATATAATAACATACTACTCTACTTACTTTTCTTAAGTATAAATCGATAATTCAGTTTATTACTCCTTATTATTCCTGCACTTATATAAGATTTGTTTTCCATGTTTCTAGTTATTTGAAAGATTATATTAAATAAGTAGGTAAAATGACGAAAATTTTATGCGTTGAATAATGTACACTAAAAGTTGTGAAATTTCTTTAAAAACTTCAAAAAATTGCTGAGTAACAAATACGCATATGATTTTTTTTACAATATTAAAAACTCCACGACTGATATGAACTAAACCGAGCTATCAATAACAACTTACGCTCTGGTTCTGGAGTTTGGAATGGCATCTTCTTCAGAGGTAATGTTTTTAAACTATCCACATAATACGACGGCGGTGGTCGATCAGCTTCTTCAAGATACACCTTCCTTTCTATAAGGTCCATGCACTTAAACAGAAAATTTTAGCGACTTCTAGTTAAATACTAGGCAGTTTTTATTCATATGAATAGTTAAATGGAAAGGAAAAAACCATGATTACCTACAAAGGGTAAATATTTATTGAAAGTAATGTGATTAATGCACATTACAAGAAATAAAAAATTAGTAGGGAATACAAATCTCGTATATTTAGGCAAAACAAAGTATCGGTCAAAGTGATGTAACAAAGTTACGCCTTAATTGTTAGTAACGATATTCTTCTACATTCCTAGGAAAAAAATTATTTGATGCAAAGTGTATTCATAGATATTGCCCTTTAATTTTAATTAATAAAGGAAGATAAATTGAATATCAACGAAGCTGGTATGATTGATTATAAAATTATACAAATATTTTAACATAAAACTGCAAATTAACTGAAAGTCAGGAAAAGTCAAAACTGTAAAAATGCGTCATGGAAAAGTCACATTGAAATGCAAGTAAATATATTCAAATACTAATTATAAGTCTATTATTAGTTTCAATGGACAAGGTGTCCTCAGCGTCAAACTATCGAGATATATTCTAGAAAGCGTTAGTGGTGTATGGGATGCAAGATTAAACTTCGAGCTTAGCATAAGGATAAAGCAAAGAGCACGACAGAGGATGCATGATATGAATAAGCGAAGGGTGCCACTGCATTCTTCAACAATCCTACCCCCATTGTTACACCGCATATTGACTGAGTGGAAGAGCAAATGACCACATCGCAAGTGATCTGCTATTACTACCTAGTGATCCGCAAATTACAAAACAGTAGACAAGCGTATTTAAGCCTTCAAAAATCCCACAAATACCTGAGGGATAATTGCCAAATCGCGTAGCATAGAATAACAACAAACAGTATTTACTTCAGAACATCCAGTCAGACAATTTAGTCTAATCCCAAATATTACTTAATTTTAACATTAGGTAATAACTGTAATCTTACCAGTTCTAATCATGCCTCGCGTATCATCACATAATTTAAAAGGCGAAGTTATAACTATATTTGTCCAATATAAGCCTGAAAACAATAATTTCACTAGAAAGAGTTAACAAATCAGCGTTATATTAAGTTTAAAAAGCTTTTAAGTAAAACTAACAGTACGTAGAGATGAATAAATAATCGTTAAGAAATGGATTGAAGGAAACAGCTATAGATGAAATTACTAGGGTAATGAATAACCGACAGAAAAAGATTTTATTTATCAAAAATGTTTAAACATATATTTATGAAAATATGCAAATGTTAAGTGAAATTCGTGAGATGCAAAATATAAATGAAAACAATTACTATAGGTAACATTTATAACTTAAAATGTGGTTTTTATACAAATCCCAAGTTAAATTAACAGAAGGTGGAGTATTTGTTGTGAAATAAATATTATAAAATAATATTTAGAATAATAGGTTATTTAATGTCGTTAGTGAAAAACGAATTTTTTGTTAAATAGTCCTAAAAAAGACAAAGTAGGTTTATCTCCACTATATATATTCATTGAGAATTAGAGAAAAAAACGAAAATATGAAGAAAGTTGAACTGTCACCAGTCGTTACGATTGTCTAGCTCTTTTAACTGGTAATGTATAGGCAGTAGTTGTTTTTCCTTGTGAAGAACGACGCGTAGATCGTGCTCGAGTGACCTATATAAAAATAATATCCGACCAAATTAAAGTAATAAACCATGTATATTTCAATATTTAAAGAATAAAAATGAAATTGATCTTGAAAATTACTCGTATATCAACTTATAACACCCAATAAATCTAGATAGACCGAATTAAATTATTTTATTAACTCAAAATACGTGAAAAACCTAGCTATTATCAAAAATTTCCAGTGTTCATGAACTTGATACTATCTAGTGTGTGTAAAATCACGCGAATTGACTAGCATTATTTGTCGTATAACTCATCAATCGTAAAGTTAGTAGTTTTTAATTTAAGTTGATTCTTGATGAATGGGTAGTTAATACCCTCTCAATCTTCTAAGAAATAGATGGCAATATACAGAGGAAACAAGCTAGTAGACATTCCAGATTGGTGAAAAAAAACTGCTAATGTTCAAATGTTCTTAAAGCGTATCATAAATTGGGCAAGCCCGGTACACATCAGTCGATTAGACAAATCTTTAACGAGACTAGGATTAACAAATTTTCTATAAGAAATTTCGTGAAGTTTAATCTGTAACTTAACAAATTTACCAAAGTTTCAGTTTATGTTAACGGTGAAAATTAAAAATCAACGGCTCACTAAACATCAATCAGATGGCTAAGTTGTGATCGTTTGGAGAGTATTGTACATTCTGACGAAAGAAGAACTACTTAGCCACTCCTTATAATCGCAGAAACGATATTATTTTTCGAGAACAGAAAATATCAATACCAACAAATTGATCGTGCTAAGTAAATGTTCTAAGTGTGATGATGAGCGCAGGGATCAGTTTTAATGGGAAAACATCCATATTTTGTGCAAGACTTCCCCATCTCATATAGTCACAAGAACGATGAAAAACTTGACAAAAGAAGCACTTGGATTCATAACTCCGAGTCCAAGAGTCTCCAAATTCATCCGATTTGAATCCATGTGGTTACAAATTATGAACATGGATGGAATCTTGAGTTTATTCTGAAGGTGGATTTACCCTCATTGATGATTTCAATTCAGAAATAATTTAAGTGTACGATGAATCAATTCCTGAGATGTACAAGAAAATGCTCATGATGCAGGGGAAAGTCTAGTGATTACGACAAAAGGAGGATATGCACAATTGTGCTACAATAATATTTGATTTAGAACAATAAAATACTATGCAGTTTTTTGTCAAAGCACGAAAAAACAATTTTCAATAACCAGAGTAGTGAAAATGTGAGATAAATGAGGCCTAGTACGTGCGAAAAACATGAACTTGGACAAGTATTCTTTTCATGCGTGGTATAGTTTAATGAAGTTAATAGTGTAGAAATGCCAAATATTCAAGCTTTTAGAAATGCTTTTAAATGAGAATTTTAGTTAACTTTCAAGAAAGTTACAAAACTTTTGAAATCGGTTTTTTTATGACTACCCTGTATATGCGTTATTCAACTTAATCTACTGCTTCAGTTATGATATACCCATATTTCGACGTTCTATAATTTCTAGAATCCATGTCTGTAGTAAGCATGCCTTTTATTAGAAGAGACTAACATGTACAATTGGGGATTCCAATAAATCGCTATGGTGCGACATTTTGATTTTATGATTAATTTCACGTCTAACTCTTAGTTGAATTTTATACATCTATTAAGCTAAAAATATTCCATTTAAATTCTCATAAAAGTCCATAAAGCATGGATTCATCCACAAGTCAATAATCATGTCTTATCTAACCTTTTAGTTCTTCAGAGTCTAGTTTTTCTAAAAAATACCAGAAAAAAATATTGCAAATTTTCTGACTGTTTAATATGCGGAAAAGAATCGTGTTCCTATAGTTAATGCATTATAATAATGGCGCAGAATATGAGAAAAAAATATTTGGTACAAAGTAGATTAAGCATCACATTCTCACCACGCCTTTCTCAGCTGATGTTGACTGTGAATGAGAATAGTCAGCTATCGGTTGTGAAAGCTCACTAAATTCTGTTTGCTCGCCTATTTGATTACTCGTTGAGCTGTTCCCAATCGGCTGCTGGAACATTGCCTTAGCACTGGTATCATCAGTATCACCCGAAGACACCATAACGAATTGCTAAAGTAAAATACAAATCATGGGAACTAATCACTTATGAACAATAACAGATTCAATAATTTTAGGAGAAATTAGGATTAAGTATATATGTCTAGAACACATCTGCTTTTATAGATTAGTCTTTCAACATGAGAATAACTAATAAGTAGTCCGACTGTGAAATCCTGGAGAATTGGAAAAACTTATAAAGTAAATTTAAAAGTTAAAGATAATATGCTTATGGAAAAAAATTACCACATAAATATATTAAGATACTATAAATCATGAAAATATTAAGAAAACATCTAGGCAGAGGGTCACAAAACGATTAAATTAAATGTACCTGTCCTTCCTGATTAGCATTTTGTTCTTCATGCAAAACTGCTATAGCAACTGGGCCGTCCGTCTGGATAGTGATAGGAAATAGCTGCATGCCATCAGGTGCTGAACAATTGTAAAATTTGTATTATCACAATCATAAATAACAAAACAACCGAGGAAATAAAAAACAAAATGTTGTTCAATTGCTTTGTTGCCATATTTTATCGATACTATGACGATTGTGGGCTGAGCGCCAAAAAATCGCACTTTGAGGACAAACAGAACAACTAAAATGAAAAGAAACATTGAAAAGACATTAAATCGAAGCATTGAAACTGAGCAAGTTTTCCATGGCTAATATTTAGTGCTCTTTTGCACTGTGAAGCCGCACTTAGGTAGTACCACTGATGGCCTAGACCGATTTTAAGAGTTGCATAGTTTTCTTCGAGCCTAGGTTGTTTAAAAACGTTTCTGGAAGTCTGGAAATCTAGCGCTTCAGCCGTATTAACTTTATTAGCATATATGGAAAGAGAATCATCGATTTCGTGAAGACACCCACTTTTGTGGCTTGTCACTAGTATCCGGAAGTATTCATCTAGAATTTCCACTGTCCTAATAACTGAAAATGGTTTTGCTATGTCTCAGCGGAAAACTACATAATGCTTTGTTCTCAAATGTTGTCGTATCGGATTTTGTCGTGCTTTCGCCGCAATAACTGGACCTTCCTTCTGAATTCTGAACGCTTTCTTCCACATATGCTAATAAAGTTAATACGGTCGAAGCGCTAGATTTCCAGACTTCCAGAAACGTTTTTAAACAACTTAGGTTCGAAGAAAACTATGCAACTTTGAAAATTGGTCTCTTTACCTTGTCTAATGTATAGGAAAACTTTACCTGCGAATGTATTGTGGAATAATGGATAGCATAAAGTATGTTAGAGTTTTAATGAGATAAGATATAGCGTTGTTCAATAAAATTCTTATCAAAGATGAGAATGCTTTGCCAATTTTCATAACGATTATGAGAAATATTTAAAATTAGCTATACTGATTGTACTTAGTTGTTATTTAGTATTATGGAAAATACCATTATTTAGAAGAATATACGAAGTTCAGAGTAATCTATATTTAATGTAATATAACTCTGATCAATCCTTCTTATTTAGTGGGATCCTGTGACAATAATGGTTATTATTATTATTATTATTATTTATTAATTAATCAGATTCACATATCTGTATATATGTTTTAAACAAAAATGAATTATTGCTCAACAATATTTTGAAGCATTTAATTTAAAACTGGACAGTAACGGATACCTACTTTCCACTGACATATAATGTTGCCTGCTCGTTGGGTCAACAAAGATTTGCATTGGCTGTTGTTCAAGCGCAGCAATTGGGGCACTTCCCTCCATAACGATAGGAACAGACATATCAGAGGATGTTGACTGAAAACTCTTAATAAGCTAAATACTTTTGCTGAACTCCTTCAATTATTATATTACTGTCTTATCAAAATATTTTATGGAAATTAGATTTTCTTTTATTGAAAATCTCCTATTTTCAACTATAGAAGAATCAAAAAAAAATTTTATTGATCATTTCTTAACGATTTTGGTGGAGTATAGATTTTTCACTCATAAAATATAAGTTATAACTGAAAGTTCCGATTAACGGTTATCTTCACACAACTCAGCCAGTAAATTGAAAACCTTTTGGGTAGCAACTGAATAACTACTTTAACATTTTATTACAATCCATTATGGCGAATGTTTGTTGCATCTTTTAATATAATTGAAATAAGTTATATTCATTTGCCTGATTTTCAGAATATTAACTGCAAGATTGATAATTTTAGTTCTAGCTCAAAACTGTACAATACTGTTAAAAACAATTTCCATGTCACCTTACACGTTTTAGACTTTCGAAAAAAATGTATATTTATATTTTAAAACTTTCATATAACTGTATTATAAACTAAGTTACTACAACGAATCGGTAAAAGCTAGATAGTTTTCAGAGATCAAATGCATATTTCTGAACATACAGAAATACAATATATATTTCCGTTAGGTAATCATTAATTTTTTTAACGATTTAAGCAAAGGGTTTTTAATATAAAGTTGTAGATTTGAATGCTTTTTATGTGAATAAATCTCTAGGGTACCAGAGATTAAAATTGAAGTATCGTTAAACAGAAAAATATGTATTTGAACACTATTTAAATTCTCAGCCTTGTGAAATATTTAAAACCGTAATACCGTCATATTATAAACTGTATGACAATTATATACTCGGATTCTATTCTCCTTTTAGCACAGAATTCAAATCCACCTTTCTTAGATATCTAAGAATGCTAAGCCTATGAAAAAGCAACACTTAGGATAGTTCCCAACGCTGCGAAAGCAGCGTGATACCCGTGTAAGTTCAATCATGTGTTAGGTTATAGTGCTATTCACATGTAGACGATTTATTTAACGAACCTGATATGTCGCTGACATTCCATTTCCTGTAGAAGCCTGCTCAACTGTCATCATTACAGGATGACTATAAGGATTGGTAGAAGACGAATTTGCAGCTGAAGGTTCAATATGATGGACACCTGGAAAATAATTGAGTACTTTTATACATCCGAAAATCATATTCTTGCCACATTAAATTAATGTGCAATTAAATAAAATGTTACATACGATAGAAGTAAAAATCATTAACTGAATATATCAATGAAGATAGAGAAAAACAGATAGTGGTAAAATCTCCCAAGTATTGATATTTATCACACTGGAAACACTATTGACAGAAAATTTGTAGATCTGAATCATAATAAAATGATATATTACTTCACCAAACAGAAGTAATTAATGTTCTAAACTAAAATTTGGCGAAAAATTGGTGGAGCGAGAAGAACTAAAATCCATGCTTACTCTCCATGTAATAAATGTGCATTAACTTCTTTTATTCTTAAAAAAAGACTCTTTTCAATAATAAGCATACGAAAGTTGTCATCCGCAAAAAAAAGCATTTTGCTCGAATGGTCCTACAGCATGAGCATTATATGACGTGCACTAAACACTTAAGATCTTGAAAACTATGGGCACTGAACAAAGAGGTTAGATCAACCAATGAAGTAATTAACATATGACGTTCTAGTTGCACTCATAAACTTAATGTAATGTCTTTACTGTCACCAATCTAAAATCATGATGTATAATTAATATTTCCGATTTTTGTTAAATACCCACTATTTCAATGAAATTCTATCAAAATCGAAAGTGTTTCTATGAAATAAAACAATTGCCCGATAATAAGCTTCTTCGAGAATAATATATAAATTTTTTATAATTACAGTGGCAAAAAACGTGTGCTTTCCTTATAAAAATATGAAGCCTGATTCACTCCTACTAAACTTTCTATACAAACACTAGATGTATTTTTCTGAGCCCGGAAGTAACATGAATTACAATTGATAGCATATTATTGGTAAATTTGCATAAAGAGTGATGTTGGTGTCATGTAGTTTTTGAGGAACTATTTTAAAAAGCATTACACTATTACCTTTAATAAAATAAGAACTTATGCTTCAATTACTCTATATAACTTTGTTTAACATAATATAGAATGAACCACGATAATAAAATTACTGTATTTTAGCATTAATGGAACCTACTCCTAATCTCTATTCTAATTGTATTTTTGCAAATTAAGTAATATCAAGAACTAAAGAATGTTGATTAATATTTAAAAACAAACGATTTGTTCCATCTTCATCATCGCAGACAACGCTTCCAAGATCGATATTATAAATTCGACCACCCTGAGGCATGAGGATCTTGTGTGCACACCGATATCTGAGTGAAGTTAATGTTTTCGGATCTCTGACATGTCTGAGACAATAAGTGCAGGAAAAATAAACGTGAATATCGATCATCTAAATTGAAAAGGAAAACCGATTAAATCAAAACATATATGAATTCACCTATCAAGAAATATTTTTAGAGGTTCAATATAATTGTCAAATCCTAGAGAAACCATTGCCTCTAGAAGATCGTCTGCACTGATTGTTTTTCTTTTTTCCTGAGAATAAAATTAAATAATCGTTTATAAAAACTTCACTCAAATCAAGCTTAGTGGGTACCTACTATTATTTATATCATTACAATAATTCATAAATTCCTTAAGTTTTTGATGTAAAGTGTGGCAGCTAAACAAAAGCACCTCACTGAACGACGTCATTTGGTAACTATGTTCATTTTTAACTGATAAAAAACAAAAGTATACACAGGATGAGCAAAATAAGGACCGATTTTAAGAGTTGCATAGTTTTCTTCGAGCCTAGGTTGTTTAAAAACGTTTCTGGAAGTCTGGAAATCTAGCGCTTCAGCCGTATTAACTTTATTAGCATATATGGAAAGAGAATCATCGATTTCGTGAAGACACCCACTTTTGTGGCTTGTCACTAGTATCCGGAAGTATTCATCTAGAATTTCCACTGTCCTAATAACTGAAAATGGTTTTGCTATGTCTCAGCGGAAAACTACATAATGCTTTGTTCTCAAATGTTGTCGTATCGGATTTTGTCGTGCTTTCGCCGCAATAACTGGACCTTCCTTCTGAATTCTGAACGCTTTCTTCCACATATGCTAATAAAGTTAATACGGTCGAAGCGCTAGATTTCCAGACTTCCAGAAACGTTTTTAAACAACTTAGGTTCGAAGAAAACTATGCAATTCTTAAAATCACCATATATATAGTACGTTTCAAACGATATCACTTTCTTTTTTTATGTTCTTAATCACTAGAGTAGTAAAATATTTACCTGAAGGGAGGTGTTATAACTTAAGAAAAATTCATTAATTTGATGTTTGTTTTTAGGACATTTTCTGTATTCTATTTTCCCAATATTACAGTTTCCACAATTTGAAAATGATAACATACTTTGTTAAAGTATGTGCCAACAACGAAAGTAATAGTAAAACTTATAAAAAACAATAAATTAATGATCAGTATAACTCGTTTGCTAATTTAGGTTTAGGTGATCTTCAGCAATGAGAAGAATTTAAATTTATACGGCACTGATATATGGCGTTAATCTTGGAGAGATTCAAGCAATGAGGTGAACAAATCAGTGTAAAATATTTTTTAAATTCCTTCATAATAGCATACGGAAGCCATTTGTTTTAGCTTTTTAATAGAGATAGAAATTAGATAAACCAATTGCTAATTTTTTTGTATTATTTATTACTTTCGATATTGAAACACACTTTAATAAGGTGTTTTATAATTTTTCTCAAGAATAAACGGCTAATTAATGATGGGTGCTTCCTAGACTACAACATCTCATCTCAGAAAAAATTTCACCAATCTGAGGGCTACGAACGGAAATAAGTAAAGAAAAATATAGTGCCATAATTTCCGAATATAATATATAGTTTTCAATTCCTAAGTGTATTTATTTATGAATTTAACAATACCTACAGCAATACATTTATCACTGGCCTCGCTGGTAATGAACGATATGAATTCAGATACACATTCTTGCACGCATTCTTTGGCATCTTTAGCTATCTTACCAGTGCTAGGAATCATCCTCTTCATCACACGAGCTACATTTGCTAAACTTGAATGTTCATAAAATATTTAAGATAAATAAATGGAAAGTTAAATAAACATGTATGAAAAATTAGCTAATGTACGCTGCAGACTAACCAATAGGCAAAAATCTCTCCTGGTCAAGGATAATACTACCCGATCTAATATCATCCTGGTCTAGTCCATTAGATGTAGAAGAATCAGATATTGCCTGGTTTCCATGTGAATGATGATGATCAAGAGTATCCTCTGTTCCAGCCTAAAAGTTATGCTACGTGAAAGCATCATAGTAAACATCGACGTTAAAATATACATTATGTAGCCAAAACAAATTTTTACAATGGGAATTATTAATTTTCAGTGTGAGAATCACCGAGGAACTAAAAATTCGCTGTCAAATTAGTAATAGGACTAGAATCTAGAGATAGGACAGATATAAATAATTGTATCCAGTTTAGATACACAAGAGATGCAGTAAACAAAAGAAAATAAGAATTCCTTATGGGGATTATAACTCCCAGCAGATATAAAGATGTCGATAAGTATTTATTTTAAAGTTCAAAAATATTTCTAAATTTGAAAAAATGTTTAAAAATTTACTACTCTCAAAGTAGGTCGTAATTTGTCCCACTCGTTACTGGAATTGGGATTAACTAAAAGGTTCCAATAAAAAATTCAGCACAATATGAAAATATGACTTTCAATACAAAACAAAAAATTTAAAATCATTCTCCTGGTTAATTTTTATTAGTAAAGCAGAAGTTTGAAATAATGATTTCCCCTAAAAAGAAGAATAAAAGCTCTTATTTTTATATGCATGATAGAAAAGGCACTTCTAAAATGTTCTAAAATATTCTTTAATATACTGTACATAATTGGATAGAAAGTAATAAGGAAAATGTGGTGCAAATAATGTGTAAATCACAGGAAACGATTATTTTGTCCTTCAATGTTTAATTAAGCATCAAACGGAAATTCTGGTTTAACTATTAATTGATGTTAAAGAAAACGGCACTCCACCTGAGAAAATAGTTGGTTTGATATTGAGTGTCCTGAACTAACACTATGTTGAGGAACATACTGCAATGTTCTCATCTCTGTATACGAATTACCGCCTGAACTCATCTGAAACAAATCCCGTCCCTTCCTGTCCAACTATTGTCAAATACTAATGAGTAGGAACACATAATGAACATAGTATATGTTAACTTCCCTTGGTATCTCATATTAAAATTCGAGAAACCATCAACAACAGATAAATTCACTGACTAAACAGGACAATATTTATCTAGCAGGCTCCCCACCTGCTTTAACCTTTATTAGTACGATGAATAGAGTATAAAAATCTTCAAAATCAACAAATATGGAATGACTTATGGGGATCTACAAATTCTATACTATCCTCGTAAGGCATTAAAAAGAAGAGAAAAATACTAAAAACCTAAGATCACAGTTATTATCAGGGAGTCTTAAGCTAATATTTTTTCTAGATAACACCACCATCCCTAAACAACCGAATAAGTCCAATATCT
Source organism: Heterorhabditis bacteriophora (assembly GCA_964036235.1). Taxonomy (NCBI): domain Eukaryota; kingdom Metazoa; phylum Nematoda; class Chromadorea; order Rhabditida; family Heterorhabditidae; genus Heterorhabditis; species Heterorhabditis bacteriophora. Next base: position 1,585,683 of record OZ038425.1, on the reverse strand, counting down.
AATACTAGTGAAAATTTAATTGAAAAATGATACTTATACTGAAAATATGGCATAATTTGTCGTTCGGTCAGCACTGTTCAGTACGGCAATACACTTTAATTTTACGAATAATATCTAATGTATAATAGGAATACAAAATATGGTCACACTGAGTGGTACTTGCAAATATTGGGAATTGTGCACCCTTGCTTTTGAATAATCTCAGCAGCCGCGTAGTTTCCACATTCAATAGAAGCCTGCAGATCTTTATCTTGAATGTACTGAGATAGGAATCCTAAAAATATAAAAAGTTAACCATGAAAAGTTTGTTATATTATTTTTAAAATTATATGCCTGCATAGTGTGAATAAACAAACTGCATATATGATAAACAATAACTGTCACATATATCAAGTGACAAATAGATACCTCCAACGAATGCATCTCCTGCTCCATTAGTATCAATGATCTGCTCTTTGCTTAAACGATTAACAGGAAACTGCGATACATTGTTGCCAACTACAACTATAACCGGTTCTGCACCTTGAGTAATAATGACCGTCCGAGGCTTCGTAGATATCTATATGAATTTCACATTCGATATAAAGCAAAAATAAAGTCACGTAGGTTTAATCACAAATAAAAAACAATGATAACCTTTTCCCAAGCGGCCATCTTTAATGCAACTTCCTTAAGATCGGTTGTTTCGTATCCAGCAGCCTGAGAAGCAAATAAAGACTTAATGTAATAAATATCCTCAAAAGATGCTTATATGAAGTTACTCAAAAACTGCTACATCTACTTGGAAATTAACAAAGTAACCTTGGCAAAAGCAGCTGCCTCATCCTCGTTTCCAAAAATAACATCGACGTATGGAAGTATCATTTTTAATGGTTCGAAAAAGAATTGTGATATGAATGGGGCAGCAAGGTTAAACATAAATGTCTGCAATCAAGTAAATAAGTTTCCAAATGATAGCTATATTTATATGTTGTACAAAAATTTTAAAATTGTTTAGAACCTTAATATTGTATATAAACTAACTTTGTTATGTTCATGAGAATGTTTGGCAATATGCATAATGGAAGGTGGCGAGACAGTTATAAAGAACCCCTGAAATTCTAACATTAAATCTATGTGGTAGTGTAAACCCATCCTGCACTGTTAGTTTCAACAGCATATCTTTAACTACGTAAAAATACACTTATATTTTAGAGTGTAATAAACACTAATAAATATGGCCAAAATTACACGACTTCTATAATATGGTTTCAAAAAATTTAGAATAATATCTTATTTTATCTACAACTATCTTATGAGAAAAAATCTCCGCCTGTTTTCTACTTTGTTTTACTTTAGTTTTATAACTCATGAAAGTTTGTAATATTTCTAATAATAGTATAATATAATATAATTTCTAAACTTTAAACAATATAAATATTACTAACAGCAATATAGTAAAATTTAGCTTTCTTAATGAGTTCAGCATTTTCAGGTACCAACATGTGATCCATTGTAAAGGTATTCGCAGCAGCTAAATGAGCGCAAAGTGACCTAAACAAATTAACCTTTGAATGAAAAAAAAATGAAAGTAACATTAATAATTCTTAACAGATAGTTAAAAATTGTTAGTATTGCATACCTATGTTGTCCATTGATAAGTGCAGCACACGTACCAGTTTTGACAGAGTCGTTGATCTAATAAATACAAATAGTCAGTTATAAATATATTTTCCTCTTATTTATCTATAACAAGATAGTAGTGGAAAAATAGTTTATATTCCATTGATCAATAACGAATAATTGTCAATATATTAAGCACATCAATTGGGCAAACTATAAATGTTTAAAACTATATTATACCTGATAATGTGCGTTGACCCCGGCCTCTTGTGCTTTACTTTGTAACATTTCTCCAAATTTATCTTTTCCAATCGCTCCAAAGAATGTCGTTCGTTGAGGGGCATTTAGAATCCACTGAAATAAATAATAATACTAATCAATCTATTATAGTTTTAAATTACATTAGTTGAAACACAAAGTGGTAATTAGATGACTGCCACTTAACATATAACGATTTCTCCTTATATTTATAGAAAGAAAATTGCGTGGTTTTCAAATATTAAGGTATCCACTTTATTTATTTAAATACAGACCCATAGTTGTAAACTCAATAGCATAGTTACTTCGCTGTGAGCTCTATTTCAATACAAAATTGAATGAGTAATTCACCTGACAGACTCGAACGGCATTTTGAGCAGCTCCACCCGGAATGTACTCCACTTTGTAATTTTCAGCTAGTTCATCGAACCTAAACTCAACTTTCAGTATTTTAAAACTACTTATAAAAGTAACCAGTAACTATATATAAAAAATAAAAAAGATTCCAGCCCCATAATTACAGAATCACAATTTTCGCTAATTATCATAAAGCCGGGCGATCACCTAAAATAAAAGACAAACAAAAACTTTCATAGCATTGAGATTATCGTCACAGAGAATAGCATCGTTCTCCTTCAGTCCCCATTTTTCAAGGAAAGGCTGAAAGCACCAAATTTTAAAATTTTCTTAGAATCTCAATATCTAAAAATATTGGTCCGTTTTAATGATATTCTTACATCATTTCGCGCATTCAAAATAAGTAGATATTTCCAATTTTCTTTACTTATAATGTTTCGTATTTGTTCTGTAATTCCAAATTATTTAGATGAGCACTATCGTTTTTCTGTTAATCAAAACTAGTGGTCACGAAATAATACAAGCACATAATTTAAAAGATAAGCGTGTGGATTATATTCCTTACTTATTTTTAAATTATACTTGATGTAATTTACATGTCAATTACTTAATATTAAAATTGTTAAAATGGTGTATCTAAACTTCACGCGGTTACATGAATGCCTAGAGCACATTCACCATATCACAAAATTGTAAGGAGTTTGGAAAAAACGTTTATATCCAGACCTTTTCAACAATGACCTGGAGATCGAGAAGAGGATTACCACATCCTAACAAAATTCCCTCTGGAAGATGGGCCATAGTGTCTGCAGCTGTAATATAAAAGCCATATAATAAAGACTGTAATGTTTATGTCAACAAAATAAGATGGAAAACATTCATCACCTATTAAAAAGAAATAAAAACTGCAAAATCATAATTCTAAATTCCTACACATTATATAAAATACACTAATCAGAAAACATTTCAAATACATGCACTAATATTTTCTTCAACGAAACACCGTATTTGTGATATGTGAACATAAAAAAGTATGCATACTTGGCAACGTCACAACTATTTTAACGTGAGTACTTCTCTTGGTAATGACCCAGAAATATTGTGGTTAAATATTAATATCATTCAGTTCATCAAAATCATCTTATTATTCTAGACAAATATATAACTGAAAATCCGGACGGAATACTTACCTATACATGCTCGAAGTCCCGAAATACTAATCATCGGTATTAATAGGATATACTCCCTAGCACTTAAGTGTTTTATTATTCCGTCTTAACTAGAGAATTGTAATTATAATTTGATAAGAACATTGAAAAATTGTATAGTTTTATAATTCTTGTAAGTGCAATCGTGTAATTCAGCGATTTAATACTAATTAGTATTAGTAGCATTAGCAGATCAGCTAATTTTAAAGTGAAAGATAGATCATTGTTTCTAGTTTTATATAAGATATCTATCTTTTTTTTAAACTTATAAACAAGATAATTTAGTGAAATAGTACGATACTAACAAAATGACAAGTTGCATAATGCTAACTACACGCATTGTGACAATGTTCAAGAAGGAGTCGATGGCAACAGATAAGCTATCGCTCAGAATATTCTATGTACTTTGATAGGGGTCGTAAAAGTACTTAGAATTGCACATAATTCAAACATATATATCTGGGAAACTATATATTCATCAAAAGTTTAGATATGAAATCATTCTTTTAGTTAATTGTAACAGACACAAAATAGTAATTACCAGCAGTGAAGAAAGAAAATTGTTATTCCCGGTTTAAAATACAAACCAGTTGATGAGTTAAAAAAATCTATAACAATCGCGAACCTTTTTAATTTTTGAAAACATCCTGGTTGGACAAAGTCTAGGAATTTTCTCTAGTTCACTTCAGAAGCACTCAGAATATCTTGTCTGTACGTTGCGCACTGTCAAGTGTCATCCCATAATACGAGCACTCAGTCAATGTCTTGTCTATACGGCGGTCCTATTGGTCGTGAATAGTCTCTAAATGGTCATGTATCAACGCTACATTCTTGTTCTCAACCTACTAATTCATAATGGTATGGTTTAATGCTTCGAAATGTGTTGCCTATGAATACCACAGCCAGTCCTATTTTTGGATTGTACTATACAGTGACTCCACATAGCTTGGTCAACAGCTAGAACTACCAAAATGTTTCATTATTTCAACAGAATATTTCAGTTCTCGTGGAGCAAATCTCATATGACGAAGTTTCTCAATTCGGTGAATGCTTTGATTCGTTTCGGCCAACATATCTTCGAATCGCAGGATCACGAGAAAAAAAACCTAACATAGTTTTAAAGGTGTAGAAGACTACTAAAACCTTTTAGGTTGCCCTTTAAGCCGTTAATTTCATATTTGATATATTAATAATGGTATTTAGTAAAAACTCATATATTATTCAAAATATTATAAACTGAACATCAGTTTGTAGTATACAAAGTATGTTAAAAGACCAGACAACTTAAAAGCGATGAGTGATACTTTCAAATACATGCTTGTAACGTCGCGGTTTTAGTGCAATATAAGCCAATCATTTTAACTGTCTATGGTTTTTAGACTGATATGCTTACGTGTGCACATCATTGCCGTCGAAACATTGACCCTACTACAGATACTCCATTCCCCTGTGAAGGGTTTAACTTCCGTGTTGGTCGAAAACCCACTTGTGAATTCTTTGGAATTAATAAGGAAAGTCTAGTAATTTATTTTCAAGTTTTTTTGGCTGTTTATTATTTTCCGAAGAAGATAGCACTTATTATTAACCAAAGGCAAAACTAAAATAAAATAAAGTGTATTATTTTCCACTCAATTTTTGAATGCCCTTCATTTCTTTATATATTTTAATATATTATACTTGAAAATAACTAACCAATTATGGGATCCAGATAAAACATAAATGTTGTAATGTACTAACTTAAAAAACGTGCAACACTTTTAGATGGATACGCCACCTATACATTCACAACAATTGGCTTTCTACTTTGAGAAAACGTGTTTACGGTGAATATCTATTTGGAATCTTAAATGATATCAAAGTAGAAACTTATAACTAATGATATCTGAAATATAGTGAACATATGGAAGTGCAGTAGGAGACATTGGTAGCAATAATAGTTAATTCACTTCAAAAACAATGTATTTAATATATTTAATCGGTAGAAAATATTTATAAATGCCAAAAAAAAACTTGCTTTACAGAATACCAGCTAGATGCGAAGAATCTGCATTCATATTTGATGTTAGACGTGGATTTCGATTGAAAGTAGTGTCAGAAAACAGAATTGCACGATCAGAAAAAGACTGTCAGGAAGCCTGTCTTACGGAAAACTGTGTAGCTTTCGAATGGAATAGTCGTAAAAGGTATAAAATTTTAAACTAGAATATGTTTATACCGATAGAAACATGGAGAATCACATAATGAAATAGTAAAAGTATGAACAACGATATACAGGGACAAAATGATTTAGATATAGCTATATATATATGTTTATTTATTTATAACAGTAACTAACAATTAAACAAATTAGCTCTCTGAAATTAATACTTATCATTTACGATATCTAAATCTCATATTGCAGAAGATGTGGAGTGTATAACACTACTAAAAGAGATGCAGATATGGAAAAAATTGATGAAGTCAACTACTACGAAAGCAATTGCATTCCCCGTAAATAACATTTAACATATTTTTTTGGAGTTTTACTAAATACGACAGTTTTGTGATGACTTTACAAGTGCAATAAGACTTAATCGATTTGTAGTATACGGAAAATATATGAAAGTCATGTGTAAATGAGTTGCAGTAGAGTTAAAAAGTTGGTGGACAATCAGGATTTCGTTTATAACTCAGTGGGAGAAACCTCTCCAAGTCCACTGAAATCGTTATTGTAGAGGTCACTAAGAACGTACAAGGTGACAGCGTAAAATCCGAGCATTTCTAGCTCGGAAAATCTACTGTTGACATAATAATTACGTTTTCAGAAATACTATAGTAGGATGTGTATCAAAGCCAGATCGGCCAAAATTCACTAGAGATCAGGAAAATCACGCGATCCTGTGTCTGTTATGATGAGGATCAGAGGAAGATGCAGGTGAACTTGAGCCTCAATGTGAGTATTTCTACCGTGAAACGTCGCCTAGTTGATGTAGGACTGAATCTACGTTATCCTATGAGGAAATCATCCATTTCCAAAAAGAACTGGATGGCTCAGTTGGAACTTGTAAAAGAACAGCAACACAGTGGACGAAAGTTCTTTGGAGCGGTGTATCGAAGTACTTAATGATAGGAACTGATGGTGTTTCTTATGTTCATCGTGTATATAGGTGATCGATTCAATCCTGGGTATCAACTTCTCACTTTAAAACACGGCGGAGGAAGAATCGTGGTGTGGGGATGCTTCCACCGTGGAGGACAAGATCCATTCCATCGCATAGTAGATACCATAAATAAGAAAATGTATAGTGACATATTGGAGAAGTAATACTACTGTATAGCAAATATGAAATCACTCATGAATGGCTCTTTCAACAGAACAGTGATCTCAAACACACATTGTGCCCAACGAAAGAGTCAGTAAAGAAGAAGAAAGTTACTTTTAGAGTGACCACCATGCAATCTAGACCTGAATCCAACTGAACATTTATGGAGTGAGCTGGGAGGTGCTGTAAAGCCTTAATAGTCACTCCTAGATCAGATAAGTTGTCTCAGGCTTAGAAGAAGTGGGATCAAATTCCCAATGATGTTTCTATGGAACTCGTTTATTCAGTGCCTGGCAGTGCACAGCTGTCATACGATCAAAATAGTCTTCAACTAAATATCAGATTAAAGACACATTTTGTGGGTTTACGCTTCATTTCTCTAATAAGTCTTGATTCTAAACTCTTTTATCTGCGTTGCATTGCTTATCTTCCTCTAACTTCAAAGCAAATGCTTTAAATTGATCTGAAATGTAGATCAAAGCATGGAATTTGGAACAAGCTTGTTTCTATCCAGCTCATATTAACCTCAGATTTCAATTAAATTGGTTTATTTGTCGCCTGAGTCATAGGCGAAAACCTGCTTTCCACCAACTTTCGAGCGCTACGGTATAAATAATATATTTTTGAGTGAAGCAACGAAACTTGGTGATTTTTAGAAGAATTGATGAAGAAAAGTTTGGTCAATTTATTAATCTGTAATATACTATAAAGAATCCAAAGAAAGTAATATAATGTTTTAAGTATTAAAGATTAATTATTCTACGAAAATAACATGGTAAACTAAAAGATACGTACATTTTATTTTTTTTATAAATTTTCATTTTCAATACTGATTAATATTCGTAATTATACTTATAGCCACTTCCCGTTGTCCATCTGGTCGTATTGAATTTTTAATTGCAAAAAAATCTGATGCCCCTTCATTTGGAGTTTCAGTAGGAGTACGTAGCATGCGAAATTGCATGCGTGAATGTGTTGAAACCACGTTTTTCTACTGCAGATCATTCCAGGTATACGATAATAGTAATTGATCTTTTCTGGAACAATAATTACCCCAAAACGGAGATTGAGAAAATTTTTAAATACAGGGTGCGCTAAAAGTTCTGATACAAATTTCAAGTGCAGCTAAATTAGCATATATGACGTAGTATTTCGCTATGCTAATGCAAGCATATTTCTTACAGCCTCCTTGAACTATGTTTAAAATTTCTTTAAATTCTCTCGACTCTGAACTGTTATTTAATGGCCAAAGCTCTACGCACTACAATAATCCACTTGCACGAGCAAGGAGGGAAGAATGTTGCGATTGCTAAGAAGCTGTGTCACCAAAATGACTGTTCACCGGACCGTCAAACGATACCAAGAGCTTGGTACAGTAGAGGACCATCCTAGGAGTGGAAGACCCAGGTCCGTGAACACTTCTCGCATTAGAAAAATGGTCAAGAAGAAGATCCGAGAAAACAAGAGATCGATGAGGAAGATGGCTTCTGATCTCGGAATCAGTCCAACATCAATGAGGAGAATCAGCAAACACGAACTGAGGTTCTAGCCACATAAGATACGTCGAGCCCACATGTTGACGGAAAAAATGAAGGCCAATAGTTACGAAAAATCAAAAAAAACTCCTAAGCATCGTTCAGCAGGGCCGCGCCGCGAATGTGCTCTTCACAGATGAGAAAATTTTCACTGTCAACCCAGCATGCAATAGTCAGAACACTAGGCAGCTTCTTCGACGTGGACACCAGAGGTCTGAGAAAGCACCCGTAAATGTCAGAAGTCATTTTCCGTAATCTGTTATGATTTGAGTCAGAATAAGTGAATCAGGTAGAACTCCGTTGGTGTTCGTCGAAGAAAGTGTCAAAATTACCGCTAGATACTACCAAGGCAATTCTATTGAAGGTAGTAGTTGCCTAGGCTTCAACACTTTGGATCACAGAACTGGACATTTCAACAGGACTGGACGCCCGCTCATGGAGTCAAAACAACTGTTGAGCTGTGCTGGCAGCAGCTTCCAAACTTGTTGGACAAAGACATTTGGCCATAAAATTCGCCTGATCTGAGTCCGATGGACTTCGAATTATAGTAAATGTTGGCAAATAAGCCGAGTAGAACATTCTACAACTATTTGAACTCTCTTAAGGTGGTCTTAGTCAAATCTTGAGATGAAGTAAGTAAAGACGAGCTGCGGTCCATCGTGGGTAACTTCGAGACGCGTCTACAAGCTTGTGTGACTGCAAAAGAAGGCAATTTTGAACTCCAATTGAACTAAATTATTGTTTACTATCTTATGTATGTCTAGATAAATTTTCGCTTCGAAAGCTGTTTTTATTTATGAAATTATGCGCCTTGACATCCATATCAGAACTTTTGGCGCATTCTGTATACCAGCTAAATACTACGTAGATAAATGTATGTGATAAGTTGACTGAAGTTTTCCACAAATTTGAATTGGCAAACCAAAATTAGGGTTTCTGTTTCACTTCTTAATACTGGTGGTTTAACATATATATTTAAAGCTATTATAGCTACCAATTTTTTTTTCGATATTTTAATCATAAGATTATTCTCTCGGTTTCATATTAACGAAAAATGTGAAACATTGGAAACAGAGTTAACTCGGCGTATACAAATGTTATGGATTAGCACGTGAAGAAAGAATATAGTTTATTAGTCTAGCGTAGAATAAACAAACAAAAAAATAGGAACTGACTTAAATACTTAGATAGAATGTTATATATATATGGTACTATGCTAATTTACTGAGCCTGCATTTACCTAACATGCAAACTCTACGCATGTTAATTACGCTTTACTCATCCATAACACCTCCCTTGTAACAGTTAATTTATAGGTAACAACAAGTTGCTTAGTTTATTAGGGCTGGCTAGGATTAATAACTAATCGGTCGGGAATTCTACGTGTGCTGGCTGGCCGCATAGGCTCTACGGACTGGGTATTTCATTCGGTCATGGACAGCCTCAATGAGTACAGAGCGGCGGCACTCAAGTCGAGAATCGACGGCATCAGTTGTTTATCTTCAACGGTTTGTTGCTAGTCCAGCGTTCGGACGTCGTTCAGATTGCCGTCGACGATGGACAGTGGCAGGCCGAACGTGCCTAGGGGGTCAGACAGAGCATTCTGATTTTGACGAGGGCGTAACTGGTTGGCATGACGAGTCCCGTTTTGGCCTCCCACAGAGACGTCGTGCATGGTACTGCCGTAAAAATGAGTGATGTACCCTGGATCCAACGCCAGTTTACTAGGATTTCTATAATCCCGGACATACACAAGGTCGCTTTGTGTGAATTTCCTATGACGGACCCCATGATGTCTGTTGAACTGGTCTTCCTTTTTCTAGGTTCTACGATGAGTTGATGGGCTCTTAGAAGAGCCTGTGAGTCACGCGAGTGAGGTAATCAGCGACTTACCAATTAAGTTTGCCGCCGGAGCACGATCTCTAGCCGACGACAGGGATGGTGTCGATAGATACGATAACAAAAATGTTTATAGGCTTTCTTCGGTGGTTCCCTCTCCTCATAATTTTTGTAGTGCCCATTTAAAAGTATTCACGAAGCGTTTGGTTTGTCCATTGGATTGATGGTGGAACGATGGAGTTTTTAAGTGCTCAATTCGAAAGCACGTGCAGAAATCGTTAAAATCTCTAGATGCAAACTGAGTACCATTGCCGGCAACAATATTCCTTGGGAATCCAAATTATATGAAGAGTCGTCCTAGCTGAGTGATCGTGGCAGTAACGTTAATGCTAGACATCGAGGTAACAGCGACCATTTTGAGTAGGTATTTACGATTACGAAATACGACTGTCCTTCTACAGGTCTGGTGAAGTCAAGGTGAACATGTTCCCAGACACGCTTGGGTTTCGGTCATGGTTTAAGCTCATTCTTAATGGGCATTTTAGTTACAAGGCTACATGCATTGCAATCACGAACAAACTCACATATACTTGTATATGTTGATCTAGTAGATTTGTTCTCTGGTGAACATCTTCATACGCGTAGCTCCCAGATGACCATCATGTAACATATTAAGCATTCGTCGTTGTAAAGTGCAGAATGATAATCCGACTGCCCAAAAGAAGATATCCATCGTGGACAACTAGACTGAGATGGCGATTGCCGAAATTATGTAGTGCCGAGCTGGGACGTCCATAAGGCCAATTTCCAGAGCGCGTTGCTTCAATGATAATGGGTAATAAATAGTCCTCACTGAGGGTGGCTCCTGAGATGTCCTTACGGGCAACTGGCAGACGTTGTATTCGGTCCCTTAGTGCATTATTGACACTTGTATCGATTTTCAAAATTATGAAGTTTTCGTCTGGAGTAAGAGGAAAAAATAAGCCATAATAGTGCATCGGCTTGTCCGAACGTAGTTGTAGAATGGTAATGTATGTCAAAGTCATAAACAAATGTTGTAAACGACCACATTTGTAAAAGTTTGGTTGTTTAGACGGGGATATCTTTTTTACTTCCAAAAATAGCTAATAGTAGTTTATGGTCTATAAATAATGCGAAACGACGACCATAAATGTACCTATAAAATTTTCGAACCGTGAACACTAGAGCTAATGCTTCCTTCTCTATCTGTCCGTAATTTTTCTCGGTTGCGGTAAGTGCGCGAGAGGTATGTGCAATTGCCTTCTCTGCACCTTCGGGGAATCGGTGCGATAAGACTGCCTCAATTCCATATTCGCACGCATCTGCCGTAAGGATAATGGCTTGCTTTGGATCGTAGTGTGTAAGCAGCAGGCCCGATTCCAGTACACTTTTTAGCGTTATAAATGCCTACTGACATCTTTCAGAGCAATCATACTCAATACTTTTCTTTAGTAAGGAATCCAAAAGCGCTCACATCTGGCACATATTTGGAACAAAGGACGTATAATACGTAATCATCCTCAGAAAACTTTGCAACTCGTTAATATTCTGGGGCTTCGGTATCTTGGTAATGACTGCAATCTTTTCTGGGTCGGGCCACCGTTCCATGACATCTATTATGAATCTGAAAAACTTGATTCTTGGTTGCACAAACTTGAATGTTTGAGGGCGGACGTGGAATTCATATTCCTGATTCTCTGAAAAAGGCAATTAAGATTAGGAGCGTGGCCAATGACGATAATAATATCGAGGTACAAAACTTCTTCATTCAGTCCGCAGTTCATCGCGTCTATGATCAGGTAAGAAATGCTGGGTGCCGACTTGACGTCGGGGTAAGAGATTGCATCGGAGTAGCCCTTGATGTGTAGTTAGTGTGAGCAGCCGCTTGGAGCTATACTCGACCTCTACCTGTAGATAAGCGTTCGCTAAATCAATCTGTAAGAATAGGGTCCCTCTATTTAAACGTGTGAATACTTCATCTGGTGTAGACAGTTGATGGCGGTGCATCTGTAAATTATCGTTGAGAATAGTTGAAAAATCAGCGCACAATCTGATTTCTCCGGTCTTCTTTTTAATAGCTACAATCGGTGTCGTCCAGTTGGATTGGTCCACGGAAGAAATGATACCGTATTGAATATCACGATTGATTTTCTTGTCTACTGTAGGCTGTATGGTAAATGCAATGGTCTTCGCTTGATAAAGATAGGATGAGAGTCTGGTTTCAACAGCACAGATGTTTTTGCCTTAGTACAACAATCCACCTTCTCCTTAAAAACGTTAGGATAGGCGGCGATGATGAACGCTGCCAGATCGTTGTGCGTGTGCTCTGTCCCTAGTATGCAGCAGATCGTGTCAAAAATTTCCCTAAATAGTGGTAATTGATCTAACCAGCCAATACCGAGTAGCATGATACGTGGTGTGACATGGCATATCCCATAACCATTGTACTCATTACATTTGAAATTAGTGCTGAAGCAACCTAAAACCGGTATTTTGGAGCCATTAGTAGCATGGATGTTGAAATTAGTAGACTTAGTGGATCCCTAGCCTATGGCAGGTTAGCCCATAGATGAAAATTATATCATCCCCTGTATTGATCTGCATAGTGATGTCACACACAGCAATAGTTAGCTTAGCATTCTTGCGTTGGGTTTCGACGGACTACAATTTAACACAAATTTCTTTTATCCAGTGGTTTGGGGTCGTCTCTTTAGTAAGCTTCTTCTAACTGTGACAGTGAGGGCAGTCAGGTGCGTAATGGTTATCTACGCTAATGATGTGGGAAATATCTCGAGGAAGTGAAGATTTGATATCGTTGCTAAAAGTACCTCGGGGCCTTATCTTACTTATTGGTTACTTAACATAGTTTCTCACTTTTTGCTTGATCTTAGTGGGATCGGGTCCAGCGATAGCTGCGGCATGATTTGGCATATTTACTAACAGTTCACATTCCATAAGCACATCTTCTGGTTTATTGGGTGTTGGAGTGTTTAGTATGCGTAGCAAGCAGTCACGAACGTTAGTATCTCCAGCGTTCAGTAATCCCGACAAAAAACACTTTTAATTGTCTTTACTCATCTCGTTACTTTCAGCATTTTCACACTGGCGATTTAATGTGGCCGCATACGTGTGGTAATTTTGCTAGGCTTCTTACGTGTGCGAAACGCGTTGTATCGTGGGCGGAAATCAATCATCTTTTCTCCAAATAGTGTGTCCAGAATCTTCCTGGCTTCTCCCATTGCAAGTTTCGTTGGTTTCCACGGTAGGACGTAGTCTGAGAAACAGGTGGACATGATAGAATCCAATTTCCCAGTGAGGAAGCGTGTTCGGTCGTTAGATTCAAGCGCCGAACCTTCTTGTCTCACCACGTCATCGAAGCATGATACCCATTTAGTGAACGTAAAGCCCGCCTCCGGGTCATAATTAAAATCCGGTAATCATTTAGCTAAAGAACTAATCACCTGCTCAATCGACGTATGTTCAATAACAAGTGAATGCTTTTCTGCTTTTTGAATGATTGAATTAAAGAAAATTAACACTAAATACTAAACAATTTCAAGCAATCTTTAGATTTTTAAATTGTTAAATATTACTTCATTATTTCTTATTCTTCAACGTCTAGGCATCTACACATGCAACTAAAGCAAGTCTACATAACTAACAAAATTTAGCGGTAAAGAATGCCGTAAAGTAAACTATTTATATAATTCCTACATTTATCGCTGATTACATACTTATTTTTAAACTCTCTTGTAGTAAGGAACTATTAAATGGGGAAAATTATTTATAGCATAGTGTTTCACAAAATGTTTCACTTTAATTTATATTAAATTTAAATTTAAATCTTCTAGTTTGACCCTGCATCCAATGATTGCTTCGTATCATACGAATCCTCTGATGTCGCTGTTCCTTCAAACAACCTAGATTTGTATGAACCAATATGTGTTTCCACCGACTTCGCGGCATCCTGCAATAAACCATATGCCTTCGAGAAAATTTTGACAACGAAAATGATGCATACAAAGGAACTCGAGAAGATTGAACGTTGGTAACAGTTTTTTTTCCGTATTAGTTACAGTTCTAATCATATTTTGGCTCCATCGTTAATACTTTTACGGGCATGACGTTACTCGCTAAATTTGACCTACTTTTTCACACTACAATCATTTTGTAAGAAACACGCGAGATAATTAAGAGCAACGACTGCTAATGTGCATAAGGTTCTTTTATAAAGGATAGAAATGTTTAGTTTCGAGTATAACATTAGTTTAATTTGAAGAACAATGTAGAACGTTCTAATAAGCGGGAAAATACACAAAAACTCAAAAAAGAGGCAAATATAAGCATGTAAAATTAAAAGACTGACATTAAACGTCGAAATACAGGACGTGTCAAAATATCTAGTGGAGATCTAAAAGCAATCAAATTTGCATATTCTAAGTAGCAATTCTCTATGTTAATGAGGATATGCTGCTTAAAGCCCGCTTGGACCATTTCAAACATCGTTCAACTTCCCGTTTCTGAAGTGCCATCAAATGTCAAGAGCTATATGCACTGTCATCATCTGTCTGCTCGAACAAGGAGAGGAAAATGATGTCATTGCTAAGAAGCTTTGCGTCAGCAGAATAGCTCTTCACTGAAGTATCAAATAATATCAGGAATTTGGTACAGTAGAGCATCGTTCCACAAGTGGAAGACCCAGGTCTGTGAACACTACTCAAATGTGGAAAGTTCACAAGAGGATTCTTCCGGGTAAGCAGACCTATGAAGAAGATGGCAGTTTCTGACGTCACTTTTATTCCAACACCCGAGAGGTGAACTATCAAGATTAAAATGGTGTTCTATGCACATACGATCCGTAGAATCCATGATGATCGAGGAAATTAAAGGATATTCGTCACGAAAAGACGGGGAAACTCGAAATCATCGCTCCACAGACTCTAACATGCCCTTCCTTGCTGGGAAACACGTCCACTGTCAATCAGACACACAATCATCACCAGAACAATACGCCACTGCTCCAAAATGAACCACAGAGGTGCGAGTAAACGTCCTCAGCCACGACAAGTTATTTCCCGCCGTCTGTCAAGCCTTGGACCGAAACAACCGCGTCTAGTGAAACTCGGTTTGGAGCCGTCGAGCAAAGTGTCAAAATTGACGCTAACTACTGCTAAGATTTTATTGAAGGAGGTGCGTCATTGGATCTCAAAACATTTTGCATCGTAAAATTAGATGCTTCATCAGGACTGGACACCCTTTCATGAAGACAAAACAGCTGTTAACCTGTATTGTAGCAATTTCCAGACGTTTTGGGCAAAGAAGTTTGGCCACCAAATTCACTGAACTTGAATCCAATCGAATCGCAGTATGGTTGATCTCAAAAAAGAAGCTGAGTCTAACCTCTGACACCAACTTAGACTCTCAAGGTCGCTTTAGCGAAAGCTTGAAAGGTAATTAGCCAAGAAGAACTTCTACCACCTCTTCGAAATGCATATACCAGTTTGTGACAGCAAAGGAGGCGAACTTTGGATATTAAATGAGATAGATTTACAATGGGACATCTTATGAGTGTCTAAATATATTCACATGTTCGATGCTGTTTTCATGGTGAAATTATGTGAAAATCTGTGGAAATTTTTGATACATGCTGTAATATAAACCATGAAATACTGAATAACATAATTCAAAGATGATTAAACTTTTAAATATTCTACATAAGATTAGTTTTATTAAATCAAACAAAACAGATTACCTCAAAATAATCATAAAACACTTTCATGTTTGCTACTTGGACAAAAATGGATTTATATCCAGAAACAATTTCAGGTATTCCTATTGACAAGTGTTTATCACTTTGTCTCATGAGAGATAACAGTTGCCGATCAGTAAACTATGATGTAAATATTCGATGTTGTTATTTGCTTGACAAGTCAAGGATGGACACCGGAATAGTACTCGGTATTAGATTTCCAGCTAAATGGTTTGCGATGCGCAATTTTCAAAAATTCACTTTGAAGCAAGTTACTCGCACTTAAGTCTAAATATACCTAATATAGATGAAAAGATCGAAAGTTGCGGGATTTATTAGTAGTATTTCTAGAATGTTTTTGCTTTCAGTGGAATTATTATCAAACTACATATATTATTATAAATATAAGTGTTAATTTTAATATTTTAAAATAGCTCCATTTATTCTTAAGAATAAATATTTAATTTAAATTTAGTAAGTTCAACCTAGGACGTGACGACAATTTCGATTTCTACGAAGTGGCATGTCTAACAGTAACGGCGATGCCTGTTACCAATCGACATCAAGAGAAACAATATGAATTACTAAAAAAGAAAAGAATTCTACTGCAGGAATACTGTAATCGACATTTCAGCAATGTAACAAGCTCAGAACAGTGCTGGTAGGCTATCAATTAATTTATGAAGGAAATGAGGAACTATAAACAACTTGCTTATATACGATTATACTCAAAAAAGTTTAATTTCCAGGTAATAATTTTTTTCGCGGAAAAAAGACAATGGCTTAAATTTTTAGAGATAATGCACATTGTATCTCAAGCATTACCCATTGTTATATATTGACTTAATCTGGAATTTATTTCTTTAGTTATTTTTTTATACAAATTCGTGTAAGCCAAGAGATAAAGGAAGATAAGCCAATGCAACGCAGATAAAAGAGTTTAGAATCAAGACTTATTAGAGAAATGAAGCGTAAACCCACAAAATGTGTCTTTAATCTGATATTTAGTTGAAGACTATTTTGATCGTATGACAGCTGTGCACTGCCAGGCACTGAATAAACGAGTTCCATAGAAACATCATTGGGAATTTGATCCCACTTCTTCTAAGCCTGAGACAACTTATCTGATCTAGGAGTGACTATTAAGGCTTTACAGCACCTCCCAGCTCACTCCATAAATGTTCAGTTGGATTCAGGTCTAGATTGCATGGTGGTCACTCTAAAAGTAACTTTCTTCTTCTTTACTGACTCTTTCGTTGGGCACAATGTGTGTTTGAGATCACTGTTCTGTTGAAAGAGCCATTCATGAGTGATTTCATATTTGCTATACAGTAGTATTACTTCTCCAATATGTCACTATACATTTTCTTATTTATGGTATCTACTATGCGATGGAATGGATCTTGTCCTCCACGGTGGAAGCATCCCCACACCACGATTCTTCCTCCGCCGTGTTTTAAAGTGAGAAGTTGATACCCAGGATTGAATCGATCACCTATATACACGATGAACATAAGAAACACCATCAGTTCCTATCATTAAGTACTTCGATACACCGCTCCAAAGAACTTTCGTCCACTGTGTTGCTGTTCTTTTACAAGTTCCAACTGAGCCATCCAGTTCTTTTTGGAAATGGATGATTTCCTCATAGGATAACGTAGATTCAGTCCTACATCAACTAGGCGACGTTTCACGGTAGAAATACTCACATTGAGGCTCAAGTTCACCTGCATCTTCCTCTGATCCTCATCATAACAGACACAGGATCGCGTGATTTTCCTGATCTCTAGTTGATGTTGGTCGGATAATTCTGTAGCCATTTTGCTTAGAGTTGATAACATGAGTACAATATGGAAATAATTTGTGTAAGCTTCTGTATGTGTTTATAGTAAGTTATCAATCGTAATGTCTTTGCTTAAAGTATTATACCACGGTACGCTTTTAATCAAATAAGAAAAATGCTTATAAAGCTGGATATAAAATGTTGATGAGAATAGTTGGCAAGTTTATTTACAATGGAAATCTCCCGGTGAATAATCAGAATCAATAACTGTAAATTGTTGGAAATTTTTATTCTAAAAAAAGGCGATGACCGTTCTCATGAATATAACAACGAAAATTGCTGAGAATTTCTTGTAAAAGCCATATTAGTATTTTCTAGATTTCTAGAATCATGTTCTTCGGAAGTTAGTAATATGTAACCGATTGTAGCTTTAATTTATGAATCGAAGAAAAAAACATTAATTTTAAGAGTATTACAGGCATTTGTGTGAACACCACTCTTTAATGTGTACTATATTTTCGTATTCTGAAACAAAAGCTGAGTGTATGATTTCTTATATAGAAACAGATATTAGCCAGAACTATGAAAAATTTACTGAGGAGAATCCTCTCTTTAATGTATTTATAGGACAACAATATGGTAAGCAAAGGTTTTATTTTTAATTTCTTAAAGAAATTTTATGCTTATCAATTAATTTTGTTTCTGAGCGAATATTACTGCTCATAAAATTACATAATTAGTTCAAATACTGGGTTTATAGGTCCATTCTCGTATCACCAAAAGCTTTTTGAAGCATCGAGTTTTCCAACGTTAATAGGTGAATTGGAAATTCGCAGTTCGACACAACCAGTAACTGGTGAAAATGTAGTGCTTAATACTACCCTTCCATCATCCCAACAAAATACAGAAAAAACAAGTAGGCTGTGAAATCTTACTAAAAATAAGTTTTTTGCTAACTACGTTCCAATATCTGCTTACTTTATAAATAACCAGTGATAAAAAATTTTTTCGCATTTATTTCAACATTAATTCATTGAATGCTAAACTGCTTTCACAAAATTAAATTAAGCAGCTTTTAACTACAGTGCGTTTCAAAATGATAGCACATTTTATGTTTTTTGCCTTTTTTCTGTTCTCCGTCGTCAAATTGATTCAATTTTTTTACAGGTGAAATGTAAGAGCCTTGAAAATCTCCAGTTTAATTTTCATCGTTTTTCATAAAGAATTACCATTTTTATGGCAATTTTCTCGAAACCACCCACTTTTCATCGTTTCAAAATGATAGCAAACCTTATTAAAATATGTGTTTATGACAAAAAACAACAACAATCAATGTACGTAATAAGTAGCTAATAATCAGTACAACTACCATTTCTATTAATCACCTGAAAAATTCGTCCAGGCATACTGTTAACTAAGTTTTTGATGACACCTTCATCTACTTCATTCCATGCTTTGCTAATGGCACTTTGGAGGTCCTTGACGGTCTTAAACTGACGGTTATCGGCATAAATCCGTCGAACGAGAATTGCCCAAAGATTCTCCATCGGATTCAAGTCCGGAGTGTTCGAGGGCCAGTGCATAGTGGCCACATCATTGCCCTCCAACCAGGTCTTGGTGCTTCGACTGGCGTGGATGGTGGCATTATCTTGTTGGAAAGTGAAGCTAAAACCTGGAAAGCGTTGGAGATACGGAACTAGACGATGTCCTAAGACATTCTGGTAGTCAGCACTGTTCATCTTCATCAAGACGAACGCCAAGTCGACTAGTCCCATACCACTGAATGTACCCCAAACCATAACACTTCCTCTACTGAAATTTGGGTTTAGAAAGTGCTGGGGTTCCTTACGTAAATACATCCAATAGGAGTGGTATCTACCAACACCATCTAGGTTGAACTTCTTCTCATCGCTGAAGATCACCTAAATTCAAAATAATGAGTTTATAATCCCATTTCTGAAGACTCGTGAAAGTCGTACCCTTTCCAAGTCGAATCTCAGAGAATACCTGGCCTAACGAAGTCTTTTCTCTTTATGCCCTGGTGTCAGTTGTGGACACTTGTCCAGAATTCTCCACACAGTAGTTTTTGAAGCATCAATGTCACAAGTCTTACGGATTTCATTGATGTTGATCGTGTTATTCGACGCAGTCCGCAGAATTTCTCTTTTTTTGCGGTCATTCAATTAATCAGGTAGTCACTATTCTTCTTTGTACCATATTCTTCTTGGTGACGCAGGAAATTCATATTAGCGTTCCTGGAGCGCTTGACGACATCTGCAATCCGCTTCACCGTGTAACCGGCAGTTGACAGTGCCTTAATTTGATATCTTTCGTGTAGACTCAGCTTAGGAGCACGACCCATTGTTAAGATGGTCCAGGATTAGTCAATTTACGTTTTTTTCGTTAAATAACGCCAAAATATGTGAAGTGTGCTATCATTTTGAAACGATGAAAAGTGGGTGGTTTCGAGAAAATTGCCATAAAAATGGTAATTCTTTATGAAAAACTATGAAATTTAAACTAGAGATTTTTTAGGCTCTTACATCTCACCTGTAAAAAATTGAATCAATTTGACGACGGAGAACAGAAAAAAGGCAAAAAAAAACAAAATGTGCTATCATTTTGAAACGCACTGTATAATCAAAAACAAACAGCTGTTCACACTTAGTAAGTAGTTAACATAAATGACCAAATTTTCATGAGATTAAATAGATTGTAAAAGATATCGATGTATTTATAGGACATAACATAGTAAATAATTCAATAACACAGGAAAATAGAGCCAAAGGACAAATTAGTCTTAAATCATCACTTCCTGCAACTACAGAAAAGTACGATATTTATGATTTTGAATTGAAAATTCTCTAAATAATTGAACGATCTACAAAACGTATTAATTACAGCGAGTTCAACCTTCTTAATTCAATCAATTTACGAGAGGACTCAATTCCTCATCTCGTATCCATCAATGAACATAATGGATTTATTCAACCAGAAAAATTGCATGTAACTGCTCAGTGTTATCCTAATGGAGTCAATGTAACATTTCAAGTGGATGGAAGCAATGTAGTCTAATATTTTTCTATTTTTCTTACACTAACCTGCTATTACACTAAAAAAAGTGAGGAAATGTTAAGCTTACTCGCAGACATACACGGGAGCGATCTATGCAGTGGAAAGGTTTGACCAATGTAGAGTACTAGTAACAAACGCTAAGGAGTTTGCAATTTTTATCACCAGACCGAGGCACAACACATGGTGCAATGCATTGGAAGTGGTGGGTGTTGAATATATGGTATTTATCAATAGTAATACATTTACACTTGTAAATTAGGCTTAAGTGCTTACCATAGTTTAACAACTATTTATAACAACAACTTCATTGCGTATTTCGGTCATTGAGTATTCATTTAAGAAATGAAAGAAATATTTTACGCATTCCGAACCTTACAGGAAGGCATAATGTCTGCGATAATTGTGATGTCAAACGATCGTGTTGTTCCTCACGATGTAACTACAAAGGATGACCTGTTCTATCAAATCACCTGCAACTATTCAGAGTCAAGATCCAACAAGATAAATAAAGGAAGTGTTTTGGGGTGATTACAGTTGTTGTCATCCGTTAAACAACAAATCTAAGCATTAATGGGTTTGATCTACAGTCTAAAAACTAGGACGTAATTTCGAAATCCAAAAGAGCCACTACTATAATTCTCAAATTAAGCCGCTATGAGACGAACCTAAATAGTGCATTAATCATCCAGTTTAGTAAATAATATACCTGAATTATAGCTTTTATTTCCATTTTAGTATTAAATATTTGAAAAAACAAATCCTATTTAAATTTCTCCTAAATTTATACAAGGTGAACAAAACTTTCGGAGAATAAGATATAAATATTCACATTTCAAGCATTATAACTTTTTTTAAACTCAAAAATATTGTTTATGCAAGTTTTTAAAAGACTGTTTTGCTGGCATTTTTTCAATTGCCCTATATACCGATGAAGCTATGATAGGAACGACATAGAAACAACCTTTCAAAAACTTTTTTAAACAACAATTTTCGTTAAGTTTAAAGAAAAGTTACAACATCTTTAAAGCTGGTTTATTTTTTCGCCCCATTATATATTATACATCTTGGTAGTAAAGAAAACAACGCAAAATTCCTAAGTGCGATAATTCCTATACTTTTGAGGGAATTGCTCATTGCTTTTGGAGTTAATGGTATAAATTAATTTTAGTAGTAAATGAACTAGAATTATTTTTATAAAATATTATTTGATACTTTAAATCCTAAGCGCTTAATACATTGATACTGGGGTCTAAAATAACATGTTTTTATAAGTCCTAATTTCTCCATATCCTTTTAATCATTATTTATCGATATAAGCTATAATTTATATCAGTTATGTAGATTTGAATATACATACTATATAGCCATAAAAAGCCCAGGCACTTTTCTTTCAATGAATTACAACAAAATGTTAAGTTTCAGTGGTCTCTCTCCAATAGCCATCCACTCAACGCAAGCTCCACGTAACATCTCTCTCCAGATTATGAAAAAAGGAAGGGCCGTTGATAGTGTTCTAATAGGAGAGACACTAACAGCTAGAGTGGAAAGCACTTTTCCAGGTGTGCCATATCTTTTTATCATAAAATTATTCAAATAGAGTTAGCCATTATAATGATAGAAAAATTGAATAAGTTGCAATATAATATTTACAACTAAATCCAAAAAATATTACGCACTGATAATCACTATGATTATGACATAAATATAGTCATACTATTAATCATATATATGTAATTATGAAAAACGCTAAGATTTAAATAACAAGTATATCTCATTATCTAAAAAATTAAATATTTTTTTGATCTATTATTCCAAGTAACTCAATTTTCTAGTCGAAAAGAATTCGAATAGGTTAAAAAACGTACTCCAATTTTCACTATTGGGAATTTATGAAAATTATTTACAATATAATAAGACTTTCCTAAAATATAGAAGATCTTATATTACTTCATCTAAATTATAAATTATGTATATATTTCTCAAAATTTATAAGACGCATTAGTTTTTGACAGTTAGAGATTAAAACCTAGAAAATGAAATCCTGGTTTCCGCACTAGAGAAAAGTAGTGCTGAACATCAAAATAATAACATAGCTTCTAAAGAAACTAAGTATATGATGATTAAAAAGTATTTAAACTAAAATTAACAACGTAAATATAAGAGGAATTTGACACTATTTTGGATATAACCAGAAAATAGAGTGCATTAGAAATTACAGTCATAGAAAAAAGTACACATTTTTTAGAAAAAAGTGTTCTAAATTGGTATGTTGAAGTCATAATTATTTTGAGCTGAGCGTCTTCGTATCGTCAATTGTACTGCTTATCGAGTTGGAGGTAGTGGGCTACCAGCATCTATTAATTTAATCGCAGACGGGTGAGAGAATTCTTACTTCAATTTTCCTATTATTCTAATTTTAGTCGAAAAATAGCATATTTCCAAAGATAAATTAATGCTAAAACTACGTTCTACACTAGATGCGCTTTACTTCCGTCTTTAATGTCTCCCATGCGTCGTGGTCCACATGGCTGGGAATCATCCCTTTCAGCGTTTCGTATTGAAGGGAGTGAACAAATTGACATGGTTTGTATGGTATCAATCTGTCCTGAGAAAGTCTGCCCAGAATCCAATGTAAGCTATGTTAAACAAAATATTATTAGAAACTATATGAATGCAAAAAATAACCAATTTGTTTAGATATCTTGTTCTTCTCCGAGAAATCGTTCAATTCGTTCACTGATTGTTAGAGAACCAGTTAGAGTCGATCGCCGCCTTTTTGTTCGAGGAAACAGGGAAAGTTTAAGTGGCGACAATAGAGTACTACCAGGTAAGTAAGCATACATCAAACCATTAAGCGACCTATTTTTACATGTAATAGAAATGGAGATAGGAGGTGTGAAAACTGCAAAGCTAAACATCTAAATTTTGAAAAGAAATGTAAAAGCAGTTAATCCAATTTTAGATAATTTGAGACCATAAAACTACCTCAAAGATTGTTTTATTTGCATACCAAAACTAGTTTTGCAAGTATGGAAAAGCATAATTAAAGAAAAATACTTCAAAGTCGAAAACTGAACAAAATCAAAACAGTAAACCTCTCCTGCATCTAAACATTTCAAAACTAAAAATGCAAACGATACTTGTTTTTAAAAAATTTGTATGATATAAAAATTAATCTCAGTTATAACATGAAAATACTCTTTATAAAGAAATTATGTGCATATCATAGAAATGAACTACATGCTCCGATATTAACCTAATTAGAATAATAGTCATAACTCACAGAAATATGTCTCCAACCACACATCTACATTTCGACTTTCGCAGTTGTTTTCATCGCTGTTCTATTTGTTGGTTTATCAGTATCTGCTGGAATACGGAAACGCAACAATCCAGTTTGCTCTGTAAATGGTTTATTGTAAGTATTTTGTGCTCCTAAATTTCGAGTAGCAATAGGGTCTTTATGGATTTATCGATAAGCACTTTGCTTAAATACCTTAGTACGGAAAAATGGATCTCAATTATTGGATTCTTATCAATCGCTTTTTAAAACGTGGTTTCCGATTTTCAAGCTGTATTGTATTATCATATATAATAAATATAATATTAACAAACTACTTCAGATCAACAGCTTCACCAACGAGTCTCGGTGCAAAATATATTAAAACTGTGTCTTTATGAAAATGGTATAAAATGATTTTTACATTTCGTAAATTTGTACCATAAGTCCAGATGACTAGTATTACCAAATAAAAATATAATTTAGTGTATGCTACTAAAGGATAATTGTATAATGACTTAATTTAGGAATTTTGTGTTAAGATCCAATTGTTGAAGTCTGGTTGTTAATTAAATTTGCTAGATATTAGTAATGCCAAGAAACTGATGCTAAATATCTAACGTTTTATGTACGCAAGTTACATATAATTTTACAATTACCTGCATTGAGGATTTATTCAAATCATAGTAGTAAATAAAACAAGATAAACAAAAGGCAACTAATAGCGTCACCGGTGGTGAGTATATACGAATGTATCTCTGGATAAATGAACGCCATTCAAAATTCTCTATATTAATGACGTAGAAAAATATTATTAAACATATTCAGAAATTAGTACGAAAATATAATTACAATAAAATTAAAACCTAGAAAATAAAACCATTATGAGCCAAATTTCAAGAAATTTGCAATATGTTAATACAATAATGTAGAAATCGTTAGTTTAAAAATAAATAACATATGTACTCATAATTCAAAAATACCATGTATTTGTAGTTCTGGATTTTATGCTTGGGAAAACAAAGATGATGTAAAAATTTGTAAAAAAAAAAAAAAGGATAAAAATAAATACAGCATATAACAGAGGTATCTGAGATATGTTACAGGTAAAACATGCGAAAGTGAGACGATAAACTGCTGTGATCTTTTTGGACTATGCCGCGAAAAAAATACCCGTATATTTTAAATATAAAGAAAAGTTCCCAGAACCTATTTGTAATAAACTAGTAAATTTTGTAATGAAAACTAAGAGAAATACAAATCTAGCTGTCCAAACTTCATAAAATAGTACAACGTATAAAACATCCTAACGAAGTAAAACTGACCTATTATGCATATGGTTTACTTAGTTATATGGAATGGATTGTAGCTACTACTGAAATAGCCTGCAGCAGGATTAAACATAAAATCGGCGCCAGAGGGGAATGTTGCTGTAGAATTTGTGGTTGGATTTGTAAATGATGTCACACCCTGTGGATAGCGAGGCCAAGTGGCTTGTGTTCTGCCATTTTGCGGCACTCCATTTGGATATGGATAGTGAAATGCAGTAGCTGCAGTACTCTGCATCATCGAGCCTATAATGTTTGAGATCGTGTTTAGAGAAAAGTAGAATACTAACTGAGATTTAAAATGCACAGATTTACCTCAAATAGTTGTTTTAAATAGTGCTGGAAGCAATTAATAAACTATTCTTTCCTGACCTCTACTTACAATATTTTTATTAATATACTGATAATATATAAATGAAGGGAAAAGTACCAACCCATAGCTTGATTAGTTTTTGTCGCAGCAGCATACTGGTGATAACTAGCTGAATGCCAGTATTGATGGTTTGCTGCAGCTGCAGCTGCAGGAAATGCAGATGAAGGATCGAATGTGGCAGGGTAATTAGGATATGAAGGATACGCTTGTGTGTGTGACATTCCCATATATGAATTCGCGAATGGCATATGATGAGGTATTTGCTGAAATGTGCTTAATTACTGAGTTAAATGCCTATGAACGTATTTTTACACGAGTGTTAAACTAATATGTATGTGAGGCAACTGTTGTAAATTAATGTACCAATTTTGGAATGTTTAATTAGTTATTATAAAATTAAACGAAACATTTTAGACAGTGTATCTGCAGAAGGAAACAGTTATGAAGATAAATTCTAAAAAACAAATAAAGAACGATATGAATGTAGGACATACGACATGTGAACCGTATGAACTACCAGCAATAAGAAACTATACAACTATGAAATGTATTACTATAATGAAAAAATATATTGTCTATGTTTACTTATAAATCTGCTGGAAATATGCAGAATTACCAATAAAATGAAGTCATGTGTACTAAAAATGAGTAGATCCAGTAAAAATGACTATTCAAAACAAATTTTTTTTGACTGTACTATTCCCATTAGATGATACTGATTTTCATTTATTAATATGAACTGATACACTGATATTTGAATTTGCCAACCTGTTGATGCTGCTGGTGTTGTTGGTTAGTTCTTTGCTTAGACCTGTTTGATTCTCCACTTCTCCTCGATGAGGAAGAAGAAACTGCCTGGACAGATTCGGAATCAGTTGATGACCGCATACGCATTTCGGATGTGGACGACATTGTTGCTGCTTGTGGAGGACTACCGAAGCTAGGTCCTGCTGCACTTCCTTAAAAAAATTGATACTGTTATTATAATGTAATTATTCACTATAAAACCATTAGGTATTAATACCATATATCTAATAAAATGGTGACTTATAAAATATTTAAAATAAATTTATTAACCATGGCAAGTGCTTCTTAGTGGTGTACTTGGATTAGAGTGTGGAGCTCCGACAGTAGCGGACATAGTAGGATATCCTTGACTAGATGGTCCAGCAGTCATTTCCATCGAAGAATTATGGTTTGATTGAACAGATGATACCGAAGACGGTTGTGCACACATATTCTACAAGAAATTGACTATAAATTAAAAGTATTTAAAACTGCAAACAAAAATTAAAATCTTATAATAGCTATTAATAGTGTGCATATATTATCTAATCACTAAGTGATCATCATAATTACTGACTTGCATTATAGGACTCATAAATGTTTGTTGCATTTCTGGTGTATGTTGGTTTGCCATCTGACACGAAGGTACACTGTTTGGTGTCGTTTGTTTCAGGGATCTAAATGTATATACATATAAATATGCTCAAGATTATTTGAGTCCGAATAAATAATAATGGCACCACGTGTACTTTACTAAAACTTTTACGTTATATACGAAAAAATAATTAACCCAGAATACTGCTGAAGAGCAGTGGTTACTTGTGCCTGTGCAGATACCGAGGCTCCTTGGTGGTGTTCGTGCGATGACATTGATTGTGTAGATAATGAGATCGTTGGAAATAGCATCTACATGAAATAAATAGTTTAGAAAATAGAGCGATAATCTTTATTACCAAACGAACCTCTCTGTCTTCCTCGTTTACCTTATCTAGCATAGCTGGTGCTTTTGGTGGCCGATCCATTGCAAGCTGCTTTTTCTGTAATATGTAGTTTTCTGTTGTAGACATGAAAAATTAAACTTAAAGTGATCAATATAGAGTAAATTTAATATAGTATAAGAATAATTTGAAATACCTCTTCTTCCGTCATTTGACTCTCATCTTTGGGTTCCGATAATACGAGTTCAACTATATTAGCTGGTGATAACTGAGGAGGGGCATCATCATCATCTGTATTGTAGTCATCTTGTAGTTCTTGCATCTGCGATGGAGCGTTAGATGGGCGAGGACCGTGAAGACAAGGAACATCGCTACTTGATCCAGGATGAGTAATCAACTCCGCAACAGCTTCAGCTTGTAGCTGTGGAGGAAGGTCGCTTTCTTCGGAAGGAGCACACCTAGTAATAATCACATAATATTAACACCAAATTATTCCAAAAATTGAAAACTTACCTAGAAAATCCTTCATCTTCATCAGGTACTCCTCCCATATTTACAACATCCTCATGATCCGGAATCCGATCTCCAAGTGGTTGTGGTGTATCAGCACGGCTTGAACAACTCGATGCACAATGAGATGAATCAGAAGGTGGACGACTGTATAGAAAGGCAACTAGTTGGCAGTGATAAATAGTTAATGGTACCCAATGCCATAAACCACAGATCTTAGGGAAAAGGTCTAAAAATAACCACCGTAGATTACCTTTCCTCGATGTCACTATGTTCACTGCTCTCAGCACTAGAAGCTGTTGTGGATTTTCGCTCCGTTTGTGATTCAACTCTATTTAAACGGGAAGTACTTGGTTGTTGATTTAGTGAAGAATGCGATGGTGATGGTGGAGGACCTCTATCAACAGCTGGAGATGATGATATTGCCGTAACCTTAAGATAAAAGTCTAGCAAGATAGAATTACCAATGAAAAAGCAATACCAAAAACAACAAAATAATATTTTCGATATATTCTGAAACTTCAAAACAAGGTATTTTCAATAATCGTAATGAAGATAAAAGTTCTCTAGTGGTAACTGTTTTACGATCCTGAATGCCGATCTAATTTTAATTCCCAATATTTGGTTTGAATGATACAAAACAACTGCATGTGTTATGTTTAAAAAAAAAAGCTTACGGAACTCAAAGAGCGAAATTAAATTAATAGAATGAGATACGATCTATAATAATCGAGAAAAAAAGCGCAGTGAATATGCTCCTGTATTTCGTTTACATTGAGATGTAATTTAATTTTGTAAGTAAAATGAGACAAAATATCTGCCTAACTTTAGATTGATGCTCACAATAACCGAGGTATGAGGAGTTTCTCTTCACAATTAAATCCTCTTCATTTTAAAAATACATCACCTATAGCTATCAGTTTATACAAAAATCTTAGTTGATCTTATCAATATTATCTAATGATAAGTTTCCTTAAAAAATCGTTAAATTCATTCTGTAGATATATAAATGATAAACTAAACAGAAACATCTATATAATCTTTCAAACAAAGGACCTTTTGAAAAAAATATTTTCCTAAAATAATTTTACTAATATGTCCTATAAAATTTATAATACTCATGCTATCTTCTAGAAATACCTCATCATCTCCTTCGACATCTTGCAAGGATCGTCCACCACCTGGAGTGTTTACGCGGCTTTCTTCCATTCTCATGGGTATAGTAGCTGCTGTTCCTACAGATGTTGTCGGACTGTCGCATAAAAGAGGTGGAATATCCTTTTTTGAAGGAGTGATCGTTCTTCCGCTGTAGTTTCCAGGAAATACCTATTAAGAATATTAATAAAATCAAACATTTACATGAGAAATAAATCTAAGCTGAAAATTAGTATTTTATAGAAAATACATTGCAAAATCGAACGTTGGCGCTTGTAACTGCCAAACGTTTAATTTTGCAGTGAAAAAATAATTTACCTACCTTCCCAGGACTTTTTCCCAGAGCTTTTCTCGGAACTGGTCGCCTTTTCTTATGTGTTAGTAGTACTTTTCCTTTTTGGGGTTTTCTTCCTTTACCAATATGGAATGACTCATCAAGATCATCTGAAAAATTCCTAGTCATTAAGCAATCACAACTAAATATGCTGGTATAAATCACAGCATGTAACCAAAACATGACATGGATTATTTTAAGTCGATCACTTTAGATTAAAAGTACTAATATTTAAGTTATATTCCCACCATCAGAAGTGCTTCCTGAGCAATCGCTACTTATATCCAGTTCCTCAAATACTGCCTTTCCCCTCCTTGTATTTCTTCCCATTATACCTTTCTTCCCATTAGATGCTACTGTCACCGTTGGTTGTTTCTTTCTAAGAGCGGATGACATTCTTGAAGAATAAGAGCATCCTAAAACTTTTTTCAAATCATAGGACTGAAAAAACTATCAAAATACGGTTATGATATTTATCTCTTGTTTAGATAGTAATATTTCATACTAAAAAATACTGCACATTAGTAGTGATTTAGTGCATAATTTTACATAAAATTATTGTTCCAATATACTAATTAGCTACCTCTTCGTCCTTTTTTAGATCCTTTTCCAATGTCTTCATCATCATGTGGAGAATCATCTCTCCTACCACGTTTACTAACAGGTGGATCTGATGAAACTTAGTTTGATATTTACTGCATAGTTTTCACAGTAAAATTTATATCAGGAAGATATCAAAAATTATTAAATTGGAAATATTTTACCTTTACATCCTTTTCTAGAGATCTTGTTATCTTTCTCATCTTCACCAGAACTCGTATCGTCATCCGTCGTAGTGGTAGTAATCTTATATTCCTTCTGTTTTCTTGTAATAAGTGTACCTTCAAGCTTTAATCGTCGAGAACAAGCAGACTTCTTAGATGATTTGAGAACAGCGGCTCCCTGAATATTAAATTAGTCAAAGGAATAATAGAAACACTTGTAAACCTACTTTTTTAATTGTACTTCCCACTGCTGCTAGAGAAACTCCATTGGGTGTGCTGCTCACATTACCATTATTTAACTGATTTCGTTTGGGTGTTGGAGACATAACTGGAGATCGTATTCCAAAATCTTTTGAAGGAGTATAAATAGAAGGAGACCACTAAATTATACCGAACATAAAATTAAGGATCAAAAAGAAAAATCATTTATAAAAACTTCTGAAAATTCCTGTAAATAACAAATAACATACCTTTAAACATGTTTCATTCAACCAAATTCTTGATTTATCCGACTTGCACTTTTTCCAATGGATATCAATCATTGTCCAGTTGAATTCCAACACAATACTAAAATTACCTTACAAATAAAAATAAAATTTACAATCAAAATAATAATAAATATATTTTATTTACCTTCCATTTACCTTTTGAAACCATTGTAAGGCTTCAAAAACTTCAACAATATCATAAATTGAAATACCGGTACCTTTGGCAACATCTGCAAAACGATGACTGATAAATAAGCATTGGAAATTTTGTATCTTTTTATTGAGTGATAACCACAAAAAAAAACCAACCCATTAATGTTACTTTTTTACTACCATTCTTAGGTATATTTTCGTGAATCCATTCAAAAAGAGCAGTTCTCCAGTAACTAGCATATGAAATACGACCAAGATCAGATAGAGGTCGCTCTGGTGTACCTAGCATATTCTCGCGTCGTGAGATTAGGAAACCTAAAAGCATTTTTCCTAATTTTACTTTTAAAGACGAAACTCATGATTAAGCATTGATTCTAAATGAAAATAGGAATAAAAAGTGCATATCCTTTACAACAAATCAGTTATGTTTATCACAATAATATTTATAGTCTTACTTAAATCAATCAGGAATCTTCCAAAACCTTGTTTTTGATAACACGGTAGCGTCACAATACATGATAAATTGAACTTCTGCGCACTGTACTTTTCCTGAAAACTACCTGCATATGTTGAAAGACATGAGAATAGTTATATTTAGTATGAAAGTGTAAAACCTAACCTTAGAAAAATATCCCACAAAGTGAAATCCCATATCATCGTTCTTAGTTACGACATAGAAAAGGAATGGTTCAACATCATAGTACAGTGTCTTATGATCCAAAAACAACTTTGCAATTAAGCAAAGATTCTGACAATATATCCTACAATTTCACAATATTTGTTTAGAAAAAAATTAACATTTGACCGCTTGCAAATAATTTATCCCAACTCCCAATATAATTCATATATCTTTAAAAGCCAATAATCTTAAATATTACCAAAACAATTTAAGGCGTGTATAAAATTATAGAAATCCTTAAAATACCTTGAAATGTTACCATCCACTTCAAATACTGAAACATTGCCATCTCGGTAGATTTCATTGCCTGGTGGATGTCGCCACTCGCATTTGCGCTATAAATACTATGTTCATCTTTAATTCTTACCTCATTGCTCAGAAAAATTTGAAATTAAGCATAAAACTGCTTTAAGTATGAATATAATTGTATTCAAATACACATCATTTAAAAAACTAATGAGAAGTTTAAACAACATAACGAACCTTATGCTGATATAGAACAGCTTCTGTTTTCATATATTTTAAACAGTATTCACAAATATGAAGCACTGGTACGTGAGCATATTCCTGTGGGTATGGAGCACTGTACCATGTAGAGACTTCAAACTTTCCTAAAATGGACGTACACGTTTTTAATGGAATCCTCTAACAATGACGATTTAAAAAAATAAAAACAATAATTGAAAGAAAACTAATAAGTATCTTTCTTTGGAAGACGTCATATATAAAAACTATCAAGTTTCTAACAATAACCGAAACGAAATATAGTTCAATGAACCTATACGAATAGCCAGAGGCCAACGAGGTTCTTTCATGGTATCATCAGGACAAACTGATGTGGCTAGTTCCCGAATAGCTTTTTCGATGCTCTAAAAAATGTGATCTCTGTACACATCTAATGTTTAACGTGATATATTATTTAAATTAACTATGATAAAATTTGATAGCTCATTGCAGAAAGATCTAATAATAATAAGATAGTATAACCTCCTGGGTTTTTAATTGCACAAAGCCGAAGAGTTGTTGGTTTTCTTCTGATACATGAATTTGCCCATCTTCAACCAATTCATCCGTCCCCATATTTTCCTTTTCTCCCATACCCGAACCACAAGGAGATGTCACAGAAAGTGAGGTCAATTTCATGCTTTAAAGTAAACTAATAAATATATGTATATATAAGATGAATTTGATAAGATAATTAAGACGAGTACATCAGATATAACTCATGATTTTTTTAAATTCATGACTGTAAAGATACTAATTAATAAAATCGTTTAAACAAATAAAGATGCCCTCAAAAGTTACTAATTTACAATAATTTATTTCATTCTGACCTCCTTCTTCCTTTATTATCCTTAACTTGTCTCTTTGTGACTCCAGCTTCCTGAAATTATCAATATATTAAAAGGATATAAACTATGTTTCGATGAAACAAATGTGTTTTAAGACGCACATTGAAGTGACACGCGCTTAAAAATAGCTCAAGTTGATAATTTATCCGTCCTCGACATACATCCACGTACTAATTCACACACTACATAGCACTGCCTTTATGCGTTCTGCTCCCATCTAACGATAGAACATTGTATACCTAAAAACTTATTCAGTGATATTCTGTGCCACTAAGTAAAATTATTTTATGGTGAACGCATGACGTTGCATACTAAATATCATCATTGTGTCGCCCTGATATTTTACATACTTTAAGATCAATCATTTGAGCAGTCGTGTCTTCGGTATCGTGGTCATTATCGCCCTGTCGTTCTTTTTTCAAATCTGCACTATCCTTAATCTTCTTCGGGCTAGCACTAGGAGTATGAGGTATTTTTGGCGTACGAACCCTTTTCTGCGGAGGTGAACGACTGCCAGAGTTTGATCGACCCTACAATATAGAACATTATCTATCAATATAATTCAGAATAAGCAACAAGAAATAATTATAAATAATGAACAGATAATTATAAAAAACCTACCCTATCATCATGACTAGGCCAACTGAATAACGCTGCACTGGCACTATTTTGAGTGTTACGTCCACCTACCACTGGTTTCAGTTCTTGATCAGACTTTTGAAGACGACGCCGAGAAAACATGGCCTAAATTGCAAGTAACATAGCTAAGGCTACTACATATCCCACTTCCGAATGATAAAAAATAAAGTTCCTAATAATCCCATAAAACACTTACTTTGTTGATACTACTTGATCCTAATTCTTCGTCTTCTAATCGGCTCACTTCACGTACGCTTGAACAACAGTGAACAGATGAATGACTAGGAGAATGATCTAGAAGAAAATGCTATATCCAAATAATATACTCACATTTCTCAACAGAGTGGTACTTCTAATTAAAGCTGATAATCCTAGGTTATACAAAATGTCATTTAAAATGTGATTAGCTTCTAAATTGCTAATATTGTTTATATAGTTAAAATAGTAATCTTCTTATTGAAAGCCTAATGAACATTTGAAAATCAAGAAATTAACAGATACTACTATTATTCCACAATTTAATTTAAGAGATGTGCCATGACATCACTTTTTTTTAAATTTTGTTAAAGCACATTCTCTTATTCACAATAAAAATTTGTGTAAATGGTCAGATGCCGATTATTGTCATCCAATATAACTTGCTTACTTAGTTCTTGGTTGTATAGAATAGCTGACTATCACCTAGTTTATGCATATTAACTCATATATACCTATAAATCGGGTAAACTAGTTATTTTTTCTTTTGAAGTTAAAAAACAGGATATCTACACTGTAGTTTTCATTTGTCTTCACTTTTATTTTCAATTCCTCACCTCCAGGAGGACGTAACCTTCCGCTATTTAACTGTGCAAATTCCCCCTTTTGCATAGTACGCCTTTTCTCCAATGATGCACTAAAATATGGCGACAGTGAATCTACTAGCTTCTCACAGATGCGACGAGATGGTGATATATCAGACGCTGAAGGGTACCCATTTAGTAAAAACAATGTAGTCATAAATATCCTATGTTTCTAAAAATTTCAGAGCTAGCTTACATCGAGCAGAGGAATTTGACGTTAGAGCTTCTAATCCCGGTTTGAAATTTTCTGCGGTATCAACAGATAATGGTTCCTGAAAATGAAACTGAATAGTAAACAAGATAATTATCCTTACTAAATAGTTATAAAAATCTATACTAAATATAAGAAAATACAATTACCATAACCTCAGGAGCATCTTCATTGTTAGAGGATAGGGCATTCCTCTCAATTGATTTCTCTGTTGCATCAGCAACATTTCCAGAATCTTTATCCTTCTCGTTTTCATCATTATTCAAATTAACTTCCTCAAATTTCCTCGGTGGCTGACGACATCTACGTCCAGCGGAAGGCGTGAAAAATTGGGAAAGGCTATCCTTAATAAAACACATTACTTTTCTAATTATCCGAAAAATAAGGTATAAGTAATATATTGGGAATACAGAGTTCTTGGTAAATTTATTAGTTATATATAAATATAAATATTGAAAGACTATTGAAGTGATTCACTTGTAGCAGCTTAAGTTCATCTGTTGGTCTTGACGATTTCCTAAAAATAATCTTTAGTAGCAATTAATGAGTATACACCAATTTATTTAGAGCTCAAGCAACCTTATAACAAAATTTCAAACCTTAAAAGATTAATTAGTTCAAATGGACAGTTTATTATTAAATGATTTAACTATTAATTGCTTGATTATTCTAAACAGGATTCACCCGATGCCTTTGTAACAATCTGTACGAATACATCCAGGAAATCTTTAGTAGCAACGTCAAATACAATATAATTTAAGTAATAAGCACAACTTATGTAGCATATCATTTTTTTAAAATCAAATATAACCAACCTATCCGCATCAATAGTTTTATTATTACTAGCAAAAGTACTACTGGCTGGCTCTTGAACTTCCATGGGCTGCTCTGTAGCTTCTTTTATATTTTTATCTTTTGTCTTATCTTTCATCTTTTCCCTACTGCGTTCTGCCTCTTTTCCATTATTAGCTGAGTTTCGAGGCATTGTCTATTTACGAGGCCTAAAAACACAGATAAACAACGTATATAGAAATGCTTAGTTAATTATATTGAAAACTATTCTCCACATAAAAAATGAATAAAATTCTCAAATATATTTGATAGAAACAAAAAACTGGCGAATTGTAAATTGGAGTGCATACATAAAAAGTATAATAAATACATTAATTACAAGTAATGAAAGACAAATTTAAATAAATTAGCACTTCACTAGAGAAAATCGATAGTACTTCATTACTTATTTCTCATCACAGAATATATTAAATTAAGTATATACATATATATATATATATATCATGTATAACTAGTATGCGTAGTATATGCTAGAAACAATTCTTTCCAACGAAATCTATAGATCAGATAGTTTACACATTGTATTTAATCATTATTTTTAAAGAAAATAATAAGGATTTCCAATCTAATTATTAGATTTAGTTTTGGGGAAAAGTGCCAGAATGTTATTATATCCAATAATACTGTAATTAATACAGAAAACATAAATGGTTGGAAATTTTCAGTCTGGAAGTGAAGATAGGTATATAAAAAACATTCGTATCAAAAAATACGATAATAAATAAATAAAGTAATTTTACTGCTATTATGGATGTTATGGAGTAAATTTTTAATGTATTGATGTAATATAGTGCCTCCTATATGAGTAACTGCTTGAAATTTAGTAATAATATAAATATTAGATGAACATTTTTACAAAATTAAGTGGCGCATATTCTACTATACCTAAGTTAATGATAATTTATACAAAACTAACTTTATGAAAAAAACAATAGATCCAGATATGAAAAATCTAAAAGAAATAAAACTACTATCGAATTTTCATGGCTTACATTATTGATTTAGTAGAAGAAGAAAAACTTAATCTACATATCTAGATTTCTAAAAATTAGGCAAAAATAAGATCAAAATACTCAGCACTGAAGGTAGTTAAACTTCCCTATAAATCTTGATACCACAGAACAAAGAAATTTATATTTTTCCTATTATAGAAATATGAACTTATTGGAAACATTGTCACTAACTTCATGCGAAAATGTAAAAACGCTATTGTTTTCATTATTTAAAAAAATAAGTTTAAAAACACTATCGATCAATTTTTTCAAGTAACAACAATACTACATATCTTTATTCTTCAAAAAAAAGCTTAATTTCCTGTTGTTAGCTAAACAAATAAACAAGAAATGTTAGGATACAAAATATGGCTGGCGGCAGCCGGACATTTAGTTAATGGACGGTGCGATGCGCCGCCGCAAATTGAATAGCCTCGATGTCAAACTGGGCAGCGTGCGACTGCGACATGCGGTCGGCTGAATGGTGCGCGCTAATAACTCATTGAATAAACAATTGAAATCACATGAAAGACGTAATGTGGTGTCACTTCCCAAGGACCGACATGCAAATCCATTGTCAGATATTGAAATACTTATTTTAAAAAAGTATTAGAAAAGACGCTGTCATTGGTGCTAGACAGTATTTTATTGTAGTAAAATAATAGTAATAGTGAAATAGAAATAGATTAAAGAAATACTGTCACACTTTTTTTTTATTTGTTTATCAGTCCTCATAAAAATGCATCTGGCTATAGCAGGAAAGTACGTAAAACAAAGGGATCTTCCACACTAATGAATTAAGATTGCTTCAATTTAATAAAAACTTAATAAGTGTACAAGAAACAAACTAAACAGGATAAATCAACACTCTAATATTATCGATTTCCCCTAAATAAGAACACAACATATTTAGCTAAAAATTAAATTCTATCTCTAATAATAATAGGCAGGAAAATTAATATCTATTTTGCACTTATATATTTACTATATTTAAAATATAACAGAATTGAATGTTTCAAGAAATAGACTATATAATAAACAATTGTGTATCATGTCACTCCATATTTTCTCGCTTTACTGGGTTGTAATATCAAATGAAAAGGAAAACCAATTATGTGGAGATATACTTAACTTTGAAATACATTTATGATAAGAATACAATAACTAAGTTAACCGACCGGTATTAATTAATAACACAAACAGTAATTAAATAAAGCTAGATTTCTACGTATATATACATATATATATATATATATATATATGAAAAAAGTGCCTTTAGGATGACAATACAACAATATTTATTTATTCGCAAATTTTATTGATAGTACAAACGAGCTTAGTTAGTAAGAGAAAATGTTGGAATCGATGGCAACCACCGCGCTGACTGCATTTATTACGATAGTGTCGTTGGTTAACAGCTTGAGGCAGGATAAAAATCATTTTTGACGAATGAATTAGCTATATAATAGTTTCCAAAGAGATTAACAACTTCAGACAAAGTATCATCTCATATAATTATTTGAATTTTGAATGCAAAGAATGGGGGAGTAATGAAGCAAATTTCGAACAATGCAATTTTAACAATATACTGCAACAATATTAAGTTAAAATACAACTGATAAAAATACTATAGTAAAATAAACAAGTTTTAAAAAACAACGAACTATGTAAAGCTGACTAGATGTTAACTAGAAACCAAATACTGCAGTTAGAAGTATATAGAATGCTCAGAACCCGAAACTGATACAAAGCTCTATAAAGTTAGTCAGAATGAGTCTGAGAAAGTCTTAACTTAATATCTAGCATAGTTGAATATTGTCACCGTTTCAAATTGCTATCAAATTACAAATGTGTAGTGGAGAAGCAAAATTCCATAGAAAGGGTAATAGGATAGAAAAATTATCACCATATTGGTTTACAATGTGTGGTACTGTTTAACTGGTGAGCATTGTTCTGCGAAGATTGAAATTCACGACCTTCACATATTATGTAGCTGACGCCTGTCGAATGTGCTGTAGAGCACGAAGTTACTACAATGAAAGTTTCCTTTCCTATTGATAGCTAATAAAACTAGTCTGGACATTGACTACCAATGTAGAAATCTAAAGAAAAAATTTGCTAAAATAACAACATCTATAAATACTGTTTTATACATGAATATTACGTTTTTTGTTTTACCACTCATAACTACTTTTACATCATTTGAAAATATTAGTTGATCCACACCCTCCATCTTTAGGAGTTACTTAAATTATATTATTCAATATATATATGTAGATCACTACAATTACTTCGAACAAATACAATAGTTAATTCTCTTCTCTAAATACCATAGTTCACTGTTTATAATCACCATAAGGACAGAATAGTGGTAGTCTTATATATAATATACTATTGCATAAAAATTAACTGATCAATTGTTAATAAATAATAAATTTGTAAAGATTATTTGAATTGATATAAGCTATAACCAGCAAGAAATACTTAATAAAAACAAAACATCTAAAGAATAAAAAAGTCATAGCTACAAGAAAACAACTATTTTCTCATATAACTACAGATATAGGGAGCGGAAACTGTATATAGTATATTTCATCCCTGGGCTACTCGTAACTCATTAAAAGGCATGTAAATACCTTTTAGCTAAACTATTTCCAAAACTGTTTGTAATGTTCCGAACTTTATATAATCCTAGTTTTAATTAATAAAGGTATTACATTGACCAGTTAATAGTAATTTAAAATAATTGTTAACAAATATAGTATCTTAATGGAGGTTTTTCACTTTAAGGATACATCACTCCAAAAAGTCATGCAGATTACTTTTGGAATATATGAGTTACAATCTTTATAATTGTATCAGGCAACCAAACTGATCACAGACGAGGTTAGCAAAATGCATTTCTACATGAGCTCATTATATATACTCATATTCGTGGAAATACTAGTTAAATTCAAGCGACAAGCTTGAACGAAACCGACTCAGATGCAGGATGCTCTACCGTATATTTTATGTGCAAATCTTTGTGTTGACCAGGTGCCAAAACTGATGTCCATTCAAGATTGTGATCCTTGTTCAGTCTAGCCTCACATCCTTTCCCTTTTAACTCGGGAGATACTATGCAAACCTGCAACTTGGAATTTTCTCATGTAGAGTACTGAATAGTCAATTTTTTAAACCTATATAGTGCAATTTCAAGTTAATATTAGTAAAATAATAAACTTACTACAATAATAAATGTTTATTTTCTCTTTTAGACGTTACCTTTATTTTTTCATCAACCGATTTCGGAATCTGTTCTTTAATAGTTAACTGTACGGATTGAGATACCTTGGCATTCCTTAGAGAGACAATTTGTTCATGGGTTACCAAGGTACTTTTTGACATAAAGCCCACCTAAATGTTATTTTACACCTATACAGGTAAAAATTTTAACAACTGTGAAAATATAATAAAGAATTAAATAAATTTAAGCCAATTTTGCATACTCATATACTATAAAAATAGGGGGGAAGGGATGAAGACTGATAGAATTAATTTTAAAAAAATAGAACAAAAGAACCTGCTCATGACAAGTAGTAGGAGTTTTATATTCTATTTTTACGGAAGGATCAATTCCAAGAGAACATCGGAACTCTTCTCCAGGAGCGATCGCTCGTAGATGAGTCTGAAAAATACTTTATATTATGGTAATTGAACTAATACGATATAAGATTATCTCTTTAAGGCATTCAATCCTAATTTTAGTTTAGCATAATATTGCAAGTATACCATTGCTTACTTTCGTTACAAAGCTGTTGTTGAGGTAGACAGCTGCGGCACCTGGGAGTAGAGGAAACGGAGTCGTATTTGTGATAGAGGCAGAAAGAAAAGCAGATGAGCAACGGGAGGGAACACATTCATGGAAAAAGGCACAAGCCAGATCCACCTTAATAACAATTATCTTCTACTTAAATTCAAAAATTTAAATTCTTCAATTCTATGAATTCTAATAAGAAAATGTTTTATAGTAATTTTTTCATTTACCATGGCCACCAGAACCTTGTGTTCCACTCCATTACTTGGGATACTAACTGCCCGTGGTATAGAAAAACACGTTGAAACGAGGTTCTCCACACTCTAAGTAATCGATTATTTTATTCACTAGAAGGTAGCGTTAAAATTTACTGCTAAATAGAAGATATAGCCTTATACGAACCGGTGTAGATACACTGTTTTCTTCACTGCTCCTGCTTAACTGTCCTGCATTAAACCGATGAAATGCGGCTGCATCTGCCATTTCATTATAGTCGAACGAACCGATGCCCATATCCTCCTCAGAAGGCGCGGAAATCGGTTTTCGACGGGCAGCTGATGCGTGTCTCTGGCGCTGACTGAAAGTAATGATGGAATTATAGTGCGAACTAATATAACACACGTACCTATGAATACCCACTATTTCCCAGGTCTGTGGAGACTGGCAGCAAGAGTAGCTAGTTGTGGAGCACAACCACCAACTGAAGGACTAGCAGTTGATAGAACTAGCTCAGTGTCTCTCCAGTCATCTCCAGCATTCTGCTCGACCAAGCCATAATAGCAGAGCTGCGACAAACTAATTTCAAACTTCGTCAATATTAAAATTAGTATCTATGACACCTAATAAAAGTACTCTAAATTATAAAACTGTAATGCCTTAATAGTATTTGGCTGTTCTCCTTCTGCTGTTGTACTTGCACGAATATCATAAGCTGGTTTCCAACTTACACAGTAAACCTGGAGGTAGATGTATTCTGTTCAAATAAATATTTTAAACGAACTATTTATGAGCAAAACATTTATTTCTTATGCTCTTTTATGAACTTTTGAAAAATGATTTAGCATTATCAAGATAACACCTTAAAAATGCTAGATCATACCAACAATATTTATTGCTCTTTATAAAAGTACCTGATATGAAACATAAAGCTCAACACTTCCAGGTGCATCCATTTCAACAATGATACTGATGTTCCTAAATAATTAGCTCATCAAATAATAAAAATGTAGATATAAAAAGAAGGAATTAATAAAATAAGGTGTTAATGAGAATTTAGCAATTAAATACAAATTATAATAGCGTTGTGAAATTAGAGAGGTAAAAGTGAAATCTTATAAACAGACTACATTTGATGGTTGTTCAGAATGCGAGTATTCAAAATATGAGGGATTTTAAATTAGACTAAAAATTTTAACTTTTCCCAAATATATAAGCAAAGTGGTAAGAGCATTAATTTTTTTCCCTTAATTAATGAAGACCTTGTAATTTAGTTTAATTTTAAAAATGTAATAGATATACTTTGATAGTATAGTGAAACTCAGTAATTAATCAAAAAGTTTATCAATTTAAATTTTATAAATATAATGAAAGATTTTCCTGATAACCTTTAATACTTTCTTTTACAAAATTTTTCATACGCTTCACTGATGGAAAGTATTCATATCATACGAAAATACTTACACCTACAGTATTGAAATTCTTCAAAGATACCATATTTGGTAATGAACGTATTCTTATGCATTGATACTGTTGCTAATTTCACTGACCTCTTCACTGAATCGTATTCATATCCACATCTTAGTTGATCGATCTGTCTTTCAATAGCATCTATCTTCTCACTGTAGAGATCATTCTCTCTTTGTTTTTTCCTCAGTGTTGATTTCATTTCACTGACGGTATCACCTTTAAGTTAGATAGTCATTATAATAGTTTTTGGAGGAATAACCGTTCAAATGTGTATATTTTCAATATCAATAAAAATTAAAAATTAAAGCGAGCATATGATAAGTAGAAAGATATTACAGAAAGGGTGAACAGAAGTTAAAAAAACAAATAGGATTAAAGATACATAACCATAAGATATCCTAATCGTCATCATATCTTACCATAGTAGTTAAGAAACTTGGCAAGATTGGCCAGAGCGTCTTCATTGGTAAGAAATCCGATTGAGGAGGATCCCGGAACTGATCCATGCACAGCTGTTTGACCAGTGATAGTATGCCTGAATAAAAATTTACTAATTTTAGCTGCAAAGATTTTCATGATAGAATTTTTATTATTAATAATACAATATATTTTGAATTTGATAATGAGCTTTTAAATAATACAAGTATTCACTTAAATTTGCCATTTTCTTTTTTCTATACAGCTTAATATTTGATTCAATTAAATACTTTTTTACCAATCCACAGTGCCTTAATCTTTTTAAATATTGGGGAAACAAAGTTCATTGATTTAAATGGTTTATCTAAATATTAGAAAAAGACCCGTAATTTATATTGGTTAGCTATAATTTATTGCCTATATAAGCTAAATGGGACAAATATTAAACAAACCTTCGTGTCATATTTGGCTGACTAGCATGAAGCGATGAATCAGTAGTAGATAAGGAATTAGAAGTAGGACCAACCGCAATCTATGAATTACTTATTGTACTATTATGAGGTAAACACATATTTTTTATTTATGATGGCAATTATAATTAGCAGGTGATTATATTGGTTAGATTTTGATACCTGAGCAGCTACTCCATCGAGAACATCAATCCTTTTCCGAAGAGATGTTATCTCATCCTCAATCGCAAAGCGATCTGTTTCCAAGTCTAGTTTTTTCCTCTCAAGTATTCGAACCTGCAATATTGTTGTAGTATGATTTTGCCTTTCACAATAAATGTAAAGATTTCTAGAAGCAATCAGAGCACTACTTCTGTTCATTTATTTTACATATAACATTATTTTTCTGTATTTTTTCTTAGGATAATGGACAGCGTAATACTCTACTTCCATCCTGTATTTTTGAACTCTATTAAATAAGCTCATAACCAATAAACATTTACTAGTTACCTTCTCCGTTTCAGTTTCCGTATCTATTGGCATTTCCTGATACTGCACTTCCTGGATAAGGACTCCCCTTCCGTCAACCCTCACTGATTGTCGCTCAATTACCGCTGATACATTCTGAAGTTTTAGCTATGACTAAAAGGAGCAATTGGCTATTTCAATTTCACAAATATACTAAACCTTAACTTCCCTTATGTTTGATTGTTATATTTCTTCCATAAACAGTTACGTAGTTACCAGAAACTAATAGAACGTATGGATTTGTTTTATAAAGGCTTAACCCCCTCAATTATAACTATGACACCATAAAAAAAATCACGATAAGCTGCAAGCATTGTTTCAAGGACAACAGCTACGCATTAGCTTTTGTTCTGAACAGCTTCTGCAGTCGATGCAATTTTAAGCCGCTTTTTATTATTGTTTGGTCCCCTGAGTTATCAAAGTAAACATGGCTTGTTTTTTTTTAGCATGAAAAGAAAAACTATTGCGAAACACAGGTTTTACTAATATTTTATATAAAATAGTGGTTAATAGCGAATAATTAATAACGATGGATAGTTAAAAATAAACCCTGCGTCTTTTTATGCGGAATTTCACATATTACCTGCTAATAAGAATACCTTTAATACAGCAAAATATCAGCATATCCTTATCTTGAAATATGTTTTTTTAAGTCTATATATGATACAGGAAAAAAGCAAACCTGTATAATAATTTCATTGGTTCCCTTGGCTAGATTCGCAACAACAACTCGTTTTACTTCAGCTCGATCGCAGTATACGACAACATTCTTTGTAGGTAATTCTGAAGCCTCGAAAGTGAACGACTGCTGCATTGGAGATTGTTCATACCACGGCTCCACCATCACCCTCTGGTTATAGAACATAATGTTAGCGTAATACAGTGTACTTTTAAAGTAATAAAATCCAGATTTCGCCGAGTTCGCAGT
Source organism: Heterorhabditis bacteriophora (assembly GCA_964036235.1). NCBI lineage: Eukaryota > Metazoa > Nematoda > Chromadorea > Rhabditida > Heterorhabditidae > Heterorhabditis > Heterorhabditis bacteriophora. Next base: position 1,541,477 of record OZ038425.1, on the reverse strand, counting down.
TTTCCGGAATTTTTTTTCGAGAACTTATATGGTTAACTTCAGTTATCAGGAAATAAATTTGAAATATGGAATAGGAGTGATGAAGAGATTACGGTAACAAACGGTTATTGTAGCTGACTACAAGCAACCACACTGCGTGCATTCAACAATAGCAACTGCAGTGATAAACAGCGCGGTAGGATGGACATGAACGGCGAAAAGTGAAAAGGTGATAGAATGGAATTAAGAATATCAAATGCTAATAAATTACAAGATATTGTAGTAATAAATATTTTGTACCTATTTATGATACCACTCGCAATAATCAAAAATCAATGTAAGAAGCATATATGCTTTACAATGCGTTAACTAAATATTCGTTTCGGAATGCTCATTTGAAAAAAGAAGGAATTAATCACACTTAAGATCGTTACCTAGGATTGATCTTTTGTATACAGTAAGATGAGTGAGTGGACCTGTGGTATCGGTAGCTGTGTAGATAAGAAGAAAACAACGATATCAAAGCAAATATTTTTAAGTGGTAGAAATGGTTAACGGTCAGTTGTAGAGGGATATTATGAAATTGAACGTTGAATTAACAAGTCTACATTTACAAAAGGTAGAAGGATATTTGTACGTCCTTAAAATAACATTCAGTAAAATAACCTTTGCGGAAGAAATCTTAGTAGCATTATTTAAGAATTATTGTCTTCGCTTTATTTATAATAAAAGCTTTGCCTATTGGACTATGTACTACGATAGAGCCTAAGGTAGCTCAACAGTGAAAGTTCAATATTTCTAGCCTATTAAAAAATAAATAATTCGTATAAGTTTGATATATGTCATGCCATAAGAAGCTTTCCAAAAACATTAAAGAACAAACAGCCAAGAGATAACTCAGGTGCTCCTATCAGTTATCTCCTAATACGCGACAAAAGCGTCTCAGGTGATGAAACAGAAACGGTGGTAAATGAGTTGAAGCGTAAATAGCTTCAGAACTAATGTAATAGAGCTTGACATAAAACAAATTTAATCCATTAAAGAAACTACCCTTAATTTCGAGCGATTAGTAATTATATTTGACTATTGAAATATATATAAACACTTCGTGTAAATTTTTCACCCAAATACTCTGATAGCTTAAAGACAATATTAACAAATTCAAAAACATATGTGGTAAATTGATTGGCATGCAAGCAACTCAGAAATTCGTAAAGAAAAAAGAACGAATATTTGATATCTTTGAGTTAATGCCAAGATATCACCCACTCAGTATAACTGCTTTCTTCGTAAACATAAAAAAATAGTATACTATAAAGGTGATTGTAAATTAATACATATTTTATTCGATAACAGCAATTACTTCAGTTAATTCACAGTAGCGCTATAAATTCTTATTACACTGAAACAGCTTAGAATACTAGTTTCGATTCAGAATACGTAATTAATGATTGATATAGGCTTAGATTAGATTAAAACTTATGTTGAAAATATTAAATCTATAGCATATAAGCTGGTTGAGCAATAACGAAGTTAATAGATGTAGAAAAAATTATCTAGCCGTGTGAACAATATAGGATTTTTATAGAAATAATGTTTGACTAAAAACTACTGGTATTTTACGATATATCTTTTATCACATTTAAAAAACAAAAATCTAGAAACTACTAAAAAGGAAATACTACTAGTGATTAAATAACCTAGGGAAGCACATTGAGTGATAACTATCGTAAAAGGTAATGTAGTTCCAGGCAACATGAGAAACCTAAGAAAAATAATGCTGACTATAAAAACTCTATTGATATGAACAAAGGATATAGGTCACAGAACACTAATGAAATGCCGTTAGATAAATTTAGAAAACATAATAACATCAAAATAAATAAAAGTCTTACTATCATTATTATGAGGATAAAGCATAATGGTATCTAAAAATATATCTAAACTAGAACAGAAAGAGAAGGGAAGAAAAACAGGTAGTAATAGCGATAAGAGTAGAGTAGGTAGGCATAGTTTATTGGATAATGAATACCGTTCAGAGTGCTTTTTGCTGATAAGAATGTCGATGAAATAAAGCAAAAATAGATGAATCGGTCAACAAAAATAGATGGATTGGAAAAATGAGTGATAACGGAAGATCATTCTACATATCATTAAAAATAATTTTTTGAAGAAGATGTATAACAGTGCGCGTTACCAGAAGACACTATTCTAGAAAAGTTGTGATCTGTAGAAAAGAATCTTGAAGACTTGTATTAAATTAAAGTGATCTTTGTAACTAGGTTAATGTCATGATGGTGACATTAGATACATATATGCGATACCTATTCACTGTAAAAGGACATAGCTTTAAAAATAAACCTCTACTTCGTCGACGCATAAGCCTATGTTCATTTAGTTCTGCCTCTTCACTGATAGTTATATGGCCTTACAGCGTTAACTGAAATAAGCGCGTGCAAATATGGCTTTCTTACTGTCCATCAGAACAATGTAAGATAAGAAGCTACAAACATTACTGTGTAATTCACATCGTATCGGTAATTTAACCCCATTTATCAGTCTCTTATGGTAGGAAAACCCTAGAGAAATAAATAAAGCGTGCATTAAATAAAAATTGCGAGATTATTTCACTTATTTTTATTTAAATTCTTGAAATATTTTAGATAATTAGTCAAGGAACAGAAAAAAACTTCAGTTTTAGAAATTACAGTTTAGAAATCGAAACCATTTCACGTCTATTTGAGCTTTATCAGCATCCAAAAAAAGAAAATTCTTACATGTTCTAACTGTTTTGCTTGCCTTCTAGAAGTTATATACATTTTTTTAAACAGCAAAAAGATCCCAAAAATAATATGATGAATTAGAATTTAAAGCAAAAGTGTGAGTAAAAGAACGATACGGAGGAAATTACGTGCTGCTTTGTGACAGTGTCTCTAATGGTCACTTCTTTGATAAGGCTTCTCATTTTGATAACCAAAAATCAACCAAAACTCAGTGTGACAAATCCAGATTTCAAACTCTCAAACGTAATAATGCAAATATGGCAACAAATAGATTATTAGGAAAAAATATGCAATAAGTTGTAAAATTTCATTTTTTAGATAAAGTTAAGGGTAGAAAGCAATTGAAACTATCCTATTTCAAAGAAAACACATGTTAATATAGATCGGAAATACTTAAATTACTAGCTAAAGTGAGAGGACTGATAAGTGAGCAAAATATGTGCTAGAATTGTGATGAAAACACTGAAAAGCAAGCGGCAGTCTCACCCCCTAGAAAATACTGAAACCCCATATCCTCATTGAAACTAATAAGGAATTTCCAATGATTATTCCAATAAAATGTATGCCCTTGTTAAAATCATTTTAGAGAGTAAGCTTTGTTAGATTACTATTAACAAAGAATAAGCGAAATATTCATTAACATAATAATTAAATCCCCACTAGTCTATCATGGTAAAATCTTAGTATCTGCTACTTAAAGTATATCATACAAAATCTTAAGATTTTTAAACTTTCCGATTTGTATTTCTTCGAACGGTTAAGAGTAGTAATTAATAAATCTAGCCAAAATGGCGAATAATAGGAAATTAGTCTAGACAAGTCTATTAATTGAATATAAGATAGTTTTAAAATTTTCCGTTATCTCAGACTAGTGACCACTAGTGCCAGTCGACTAGATAAAAATAGGCTTACCATGAATCAAGAATACAGGCGTTTTATTCCGTTTTTATAAAAATTCACTTTGAAGTTCGAATAAAATATTTAATAGATATTAAAATCATTTATTATTTTATTAGTTCTTTTAAACAAAGCCTACTGAAAATACTTTACATGGCTTATAAGTAATTATTTACTAAGTGTGTACTATTCTTAAAAGAAAACGCAACTTTTAGACTGTTTTATAAAATAAAGAGGTCTGTCAATCGGAAAACAACTATCAAGTACTATGAGTATTTAAGAAATTTATTAATATGTAACGACATATGTAAAATTACAGTGAAGTACGAAGGTCTTTTGAGAAAGTTTATATAACTAAATTAGTACACAACAGTAAGAATAGTAACTTACACAACTGTTAAAAATCAGCATTCTGCATTACAAACTCACCATATTGTAGTTCGTAATACTAGAATTATTAACTAGGTCCGGTCTGGAAACTTTGCCTCATAAATTCTTAGGATTTAAGCAAATATGTCACAGCAGTTTGTGAACTCTATTAGAATATAACATGCTTCCTTATGTAAATATTCTTGTAAAATTAGTAGTATACGTGATAAAACAAGTATTCAAACTAAGCTATTCTCATTTCTAGCTTTATTAAATTAGGCTTAAATTGGCACCTTATCATTTTTAAAATCCTTTGTATATAAATTTCACAGAGAAATAGGTAATTAACATTGATTAAAATTATAAAAGCAACTTGAGAAAGGAATAAAAAGGCAAAACTGGTCGAATATCTCACCTCACTATTAACTAAAGTATGATCATGTTAAGATAGATTCTTAAGAATTACTCAATACTAGAACATCATGGAATAAGTTATTAGTAAATTAGCATCCTTCTCAACATTCGTATTTCACCTATCTGTTTAGTCGTTATTCTCTATAGTTACAAATAATAAATTGAACGTTTTTGGCTAGCCACTTGCTACTCATCATAAGATACTAATTATGGTTCATAAAAAACTGATTCGTCCGAATAACGAGAGTGAAACAGTAACTCCTACTTTGCACTCCTATAAAGAAATATTAAAGCAATTTTTGGAAGAAGACTGCTAGTTCCAAGCAAACACTAAGACTCGAAATAGTTTCCTCATAGATAACGAATATTAAAAGATCGTATGAGGGATATTTGTAATCTTATTATCAAATATTGGAATATAGGTATACTTATATATTAAACATTTTGCTGTAATAATATTTTATCTCATAATTTAAACAATAAGCACGAATGAACAATTGAACGAATATTAAACACATACTTAGAAAAACCAATATTTTAAAAGTAACGTAAAAGAGGCTATAGTGTCAACCTAATTAGGAGGATAAAAAATTACAAAGAAGATATAACGCCGTCCAGTTCAGCATTTGATACATGCTCGAAGGTGCCAATTTGGCGCCCTGTAATTTATATTGAATATAAAACTACATGCTGTAAATCATATCGGAAAAAATTGACTGAAAATAAAAATATTGTATCAGTAGTGAAAGTTATATTATCAGTGACCTTTAGAATCAATAGTGGACTTAATTACTACGACTTCGACATTTGCACTGTTTAACTTTTCTTCCATGACCTGTTTGAGAATGGCCAGAGATATTTTAAGTGCCTCCTTCACAGTAATTGCCTAAAACGAAATTAAACAATCAACGGCAATAATGTATTCGCATAAATTACATAATCATTAACAATCAATTATATAAACCTACATCATGATACTGTTCCTTCAAGTTTTGTTCAGCACCATCACTCGCTGCACCAATGGACTAGAAAACAGGATATTGGTAACTGTTATTTTATATTTATAATTAAATGAGTTACTGAAGTCACGACTCTAACCTTAGCCTTGCAATCTATAAAAGTACCAGAGGGATCAAGATGAAAGAGTTTAGCTCCATCATGATCTACACCAGCGAATAACATTGCCACACCAAACGGCCGTGACATTGATGCCTAAACATGAAAACTTACACTTCTAATAAAAGGAAATACATGATTTAGATTTAATAGTGTAGCATATTAGTTGTATCACCCTGAATTTTAACTGACCTTTACATCGTCATCTCCGAATTGTAAAGCTAGATTGGCAACTGATTGCGTCACGTCCTCAACACGAATCTTTCTGTTGTAAGTAAACCAAAAATTTTGTGCTTCAACCTGAGCACGTTCCACCAAAGTACGAGAGTCAGCGATCAAACCGGCGAATGTTACACCTTTTAAAATAATGGAGTCAAACGTATCATTCGTATAATTTAGTAAATGACAAAGATAAACATTAAATAATAGTGATAAATTGATTTAGCGAGGTCTTTCCTACTTATACAATTACTGAACACAATTATTTGTAAAACTGCAAATAAATATTAGTTGTTATATATTAATAGTATCTTACCAATATGTTCGTCCACTTTGCTAATCTTCTCGATAGCATCGTTAACCATCAACTTTGATGTTGATCTTTTCTCAGCTGCCAAAAGAACTCCATCGCTAGCACGAATACCAATACTTGTTGATCCCAGATGAAATAAAATTATATTTTAAAGAGTAACCATGTATATCACCAAGCAACTGTAACTTGCATCTCGAAAAGATTTGTGGTATGTAATTGGGTATTACATCACAGATTAAATGAAAAGGTTGCTCATAACTAACCTTAACAGCTTCAATAGCATATTCAACCTGAAATAAGCGTCCTTCTGGAGAGAACGTATTGACCCCACGATCATATTCACTACGGGTGAGAAACATGTCTTTAGTAGGAATGTAGGCTATAAATAAGAGCTAAATTTCATAAAGCATATGTGTAAACTAAACAAATCAAAATGATTGACTTGTATGATTATGGTATTTGAAACGTTAGTTAATAACTGCATATTTATTATTTAAAAAAAGCAAAAGACGTTTAAAGCATGCGAAGATCATGAAAAAACGTAATAAAGAAATAAATGGTTAAAGAACCTTCTTTTAAAAATATCATGACAATCATAAATCGTACAGTACTCAAACAAGCGTGACGTGACTACATTACCTAATTTTACTTTTCTGCATTGCACATGCCCTCATCTCCCTAATGTAGTAATATTTCTAGAATTAAAGCATTAAGAAGTTTGAAATTTGGAAAACGGCTCCCTAAAATTAGCCAGTATACAGGATCTAGATCTGATCAAGGATACCACACTTGTTTATTGTACAGCTAATAAATAAGTGGATATACCACCTAAATTTTACACGTAATAATCTCATGGTTTTTTTTGAAGAGAAAATTTTGATTATATGACAATGATAGCAAATTAGTGCATTTAAAAAGAAATCTAAACCTTTTGAACCGCCCGTAATAGTGGACGAGTTTTCCATGTCCTAACAAATAGTGGTGCGTGCATTAATAACGACCATTCAAAATCCACTAAGCGTTACTTCAAACAGTTATTGAACCAAAATATATATTCCCAACTTTTTCAACTAGCTTACAATATGGAACATAAATTCTTCATTTCCTTGCTTGGTTCTATTAGAGTCCAATTTCTAGAGAGATACTCCAATGACATTTTTAAACCCGTTAAAGAGGTGCATCGTTCAAACGAGAAGAAGGTTATAGATCAGATAGAAAATTCACAGATAGGTGGTATTCTACCAAAAGATGAGCGAGGTCTTTTAAAGGTGGGTCATCCACAAAAATTTGGAAGTAGAATAGTAAGCATGATTTTCGAATACGTTGTTATCTACAAATCATAGTATTTTTAACTACTGGAAAGACTGAAAAAGCAGTTATATGATTTATTTAGTTCTTACTGATGTATTATATATTTTGTTTACATACAGTATATACAAATAAGTTAAACATTTCAAAATTATCAGATAAATCTAAGTATCTCCAAGTACGGATTAAAGATGAACGACAATGTAACGGCAAGAACAATTGATCGTATTTTTCGTTTCTTATGATGATAGTTTTGGAAGGTGAGGAAAACCTTTAGTATCAGTTTGAAGTATACATATATGCGTGCTAATTCATACAGATTCAATACTGCTATCGTGGAAAAGTTACAACAAGGCGAAGACTGTTATAAGTGTCATTTATTCCAACCCGACAATCTTCATGATACTCACGAACTTTGCAGACAAATCAACGACATGTTTGACAGCGTTGTATTAGCCATTGAGCGAAAAAAATTTGAGGAAAACGACTGGGTTAATATGTAAATATACATGTCTGTATTATAATAAAATTGTAACTGCATAACTGTTGAATATTAGTGTCAATAATATGTCAATTATTGCAGTATTTCTTCCTATTCTGCTTACATACGGCTAAAAACTAACAATGAGTTTAGTGCTAAATGTGGACAAGGACATCAAAGCCATTCCTACTAATGACAGCATCAGCTCTAACCTATGGAGTGGCTATAAAAGACTCATCGGAAGTCCCTGAAACAAAAACGAAATGGTCGTCAGTTGAAGAAAAGAAAAATAAAGCAAGGTCGATAATTAAGAGGCACATGGTATGATTTGCAAGTTAACACAAATGCTTTGCTAGTAAACAATATAATGTGAACTTCTAAATAATACAGAGCGATCGATTTCTAATGTAGGTAGTAAATGGAATACCTGGCATGTCAGTTGGCGTTAGCGTTGATGGGACTATGGTCTGGTCGGAAGGATTTGGATACGCTAATGTTGAGACAGGGACTACTTGTACATCAGATACGGTATGAGGATCCAAAACGTAGGTAGATCGTCGGAATACTTTTTACAGGTGATGCGGATTGCTAGCATTAGCAAACCCATAACTGCTACCATAGCCGCTAAGCTCGTTCAAGAAAAGAAACTCGACCTTGATCGACCCATCCAGGTATTGCGTAAGCTATAACTAAACGTTCTCAGTTATGTAAGATATACTTTCCAGGACTATGTTACTGACTTTCCACACAAAAAATTCAATGGGAAAGAGGTAAAAATTACAACAAGACAGCTGCTTTCACATACAGGAGGCATAAGGCACTATTTCTGTGAAGAGGTACGTTAGCACCATTCATTGAATCCACAAAATATACATGTGATCTACAGTAAAGAATATCTGATATTAAAACAGTTTATATTAGAACATTTATTCTCTACGAATACATAAAATAATTATGTACATACATTAATGACGAAATCAGTATAGAGCTATTGTATCATACTAAAATATACCTCAAGAATATAACTCTTACATATATAAGCATAAATACAATATAATGGGGAGAAATACTTAAGAGTTACTTATATCCTTGAAAATAACCAAAACTACTGAGAAGTGGCCTTATTTTTCTTTTTGTAATCAGATAGAGCTGCTTGTATAGCATCTTGAGCCAACACTGAAGAACATATATATTTATTTATTTATGTCTAAGTATATATTTCATTAAATTTGTTTTTCGAAGGAAATTTTTCTTATATAAAAAATACAAACCCATTTACACATTAATGACAAAAACTCACTGGAACAATGAAGTTTAACAGGTGGCAAACAGAGTTCCTTCGCTATATGATCATTTTTAATAGAAGCGGCATATTCCACAGTCTTGCCATTTATCCATTCTGTGGCCAAACTGCTTGAAGCAATTGCTGATCCACAACCAAATGTTTTAAATTTGGCATCGATAATTTTCCCATTTTCATCCACCTGAACAAATTGTCTAAATCCTAAAATTAGTGGAAGACCTGTATAATTTTACCTTAATTTGTAGTTTCATAACATCTCCACATGCTGGTGCACCCACAATCCCGGTACCAACAGAAGGGTCGTTTTTATCCAGCGACCCTACATTGCGGGGATTCTCGTAATGATCAATTACCTGAAGATTTCTTTAGAACTATATAGCAACTTCAAAACAATTTAAATAATAAACAGACCTTTTCATGATAACAAGCATGTGAAGAAGTAACAGGAAACCTTGTTTTGTTAACTGCAAGCTTTATCGCGTTTGAAACAAACGACATTCTAAAAGAAAGCTATTTTTATGAAATGGAATACATTTCAGAATTTTATAGAAAGATTATTCTACAATATTTTCCTCATAAATATCCTAAAACTCCCAACATCTATAATTCTCATTATTACTTATAACAAATTGGTTGATAACGTGGCCCTTAATAATAGACTCAATCGGAAAACGATTTATACACTTTCCATACTACATAACGAAAAACTAAAAAAAAAAGAAAGAAAATATTTACTCTAGTTAGAGAATAATAGTGGCATTCATAATAATGTCATACCAAAATTAGTACCTAGGAAAACCAGACACGATTATATCGCAACAAGCAAATGAAATGTGAAATATTTCATAAAAATTGCGACATTCTGGGTGTTTCAACATAACTTCAGTTGCAAGTGGTGCACGATTGCACAAGTATAAGTCATATTCCAAATTATTGTTCTTTTGAAATTGTAAATTTGAAAAACTAATGAAATTGGTATTAGATGTATTAAATATGTTAGTTTTAATTACATTTCTTCTTACTCTCATAACGGCTATTAAAAAGTCTTTATTTCATGATTCACATTATTATTATTTCTGTGCGTTGCAGTGGTAAACTTTATCCACAGCAGTTAATATGAAACTTCGCCCTTGATTAGCATTATAGCTCACGTAAATATTCGTAGCTAAGAAATGTCTTATGTAAGGCCAAATTTCAGAAAGACGCTAGTGTAGGACTAGAAGATGCTGCAAATAATAATACGACTGTCAAAGAATTTTTGTCGAACGTAAATTACTCCTCCGTTAATGATGCCTTGAAAATGTTCAAGAATGATGATCTCGTTACAGAACCAGGAAAAGAATTTAGGTATTAAATTCCTTTTTAAAAAATTTCATTTTGGATGTTTATTCTACCATTTTATAGAAGATTAATAGAAGTTCTCGGATTATATTCGTGTTGTTACGTCCATAGAAATGTCTCCACGTCTTTTATGATTAAATATTATAAAATTCATATCTACTAAAAAAGTAGTATACACAAGATGGTAATTCTTAAAACTTCTGTTTTAATGTACAGATATACAACACATGGATTAACACTGGTTAGTGCTGTTTTGGAAAAGGCATCCGGCAAGCAGTTTCCTAAGCTTGTTCAAGACCTTTGTTCCCAACTAGGGATGAGAAACACATCTCTAGATGTGAATAAGAATATTATCCCAAACAGAACTAGGTATCAGTTAAGAATTTTTTTTTGTACTGACGTAATACATAGTAATAGTGCGAGCAAAGAATAATATCGTTCAGAAAGATTTATTAGCAAAAACTGCTATTTGTTTAAGTTACTACTATCGTAATAGAAACCATGTTCTTGAAAACTGCCAGGAGGTAGATAACTCTTACAAATGGGCTGGTGGCGGATTGCTATCCAATGTAGAAGATCTCCTAATATTTGCTAATGCTATATTGTTCAGGTAAGGATTGTACGGAAAAAATCTTCAAACCTATTTAAGAATAAAGAACCTCTGAGATGTTACTGCTATTAAAACTGTTATTCGTATTTACATATGAATAAATTTCCTCACTGGGGTCAAAAATGATGCTTCGCACATTCAGCTCATTATTAGGATAGTTAGAAAAGCATGCATGCTTTCTACACTAGTCGTTTTTCAGTCACCAGGCTTCATCAAACACTCTCCTATCTCAAGATGTTCTCTCTGAGTTTTGGAAAGGTGAAATCCAGATAAACGAAACAACACTATCTGCATTAGGATGGATGAGGGTTGATGGGAATGCTGTTGGAGGATTGCAGAGAACGAGGTCAAACAACATAGTGGTTGTACATATTTTAAAAGAGTGCTAAATTAGAATTCAAGTATAACAATAAAACGTAATGTAAAATGAAGTTTTGATATTCTAATGAATGCGGATATCTCTTTTGATAGCTCTCTAGATCCACAATTTAGCAATATTTCAGACCAGTTGGTGCATTTTGGTACCACACAGGGGCTGCTGTAGGAGCTTCTTCAGTTCTGTTAATCCAGCCATGTTTGCACCAAAATCCCTCATTTCCACGTGGTGTGTGTGTTGCAATGGTATGTAACCTCCAAAATACTTCACTATACGGTATTGCCAGGGATGTTGAAGAGATATTTCGAAACTAAACATTTCACTCTACAAATAATAAAGCTAGTAATACCCATTTCGCCATTGGATAGCCACCATTAACTTTGCTATTTTTACACATTCATATTTCCGGATAAGGTAGGACCCAAAGCTATCTATTATAGTTCTTTCTGAAAAGTCTGCAGTCGGTGATTGAAGTGTATCTACCTGTTTATGTTTTGCATAAAGTAATAATTCCATCTCAGAATATATGGGACCTCTTATACTATTCAATTATGCCATTCAATATAATTGTGAACTTTCCTAATTTTGTTGTACGTAATCCGATAAATACAAAATAAACGTTCATCTTTACATTTTTGAAATAATTATAAATAACAATACCATTTAATACATTATTTGTTATCACTTGGTTGGGAACGAGATGAAGACTTGAATCCAGTAGCGATCGCACTAGGAAATCGTATTTGTTGGTTCAAATGATCTAGAAAATAATGACTAATCAATAAAATTAACTTCTGATTTCTCAAAGTTATGTTGATGGCTTGGCCAGTGCGGTAAATGCTGCAAATGTTTTTCGAAAAACATTTGTATTTATCGTAATTATTGGATTATTATCCCATAATACGTTTTCGAAAATGAAGAAATACTCCTCACTAACCAGACCAAATCTAGGACGATATGTGGATGCTTTAGGTATGACAGAAAAACTTTGTATGGCTAGTAACAAGGGAAAATCCATTAGTTACAGCTGTTTGGGTAAAATTAACCAGGTGATACACAATTTCTCTGCATACCAAGTACTGAAAACTTCATAAACTAAGTTTTAAAAATTAGTGGGAAATTAAGATTATTCGATGAGCATATTCAAGTATTAGACATATATACCAAATAAATTATATGAACTTAAATGGTTATGTACGGATTTTAAACAAAACGTGCTCAAGCAGCCGTAGGGTGGGCTGAGCAATTGATAATATCCAGGATATCGGGGAAAATACTGGTAATAATCGTTAAACAACTGAACAGGAATATATGAGACTATTGAACATTATTAATGATGGCTTTGTATACTCTACAGGGATATTACACCTCCCTTCTAAGATTGGCACAACGAGTCGCGTGTCTTCGTTAATGGATCGATTCTGAGTAAACTGGGTGGAGTTTACTCATGAGGAAAAAGAGGAATATATATTGTGCGAAACGGTTGGTTCAAAGCTTTTTTCGACTATGACTTGCTTTATGTTCGAATATCGTCTTCCTTCTGTCTTATGTATCACTACTTCATCATCACTAAATCAAGCAAAGAGGGCATTTGCCAGGATTATTTAGATGACTTCCCAAAACAAGTAAAGCAGAAGCATATAGTCCATGCTTCACATGACACTGCATTTTTTACTATTGATTTAGACAGTAAAACTAGCTTTAGTTGATAGTTTTTTTGCCAGAATATTGTTTTCCAATTGAAATAAATATAGCTCTGGTTTAGATATTTGTAGTATCGAATCAAGCCGATTACGTAGTTTTTTCCATCTTCACTTCTGGGCATTTATAGTCTATGGAGCCATCACTTTCATCATCAGAAGTGCAATATCTAATTTTACTTCCAATCTCTTCTCATTTAGTCATCAATATGTTTTTCTTTATTCACTGCCTATTTTTGCTTTGCTGTCTTCTTCGTTTATTTGGAGTCATGTGATGTTCTTCAATTTTACTACTTACCTTGTTACGGAGTAATTTTAGGGCGGATTCTAAATGCGCTACTTCGTTTATCAACGCCGATTAGGGGAATTCATTTAGTGTTTCTTATGCTTTTTCATTTATTTCCTTTCGGTTCTTTGGGCAAAGCTTTTGCATTATTATAATACTCTATATGAATGCTTTCCTGATTGTTCCCATTACCTTTAGTAGGGATTCCATTGTTTCCCGGTACTTGTAGTATTCCAGCACCTTTTTTTTGAAATATCTGCGCAATATGACCTCATCTGTTGAGTATTCGATCATTATGCCAACGCAGGCCGAACATCAGATATTAACAACTGAAAGTCTTTGTAGATCGCATGTAATTCGTTTTTTTCAACTATCATAACTGCGAATATGGTAAAAGCTAATGACCCAACTGCTCTCCACTGTGTTGTGAGGTAGTCGTAGCTTTGAATAATACTGATTTCCACACAAGATGTAGTAGTTATAGACCGATGCACCAGATATCACCTTTTACTACAGAAATTGAGAAGTGAAGAAATGCAAATAGGCTATTGGAAGATATCGGCTTTAAACCAAATTTAATTATGATTCTAGAAAACGGTTGTTTATATGACATATTGTAGACTTTTTTCGGCTATTAAATTTTAATTGCTAGTATATAAACAATTGGGTACTATTTAAGTATCAGGAACAATGAAGGTGTATTCTTTAGATTCTGCTAACATTGAGATCATAAGTGGGTCATTGTGTATAGAAAGTGAGTTATCTTAATAATAGTATCTGAAATTCTATTGTTTGACTCAGGAAGTCTGGTTTATATGACTTTTTAATTTTCTTATTTTCCAATGCATATACTATTGAAATTTTACTTGTTTCGTTTAACCGGAGCTTGTGAAAAATTCACAGGGGTATAGACTTTTTGGCAAGTGTGCTACTTTAAAAACATGCACCGTGCTCCTAGTAGAGCACATCCGCTAAACGATCCGATACAACTCTCACTACATCTGATGTTGCCTGGGTAGCTTTAAGACTGGCTTATTTTGGGAATCTGTTGGTTTATGTTCATAAACGTCATTACGTTAAAGAATCTCGAGAAATTATAGGGAAACCAAATGTAGTTAAATTAAATAATATCGTTTTTAAAAGTATACATCCTTTAACTATTTTCATACAAAGATATAAGAATTTTTGAAAAATATGTAAATCAGTAGTAGGTTCTGGAATTTATCTTGATTGGGAATGTTTAAGAGGATTCCTACTTCGAAGCTAAATTTTACTTTGAATTTATTTGTATAGATGCTAGTAGATAACTGCTACTGAAGCGACGTTGATGAGATCGATAAACTCATCATCTACTTCTATGATGTTCCGAGCTAAGTGCTAAGAGAAAATCTGCGAGATAGTGGTAAGTGAATGAAATATACGTTAAATAAGGATCAATTACAACTGTCTTAGCAGAAGATTTCCATGCTGCCAGAATAAATGTTCATTGAAAAAGAAAAACAACGTAATCTCTTTCCCTTTCAAGGTGATGGTTTGTTATAGTATTGGTGTGATACCAACTACAGCTCATATGAGAGGATATTCAGCATTTGTTATGAATAGCTGTGTACTAAAAAAACGGTATTTTTAAACATAAGTGGTTATTATATATATATGTATCTTCATGATCTCTATATTTATATTTTTCATAAGGATTTTAACTTGTTATAATACTGTCTTAATACTCTTTAACACCTATTTTTAAGGTAATACATATAACCTTTGTCTCGATGGGCACTTTTACTAACTCTTTGTTATTGCGTATCAACTCCGTTTATGTAAACTATCTTATTTTCCTATACGTTTTCCCTCATCTCGATCTTTATCTTCATTGACTTATCTCCAAACTGTTTAAAATAATGTCCCGCCTACAAAAGGTCATGTATATATGACCAGCTTGTAGTGAAGTAGATTGAATAGTTGAAGGTTTTACTTCTTTTGTAGTATTGTTAGATTGTTGTTTGAATAAAGTGGTTGGTAATTGCTTTAACTGTGCAATACCTAACGAGCCCCAAATATAAGTTGACCAGATCGGGACAACTTTGTATAATAGTCTAATCGCCAAACAAGAGTCATCTGCAAATTTCAAACTTCTATGATATAAATGTAAGTCCATACTTTAATCATCTTGCAAGTCCTTCTCCTAAGAAATATTAGTGAATCTATGATCTTGTCCGTAGTAAAAGCCATACCTGTTTTTTGTTATTCTCACTTTCGGTTTGAGCAACATCGTTGACATTCGTAAGTGCTAACACTATACCAGTACCCATCATAGAGCAATCAATATTTATTAATATAAAAATGTCAAAAGTTACAAATACTCACTTTAGTTACCTAAACCTAGTAAAGAAAATGATTAAGAAGGAGCACTTGCAACGAACCTTTAGCAAGTATAAAATTTAAGATTGTTATACAAAAGACCATGTGGATTTCCACCTGTAAATGAGAACTGTACTCTTTTCTTGTCTTCAGAACCACTGGCAATTTATCACCAACTAATTTTTAGTAAACGATCTTCAATATAAACAGCGAAGAACATACCACTAAATTATGTGAAATGGCAACTAATTTTGTAAGGGAGAATGAGAGAATTAATTTGTCAGACAGATGAGACAATACAGTCATACAAATGAATGTTGTATAATCAAAAATAAAATAACGATAAAGGAGACAAACGTTAATATTTGAATATTGTCTCCCCTAATTTATCTAACAGGTTTTCCTATTTTAATGATCAGGTTATTAACATTACATCTCTCGTTGAATTGCTAGAGAATTATAACTATTAATTTACCTTTAAATCATTATATTCCCTGATTAGAAGCAAATCATTATTACTGTGTGCATATTTTATTCAAATCCCAGCTTTTGATGGAAAGATGTTCCAATTTATCTTCTCCTAGTGAGTCAACAAAATTTTTTTAGTGTTATAAATGTTCAATAGTTACGAATTTGAGTGGCGATCAACATAACACGAACTTTTTAGTCATTATTTTTGAACTGCAAAGAGTTCAAATACAATTAGTTTTTAAAAATGTAGGATATATTTGTTTTACAAAGTTATAATAAGTGCCAAAATTTGTAACAATTTTTCTTGGACTTTTAGTTCGAAACTATAATGAAATCTTGATAGCCCTATAACTATCAAAAGTGAAATATTACAAAAATTATAAAAAAACAATAGAAATTACCATCAGTTACATCTTTAAATATAGTGCATCTAAAGATATTTGTCGCGTGGCTATCGTTTTAATTATTATATTATTGAATCTAGAAAACAAATTTGATAAGATGAAACAGGCTAAAAATCGTCAAAAAAACTTTGATTTATCCTATGTGATTTTGCACTTGTGGTCTAAACTGGGATATATTGCATTTATAAGAAGTATGTCGTCATAATAACAATATTGAACTCTTAACGATCAATGACCTGTCTATCCAAATTATGTTTATCTAGCTAAAACCTGATTTTCTCAATATTTTAAAGTAAATTTCATTCAGGAACCAAATTGTTTCCTGATATTAATATTTGATTGCATAGAATGGCTATGACAATGTGTGAGAAAACGTTAATAAAAGTCTTCTTACTTTTATAACACTAAATTCTGAATACAAAATAACAAGAAGGAATTTTTCGGATCCAACACTAATATTTAAGCTTAAGTTCTCTTATACCCATTCTCCACTGTAGCTATTTTATTTGCTTGACCGTTGCAACCTTTGGAGATTCAAAATAAAACTGATGTAGAATAAAAATTCCTATTTTGAGAATTATTTCATCTAGGGAAAAATAAATAATAATGTTGGGAGTTTGGTTGATTATAAGCGTGACCAATTAATGAAGAATTTTATAATGAATTCACATATTCACAAGCCATCGAAGTATAAGCATCTTTAGCAATTATTTGTTTAAGCATAACCAGGCGTAACTTTTTAGTTAAAAATTAGATTCCCACATAATTTTTTTAGAATAAATAACACTAAAGATCATTTACATTTAAATGTGTTATCTAAGGGAAGACGTCAATTATTTCTCCATAATAGTAGATTTGTGATCTACTTTAGCACAAACATGAAAATATAGATTGCCTAGTGAACGTAATATGCTATATTTAACAGCTCTGTTTAATTTTCGAGTTGAATTTGACCTAGATTTAGTGTATCATTTTTTGGCTGTAAAAGTAACCAATCAGCATCTCATTGGACAGGCTTTAAACTGTTCTTTGAACACATAGTCGTCCATCTAATGTTGTAAATAAAAATATACTTTCTGTTCGCGTACCTGTCAACACTAACTTCTTCTCGTATCTTTTCTCCTAAAGCACTCCTTATTCTATTGCTGTGTTGATTATAAACAAATGTGCAATATAATTCATTTCTCGAACATTTTCTAATCTCATATTCAAGTAGTAAATATCATTATTGTTACAATAATTAGACATTTGAAAGATATTTTTTGTGTGCCGTCAATAGGCAATTACTTCTTAAATTTGCCAAGTACTCGTTGAACCCTACCACAGAACGGGTGTTCATGTCTTGCAGGGACCAGATTGACGAATCTTGCGTCGTTAGACCTATTCCGTACATATTATTTCCCAGAGATAGTTTTATCCCTAATTTTATTGCTGATTCGAAGCACCGATGTATTTGTTCCGTGCACTCCAATCATCATTTTTGTTTATCGCTATAGAGGACAAGCGTCCGTAACAATTCTCATAGCGTCATCTAGTTTATTTTCAGTTTATTATTTTTTATTTTCACGGTTATATCATTCAGGCACATTTTTTTGCTGCATTATCTCAGTGATAAGAATTCTTCTGTGGAGTATTTATTTAAAGACGGGAATCACATGTAAGATAAGTGCTACACGTATAGAATAATTGTTTACTATGTACCATTTCTAATAGATGTAGAAATATTTTTTGTAAATCCTCATCGAAGATGTTTTTTGTAGAAAAGTAACTTTAACGAGGAACTGATTAAATATTCTAGCTTAATATGGAACTAGTATAAGGAAAAAGCAATACGTAGCCGGACAGTTCCAGTTATGTTTAGTAGCTAATTCCATAAATAGTAGTTACGTTTAAGTTATAAAACCGTTCCGTGCTTTGTTCGACTTAGCTGAATCAATGGGAATGTCGTGACTAGTCTGCTGTGTAATACGCCGGCTATTAAATTTAGATATATTAGAAAAATAGACAAAATATCTTCCTTAAATCTGTTTGCGTCCCACTTATATTAGCATGTTTACTCTTTGTCAACTTTTACTATGTGGCACTGTTGTTTATAATTATTATACTACAACAGACTTCCCTAATTGTTTTTGGCGCTTGAGTTCAAAACAGGTTCGTCATATTTCTGTCTTTCATTCAAAACATACGCCATCCAATCTTCTCTGGTTCAAAAAACATCGTAGTTTTAAATCTTACATTCATTCAAATATAAAAAATTTCAATCAGTAGAGGGAATTTGAAGGAGAATGAATATATTTGAGTTAGGACTATCATTTTTCTATTTTAACGAATAGTTTTCAGTTATAGAATTATCTACTAAATTATGCTTAATTTCTTACTAACTTATTGCTTCTAACTCGAATTGCACAGTGAATCCATCAGAGTGTTAAAACGTGTTCTAGCTGAACTAAGAGAATTTCGATGGAAAAAATGCAGTCCCTTTTAACGACTACGGTATGAAATGCTTCATCCGTCACATATCTGATAATAGGTTTTCCTTATTACTATTTAAAAAGGTAATTGTCTGAGTTCTATGCGAGAAATAAGCTAGGAATATTGAAATTGAACGGGTATAATTACTGTTATGTCCTTTCAATAAATCCTTATAGCTGATTGGCTACGAACTTTTTAAACAATAAGTGCGTCCTTTCAGTGTTTATATCGAACACCATGAACATTGAATATATTACAATTTTTTTTACAAAATTTGTTCTCTATTTACTTTAGTGTTAAAATAAATCTTATAATTATAGTATATACATATATATATATATATATATATATAATCGACGCAGCGAAACTAGTACGCTTAAAATAATCAAATAATAGAGTGCTAGACTTGTCAACATAAAAATCGTTATTATGTTCACCTATAGCTATCACGAATGTATTTCCTCACCAAACTTCATATATTGTAATATGTTTAAATGATTTTTGGAAAAATAAACATATTTAAATTGTAAAACGGACCTTATGAGGAGAATGTATATGCGACCAGTTGATACACAAACTGAATACTTGATTTAAGGTGTATTTTGGATGTATTTACCACTAAATATAATAGATATCACCATTTCTGATAACTGTTCGACTTTAGTTAAATTAGTTTAGTTTTAGGAAAGAGTCATCTAAGTAATTCGTAATAACCACTGCCTGTCTAAGAAATACTGAGAGATAATATTCTTTGCAAAACATAGGTTCATTTATGTTATAGCTCATTGTATCTCCAGTTGCATTTAGTAAATGGAAGTGTTCTCAATAAAAAGTTTAAAATAGCTCTAAAAATATGCCCTCTAAATTGTTATTCGTTGCTTAACATAATAACACGTATATATAGACAACTCTGGTATTTTATTAATTGATTCGTTTAGTAGATGCTTTTTGTGAGTCAGGGATGAACATGCTTGTACTGAAACTTCCGCTTGCTTTTTAAAATTTACTAGTTTTGTAGAAGTGGTATTTTCAACGAAGTATTTTTCATCAGAACATTCCTCTCTGACGTCTAGACGTAGATACAATCTTAATGTATCTAGTGAAAATGTCTCCGTTTCTATCGGGTTTAGTAGTATAGTTTTTACTTATACTATCATTTTAAACAATTTTTAATTTGTTCGTTTTCATATTCCTATGCCTTCTTTTTCGCTGTCATCTGGTAACTATTAGGAGTTCTAAAGAGTTAATCCTTAATTTATGGATAAACGCGTTTTAATTCTTTCAAATCTCCTTAAATTATGATGAAAATTTTACAGCTGTCAGCTAGCACCGTGTAATTAAAGTAGCGGATATTTTTCCCAGTGAAGGGCGCTATTGATACCTGAAACTTATCCAAATATTCGGGGAACAGAATACGCTAATAATTTACTTCGTACCTCAGTGCAAACAGTGATATTTGTAGAAAATTAGTTGGGAGCGAACGTTATATTTCCTAACAAGAATATTTGTTTACCACTACTCATTTTATAATGTTAATCCAGAAAATCTTAACAAATATTAGAATGTACTCAGAAGTACAAAGTTCGCAAACAGTTCTTTTTTCGCGTCTTCGCTTCGCATAAAATCAATGTCTTTATTATGAATGGTAGGTCACGATAACAACTGAGCACACGTAACAAGAGTTCAACTGTCCTTCGCCGTCCACAGCCCTCAATCAAGCTCATGTCACAAATTGTTTATCTCTGAGTACTCGTCAGTCACAAACCAGTTCATGGTGTCGTTGGTGGAGTCTGTCACAAGTTGCTAGGACATTTGTTACGTATTCCGCAAAACGCATTACCCCAAATGTTTATTGCATTTAAACTATACCTGAATAGTCTCAACTATAAACTATTTATTTCTTTGTTCACTAAAAATTATCCGATTATAATTAGTTGTGCTGTCTCAGCATTTAGTTTATAAGAATGTTTGAGACTCTAATAGATATTTTATTCAATATACACTTTACTCATTTCCATTTCGTTTAATAGCAAATTATTTGAAATTTTGTTTGGTTTTTAAGTGGCAATAAACTTCTAGAATTTACATCTCAAATCCAACTATTTTTCTTAAATATTTTGCTGAGATAAAAGTAAAAACGCAACAAAAAGCCTTTTGAATTCCTCAGTGGGATTCCAATCGATTCAAGAGTAGTTGGACTGAATATTTTAAATGCATCCTGTCCTTAGGCTTATTTGGTGTATAGCATCAGAAATAGGTAAAAAAGTCAGTATTTTGCACGTAATTTCCCAAAAAGATAAAAATTGCCCTATTCATGTTGTGTCTGTCTTATATCTGTAGTTAAATCCCAAATACCCTATGAATTCGTCATTGTTATTCTCTATAAGCTTTCATCAATGAATTCTGCTTGCTTCTCAGCTACTCAAGATTGTTTAGGACTTATATAACAAGTTTCTAATCTCTTTTTATTATTATTTATCACCAGCTTCTGCTAAGAAAAATGCTAAGAGTTAATTGATCGGCTTGAAAGAATATAGAGTCTCAAATTCATTATAGAGGCCACTAGAGCATGAATTTGTTTCGGTAATTCTATACATCTTTTGATAACTGTTAGCATATTTACTTTAGGTACTTGATTAAGTAATCTTTAACTATAAATCTTTTATTAGCTCCTTTTTCGTTATTTTCCATCTTACTTATTTACCCCCATTTTTCTACTTTGCTGATATCACTTTACTGTGTCGCGAAAATGTGTATTTGAGAAAAGCTCATCAACCATCCGTTTCCATTTGGCCAAATGACTATTTTCGACAACCCCACTTGACTTTCTTTTATTGTACTATTTAGTAGTAAGCAAAGTCCTACATCGTTTCGTTTGAACAGTATCTTTCGATGTTTGTTTGTAAATTTAGACAGCGAAATTTTGTAGTTCTTTTTTCTATCAGACTTGTGTGACGAATGCGAAAATATAATAATTAAGTGCTATTCGATTCTATCGTATTTACAAATTGCTCATTTTTCTACGCTTAAATATTTTATTCGTTTCAGCTATAAATAGTTATCTCTAAATTTAATTTCATAAACACAGATGTTAATGTGAATGATGCAACTGATTTTTGATCTATGATATCATTTTAGAAGTTATATAGCGAACATCAGATAAGAAAAAAGTAAGGGAAGCTTGATCGGTTTTCTTGATTCAGTGTATAACATTTCGAGGATTTTATAGGCAATTTCATAGGGGAACAAAATCTATATATAGTAATGCTTAAGTGAAATTCTTTAAAGTCTAGTATTTTACAGTTAACTATTCGAAATTTATTAGTTTTTTTAGACCGACGTTTGTTTTAAATATGGATATAGTGCTTAAAACATTTTATGCTGGTAGTTTTTTGTAGAATTTATTCTGCAATATTGCTTTACTGTCTTTTATTTCTTCAAACAATTTTTTATTCAATTGGAATGTAAACCCAGTGCTTTCCTTGGACGCGACACTCAATAGCATATTGATCACTAACCTTTGTTTATTTTCCTTGATAAACAAGCCAGCTAATTTTGCTTAACTATGACTGTAACATGAGTGTAAGCAATCATTCTTATTACAGTATCGATACCTTTCCTTATTCTTAACCGCAATATATTCCGTTCAGACTCCTTAGTCATCTTTTGTAAAAGTTTGTATTCAGTTTTGCAATGGTTCTTGTTTTGCAAATGACACACCAAATCCGCTACTCAGGAGAGACAATAATTGTTCATATTAAAAGTGTTTTAATATGGGTACGTCGATATCTGCTGTTTGTTACGGAGTCTTTCTATTATGTGAGCACTAAGCAGTTAAGCGATGAATGATCTAAGACACTAATTCGCAATATTTTCAAGCCATTCCCAATTTATTCGTTGTATTTAATTGATATACACTGAGCCACTTCTGTTTTTAAAACACTTTCACAAAACTGTGTATCACAGGTTTTTGCAATCTGTCATAATTATAGTTCAACACAGACTCCCATGAATATTTACGCTTGTACTCGGGAACTGTAGCCGTTCCCTCTTCATCCTCGGCCTTTCACTAGAATAATGCTTCCTCTTATAGAACACTGGTATTAATTAAGTTGCAAGTGACTGAATCTCTGAGTAGTTCATACATTCTATGTATGGATAGCCTATACTAACGAATTCCTACTTGAGTTAGTTTCATCTCAAATATTAAGTGTAGATTTGCAATTGTTTCCTAGATCACTGACTGTCATTCCGTATAATATCGAACTGTTCATTTACGGAGCCACTTGTATTTTCTTGGCAGCGCTCCATGAAATCAAGGCGCTCATAATGTAATTGCTCTCTCCTCTTCGGTCTTCTATCCATTTACACAACGAAAGGCTTAATTATCTTATTTCAGAAATGACGAAGCGTCCTTCAGAAGATGGGCTGGAAGAACTCTTGCCTAACAAAGCCACTTGTTTGAGAGCACTTTCTGCAGAAGGTAAATAAGATGTGCATCTGCTATCAAAATATACGCAGAAAGTAACTTAAAACAGCATCTATTTGGTTCAAAACGATTCGAAAACTATTCCAAAATATTTACGTAGCATATGTTAGCAAAAATTAGGCTTAGTAGCTATTATTCTTTGTAAAATCATGAAGAATGCGGAAAATTTGATTTTCATTAGATTTGAACAAATATATCTGGACAAACAATTTAATTTTAGTTCTAAGCTTCGATCGCTTAGATTATGATGCTCGAACTATTTTTCTTTGGAACATAGTGGTATTTTCATTGTGTAAGTGATATTTAGTAACTCTGAAGAGAAAACAATTTGATATATTGTATTTTTTTTGTTTTCGAGTCTAAGAGTTATTCTAATTGCATAAATCATTAATAAACAACTACAAAAATTTAGTGGACTATAAATCATTTTATCTCTTTCCTATGGAATCACGCTATATAGTAATGAGAACGTTTAAATATTACACATAAGAACCAACATGACGTATTTTTGTATTAAAGGTTTAAATACAAAATTATACGCACATTAATATTTAGACCTTTGCACTCGGCACAGTTGTATATCTTAACTCAACAAGATAGTACTTTTAATATATCTAGGAATTACTAGATTATTTGCAAGATGTTTTCAGCTTCTATGAGTCGCACAGGGTTGTTTTTTTCATGTTCATTTAATTTTATGCGATGCATCCACTAAAGTAAGGATAGAAAATGTTGGGCACTGTTTTTACTATTTCATTATTTAGTAGATCATAAAAATATGAATAATTTAAATAGCTGTCCAATATGGTTGTAATACCAACTACATACTACTTACTTGATCCAAATTCTCACATTAGTCGGGGTGTTTTATGCAATCAATAAGTAGGTATTCTTTTTCACTAAATTCAATACGAATAATTTAATAGCTTATTGAATAAGCCTATAACTATTCGGTCTGCGTTCACCGTATATTCTACTCATAGAGCTCGATTTCGTAAACAGATGGGACATAATATTAGTCATGCTGTTATATTCTGCGGTGTCAAGCCTATTTCACATTTGCTTTTTACTCATACTATTTTACTAGTGTTTTATATTCCAATGTTCATTATGTTAAAATAGCAAAACTCCCATGTACTCATGTTTTACTTTTTACAATACATAAGCCGTTAAAAATAGTTTCTTCTAAAACATGAAAGACAAGGAATTGATTAAACTATTTAATTTGTAGCTAGAGACGTTAGCAATTACGAATATTCGTGTTAATCTACCATAGCGTTAAGAAACATATTTATTATGGATTTAGTTTTGTCACTAAATATATTCATTTGATTTATGGATGTGCACTATTGATGTGAGAAATAGCGGAAAAATAATAGAGGAATAACGCTGTTTTTTTCTTTTCTAACTCCTTATTATGGACATTTGGTCTGCCCACAAACATCATTAGCATGTTTCGACAATATTACTTCCTCAATTGCTATTATTAGAGTTTTTCTCAGTCTTTAAATATTTTCTATCCGATCAGTTTTGCACCGCATAATGTTCTTTCTCTACAGTAGAGCTCAATCACTAATTTAATTTTATGCAGCTGATTTATTTCAATAACATTTCATCATTTTCACATTGTCCATGATTTCATAGAGCTAGTTAATGTTTTCATGAAGTAAAATACTTTATTTACTGACATATTAAATGATGCTACTATAGGCTTAAATTAATATCGCAAAGAAAGTGCATCTTTGTCATTATAATTGTCTTTTTAATATAAAAGAATAGTTGCCTTATAGTCATTAAAGCTTAATTTCACGTTGTTCTTAACGAAATTGTTAAATGATAGTCATTACGCCTAAGAATTATTGAGCATAATACAAGTGAGAAATGTTTTCAAATAATTGGAGGATTTGAATCGCCTGTAGGAATGCACGTGTAATTTGAAGAAATGGATGAAAAATGCTTGTAGCAGTCAATTTTGTTATCGTCATCCAATTTTTAGGAATGTAAAGAAGCGCAAAATCAAGGTCTATAATTATATTGGTAGCATCCCATGAGTTGCTCTTTGCACAATTTGCTTTCTATAACTTATGAATTGCCAAAATTGATTCACTTCATAATATAAGTAATACAAAGATAAATGGTTCACTAAGCTTTACTTGTGTATGATCATTTTCGGTAACCCATAAAATTAAGGATGTTAAAAATAAATCAGATTGGAGTAATTTCGTGCTAATAGTTTAGGCCTTCTTCTATCACTTTGTTATCGCTATCTTAGCTAGAAATTCTAGTAGTTTTTTTATTTTTTATTTCTACTAGGGCTATTAATTGGTTCTATTTCTCAGATTCGTCCCGATTTTCTCCTCATCAGATATCATACCTGCTCAAGCTCATACATGGTCACCGCTGTTTATGGGATTATGATAATTGTGATTTTGGAAATATTGTTAAAACGGATCTAGCGTGGAAGATTATAGCCGAGGGTGTCAAAGTAGAAGGTATGTGATTGATCGCATTTCTAGATGAAAACTTTAAAATGGTTATCAAAGAAGTGATGAAATGAGTTTAAGAATTATTGCTTACTCATTCCAATAAATAACACTCCATCTAAATATAATCTTCTTTTTTAACTATGAAAATATTCTGGTTAGTTCATAATTGGGACATGGAGTTATTTTGGTCCCAGTGGAAATGGATTAGTTAATGTTGCTGTAAAAAAAAGTTCCCATATAACATATTTTTGGTAGAAGATTGAAGATTTTAAAAGCATCAAGAAATATTTACCAGTTTTGTACTACATAGTGAAAAGTTCTAATATATTAAGCATTGAGGAAAATAATACGAAGTATTTATTAACTCTTTATTAATTAACATATAGATGATATGCTTTTTTTTTGTTTATTAGTGCAATGATCATATATAATAAAAACCATTTTAACTTATCTTTCTTACCGCTTTCTGTTTAATTGTTTAACATTTATATTCACTTCATTGCATATAAAACTTATGTTATTCAGAAAGTCAAATTCGCAGTTTGTGGAATACTGTATGGAATACCTGTGCCTTGACAACTGTCGATAGAAATCCCATTTGGACGCAGTTATCTATGATGTCACATGCAACTCGGTCCCAAACAATACAGAGATTTGAAATAAAAAGGTGAGAAATACTATATATACCTAAACGATGATCTTTGCAAGTATGAATATCCATCTTATATCGCAGTATTACGCCATCAAAACGAGCATTCAAGAAGAAAGTGTCATGGTCTCGATTCGATTATTTCAACCTGTCTGGACATATTTTTGTGCTTCCTAGGCGGTTTGCTTGTGTAGAGATTATCAAGGCTGGTCCCAGCAAAATTATTTGGCAAGTTACTTATATTTCATGTAATGGATTTGTTTTTTCTGGACACTTATTTCTAATTATTCCTACTGTGTACAAAAATAATCAAATATAATAAGGGGATGTGTTGACAAGTGCAATTTTAGTTCCGCAGCAGATCTTAAAACAGAAGAAAACGTGGTAATTCGTAAAGCTTCGATTAGAGATGCCTCCCAATGCGTCAGAGAGTACTGGAACTTGAGCATGTGTAGACTGCTATCACATCCAAATGTTAGTTGTATTCACTACAAAAATAATTAGACTCATGTTTTTTTATCAAATTATATTTCAAATATTAAAGGCTTATTATTTAAATATATTTATAACGATAGATAAGCTAAAATCATTGAGTTAAAGTTATGATAACTGACCTTTTAGATAATGAGCACAATCGATGCCTTTGAGGCCGAAGGTGACTTATATACGGTAACCGAGTTTATGGATGGAAGATTAACTGATATTATAGATGAACACCTTAATCATTTCGTCATTGCACGAATTATTTACCAATTATTATCGGCTCTACAGCAATTGCATTCAAATGACCTATATCATGGGGTCAGTTCATATTCTCAAGCATATATTAGACACAAAGTAACAACTTGCAACTTATATAGGACCTAAAAAAAGCTATTTCAGAACATTACGTTGAATTCAGTATATGTAAATACTGATGCTACACTCAAACTTTCTTCATATGGTGAAATAACTGAAA
Source organism: Heterorhabditis bacteriophora (assembly GCA_964036235.1). Lineage (NCBI taxonomy): Eukaryota > Metazoa > Nematoda > Chromadorea > Rhabditida > Heterorhabditidae > Heterorhabditis > Heterorhabditis bacteriophora. Next base: position 1,513,695 of record OZ038425.1, on the reverse strand, counting down.
TGAAACCCAGTGATGATAAATTTAAAGGTCATTTATGGTCAATTATTCTCTAAAATTAGCTACACTATACATCAACTTTAACTGAGCTATATGCCACTTGAGGCATAATGTAATTCTGCTTTAACAATTAACTTTCGAATTTTCAGAAGATGTCAAATCTATTGGTTTTATTATGTCTCGCCTTCTCTTAGAAGAAAACTCATTCCTCAAACTATCAAAAATACGTAGTGGTAAAGACGTAGAGTGGAGACCTATACTACAAGGAAACATTGATTCTGGGCTAATAGGTGATTTATTAATGACATATCCTAAGTTCTAGTAAAGCATCACAAATGTTAGTATTAAAGATTAATAGTATGCATTCTAGATTTTCATGCCAGAAATATGTTATATCTCCTACTAGACGGAAGATCTAATTTATCCGATTTACTGCAACATCCATATTTACTAACATTTCGTAGAAATGAACGAGTATCGAAATTAAATATAGGGATTGAAAGAAGGAATTTCTCTCAAAAACCTTATACAGAAGTTCACAGTAAGTTAATATAGCTAAATCATCACATACATACACGCATATTTACACAAAAATCAGTTAATTATTGGCCAATTTATATAAAATATTTTCAGAACTATTGCGAGAAGAACTCAACTACTTTAATATTTCCACTACTGTAGAAAATTGGACAACTTGAGTAATATAGAACAATGTTATTAACTGTTTATGTTAACTTAGATCTTAAATATTGTATGTTGTTATCAAACAAAAAATGAATGGCTCAAGTCAAAGTTACATTTTTTTATAAAGCGCTCAAAATGATCTCCAATAATGCGGTAAATGCCATATTATTTCATCAAATAATATCTCTATATTTGTATTAATAAATATATATCTTGGAAAGAATCGTATTCCCAAAAATATTATTCTTCGTGAAAATAAAATGTCTACCTGTGATATCCTTTGTTGCTATGCAGTTCTAAACAAATGTGTTTCAATACAGAATAGATTTAGCCAACATTTCTGGTAATGATGACTTATGAAGCAAAGTTGTAATTGCGCATATGATGTAGATCCATCAAGATAAATAACAGGTCTTCTAAACTCTTTCTAATTTGTATAAGTATTAAAGTTTTTGATTGATTATCTTAATCTTTATTGATTAAATATTGTCTATGTAAGAAGATATCTAAATCTATTATTTTTAAGTCCAATATATCCTAAAAGTTGTGGTATTTGCTTCTTTACATAGATAACACTTTTGAATATGGTCACATAAATTAAAGGAATTAATATTCTTATAGAATTTCTGTGAATGTATTATACTTTAGCAAAACAATTATTTTCTAGAATAAATGTTTAACGAAAGGATATCTACTTCAAGAAATATTACGCTCTATTAACAATACACTGTATTATTACGGTATTATCCGCGGTGTATGAAAAGTGTACGTATGTGTCAATATCAATTCACAGTAATTCACGTGCCGCTATCTACTTTTTAATTGCTGGCCTAAAATTTTGTGGTAGTTTGTTCCTCACAATTCAAATAAACTTTGTTTGTATTATTTACCCTTTACATAGTAATTTTTAAGCATTATTGTTGTGGTATCGAATTGTAAATTTAAGAAGGATATTAGAGAGGTAATCTAAGGAACTAGTACATGCAGTTTATTCATTACATTTAAATACGGGTTTGGAATGTACTGTAATGTTAGATTTAAGTATATTAATTCCAATAATTATATATACCTTAACGTTGTTCTTCTGGGCCTAAGTTTTTGTTTCTTTTGGTAGTTTAAAAAATGTTAAAAGTTTCAGAACATGGGTGCCTATAAGTATATGCAAGAAATATGGCGTAAGAAGCAATCTGATGTGCTGCGCTATATTCTCCGTGTCCGAACTTGGCAATACAGGCAACTTTCTGCTGTTCATCGTGTATCGCGCCCCACTAGGCCTGAAAAGGCACGTAGGATGGGATACAGAGCAAAACAAGGTGGGCCATTTTTTGAAAGAAGCATTGTTTTTAAACTAGTTTTCACCGAGAAGTATCGATGTATATCTAATTTATATTAGATTAAACATTTTGTTTATGTTGATAAATAGATTAGTAAACTGCATACTGTGTGTATTTCATTTAAAATTACTCTAATATTAAAGGTTACGTGATTTACCGCGTCCGTGTTCGTCGTGGAAATCGTAAACGTCCTGTCACCAAGGGTCAGACGTATGGAAAGCCTAAAACTCATGGCGTTAATGAGCTGAAGTATGCTCGTTCCAAGCAAGCTATTGCTGAGGTACATTTACTTTACCATTCATACAAGAACTTATTTATCTTATGATTCTGGGCAATTTATATTGAAATGAATGTTATAATATCCGTTTGTGAAAATCACTTCACTTTTTGTTTTATACTATAGGTAATTATGAATATAGCCTAGATCAGTATACTTTTAGGAGCGAGCTGGTCGACGCCTTGGCTCTCTTCGTGTGCTCAACTCGTATTGGGTTGGAGAAGATTCCACTTATAAGTTCTATGAAGTTGTGTTAGTAGATCCTTTCCATAAGGCTATTCGACGTAATGCTGACACTCAATGGATTACCAAACCCGTACACAAACATCGTGAGCTCCGTGGTCTTACTTCCGCTGGAAAGAAATCTCGTGGACTTGGAAAGGGATGGAGATTCGCAGCAACCCGTGGAGGATCTCGTGCCAAAAACTGGAAACGCAAAAATACTTCTGTTTTCCGTAGAAAGCGTTAATTTTCTTCCATATTTATTATTTTGGTTCGTTCTTTGTTGTACTACCAGAATAATAAGGTTGTTTATAATTTATTCGTTCATGCATGAGGATGGGAGTAGCCATTAACATGCTTTACATTGAGTACCATTAGGTGTATTGTTATGGTATTTGACTGTTATAGACATTAATGATTCATATAATAAGAAAGATGAACACATCGAAAGAAGGATCTGTAGCTCGTGCAATTCACGAAAAGCTGCACAGTTTTTTCTCGGTATTTATTTCGATTCTAATTTAAGAAAAGTAGAAATAGAAATAGATATTTTAGCCTATACACTTGGAAGTCGTTTGTGAGAGTTATATGCATAATGTGCCGAAAGGATCAGAGAAGCACTTCCGGGTCCAGATTGTTAGTGAGAAGTTTGAGGGCTGTTCCGTTATACAGGTACAATCCGTTCGTGGTATTGATAGCAGGGTTATGGCGGACAGTGGTTGTTGCAGAGGCATCGCTTAGTAAATTCGTGTCTTGCTGATGAACTTTCCGGGCATGTACATGCGTTGAGGATAGACGCTATCCCTCCAAGTAAATGGATGGGGCAAAAAACACCTGAAAGTCCGCACTGCAGAGGTGGAGGAGGATTATAAATTAGCTAATTTTCAACACAATATTGAGATGATAGATATGCTTTGTTCGTTTTAATTTATTTTATGAGTCAATATTATATAATTCTTCTAGAGCCCAAACAATTGTTAGTTTCTACGTATCCATACACTAGTTCATGAATAATGAATATTAAAATAATTATCCCATTTAATTTAAGTATAAATACGTTCAATGTATATCGTGATTTACTGCTAGTATCTTGGTCGCCATTATGGGTTTTTTTTAGTATTTATATTTTTGAAAACATAAATTTGATTTTGAAGTGTTGTATTGATTTAATAGTTCAGTTGTCTTGAAAATGATTCTGTACTCTGGATTTAAACTATATGCAGTAAGAATGTGAAGATCTCATTTTACCAATTGGGGGTGTATACATCGGTGTATTTAGAACTACAGATTGCTTGTGTTTTATGTTAAAAAGCGCGTAGATATTGATGTACTCGTGGAATTTCGCAATCAGTACTTGGTCAGCTGCCACTTAGAAATTTCGAGATCGTAGTTTATTGTATAGGGTGGCTTCCACTTATTTCTTATATTGTTCTATTATATGAGTTAATGCAAATTAAAATTGAATAGTATATGTACAAGGTTATTTTTTAAAATATGAATTTGAGGTTGCAATGTTATCTCGACTAGTGCTTCGTACGTATCCATTAAGCATTCGTCCTATTTCCAATTCGTCTACTAAATTCGCCAGATTTGGTGGAGGGTCATCTGGTTTCCAATCTCGTTTTTCTCAACAAACGGTATATATATATATATGTTTTGTCGCTAATATTAGAGAAAGAATTTTATAATACGTTATAGTGGTGAAAAAGGAGAGATTTTAGTTTTTAATTCAGGGTTTTGGAGTCCGAGTAGCTCCTACACTAAAGGAACGTCTTTTGGGCCCTACAACTGGAAAACGTGAGCCTTTATTGCTAAATTGAACCTCTATTTTCAATTGTTGCATTTTTCTTGTCACGCTATCTATTTTACTTTTTTAAAGCATTTTTGTATGGTACGTATGCTTTGGCTGGAGCATCTTTATTTGGAGTAGGTGCATTAATGTATTACGGGCTCATCTCAAAAGAAACATCTATCCTACAAAACAGCGCGTAAGTTTAACAGGTTGTTTCTATTATTTTAATTTATTGACTTTTGCTGAAAATATTATACTAAATATTGATTCAAATGTTCTAGGCTATGGCCTAAGTATGTATGTGACCGTCTATCAATGACATATTCTTATCTAGCTGGTAGTTTAGCAGTAACTGCAGCTAGTGGAGTAGCTGCAACTCGCAGTCCAGCGATAATGAGAATAACCCAAGCGGGAGGATTGATGGCTAGTTTTTTACATCTGTAGTCTATAAAATTCCTAGACTTTTGTGTTATAGGTTTAATAAGGATGTAAACCAAAATTACAAAGGCCAAGGAGATTAGTTTTTGACTTCAACTATTTCATATTTGTTTACTGTTTCAGAGCATGATTGGTACATTGGCAGTCATTATTGGTACTGGAATGTTATGTCGGTCAATAGATTATGATAACACCATGTATAAACATCTAGCCTGGATGTTACATTGTGGTAAATTTCCTTTATTTTTGCTCTTAAATAGTTTCCTACTTGTGATTAAGTATGTTCAAAAATTATGATCCAGTATGATTCATTCTACTTTATAAAAGGTTTTGGTAAAAATATAATTTCGACTTGACCCGGATAAAAGTTCAAAGGACGGGAAACCATATTACGATCATAATGCTTAATTTGTATACGGAACTTTCTTATTTTTTTGTTTGTTAAAATTCCTGTTTGAGGTGCTATGGGTGCTGTACTTGCTCCAATGTGCTACCTTGGAGGGCCTGTATTAATGCGTGCTGCTTGGTATACAGCTGGCATAGTTGCTGGTATTTTCTATTTTTATTTTCCTTTTAGATATGGTTAACTAAAAGTACAGTAGCTGCATAGCATTTTTAAAATGTGCGTAGTATACACGGTTTTGTTATAGGCCTCTCGGCAACTGCGATAACTGCTCCATCAGAAAAATTCTTGATGATATCTGGTCCACTTGCCATGGGTCTTGGTGTTGTATTTGTTGCCAATATCGGTACATTTTTCTTACCACCTGGAAGCGCTCTGGGAGCTGGTAAGTTTAGTTTGTTCAATGTTCAAATATTCTTGCATTTTTTGTTCATATATTTTGTCAAATCTATGATTTCGAGTACAAGAGCATTAATACGTTTAATTTTCCGGTTTGACTTCCATTGTACTTTATGGCGGTCTCATTTTATTCTCTGCATTCTTACTTTATAATACACAACGATTGGTGAAACAGGCGGAGATGCATCCACAAAGGAGTCAATTTTATGGAGAAACTATGCAAATGAGGAGTTTCGATCCTATTAATGCGTATGTTTATAACTATGATTTCTCTGAAGATAGTTTAAAATCTTAATTTCTGCTTTTTTACAAACATTTCATGTAGTTTTGTTTTATTACCACTTTCTCATGATAGCTTTCATACACCACCATTCTTTATTATATGCATATAGTTTGTTCTGATTAAAATAATTTCATTTACGAGTAGTAGGAATGCATTTTTTCCAGCGTAATATTTTTGATGATATAGCAGTCCCAAGGAATATTTAAACATGTATATTAGTAGAGTGAGTTTTGAAACCTGCTTGAGATACGGCGCGCTAAATATAGCGCCTATATAGTGCATCGCGAACTCTAACCGGTTGCCCGAATGATCTCCGGTGGTCCGGTGTGCAGGCTTCAAACCTGTAGGCGATTAGCGTCGCAGTGGTTCGATTCCACCTTTCGGGTGTGGAATTATGATGAGTGGTGTAGTATCCACGCAATCCATTTTAAATTATCCGAGCAATTTAATTGCTATTATTACTAGATCCAATGAGCATCGTTAAATAATATACTACATCGGGATCTTCTATGTATTGGATTTAAATAGGATCTTTTTTATTTCAGACAATTGTCTATTTATATGGATGTCTTGAATATATTTATCCGAATGGCAATGATTATGAGCGGCATGGGCGGTAATAGAAGAAAGTAGATAAAGTAAATAATCTTGTGGATTGTGTAGTAATTTCCAGATCCTACGGATTATATTGTATTACCTGTGTTGTGAATAAAAGTATATACATGTTGTTATTACTTTTCAAGCTAGGTTGTTTATGGTCCATATAGGGGAGAGAGAAGATCATTGATTCAGGAAATGAATCACGTTTGCAAATATAGTCATTATGTCCCAGTTGTACTAGGTGGAGAGCACTTAGCATGTGTCAGCGGGAACTCGGGGAACAAGTAGATGGTAATTGTGGCTTAATTATCTATCATCTGATGGGAATCCCACACATTGTTAAGCTGCATTCTTTTGTAGTAGTCGTTTCTAGTATTCATAGCTTTTAAACTTATGATGATGCTCTAGTACCTGTTCGAGAAGCTATCCACTAATCGCTGTGCATTATCAGTTCCCAATGCTTGATCTTGTTTGGTCAGTGCTAACTGGTACAGAGCTCGTTTGGAATGATATAAAAGTGCTTAGGCTAGATGGCTGAAGATAAGATGTTTTCTACTGTTTATTTGTTATTTTCCGTAATTATTTGTTTTTTATTCTTCTATTTTTCTGTAAAATATTGCCATTATTTATGCTATATTAGCTAAAGTAGCAATTTCTTGTAGTAGATGGGTACGCAGAAAATTATTCTTGCTACTACATGCGTGGGCTCGGCTGTATCAATTGCTGCTGCTCTCTGCATTACTCTTTCATTGCTTAGCGATATTAATTCTTTTTATGATGAGGTTATCGTGGACCTTGTTGAGTTCAAGGTGAGAAATTCAGGTATAATATGTCATCTTATTATAAATTAATTGTAATATGGTTATTTCGATATTAAAAGCCTCTGAGAAGGGATGAACTAAAAGTGAATAACACATAGAGTAATCCATTTTTAGGGCTATGCTGATGATGCCTGGCAACAGATGATGAAAACAAACAGAGATGATGATCAAAAAGCCGAGAGTGTCCTCCTGAGAAGAATACGTCGACAATACGAAATACCTCCTCAAGGTGCTGCTGCTATCAGTTCTAATGCCAGAGAGCAATGTGGTAAGTGGAGAACTGAACTAAAGCCGGCCATTCGATTTTTAGATTATTTGACAAAGTTATAATTTAATCTATTTTTTGCAATATTTTTTACTATTATTAATTAATTTACTTCGTTTCTAAATGACTAATGCAATCTATATTAAAATGAATTTTTACTGACACAAATATATTTAATGATTGTTAGGTGTCAAATATCTTTAGACTGTGGTATATCGAACAAAAAGTGTCCTGCTGGGCCTCCTGGTCCACCTGGTAAGCCAGGAACTCCTGGAGGTAAGAATTAGACTAATTTTTTCGTATAATTTATTTAGTCATTGCCTTAATATTTGCTAATTTTTATATTTATTACTAAGACTTTTCTGACAATTTTGCCGTATAGGATAATTACTAAGAACACTTATAAAATTTGATGTAGATGAAATATCTAAACATTCAGTTCTCAGAGAATGGTATTCCTGGCGAGGATGGACACCCAGGAATACCAGCTATGACTATGATAGCAATGCATATGATGAAGGGATGCATTAAGTGTCCCGCAGGTGAAATGGGGCCACCTGGACCTGACGGACCACCTGGCCCTTCTGGACCAGATGGGCAACCTGGAAAGGTTTGGACCAATTTACTAAATGAAGTATTCAGTATTTCACTTTATAACTCATAATTATTTGGATACAGGCTGGTGAGGGTGGTGGTGTGGGAGAACCTGGTCCAGCAGGACCCCCTGGGCCGCCTGGGCCTGATGGAAAACCCGGTCAAGACGGAAATCCAGGACCTGAAGGTAGCATAACCTATATTTTTTGCTTTTATTTTAAATCTATTTTTTTTCTCTTATTCCAACCTTCCAGAATAGTTACAATTTTTCCATATGTAATGAAATATGTAATCATTGTTCGACTACCCTGAGATATTCTATGGATATAATTATAGAATTGTAACCTGGTTAAATATTCCATCAACGCTCTTCTTTTTCAAACTAATTACACTTCAACCTGACAATCGCTTGGTTTCTAGTAAATTATTTTTCATAGATCATGTTGTATACTGCCATTTTGCGAATTAACCATGAATTAGAATTGCGATTATCGAAGATTACTTTAAATGATATATTAAGCCTAACAAAAAATAGCTTTCTTCAAATTCTTCCATAAGGACCAGAGTTCAAGGCTAAATACTTAAAAATAAAAAAAATACCATTTTTGAGATGTATCTTCCTAATTTTCTTTTAAAAAGTGATAAAGGACAATTTAAATTTGATATTAGCATATAAGAGCTTTTTTTATTTCTAGGAACAAAATAGTTTTTAATATCTTATTGTTACTATTAATAGTAAGTCCGGCTATTCGGTAGTTATGCTTATCTTTTATTTCGAAACTACACCGTAATAATCGTTATATTGACAAACTTGGACAAGATTCTTATAAGTATAACACAGTTTCTTTATAGTTACTACAATTAACTACTAGCAAAGGTACACTAAGTGTTTTAGGAAGCGCTGGAACAAAGAAAATTAATAGCCCTGGACCCACAGGACCACCAGGACCACCAGGAGAAAGCGGTCCTGCTGGAAAGGTCTTTATTATTACAAAAAAATTTATATCAAATCAAGTTATAGATAAGCCTGTTTTTAAAATGTTTTTCATATATCTTCCTATTATTTCATAACCACAATCTTTATCATGGATTAAACTCTACAAATAGAAAAAGGCTTATATTATAGGATGGAGCTGATAGTTCTCCTGGACCAGTAGGACAACAAGGCCCTCCAGGTCCAGCAGGTAAAGATGGAGCACCAGGTCCTAGTGGACCGCCTGGTAAAACTGGAGCAGACGGGTCTCCTGGTCCAGATGCAGCTTATTGTCCGTGCCCTCCACGAACATCAACCTTATCTGAGCGTGCAGCTGACACTGTGGCAAGGGAAACAATATCTGGTGAAACTTCAAGCAAAAGACGTAGCATCAGTGAAGATGGTAGTATAAAAAGAGAAGTCTCTATAGGAGGAGGAATTCTTGTTGAAAGACGAGGTGCGGCTCCACCCACTGCACAAGCAGCTAAAAGTCCAGCATATCCTGTTGACGAAGTCCTCTGATTCATTAAGATTCATTAATCATATTTATAATAAATTTTTATTATGTTGGTAATTTATAGTGCAGATTACTTAATATATTTTCAACGTTCACTTAGATTATGAAGGATATCCTATTTAGTCATAAGAAATCACAAGGTTTCCAGTTATAAAACTTTCCATATAGAATTTAAGCTACGTGGGAGCTCAAGCAAATCGTATATTGATAGATTTATACTTTATCTTCACGTTTATTTATCATTCAAGAGATCATGCAATTTTTAGTAAACACGCCTATTTCCGCTAATATTCGGTAACAAGACACATACACAAGGAAATCATCTTCAATTATTCTGAAAGATAACCCCATTTTTCATCACAATAATTGTTTTATATCAAAACTGCACTTCATACTGTTTATTGTTTGAATTTTTTCAAGAAAGATTGTTCCGTTGAATACCCAAAGTAAAATATTAGTGAAAAGTTACTGTTTGCCCACTAGATCTATTCACAAAGTGGTATTCAAGCGATGGTGAATTACAACCAATCTCTATGCCTTTTAAAGTTTATTCTTCAGTATGAACCTCGCTATTGTCGAGGTGTAATATGTATCATCTTGAAAACTACACGTAGATGGAAACTGTAGTTTGAACTATGTATGTCGGTGTGGCGTCCTTTCCCATTGGATATAAATGTGACCTCACTTGCTATATTTTACCCCAAGATGATACATTTGTATTAGTCTCCTCTTGAGTAATCGATTTAAGCACTGATTTGGTAGATTTCATATATCCTTGGCTAATGTAAGAGGCGTTTATTTCCTATTTGATGGCTCTAATTTCAATCACTTATTCATATACTCACTTCCTAACTTCTAATCAGTGTTGGATATGATTATAGGCATTTTTTATCTTGTTTTGTTAGTTAAATTTGTCATCGGGGTCTAACTATGTATCAAATCATATAACAAATAAAATAAATCTGGTGTTTGCTAGCTACCTCTCAAATCACCTGTGTAATATCTGAAATTATCAAATTTAGCAGATAACTAAATAAATTCAATTTCCCATTACGATTTTTAGTTACAATTTCTGCTTTCTAGGTGGTGAATATTATAATATTCTCAAATTAAAATTTGAAGTATAAAGAAACTTTTTCTATAGTCCAATTTACAGAACAATCACTGGTTCTTTATATCATGTATTATATAGGTTACGAATAAGAATTTGGTAAAAAGGCTTAATGTATTCGAACAAAATAAGAGAGTAAAATCCAACAATATTTAAAATATCCTTTACCAAAATATTGTCTGTAATTATTTCACTAAAAAAATGGTATATAAATTAATGCGATGAAATTCATGGCTTATGCGTCTATCAATGTGTGGTAAAAATATGTATTAATTTTTGTAATGATCACACTAATAAAATCTACTCATACTATTATCTTTTAATTTTCCTAACTTTTTTGCTTTCATCTTTCATGAGAATTTTTTATTTATTATTATTTAACTTAATTTTGATGTTTGTGGATTTCCTCCGAATTTCATTACACGCATTCCAACGGTTACAAGCAAAAACAAAATCACTATAAGCCTCAAAAAATCTCTAAGAATTAAACTCCAAAATACAGTTCTATTAAATTTTTGAAAATTTCATGTAAAACAATATTAGCACTGTATCTAACACTATTAACACTTTATCTAAAACACCCATGCGGCATATTTTGTGCCTTTTACTACCAAAAAATAAGAGAACATCGGAATCATTAACAAATTCTAAATTCTCCATTCCTCTCAAAACATGTTCCTTTGCCCCAATATATGACCCTTCACTGCTGCACAGCTGAATGGAACTGACATGATCTGCAATGGAACGCTGCTAGTCCCATAATATTACGGGATCTCGGAAGTCCAGTGGAAGAAACTGTTGGTACAGTGGTTTATGGACATCATTTCATCAATGTATGTGCGACTAACAGCAACTTGGAACTATTCTTACAACATAACTAGTTACTGAACACTAATTTCTATCTCAAGTAAAATACTTTGGATGATCTCTAGTTTGGAAATATCTCTTTCCCGTCGGCTCAGAATATGCCTGCTATACGGGATAAGAAAGCCCTCTTCTCCCCTGATGGAGGGTGGTGGATGGAATGATGGTATTGCTTTCAGTCTGACGCATTTGAGGATGGAACGAGGCTTCTTTGATTTCTAGTCTAAGTATCATTCGGAAGTGGCTCGAAGACGTCTTCGCTTTTCCAATGTTCATTCACCTCTATATTCGGAGGAAACTATCACTGGTGATAGTGTTGTCACGTAGTCTAATGCTTTGTTCTGGGAGATCGCGATGAACTGTTTGATTCCTCCAAATGTTTGGGATTTTTTTTAATGGAGAGACTCAGAGATAGAGGGAACGTGATTATATCTAATTCTTCACCGCTTCCAATTGGCTGTGCAACAGCGATGTGTGACATATTGAGACAAAAGAGCATGTTTTGAGAGTTATGAAGAGTTGCAGTTGATATTTTTTATTTTAAAAATATTTTAAAGAGGGACAGTCAACTTGTCTTCGCTACTGTTCATGCTAACAAAGAAGAGCTAACGGAAGAACTTGCTGCTGCTATGCAACGCTTATGGAAAGATGAAGGAGTGCGGGAATGTTATCGACGTAGCAATGAGTACCAGATTGATGATAGTGCCAAATAGTGGGTGACGTGGAAGAAGTAGTATCTTTTATTATTATATATATCTGAAAGTTAATCATAGAATTATTAATAAGTGTTAACGAAATCGTGAATGGACTAAAGTGAGGCTAGGATGTCTTGTTAAAGATGCATGGAATAATTGGAATATTAGCAGAAATACTAAAAGATTTTAAATTATACAAATAGCAAATTAGTATTTTGTGATGTAAAACCAAGACGAGTCTGAGATTCTATATAGTCAAGATTCAAATTAGTTTATAAACATATTCTAATCTCGTTGTTTAACAGACATCTTTTAAATAACTGCTGAAAAATCAGCAAGTTCTCAACCAATTCACACTGTTGATCTTCTATTGGAGCTGTTTTAAATCATTTTAAGATAGTGAAAGTCATTAACTCCACATGCCTACATAATGAAATGGAAGTGGTAAGGCACTTATTTTCCACTCTTAAATGATAGATGAACTCAGGCTCTTAAATTTTTCCCAGCTATCCAAATTTAGATAGTGATGCATGTTGCTTTTGCAGACGTGCAGATGTCCTTATACCCTGCCAAACATTAATGGTTTTCTTGACATAGTATAAATTAACTAACGGTTTGCAGTTTTAAAACATCCCTTTCCGTTAATACTGGATAAAATAGGTAATTAAATAATGGTACAGTGGCGCTCAAAATTACTACTAACAAATTGCGTCGAGGGCACATAAGTGCACTATCGATTGTAATTCTCTTCTGAATGATCTACTTTGTATTCTAATTAAAGATTCGGTTTCAGCACGAAATTGCGGTTCCTCCCTGCATAGTTTTCTTAGTTTTATTCAAAGTTGACTTTGATGAGAAAGCGAATATCTCAGATCCGCGGAATTATTATAGGGAATATAAGTGGACCACAAAAGGCGTCAATCATCTAGTATTATGATTACTATTCTATAGTCCATTTTTTCTTGATGAATTGTAGTACTTTTTACTTCTATGCTCTGTTGGGAGTCACCAAAGTAGGGTCCACCAAACGGCAGGATTAGTTTCTGTTAAAGTTTGGGAAAACTAGGACCCAAAAACGAAGGTTTTATTTATTTATTTTGTTACCTATCGCTTCTCTATTGATACCAGAAGTCATGCGGTGGCCTTGTGGTGTAGGTCATGCGAAATCAGGCAAGCAGCGTAGGATCGGTTCCATTCGAGAACCGAAAGGCGACTTCATTTCTTTCTCCTTCTTATTGTCAAACTCGTCCCATGGAAAGCTGCGCAACAATTGCCATCCGAAATAGCTGTTTGTGAGTGAGGATAGTTGGGTCAAACATGACGAAGTGTTTCAGTTGACAGGTAAAGAAATTCCCTCGCATAAGAACAGTCTCTCTGTGACGAGTGCAAACGATAGCCTAAGAGCATAGAAACAAAGCAGTTTATTCGTCCAACACACATAGCTTACTTTGGCTGTTTTTATACAAAAATGTATAAAAATTCATACAACACTAATCATTTACGCAACACAGCAAGTGCTGTCGTGGCCTAGTGGTGGTTGTCGGCGCATAAGATGGCGTGGTCACGGTACCGATCCCGTCCTGTCCGTTTTTGATCTCCTCAACTATTCAGTAATAGCTGATTATTTATTGTGCCTATGTGCCACCCCGGCTGATGTACGGAACAGGCCCAAGTGGGGGTTTCCGCTATTCGTGAAATAAACCGCAGACGACCGAGGCAGCGGTGAGTTTTTCGGTGCACTTCGATGTGGGTTTGAAGACTGCGACAGAGATGTAAGTTTACTGGTGAGTTTTCCTTTATATTTTTTTTCAGTACTCTCCTGAGCAGAGGCGTTTGCCTCAGTGCTCTTTTCCCACCTCCCCTTCGGGAGGAGAATGGGATAATTTTGGACGCTTCTGAAGCGTTCGGCACTTGGGTGCTGAACTGTTTCAGGAGCTTATTGGCACTAAAGTGCCTTTGGACCCTGACGGGTCACGCTGAAAAAGAATGGAAAAACGAATCTATACCCAATTTTTTTTCTCTGCGTCTCCTATCTCTCGACAGCAAAAACCAAACCCGCGTTAGCTACGGAAACCGAAAAGCGTTTATGTCTTTGAATTTTCAAGTTTCTTCGGGCTTCAAAAGCCCTTCGAAAGCCACTCACTGCGAGTGGCTGGACACGACCAGAACTACCTTCCGGAAAGGGAAGGTAGGATATGGTCTTTTGGAGGGAATACTACCCTATACCCTTTAAGGGTTGGGGTAGTATCCTTCCTAATTTTGGAGACCTCAGCCTAGAGGTAGCTAAGGTTCTATCTATATATAAAAGAATAGTATATAATACATCATTTTAAATCCTGAAAAATTTGGGCATGACCTCCCCTTATATTCAAGGTATTGGCACCTAGGTGCCAATAAGCTCCTGAAACAGTTCAGCACCCAAGTGCCGAACGCTTCAGAAGCGTCCAAAATTATCCCATTCTCCTCCCGAAGGGGAGGTGGGAAAAGAGCACTGAGGTAAACGCCTCTGCTCAGGAGAGTACTGAAAAAAAATAAAAAGGAAAACTCACCAGTAAACTTACATCTCTGTCGCAGTCTTCAAACCCACATCGAAGTGCACCGAAAAACTCACCGCTGCATCGGTCGTCTGCGGTTTATTTCACGAATAGCGGAAACCCCCACTTGGGCCTGTTCCGTACATCAGCCGGGGTGGCACATAGGCACAATAAATAATCAGCTATTACTGAATAGTTGAGGAGATCAAAAACGGACAGGACGGGATCGGTACCGTGACCACGCCATCTTATGCGCCGACAACCACCACTAGGCCACGACAGCACTTGCTGTGTTGCGTAAATGATTAGTGTTGTATGAATTTTTATACATTTTTGTATAAAAACAGCCAAAGTAAGCTATGTGTGTTGGACGAATAAACTGCTTTGTTTCTATGCTCTTAGGCTATCGTTTGCACTCGTCACAGAGAGACTGTTCTTATGCGAGGGAATTTCTTTACCTGTCAACTGAAACACTTCGTCATGTTTGACCCAACTATCCTCACTCACAAACAGCTATTTCGGATGGCAATTGTTGCGCAGCTTTCCATGGGACGAGTTTCGCAATAAGGTATATGCAGGGAAGGAGACGGCCCCTGGGAACTCAGCGGAACCGATCCTACGTTCCCAATCCCACTTCGCATGACCGACACGCAAGGCCATCAGAGAACTTGTAGCTGAGAGTGACGAACGGTAGAAGATACCTGGCAATGTCTTGGCCGGTGATCTGCTACTAGCTAACACTTTTTTTTAATGCTTTTGAATTTGCTAGTTTGTTTGGACTTTAAAAGTTCTTCAAGAAGCCAATCAGTAGGAGTGGCAGGAACCATATAGAAATGGACTGGGACCTCTTCATATCGCAGAAGGTATAATGGATAGTACTTCTTACGTAAGAATGCTAGAGAACAACCTTCTACCATATGTTAAAGGCAAAGGTTGGGTCGAAATAGGATATTCCAACAGGATAACGATCCAAAATAGTCAAGTAACGCCACGAAACGTTGGCTCCATCGGAAGAAAATCACCAAAATGGAGTGTTCGTCCCGGAATCCAGACTTGAATCCCATAGTACACCTATGGAACGATGTAGAAAAGGAGGTACAGAGGCAAAAACCATCCAATATTAAAGCATTAGAAGCAGTTATGAAGAAAGCTTGGACTGAGACTCCATTCGAACGTTGTGCTAACCTTGTAGACTCTATGCCACGACGCTATGCCGTAGTTATCAAGAATTTCGGGTATCCTACGAAGTATTAGTTATGTACCAACTTATTGTTATTGCTGTTGTTAATAACATTTTGTTTGCATCAAGTTTTAGTGTTTTTAAATCAACGCTTGAGGGTGCCTTAAGTATATGGCTGCCACTGTATGTCGTATCACTTACAGGCTTGTTGAAAGAATAGATTTTCTAAATTATTAAGTCATACTGTTATTTCTTTAATATAAAATACTTTAGCTAATGTTCTCCTCTATCATCATTTCTAGTACATTCTTTTCTTATAATATATAAATTACTAACGGCTTTGTCGTTGCTGACTTTGCGATCTAGTATTGTATCAAGCATTTGAAGAGAGCAATTAGATTATAGCTGCCAAATCACTTTTTCCACTATTGTAGAATTAATTTAGCTACAGTGGGACCAAAAAAAATGTTGATATATTGGAAAATTGAGAAATAAAATTGAAAACAAAACCCATTAAAACTACTTAATATGCATTTTATTACTGTAAGTTAAATACTGTTAATGAGGCAATTGAAGGTATTGGTCTTTTCCTTGTGACTTAAATCACAAGCATTAATGTCATTAAAGTTTACAACACCCATGAGGCTTGCTTAAGAAATTGCTCACTTAAGATCGAGTACGCCTCATGTTTAAGTCATCTCACTAGCGGTTACCAATTTCGAATACTTTCACTTTCATCGTACAACCTAAGATGAACGATTACTAATGTGCCAAACATGACGTATATTTTCATTTAACCTTATTGTGATCTTCAGATCTACAAATTTTCCACAGATTGTTTAAAGACAAATCTAATCCTTATTTGTAAATACAATTAACTACTTAAAATCTATCTCTATCTCTAATGAGTAGTGGCAATATTAATAATGTTCTATCAGATCTGAGGCAAATTGTTATCTTCTTGAACCTTTCCATCCTATTAGATAAAACTCATATTAGATTTCTTTCATATCGATAAAAAAATGAATCTAAAATTTGGCATTGAATGAAATATAGATAAATAGGATGTTTTCGCAAGTGCAGTGCCTATCTTACGTACATCAGAAATCTGAAAAATTACGTATTAAAACTAAATGACTGGGATTTTCTACGATTAACAAAGTTATAACAACGAAGATCAGTTCTTCAATAACAAGTGAATAATTATTAGTACTAAACATATCATTCAAAAATATATATATCTCAGTAACGAAAGGTAATTAAATTTTATTGAGGAAGGTTTAAGTCTGCACTACATTGACCTTGACAACTTCTCGATCTCATAGAGGAAGCTCTAAATCAATTTGTCTACGTGGTTTTACGGAAAACTCTTACGTTCTTAATGAGAGGCTTCAAACCACCAATCATCATTTATCTTAAGTCCTGTATTCAAAAACAAAGCTGATGTTTTGAATTCTACATGTTTCGTTTACAATGAGAAACATTTTCTTTCAGTTTTTTCCTAGTATTTTTTCATCATGGAACTAAGAAAACGATAAATACTATTTTTAAAGCAGTGCACGTCCATCCATTTACATATTTAAGCTGGTAAATCATTCTTTTTATTCTGAAAAACACTGACGCTTTCCAAAATTTTAGGTTTTGAGGTTGAGACATATAGTTCTTAGTTTTAAGAAACTGTGAAAATTATTAAAATAACTTTCCATTCTAACTTGAATACTAAGTGCTTATTCCTCTAGAACCATTCTAAGATAAAGTATCATCTAACGATGTTTGTAACGTGATTGTACCAACCTCGGATTAAGTGATTTCATCCATCCAGTTAATTTCAAATATGAATTAATTATTTTTGTTAAACGTTTCCTAATACTCGTTCAGTTCGTTTTCACCACTTTTTCACTCATAGTCTCGGCTTTTACGATAATTAAACGGGACATTGGATATGGTGTTTTTCCATCAAAACCATCCTCTATTATCCGAAACCACTACGAAGCCCATTAATTTTAAAATTTTCCTAAAGGACAGCTAATTCTTGATGGTAAAGCACCAAATTAGATAATTCAACTCCATGACTGGACTTGTAATATAGATTAGCGGCTTATGAATCTGCATAAAATATAAATCGTAATATCAGTAGTCAATGTTTTCTACGCATTAAGTGCAACTTTAATTAGTCTGTACGTTTTGTAGGGTGTGATTTTTCAGATAAAATGCATATTTTCATCTGGTTAACTACTCTGCTGACACTAGTGATCAGTCAACCCTTGTTTGGATTAGAAAAACAGATTCTCTACGGATTTCAGGATCCTGATGAGATCCAATGGTTACCCGAGGTGAGTTAACACTAATGTTAAATCAAAATATTTAAGTGCGGAAATAAACAAAATACTATACGTATACAATAAGCTTTGTCGGAACTTTATTAATCTTTTATAATCTAGTACCTTAACGCTATTACTATTACTACTTCTCAGAATAATACTATAAAGTATGCACTGCTTATATTCAAAATACACAATACGACAATATTCCTTAAATTTTACATTACTGCTAAGTGCATGCGCAGGAAAAATTGTAGTTGCGTGATGTAACGTGATTTTCCTACTAGTAAGTCAAGTGATTAAGTATGAATTTATTTTTATCGCTAGTACTTTTCATATATCATATTGACCAACGATTCTTCCGGAAATTTATGGGAATTACTTGACATCCCATGGCATAAATTAAATACAACATAATAAACCGATTCGAAGATGTAAAACTAAGGAAGAGTAAACATAAAGAATGTAGATAACAAGAACATGTAGCTGCTGCAAAAATAAAATCTATTAAAACTATATAAACTACATTTTCTGATTTTTACTTCGATGAAATGCTAATAAACTGAAACGCGCATTTTTGAGTACGTAGTAAGTGTAGAGACACTTGATGGTATTTATCCGTTAATTTTCTGAGTTCAGAAATTTCAACTCTGTTAGTAAAACCAGCTACAGTACACAATTAAAATACCCTCATCATAATGTCGAGTACGTTATTTATCATATCCTTATAATTCATATGATCTTATTTACTACCTAGATATCTAATAATACATTAAAAAATAACATTTGTTGTCATCTAAACTTACGCATCATAATTCTAGTATTTCCACTGATTTCATTTATATGGCGGAGAATAGAGAATAATTTCATTCTATAGTGCAAATCATGGTACTTAAAAAGGCATGTTTGCAGCAGTTTTCTTGGTAAGAGAAGCTACTTAGCAAAGTCATCTATAAATATTATGATTATACAAATAACGTGTTGGGTAGGAGCAGCGTAAATTATCTACTTGATAATTACATTTCCTGAGTGTTACTTAGGTATTTTTTGAAGATCTCTGAGAACATGACTTTAAGCTCTGCTTTTAACATTTAAAAATTATTAGTGTCAGAAGTTTCTAAATGATTCTCGGAAGGCAATACAATAAAACATAATTAATGAATTATTTCAGTCGAAAACATAGTGTACATAGAGCCCATCAATTTTAAAAGTATATCTAGGATATAAATTTCTTCTAACGTAGTTTAAAGAATAGCTAGTACTGATTTCCTAATAATTATGTACACTTGTCGCTAGCTAGACAGTACTTATTATACTATCAAATAATATGTACCAATGCCCCCATACATATGAAGATAACAAATTATTGATTATATAGAACACTTGTAATTAAGGAAAAGGCCTCACATAAAGAGAAACGAGGCCGCTTTTTAAACCTCATCGGACCTAATAACAGATTCACTGAACCATTTCGACAGGGAGTGATGAAAAAAAAAATCCGATCTGTTCAGATACCAGGTGAAGTCCGAACGTTATTAAAACAAAATAGGAGTAAATTAACAAACTGACCAATTAACTACCTCCAATTATTATTCATAACACTTTATCAAAAATTCCAAAACTAGTTCCAAATTTTATTTTAAAAATGGTAATCACCAACCGAAAAAGTGCTATTGGGAGCCTTTCCAGTAATGAAGTCTACATTATTTTAAAAATACTGTTATCAGTTTACATCTTAATTTTCCCAAAAAAAATTATTAAACAACATTTAATTCCAGATCCAATTATTTTTCCCTGCAGTGAAATGGAATGCCCGTTGTGAGATCCGTGTTTGATCTATGACTAATATGTTTACGTAATAATAGTAAGTGATAAATAAAAGAGCTCTGTTAGCTGAAACGTGTAAATTCGCGTGAAATAAAAAAGTAACAATAATCTATGGGAAAACAAAACAGACATTATAAATGTCATTGTAGGTACTAGTATTATACTAAAAACCTAGTTTTTGTAAAAATTAGCCAAAAGTATATCACTCACACAGCAAGGAAAGAGAATTTAAGACTTGGATATAAACATGAAAATTTCTAGGTAAATATAGTAAAGATGGGAACTGGTCAATAGTAATTACTGACTGTTCGTCAATTAAATTAACTCAGGTCTAACTCGATGTCCAAGTAATCAAAGAATTTAGTCAGTTGGTTGCGGAGTTCCTTACTTTCGGGTGATTCCATGTCCTCATCGATATTGACAGTTCTCAGATTTAATAATAGTTGGAGTTCAATAAACATGTTAACCATCAGTTCAAATTTACTAAACTGTGAAGACAAAGATAATCGGGAAGGTTTCGTGAAAATGCGTGTCTGAAATCGTACTTATTATATATTAGATGTAATGAAAAATAGTACAAAAACTTACTCTGCAAACATGGTACTATCAAATATCAACTTTTAACATATCAGATACGAAAAATACTACTTTGTGTCTAGTTCTTAATAGAGAATGCCTAGTGAATTTTACAGGATTCAAACAATAGAGAACATTCTAATACATACCGGTTCTCTTTTCATGAATGTATATTCTTTCTTCACAAATATTTCATATTCATCTGAGGTGGGGATATTAAGAGTAATAATTATGTCTTTTGATGACTCCATACATTCGTCAATTAACCATGTTGGTTTATCCACACTTTCGTCTTTCCAATTCAGTTTAGTACCAGAATCCAATCGATAACGTTTATTCCGGTTTCTGTAGTTTGACTAATAAAAACACATCACATTTTAATAAAGAAAAGGATAACTAGCATACCTCCGTTTAAATCCTCCAGCTTGTAACCATTTATCGAAATTATCTTTAGAGCAAATATTGGTCAAAATATGCAAAACAGTTGGCAACCCCATACTATCGCTATCTATCCATCCAAGAACAGTCTATAACTATAAAAACTTAAAAAATACAAATGTAATTTAGAAAAATTAACGTTGATTTAGATACAATTAGGGTGATAACCATCGTTGTATTCTTGCGTTCTTATTATAGACATTATTTAGCTCTCTCGCTTATAGAAAAACTGCCAAATAAAATTACAGAAATAAAAACCAATATAGTTATCTAACTCACATTATGATCGAAATTTATATCAATAAAAATCATCAGTATGACTCGAAATGGAGAAAAAATAGAATCTTCTCTGAAATCGTAAGTTGGCCTGAGATAAATGGAAAGTTTATAAAGAAAGAACGAAATGATTAAAAAAAATTGTAAGAGAGTAAAAAATATGATTTAAGACAAACGGTATATGTCGTTCTAATTTGAGTAATGCCAAAACTGTTAGTAGTAATCTATCATCACTGTTAAGAAGGTCGTGAGTGAATTCTTGTGTAGATGCATAAAATCGACTTAGTGAATTAACAAAATATGAAGATGAACAACATGAAGAACCTAAAAAAAACCAGACCCATTCTGCTATGACTGGAAATTTGATAAAAATTAAGTAGTATTTAAAGAAAAACAGCACCTTGATTTAATATTACGGCACCGATTAGCACTATGCTAACTATCCTTATCCGATCACTATTGCCAGCACATAATAAGCATTCCATCACAGCTTTACCTCCAAACCAACGGCAACCATCTAGAATATATAAATTACTTAACAGAATAAAAGTATTTGAAAATTGTTATGTAGAGAAAAACATGATGGAAGTATAATAGCATTCTCAGGAAACTTATGAAATACCAAGTTAGCTATGAGTTATAATTATTAACATTATTAAAAGTTTATATTTACGTGCTCTATTAATTTCTGCACTAACACAAGAAATAATTCAAAAACCCCTTTCACACAGCTAATCTATGCTAAACATTTGAAATCACGGTTATTTTTCCCTATTTATGAATATGTACATATTAAACTGCACTTAGCCCGAGCATGCGCGCACTCATCCCGTCTCAGTACCAGTTTTCCATCCGATTAGTGCGTAGTACAGTTATATCTCACTATTGATTCAACGTTTTCACTATTTCTTTGTAATCTAACGCTATACTAGATTTTCTACATACATTTTAATAAGTAACACAAATGCTCACCCACATCAAATTGAACAATATCAAGGCTTTCCCCTATATGAGTAAATAGGGATCCAATCACATCCTTAAAATCAAGTATGCATCCCCCTTCCAGCATTTTCGTCAAAACTTTTTGGAAAAAGTCCTCCACCAGTAAGAAAAAACTTCTTCTTAGCGGACCATCATCCTTCAGATTCACATTTTTACACACGTAAAGAATGCAATCCAAATCAACCCTACGTAACTCTCCCAACTCCAACGACATCCTCATTTCCGACAAAATCCTTAATTTGTTCAGATCATCTCCACTCATGATTTGCTGCAAAAGATAATAACATTTACCACCTAACAAACACCTTAGATGTACCTAGAGTAATTGCCCACTCTCAACAACTCGGTATCAATTCCAGATATGTAAGACAAAAACGTAAATGAATATTTATGCATACGACAATCTTCAGAGCGAAGGGAGAAAATTTAAATTAGAAATCTTGGGCTACTCGTCCAAAGGCCAAGGGCACGCAACAATCAACAGAAACAAGCGAGAAGAAACTTTTGTAGGTTCAATAATAATAATATCTACTCTTCATCCTCTTCGTCAGAAACGTCATCATCGCCGTCCTGTAAGAAACAGTAAATACTCTTCATAACACCGAAAAACAGAAAAAACCTACCTCGCCATCAAAATCATACATGTCGTCTCCAACATCAGCTTCTCCCGTATAGTAAAGCACTGCACGAGGAATTATGTTATCTCGAAGAACCTGACCTATTTCGAAATCAGCTCGCATCAACTCAGTAGTATCCTGAAATAAATACAAAAACGTACGTAAGTTAAGAAGAACCATGTTAAGTCCTACAACTACAAAATATAGTCAGAAAATAGTACAGCCATTGCTAAACAATCACAACAACTGGTTGCAAGCCCGACGATGATTTAGGGCCCCACAATGAAGTCTCCTCAATTCACAGAAACTTCGTCTAAAATGTGGAGCACAAAATTTTTAAATTTAAATACGAAATTTTGATGTACCTCATCCTGTTCTTCATCCTCATTTTTATGTTCGTCAACTTTAATTGTGTCAAAGAAGTTGAAGAAACTGTCTGCCTTCACCTAGAATAAAGCGATTTATGAAGTTCTATAGGATCTAAACAGTAGTATGCAACATGCAAATATGCAAATTAGGAAAGCAATGCTATTAACGACCAAAAATTATATCAAGCCAGGCCATACAGTTTTAGTGATGAAGCGACCCGCATTAGCACCCTTCTTCTGTTTCTTCTTCACTACCTTCTTTGTAACATTTTTTCCATCTTCCCATTGGATTTCATCACTAGAAATATTTTAATCAGGAAATAATTAATGACAAACTGGCATTCAACAACACAAAAATCTCACCCTGCAGCTCTGATAACTGAAGGTCCATCAAATTCAAACGGATCATCTGAGTCGGGTTTCATTTGGAGGAAATACTGCTTTTTAAGTACTGAATTTTTGAAGTACTCATTGGGAGAAAAGTGGAAATAGATGGTGAATCCCTTAAAAATATCCATATAAGAACTACACTCATCTCCTAGCACTATTCTCACCTGTGGTTCTAGTTCAACAGACGTAGTGATATCAACTAGATATTTGAGTATAGGTTCGTCATGATCTTGGATCATATCGGCAGTCATGTCAGATCCTTTCAAAACATTTAGCCAGAATTCACTCACTCCTTTTTCTCCGTTATCAGGCTCGGATTTATCATTAAGAGCCTATAATGATAGAAGTACTGCTGGACCTACTAACACTTATGGTATCATAAAACACTCATAGGTTCGAATTCCACATAAAAAGACGTGAAGTTTTCATAAAATATTAAACCTTTAGATCCTCCTCATCTATTCCGTGAATAATTGGGAGATTAGACTCTTCATCAGTAGGTTCGTACTCTCCAGTAACTATTTTCCTTCTCTGAAGTACAATTTCAAAAAACAATCTCACACTTTTCATTATCATTTTAACGCACCTGCTCGTATAGCTTATTGAATTCTAACTCGAACTCCTTCTCTAGCTGATGCACACGCTCATAGAACTTGGCTTCCACCTAAGTAATATTAAGTTATTACAAATTCTACTTCTATCTAGTCTTAACAGCCACTGCAGTATTTAGTTCATTACAATTGTCCAAAACTTATTTTCAAATGAAGACATTTATTTAGAAAGCTGTAAATACCTCGATACTCTGTTGTTGAACCTTCTTAAGTGCACATACACGTTTCTTTACAGCTTTGGGAAGCTTTCCAATAAATTCTGGACTTCCTGTGTTATAACCATTATCCTTCAGAAGGTCAGCGAGCGTTTGATTGTCTCCCTCCATGTTATTACCTGTAAAGACCACTAAAAGTTAACTATGTTTAAATAGAAAAAACCACGTATGATAACAGATAAAATTCGAAACATTGCAGGCAAAATTCACACTACTTACGGACCACTGAACTCTTGCACATCTAGTGAAAATGAAATTTGGGAGTGAACATGAGCAGATGATTTATAACCCCGCCTCTTTTTAGTACGGTGATTCGCATGCAGGGTATTCATTGTGCAACTTATTTATTGCCTGCTGTAAAATTCCTTTAAGCTTAATACACTCAACCGTTCTCATATTCGTAATTGAAGGGTGTTAGCGTGTTATGAGGTGCTTTCTTTTTTCAAATTTAGTTTTTTTTAAAACATAAGTTGTATTCTATATTTACTCCACAGTTTTGAGGCATATAATAAACCATTCAAATTTTAGTAATGATTTCTGTGCCGAATATGATTGTATGTACTTAATTAACAGGCATTTCGTAATAATTTATATATCTATTGGAATTTATTTGAGACACATTTTGTTTGCAGAAGTATATTTGTGAAAATCATGAGTATTAGATCATCTTCATCTCCTGTCATTCCTGAACAATCTCAGAGTGGTTTCCGGTTTTCGAATGGTGTAGAGCTTCCACCGTTTCGATCAATTGATGATTTCATGTTAGGAAAGGCTCGTTTTGATGTCAGTATTGCCATTGTTTATTTATTTATTTTGAGAATTTTAGTTCATCTTGAATCTTAGTTATAAAGCAAATGACTTAAGTATATGGGAATCCGGCTTAAATAGGTGCGTCGTCATAATCCTCATTAACCGTGGATTCATAACAGCAGTTACTAAGGCTTTATTACTGTGATTACTCAAAACCTACTTAAATGGTTACCCGAGATTTAAAAAGTAATTTATTTACAATATGCACATAGCACTACCAATTTAAAATAATCGATAGTACATAAATAACTTTCGAGTATTTGTGAAACTAGATTAGACAGCATTTTTTTAAGTAACTAGTTAAACATCCAATTACAGTTGCCTCCATATAATGATCTTCCGAAATGGAACAACCGAATTATTTCGAATCTGCTTTACTACCAAACCAATTACTTTGCCGTCTTTTTTTCACTTGTACTCTTTCAAAGTTTATTTAATTCACAGGTAAGGACTGCCTTATTCTTTTTAGTCTTAATACCATTGACTTTGTTTTGATGTGTTTGTAACTTATTTTCAGGATCTTTTTCTTGGGCTTTCTGCTATAATAGCAGTTCTCGGCGTTATCTTCTTTTCAGTTTCTTCTAATCACTCTTTTTACCAGGTCAGTTAGTATCAATCTAATTTCGCATGTTAATATTCTTTATAGGTAGTTTTTAAGATTTTATTACAATTATTTCAATAATCAATGACATATGTTTGTTACAAAATATAATTGTATGCAGAAATCCTGAAGTGATCGAGCTCCAGTTGCTCATTTTTTAAGTTTTGGTTTCCTTTAAAAACTTAAAATCTTTCATATTTTCGCATTTCTAATTAGTTTTTTTTGTCTATGTCAGAAAGATTGGTAAAAACTTACTTTTAACGTAGCTTAACTTTAGTTCATAATGAGCTCGCCTGAAAACCATATTCTACTAAACTGCTAATAGAAAATTAAGTATTTATTATTTTCAGCTTTATTTAGTGTTAATGAATTAATATTCAAGTTTTTAAAGATACTACATGACATATTTCTTTTACTACTTGATAGTAATTTATCTTTTCTCTTAATTTTAATGTTCCCTAGAGAATTTTTTCAGAATAAATTCTCTCTAGTGAATGGTGGGAAAAATTTAAAAATTTGAATTTAGGCTCGTCGTGATCACCCTCTTGTTACTCTTGGTGCGATCATAATCTCTTTCTACTATTTTATTACTATGCTTTCATCCGTAATTGTAGTGGTGTTCAGGTAAATCTTCTAGACTTAATTCAGAATAAATAATCTTAACTACTTAATAACTTTGCTGATTTTTGAAATATAATTAATTTTAATTCTCTATTTTGCAGTCTATACACATTAATGATGATATTTGATATGAGTCTACCATCAAAACAAATTTTCCTGAAAAATCATACATAAGCTTCTTTATTTCTAGTTTATGTAGTTGAAAATAACTATTACCACAAAAAGTCAGTTGTACTTAAGAAGTTAAGTAGATGAAGACAATTGGTTTTGGATCCTGAAGAACTTTAAAATTAACGAGTCACGATCAATGTATAAATTATTGTTATAAGCAGTTAAACCGAAACGTTATGTAGAGATAATATTCACTATTTTATTGATATTGTGCTATAATCTATTTAAGAAAAAAGTCCTTTCTGTTAATAATACAATTTGTTGTTGTTATTTTTAGTGTCCTGATGCCTGTTTTTCTTATCCTTTGCCATGCTTCCGTTCGGCTTAGAGACTTTATGTCTAAAATAACCAAAACTGCCGAGAAGTAGGTTTTACTTTGTTATAAAAACAAAGTAACTCTTATATTTATCAGTATCATAGTATTATTCTTTTTAGATAAATTTATAACACAAGAATAAGATAGCTGTCTGTTCGTCTCTGAAATGCAATTATAATATTATTCTCATTTGTGAAATTCATTCCATAATAGCTGGTGCTTTTACGTTGATAGTACATGTATTTTTTAAGGTTTGGTCTTCGTAGTACCATCATGGGTCGTCTTTTAGATGTGTGCGGTATTTCCGTCAAGGCATGATTTCGTGATCGTATTCTTAATTATTCATAAGACTCGACTTTGCTAATAGTTTTTAATAACTGAATTAGTCGAAGCGAATGTGTTGTTTTCATTTATTTAATGGAGTTAAAACTGCTGTTTTGATGTTTAATAATCAACTGGTTAAATATGTGTTTTTACTATGTAATTATTCCATAATGCATTCTACGTCAAAATTCCAATAAAACCTGTACATTTGTTATGGTGTTATAAAATAATGTGGTAAAAATGGGAGCTCCTGATTGGAAAACGTAAAGCAGTAATTATTAAAAATTGTGATCTTGCTTTTTGTTTTTTGGATACCACTACAATTAAATTTCTTCATTCCGACAAGTGTACAAAGCACAAATGGGAGGATCTGGTTTAAAATATTTTTGAAATATTTAGCTGTTGCGTATTGTGGGCAGGTGAATAGACTCCTGATATCGCCTTTTTGTAAAAGCACTAGCTTTTCTTGAAGGTTTGTTTTAAAACTACATACATTATTACACCTTATTAGTTTTATTTGTTAGTCGTTATTTGACCATGGGAAAAAGCAAGATCTAAACAATTGGTAATACCATTTTTAATTTTAGCGCCATTATGGACGCATTTCTCTCGCCTGTAGAGTCTGGAAAGCTAATTGCAGAGAATGGATCCAGGATAAAAATTAAGAATAGTGGAGTAAAGAAAGTAGCTAAAATTGTAAGCTATAATTATCGGAATTCTATACTTATTATTAATCCAATATAGTTTGACGTAGGCATCTTAGATATAGCAGTATATTTGTATGATAAATATAATGATTATATTGATTTAATATTAGAAAAAGTAATTTCATGTGCCGATAGTAGTGATTAATCTTAGATAAAACGAATTACTCATATTTTTTTATTAATTAAAAATTGACCCCATAACAGATAGTAGACGCTGTAAAGGATGATTCCATTTCAAAAGTTGAGTTCGCTGCACAAGTTCTTCATCCAAAGAACAGGGGGAAGGAGGCAGCTAATTGGTGAAATATTTTCGTAACTAATTAGTTTCATTTTCATTTACTCATATTTGAAATTGTACCCTACTAGAACCTTATTTAATCTTAGTTTTATGTAATTTCATACTAGCCATAATTATTACTTTACATAGTTTAGGGTTTTTTTTATGGACACAATAAATTTTTCATTTTGGCCTGATCAAGGCGCAAAATACGATGTTTCTTATAAAGGCAATACTTACACGGGATATTTTGCGGCATGTGCTGCCGTCAATAAGGTTTATTGTTATTCCACTTTAACTAAGTATTTTTTTCCTATCTTTAGAGTTCAAGAAATATATAAGAAATTTAAGCCTATACCATCATGTATTGAATGAAGATTTCTATAATAGATGCTGGATTCTGGTGTTGATGTGACATGCGCTGATTGGATGGCTTCGGCTAGTGAAGAAGATGTTAACATACTTTTTTTAGCTGATTCGGGTTAGTAGTTATACTTTAAAATTATTCTTTTATATTCCTATTGTTTATAGGACATTCAATACCCTTATTAAGCGAACGAGTGAAAGCAATTAATGAATCAGGAAGGATTCTTTTACAGGTTAGAGTAGTGGGTTTTATGCATAGTGTGATTTTGCACATATGGTTGTTATTAAATAGTTTTGATTAGTAGAGAAACTTTTGCTTAAGAAATGGGATGGCTCATTCTTTAACTGTGTTTTGGCTGCTGAGAAAAGTGCGCAAAAACTACTTCGTATCATCATAGAAGACTTCAGTTCCTTCAGAGATTTTGCGTATTTTCAAGGGCAGAAAGGTTGGTTAAAGTTAAAATTTAAAAGAGATTTACTAACGTAACATAATATTCTATTTAGTTTCTTTCCTGAAGCGAGCTCAGATTTTGGTAGCTGATATTTTTGGATGTCTTAAAGGAATTTACAGTGCTGGTGATTTCTATGATATAAAGTAAGTTATAAGATTTCTTTATATTATAAATTAAATTTTCTGCACAACATTAGCATTTAAATTTCTTTTTAGCTCACTCACTATGTTCGCTGACTATCGAGTTCCACAGGTTCTTGCATATCTTGGTGTTCTGGAGTATTCTGAAGAACTTTTGGATATTCTTAGAGGTAATAAACTTCTCGATAATGGAAGTATTGAAGAGGTTGAGCTACGGGGAACATCCATATGGGCTTGTGAAGTAAGTGATGGTTTACATTTTTTCTTCTATTAATGCTATAAATAATGGATTTTTAATCCTTATTTCTAAGGAATGATAGTTATTTTGTATCCTCCTTACATTTTTAGAACTTTGTAAGATTCAAACTTTATTCGCAGCTTATCGTATCCGCTATTGATGAGTTGCGTGCTGCTGAAGGTAATACAATTCGAAATGTTAATGCAGCAGAAGTGGATGTTTTTCTATGGGTTTATCGTAGACAATATGCCAAGGAAATTGACGTTAAAGTGAGACGTGAATTCAAATAATTAAATAGAGACAATGTAGTGAATGATGAGTTAGATCTATATTTTCTACTCATTATTTAAATTCCATCTATTGTGATTTTGCACAATAATTTAAAAATAGTAGGACCAAAATTTATATATTGTGCTTACTTGTAATTTTAAGGTAATGTCATGATTTACAGGTGCCATTTCATCGTACCAGGTGCATCTACTATTAAAGTATCTACATATTTTTTGTCGATTTCTTTAGTGCAATGTTGTCTTTATTTTTGAATTTTGCTCATTATGAACTTATACATTCCTAAACTTCATTTTCACTTAAATTAGAATAAATAAGTGATGATCAAATTTACTTATTATTTTGATTTGTATAAACTAGAATAGAATATATCGATCTACCCATTTTTGCACCAAGTTTTCATACAATTTTTAGCATTATTGAATTTAGATGTTTAAAAAGTTCGATGAAAAAGAAGATGTGAGTGGAGCAACACAACTTAAATCATCGATTCAGGTAAGATTTATATTAGTTAATTACATATATCGTGAAAGAACAATAAATACGTTTTATTTTAGTTCCATAGAATTGTATTTCTTCTATTTTGTTCCAGAAAGGTATTCGTCATAGGTTGATAGAATCATATCCTCATATTGAGCCTTATCTTAATGATATCCTACCAAAAAAAGTTAGTGTAAATTATAATTTTTTTGTGATTATGTTCCTTCTTAAATTAATTTTTTAAAAGTTTTATTAATACTATAATGAGTGTGTTTCTTTAATATGTTAGTAAAGATATATAGGAAAACTTCAAACTAATCAAGTGCAAAGATCATGTGGAACTATTGGCTGATCATAATGGTGTTGTGCAGTTCGTTAAGACGCGAAATACTGAATTCGTACCTACGCTTCGTTTGTTGCACAAATATCCATTTATTCTTCCCCAACAGCAGGTTTTTCTCGTTTTTTTCATAAATAATTTATTTGCTAGGTCATATTAAATCCCTTATTATCTTTAATCGAAAGGATTTTAATAGATAGTCGAAAAACTACTTTTATTTATGAAACATATTTTCCATAATATAAAATACCTATTAGCGGAAAGTTTACCACACTATACATGGTGTCAGTAATTAAACTTTTAATTTATGAGTAATTCTAAAACATTCTGTAGCTTCTTTTTGATACCCTATAGAAGTTTTTCTAGTATATATACTATATATTGAAACAAAAATTAGACTTAACAATTATAAACTACTTTGCTATGAACTATTTAGGTGGATAAAGGTGCAATAAAATTCGTCCTTAACGGTTCGTCGATCATGTGTCCAGGTCTAACATCGGCCGGAGCAAAGATGACTGTTGGAGTTCCTACTGATGCCGTTGTTGCAATTATGGCTGAGGTAAGTTTTCTAAAATTTAAAATTTAGGATATGAAATTTGTTGTAGCTATTGTTTATATTTAAACACTAGTTTTTTTGTGATGTAATAAGAGCTATAACGTAATCTAGCATAGCTTTGTCAGGATTTCTATTGTCTATATCTCGTACTTGAATTTAGGGGAAACAGCATGCTCTAGCAATTGGGCAGATGAAGATGTCAACTGAAGAGATCCAAAAGGTGAACAAGGGTATAGGTATTGAAAATATCCATTACTTAAACGATGGATTATGGCGATTAGCGGAGAAAGCCATAAACTGAATTATTAATTGATTCCTATTATGGTTTATATTAGTTTTCATATATTTCCTCATGTTAATTTTTAAATGCTGTTTATCTTATCCTCATACTATTTTTTAAATATAAATCTTTTTCAAAAGAAATAATTGATTATTATCGGTGTTTGTGGTTAATCTTGTTTGCAAACTATATTAATTGATAATTTCCAATGAATAAATAGTTCAGTTGAATATCTACATTTTTAAAATATTATTTTTCTTGTATTTCTCTATTTCAATTGTCATTTAATTCTCTTTAGGTAACATGATTAAAAATTAGCATTGAATGGTACACTTTTATTTCCTAGAGATTTATTTCAGATTTAATTATATACATAGCAATATTTTGTGGTGATGCGTTTAGAAGATATACGTATATTATTAACTATCCAATAATATTAAAAAGTAATAGGGAATGAACAGGACAATTTTTTGATTCCGAGTTTTTAATAATGATGCCATGATCAATGTGGAAAGAAATTACGTTGCACGTTCCCACATAAATTGTTAAAGTAAAATATTGTTAGGACCATTAGTATAAATTATTCTGTGATGAACTTCAAATATCTGGCTCCCAAATAGATCAACATTTTAAATAGCATAAAATTACCCTAACTTAGTACTAGTTTCGATACTACACAAGAATAGTTGTTAAAAGTTATCGTTTTTTTAAAATGTCGGATTAACTAGTTGATAGTTAAGTATGATTACTTCCCCACTGGTTATAAATATAATTATTACTGTATCTATTGAGCTAATTTTTGCTTTTCAAACTGAACATGTCAATCTAGAAATGGAGGAAAGCAAAATTCATCTATGAGAAAGAGTGAATTCTGGCGAATATAAGCTATTCATAAAAGTAATAATACAATATAGAATAATTTCTCGAAGGTATGAATATACCAATACTTTATAAAAAACAGCCAGGGAAAATTGTAAGGACAGCAGAAATACTTTCATCTTAGTGAAAGTCTCGTTAACGTTTATAGCGAATAAAGTGACAGGTTCAAGGTGAAGCTGAAGTGCTAGCAATAATATCGAAATAAAATACCTTGAAGATATATCGAAACTTTCTGGTTGCATTGACCCTGAATGAGAAGGCTTCCCAGTATTAATTGTACATTCATGAAAATTGAGGTATGCAAAGGTTTTATTTCCTTCTAAGCAAACAACACGATGACATCATTTTTAGTATTTCGAGATTCTACTTTTCGCGCGATTGTTTAGGCGTGCCTAGTTTATTTGACTATCGATAAATTCCTTTTGTATGCATGTGCTTGTCTCTACCGATCACTATAAGTAGTTTGTTGAATTTCATGTCACTATTGTGATCAAATTTGCCCGTGTTTTACTTGTGCCTAATAGGTTCGTAAGTTTTTCTTATAAATTAACGGACAAAAAAAATCAATAAGAAAATATACCATAAACTAGGTAAATACTATTCGTATAAAAATAAATGCTTCCAAATCATTAAATATCATTGGTTGTAGTTTTTCTTAGAAGACACAGAGAGAACCAAATTATTTGTCTTTCTCAATTATTTCCACTTAAATTTAAAACCAACAATTATATTACTGATTCATATTATGCTTAATATTTGATTGATGTTGTCATATGTAATTGTTCATGTAATGAGATAGCTTTTTTCTTCTCTTTAAATGTTTTGTAGTCAAGTGAGTATATTAATTAAATTAGTCATGTAGTAATGTAGAGTTTAAGCAATATTTTTTTATTATCTATTCAATCAATTTTACATTAATAGCTATTTAAAATCGACTAAAATCTTTTAAGTATTATTATAGGCTTAAAAATATTTAGAAATTTAAATATGCATTTCGATACGCAACTGAGTAAACTTAGAATTATTTGAACTCGAAGTTGGTATAGGTTTCAATTTTTGATTTGTTTTCTGAATGGAATTTTTCGTTTACTCCTTCTAATTATTTTCAAGTAAAATGTTTTTAGGCCCATTACCGACCGCCACTGCGGATCGGTTATAAGTTTTGGTCCGTAACAAGGAAATTCTAAAGGAATCATGAGTATTCTTTCGGAGATTCTTAGTACTGTAAGCTTTAAATATATATTTATTTTGTTTTGCAAGAAAATGAAAACGTTAATATTAATGCTTTCAGATACTATATGTAGAAAATCGGTCAATTCATGTCAATTCGTTAAGAAGGATAGAAATGTAGAAGTTATTCAGGGTCATGTCGATAAAGAACTACTTGATGCTTTGGACGATGAGCAGAAGCAGCTTTTATTCTGTCAAATGCGTGCTGAACAGGTATTCTAGTAATTTTTGATTCTTTTTAATACCACTAAGTCATGTTTCTGGTTGTAGTGAATTGTATCTAATTACGAATATATGAACTTGTTATGATACAAAATTTAATATCCTATATGTTCATTAGTATAATTTAATGTTGTAGGCTCTTGCTTTTTAGTTAATAAACTATTATATAGGTTCGGAAGTGGGAGGCCTTTGAAAATAGAATGGAACGCGAGGGACCACCGAAGAAGAATCATAATAAACGAAGCGTTAGGTGAATCATTAGACATTTTTAATAGCTTGATTATAAATTTTCGAATAATGATGACAGGTGGCTCTCGGGTAGTGATGGTGAAGTATGGGTTTGGGTTATGGGCGATCACCCGACCGATCCATCAATTGAGCAAATATTGGACGAAGAGGTTTTTTTTATATATCCTAATTTAATTTTTTTGGTATGAAAATACCATTCTAAAAAAATATTTAATGATAAATCGAGGTAGATAATATGATTTTAAAAATATGTAGGCTCGTCAAGAAGCCCATACTCGTGCCCTTCGGGAACTTACGCAGACTACTACCGTGGCGAATGATAATCTGTTCAAAGGGAAGGATTGTTTGGCTCCAGAAGAAGCTCTAAAAGCGCAGTTAGGCAGCCTACGAGTTGGAATTACGGTATTCACTTATTAAATCTTTAGTTTAATACTTATTGTAATTATTTATATAGAAATGGAATATACATATTTAAGTTTTATCTTTAGGATTCTATGTATGACGATGCTGATGTTGTTTTCGATCCTACACACCCATTATTATTCCAACCATCGAAGAACCAATCTGGTTCTGGTTCAATACGCAATGGTATAACATATTATTAATGTTAAAACTGTTTTGTGGAATATTTTTTGCAGTTAAACATCGAAATGCATTTTGTGGTTTAGGATGCTCATTTACTCCAGTAACGAATGGTTTATCTCAACCAGCACATGTGTCAGTGACATCAACCACTGTATCTAGTTACACTATTCCACAACCTCAGAAAGCTGAAGTACGTGGACCACCACCTCCAATACCCGGTCGTCCTCTTTCCCTACAACGAACTATCTTTTCACAGGTTTGTATATTTCTGTGTAGTAGAATAAAATGCTTTAAGGTTTCATTGAAATCACTTGTTATTCTTGAAAACTAATCTGTATAGTAATATATGCATCAATCTTTTTTTTAAAGAATGCATCGAATTCTGGACCAACAACTTCATGGCAAGACTCTGTTGTTACAAACGGTAACCAATTATATCCCTTATTAAATATTTGGTTTAAAATATATTCAAACAAATTCTAGGTGTCAAAATGCGAACCCAGCGAGATCAACCATTTGAAGAGAAAGCTGAAGAAGTTCAAAAAAGAGAATCTGAAATATTCCAAAGTATCCAGGTATTGTATTACATTAATATTTCGATAATATGTGCTTAACTTACATAATATGGCTTTTCTTAGCAAATTCCTTATATGAATTTGTAGAACTTCGAGTTTAGCAATTCATATATATATATATATATATATATATATATATATATATCAACCACAGTTCTTGCCCAAAGTTCAAGTCGGTGACGTAGACTTTTATTTGCCTTTAGCAGAACTATTATTTTTTTGTTAGTGATATTGAAATCCAATTTTTAGTTTGCTGAATTACTATATAGAAGATTTTCTGAAGTTTTACAGATATAACATTGTATATCAATATAATATTGAATTTGTTATGTTAATATTTATAGGAGAAGAGGGAGCGTATTCAGCGTGAAGCTGAGGCAGAAGCTGAACGACAGCGCATTGAATGGGAGCAACAAAGTTAGTTCCATAGATAGTCAAATACTTCATACCAATAAGGTATATCAGGAGTTTTACGATAGCCATATTTATATGTCTAAATAATAAAACGTTCTTATGAGATATATTAGAAAAGTAATGTTTTTTTTAAACAAACTAGAAAAAAGTCACTAATGTAGCTTTTGGATCGCTAAAGAAAATGAAGTCACGTTGAAATCAAATAGCTAAAAATGTTAGTTACAATGCTTTTAAAAAAACCATTCCATAAATTTTGATTGATATCGAGCACGTTTTATGAAGGATCTTTCTTGATGATTTCTATTAATAATCTATACTTATTTTGATTTTTGTGGTATAACAGAATATTCTAAGATACATTTTCGATGTGGAAACGATAAAGCAATAGTATAAATAGCTATAAGTTCTTATAGGTTTTAGTTTTATTTGACCTACTATATAGTATGATGCATGTTTTTAGATCGTCGTGCACGTGAAGCTGAAGCAGCTATGAGAGAAATGGCTCAGAAAGCACGTGAGCAGCATAGATATCTTATTCGGACATCTACAAGTATACTTCCTGCATTAAAAGATACCAAAGCTACCTCACTCAGAGAAGCTATGTGAGTTTTAATATAGGAAATAACATTAAAAACATTTAACAAGCCTTTTTACTATAGAAAAAATCTTCCTCGACCACCGAAGCCAAAGTCGAGAACGGCAATTGTTGACTGGTTCAAGCGAGATGAGTGGCCTCGGGGAACAGGACAAGATCCTAAAACAAAGGATCCTGCACCATGGTTTCATGGTAATAATTGTTATAGATTGAATTCTAGAAAATATATTCCTTATTTCTTAGGAATAATTTCACGTGATCAAGCTGAAGTGCTATTGCAAGAAAAGCCAACAGGATCTTACCTAGTACGTGTGTCCGAAAGAATATGGGGGTATGTATTTATTAGAAAAATTTATTTATTTGCATTTTCACTTAACAATTTTTCTGCATTATTTTCTAGTTACACTGTTTCGTATGTAGTTGGAGACGGCACATTCAAGCATTTTCTTGTGGAACGTATTCCTGAGGGATACCAATTTCTTGGTACCAACCAAGTTGTACATGACCAATTATTTGATTTGGTTTCCTATCATGAGGTTATTTGAAATTTAATTTTGATACATACTAGGTTTCTACATATGATTCTACTTTTCGTTTGGCATATTTGGCGTTTAAATATCTTGCTTATAGACAGCACCAATCACTGCAAAAGGAGGTGAAATTTTAAAATGGGCTGTGGGCCAAGTTTTTCGGCCTCCAGATTATCATGATCTGATTCCGGATATGCCAATGCAGTTTGTCAGCAGGTTTTAGGCATTGTAATAGATGTACATTATCTATTAGGTATTTTTTTTAGACTTTCTTCTTATAATTTAGATAATTTAACTAATTTTATCGGTTGCCTATCTGTTAAGGTATGGAATCTCATTTATATGGCTTACTATGAAATGTATTATTTATAAATTGGCGGGAACTAAAAAATTCAATTACCTTTTAGTTCTCAGTTGCATATCTTGTCAATTTTTAAAACCATTTATTACCTAGTTAAGTCATAATGTGTATTTGCTTAAGTTTGAAAAGTCATAATTGGAGTTTTTGTTGAGTTTTAAGTCATGTTAAATCCTTACTTTGCTGGTATGGGTTCTCGATGATCACTATTTCTTCGAATTTATCCAGCTCATTACTATTTTGTGTGCCTTTTTTATTATTAAGCATTTATATTTTGTAATTAGTATAATTTATTCATACTTGTTTTATGGTGCTTCTCTACTGACTATATTATCGTACAAGGAAACAGATACTCTGATTTTTGGTTTGAAAACATGGCGGTATTTGATTTGCTGCAACTTTAGCTTTCGAAAGTATTACTATAGTCATATTTTCGGCTAAATTTATAGATTTCTGTTATTTTGCTATCGAGGGCAGTGTATTATTAAGTTTATATTTTATACCTTATAGACCTATAAATATTTCCTTGTATTAATACCAATATGTAATTTGTCTTGGCAACCAATATCTGAGATGAATAAATCTAATTATCTATTGTGTTGGTATATTCTAATTGTAGCTTTATGTGGTTTTATTTCACAATACCTTGAGATGGAAACCGTTATGAGTCATCGGTTTTTTTTCCAGTTTTTAAAAAATGTCTACACCTGATCTATTCTCGAGAGTTCATCTATGTCTAAGCCAGATTCTTACACAGCAAAAAGCAGGGAAAGATGGAAAGAATGCGCTGTTTGTACTGAGGGATTTGTTAGGAGGTATATCCCTGAGACATCCGCATATAATCATTCAGTAGGCAATGATAACTTGATTTCAGCTTCATATTACGACCTATCAGTATCACCAGAAGAGCGAGCTGCTTGTCGTTCAGCTATTATTGTTGCTCTTCGACTTGCTGCTAATAATTCTATTCAAGCAGGATGGTGGAGCCAAAATAAATCACACTTTGCAGAAATAATTCATTTAGTACTGGATAGAAGCGTATCTGTAAATAACAGCATTTCCGAGGTTTGATTAGAATAGTGAATTTGTTTGATTATATACTCCCAGAGTAATAGTTTGTAAATGATTATTTATTTAAACCTCGTTTGAGTAGTTTTGTTTTTAGTATACTACTCTTCGCTGGCATCATGTTCATCCAATTCTAGCTTGCCTTCTTTGTGATATTTCTAGTTCTGATCATTCAACTTGTGTACACACTATACTTCAAGCTGTATTATCTCTTATTGAGCTTATTTGTGAAAATGATTTCTTCAGAAAAGGTTTTAGCATTTATATTTTAAAATTCCAAATAGCTTTAACTAGTGTAATGTCATAAAATTTTCAAAATTGATTTTTTATATGAGATAGTATGCAATAAGTAGTTTATAATAATTTATAATTCAGAATTTTTTTCACCATTTTATATACCTGGCTTTGGAAAGCTAATTTCAACATGTCTTGATGTGATTGCTGATATAAATCGAACCTCTAATGTTAGGTTTGTATTTTGCTTATTTTAGAGCCATTTATTGCTGCATAGTGTTCTATGCTAAAAGCTTCTATTCTTTTAGCCTTATTTAAAGATATAATTGATTGTATAACTACATATCTATTTATTTTAGGATATTGGCATTTTCCATACTATTCACTATTTTAAAATCGACTGGTAGTGATGTTTGTTCTTTGTCAGTTTTGTTCCCTGGCCTTGCGTCTAAGTTGGTATCAGTAGCTACGGGCAGCATCAACGAAAATCTTGGTATCGTAGAACAGTGTTTGAAGGTTTGAAATTTTTATAATTGAGATACTAAACTCTTAAAGTTATACAACAAATTTATCAAAAAACACATATGTACCATCACTGTAAAGAATTCGAAAGAATATGCCAATT
This sequence comes from Heterorhabditis bacteriophora, assembly GCA_964036235.1. Classification (NCBI taxonomy): domain Eukaryota; kingdom Metazoa; phylum Nematoda; class Chromadorea; order Rhabditida; family Heterorhabditidae; genus Heterorhabditis; species Heterorhabditis bacteriophora. The sequence continues at coordinate 1,474,537 of OZ038425.1, read as the reverse complement.
CTGCTTTTGGTTAACAAATTATTGTATGAATAAAAACGTTTATTTTAGGCCTTCTCTTTGGCCGTAGTTATTTGTTTGAAGGATTCCATTGTTAAAAGTGAAACTATAAACGATTCATTTCCTCTGGACAAGGATAGTTCTCGGCAATTATTGAGTCCTGCTATTAAAGAGCTTCTTGTAAATAGAGATAAGCCATGGCTGGAAGAAACATCCAGCAGAGTTAAAAAATTAGTTAGTTCTCAAGTATGCTTATTCTGAATTTCGTTTTCTATTTTAATTACTTAGTAGAGACATTTTGATAAAATTTTTATTTAAATGTGAATAATATGGATTTTATTACTACATTCGTGGCACACATATATCAATGCACCTTCAGTTAATATCACTTACATCTAATTTATCCGTCCACCGAGCTCATTCTATCCGTCTTTGTCTAATACATTCAGTGAATGAGATTTATTCTGAATGTTCGGAAGCTTTCAATGGGTCTTTAGATGACCTTATGCTTGATTTAATTCTGATTCTTGAAGTGGATGAGTACGAAAGGTAAAATAATTCACTACTCTTATTTCTAATAGGTCACTAATATTTTTAATTTGCAGTATTTCTCAGCTTACATCAGATATTATTGTGAGATTCCGCACAGAAAAACGATCAGTATTTTCAATACATATGCACGATAAATTGAAGGAACTATCTGACATGATACCATTGAAAGTAAGAAATGGGAACACAAATTGCAAAACAATGTTTGATCAGGTAAATTGGTTAATTAATTTAGTCGGTTGTGAGAGTGTTTTTGTAAACTTGATTTTTTTATGATTCTATTTTCTAGCTCTCCAATGTTCTTCATTGTCTGAATTCTGATCTCGAGCATCTTGCTATGAGTAGATCTTCATCTCTGCAATCTCTTTTGCAAGCTCTAGCCGTAATTATTCGTGTAGATGCACAGAGGCTGATGATTAGTCGAAATGAAAATAATAGAAGGGTTATTGGCAAGTTTAAGAAGTATACTTAAGTATCTTAACTATTATTTTATATACTTCGCATATTTTTCGAAAAAAATAGTAATCAAGATGTTTTATAATTATTTCGATTTAAAAATATCGATTTTTGTCAATATTAAAAGAAAACGCTTAAAGTTTTGTTTATTTTGTATGACGTATACTCTACTTAAAAATATTTTGCGTATAATATTGGTATTTTGCGACATATTCAAAGCTAATAACATCATGTAAATATGAGGTATACACAATCAAGATGTAGTATGTAATTACAGATTTACTGCTATCCCTGCCGTTATTATTTAATGTAAGCATTTATTGGATTCGTGAAGTTTGCAAAGCACTAGCAATGGGAGGAACAATGGAGGTATTTATTATGCTTTTTCAAATAATTCCCACATTTGGATGTTTTAAAATCTATATATTTTTGATATAATATTCATATTATATACATAGAAGACCTATGTTTATGATATTTAGTCCTACGAAGAAATTTTAAAACTTAATTCTTCATATTTTCTCTAAACTCGTTCTGTAAGTAAATGACAATTATTATTCTTTTTTTCAATTTTCTAGCATGGAAAACAGTAATTTCAGATAATCAACATGCTCCACTATGAAATGTTAAACTGTTCATTAAGTGATCGTGTTGCCTATCTTATTCTTACAATGTTAATTACTGAATCAATGCCTTCGAATACTGTGGTCCTTTCAGTAGATATACTTCAGCTACTTATCGAATCCTGTATTGATTGGTTATCTATTCTCAAACTCGAGCTGCATACCAAGGATGAAACTATCGAAGGTGTTGATGTCTATACTCTCTTTGGAGATTTTATAAGTATAATTTAATATGATATAGCATTTTATTATTTTTAGGATATATTATTCAATTTAGATCTCTCAAGAACTCCAACACTGGACACAGTATTTGCTATTACTCTATCATCAGCGTTGGGTATTGCTATTAGTAAACTGGATAAAGATACACCTAAATTAAAGGTTGGATCCCTATTTACATTTTCAGTTTTTTTAATAATTATAGCCTAACCACCGTTATAAACTTGAACTCCTATTAACATTACGTAAAGTTCTGCTATTTATATTTCATCTAGTTAATGTTTTTATTTGGAAATATTTAGTTCCTTATCAACGTGCTTAATCAATTGTTATATCTCTGTTCTATACCAAATTGGTTGGTCCAAGAGGCAGCAGAAACTTCACTTTCTGAAATAGCACTGGTAAGCATATGATATGAAGTAGATTTATATGTAATGTTTAGTATTTATTTCAGAGTATGTCTTTAAGTACATCGGAGATGTTGAGCCAATATGGTTCGTATATTGTGCACTGTATATCGCTTGCTTCACGAACAGCTAACCAATATCATCGAACTCCTACCATATTTTCTGCTCTTCTTGATAGAGTGAATGACAAACAGCTATTTGACCACGCACGTCATATCGCGAGAGATTTGATGGAAGCACTCGATAGGTATAATCAGGTGGACTTTTGGCTTGACTCTGAATTCTACTTACCTGTATTTCCTACTGTATATTTTTTCTGTTAAAAAAATTAACCGTTACTACATTAGTGACTTTAGGAATGCACAGTTCTTATTCTTCGCGCTATGCTATCATTCGTGCGAGCTGTGAATCGTTGGTATCCAAATCTATCTCCAACTTCTGCTGTCGAACAATCCAAAGTTTTTTTAAAATACACTGTTTCTGTTCTATAAGTGTTGTTTTCTAAATTACAATTTAATATATGTACGTCTATTTAAATAAAATATTACTTTACAGAGTAAAGATAAATCGTTGCTTGTAGAGGAAAAAATTGACGATATTAATGATTCGGATCTAGTCATGGTAACAAAGGGACCTCCACCATTAGCCATTCAAAGTGTGGAATCAGTGCTCCAGAGGTAAATAATAAATGCTAGTTATTAACTCTATTGTTTTATCCTATATTTTCTTTCTCTTGTCGTATATTGAACACAAATATGCTCTCATTCTAGTAGTTGAGAATCTTCGATAAATTGTAATCAATGATTTTCCGGACTAAACATCTTCTTGCTTCACAACATTTACCTGTTTGTTTGGTAGTTTTGGATACACTAAGGGAAGGTATTTATTATTTTACAAATTTGATAATATCAATTAAACTATACATATCCTGCTATATGTATCATATATACAGTGCTTTTCAAAATGATAGCACATTTTATTATAATATGTGTTTATGACAAAAAACGACAACAATCAATGTACGTAATAAGTAGCTAATAATCAGTACAACTACCATTTCTATTAATAACCTGGAAAATTCGTTCAGGCATACTGTTAACTAAGTTTTTGATGACATCTTCGTCTATTTCGTTCCATGCTTTGCTAATGGCATTTTGGAGGTCCTTGGCGGTCTCAAACTGACGATTATCGGCATAAATCCGGTAGAGAATCTTTGGGCAATTCTCGTTCGACGGATTTATGCCGATAACCGTCAGTTTGAGACCGCCAAGGACCTTCAATCTGCCATTTGCAAAGCATGGAGCGAAGAAGACAAAAGTGTCATCAAAATCTTAGTTACCAGTATGCCTACACGAATTTTTCAGGTTATTAATAGAAGTGGTAGTTGTATTGATTATTAGTTAACTATTATGTACATTGATTGTTGTTGTTTTTTGTCATAAACACATACTTTAATAAAATGTGCTATCATTTTGAAACGATTAAAAGTGGTGGTTTTGAGAAAATTAGCATAAAAGTGGTAATTTTTTTATGAAAAACGATGAAATTTAAACTGGAAATTTTCAAGGCTCTTACACCCCATCTCTAAAAAAGTTGGATCAATCTGACCACAGAGAACAGAAAAAAGGCAAAAAAACAAAGTGTGCTATCACTTTGAAACGCACTGTATATATGTAGATTTCGTGTTATGTTAGTCTTAAAAAAGATTTGCTCAAGAGTTTTTAGGTCTGTGGGTGCTTCGAAATTTTGATGATTCGTTATTACCTCTGCTGCATCAAAATTGGACTACCCTTGTCAATAGATTTAGGGATAATGTATTAACCGTGCGCATTGGAGCAATATTGGTAATATTAGCCTAATTTTCCAAGTGTAAAGTTATTTCAAGCTAATTTAGTAGCCATCTATTTTCCATCACCATCGTTTAATTTTTAAGGTAGTACGTCAGATGGTTCGAGTTGCGAAAACTTTCGTTTATAGAAGAATTCGAGATGAATTGTGGCCAATTATTAATAAGTGGATGCTGGATGAGCGATCAAATAATTTTTACACTCAAACAGCTGCATTCAAATACCAAGTGGTTATACTTGAAAGGTTATTCACTAAAATGGATTGGCTTTAGTTATGAGTTTAAGAGCTTCGTTTCTATTAAATATTTATGGTGATATGATCACATTGTTTTTGACTTGAAATTTACAGTATTACGGATATCTGGATTGGAATTGATATGGATGAAAAAGATAGTAAAAGTGTATTTGAACTATTGGATCGATACACTGAAGATGGAATCCATCATGAATTACGTACGCTTGCCAAGACTAGTAAGGTACATATGGAGCAGCATCTTATGACACGTAGATCATAAATGCGTGTCTTCGTATTCAGTATTATGAGATACCCCATCATCCTTTTCCTGTTTCATTGTTTTACTTGTTTTTTTCGTACTGGGTCAGAGGTCTACTTAAACAGTTGCATATATATAAATTTTTTTAAAGTTTCACTATTGTTTATTGAGTGGTTCGACTACCTTTGTTACTGTCATTCATGTATATATAAATCGTAGCAGCTAAAGCGCTTAATTAGTTTTATAAAAACTTGTACTAAGATTGGTACTTGTTAGTTTTTACTCGCTATTAGTAGCTGCATGCATATTTTTTGCTTCTCACCGTCAGTCGTCCATTATGCAGTTCAGTAAACACTTACCGTACTACTTCTGCGGGAAGGTCGTACCAGGATTCGGCCGGGGTAGTAAACAGTTGGGATGTCCAACAGGTTAGTATAATAATAGTAGAAACACATCATAACTGGTGTAACTGAAAAACAAGCTGTTGCCATTTAATTGTTCCTGCTTAAAATTAATACTTTTAGGTGTAATTCTCACCTTTGATCTTATACACTTTTAAATTCTATTTGTAATTAAAGATAATATAGTACTACACATTTTAGCGAATGTAGATGATTCCGTGGTGGATGCGCTTCCTCCTGAGTTACCAGCAGGTGTTTTTTTTGGACTGGCAAGAGTGGACAATGGAGAAGTAGTGTTTTCACCACTATATATTTAGTGATATGCACTTTAACTATTATTTCGTAGAAAGAATTAGCCCTGTTAAATTGCATGGTTTTCTATAGATATATATTCTTAAAGGAGATTATTTAGATATACAACATGGTAATGAGTATTGGGTCGAACCCTCACTACAACAATTGTAAGAAAACTGTTGTGAGTTCATTGTACGACTTATTTATCTAATATACATTCAGTGTATCATTCTGACACATTTTGTCTTTTTCAAGTATTTAAAATATACTCTAAAAGCTGATATTGATTCACTCAGTATTCTGAAACCAGTGAATAATATATTGTGCTAAGGAATGTCACTTAATTACCAAGATAAAATTGCTAGCCAAATTCTTATTTGTGTAGTGAATTATACTAATCATGAATTACGTTCATATTTACTAAATACAGGAAGTTCATCTGTTATCTAAGTTTGACTACGATTTTTATGGCTCTTCAATTGACTGTCTCATACTTGGTTTCATTAGGGAAATGACGTCATTTTCAAGCATAGGTGAGATTAATGATTATATTGAATATTATGATAGTTTATTAAGAAGCGGTTTTATATCAGCCTGATGAATATATCTCTGTATGTATTTATATTATCTTAGATGAGTTAAAGGATGCAATTCATTCGGATATTACACATGCCAAGTCTGCAATGAAAGATATAGATCAGAGTAAACTATTAAAGAAATATTTTATTTAGGTGAATGAATTGAGGTTTTAAATAGTGTTTATTGTTTTATATTATGTTTACTATTATTATAAAATGGTTTTGTCATATTGTTTTGCATATAATGTTGACAAGCATAATGTTTTGTATTTACAATATAGGGTTGTGAAAGTTCGGACTTTACCATTTTTGTATAATAAATACATTGTACAATATATCTGCAAATACAGTAGGTTGAAAACAACAATGAAATCTGCGGAGACTTTCATATAATCGATTTCTGACTAAAATTATTAAGACTGATGAAAGCTCCTTTATAACGACAGTGTTGAGAATACATCTATAGTCATCATTATTCTCGTCTAACTTTGCTGATCAAGTTTATAATCTTTAAGTAGCTTCCTGAACTTCTAGAGCAGCAAACGTATAGAGCGGTAACAACTATAGACTATGCTACCTAAAATCTGGTGTACTAGAAAGTGCTTATCAAGAACCGTAAACTGCAAAACTATAAAGCTGGAAGAACATTTGTTCATAGGTAGGAGATCATAATAGGAAATGATAGAATAGAGACAATGACTCTCTTAAGTCATTAAAGATGAGATGCATTTTAAACTGAATGTGCTGAAGCGTTTGGTTAAAAGGAAGTTAGCATAGAACTACATATTGCTGAGGTGAGCTAAAGTGAATGGTGTACGGTCCCGAGAATATGAAGGTCGGGCCACTGCCTTTTCGCTCAACTAAAAGCTAAATAAAACCGTAAACCAAAAGGCAAGAAAGTAGATGGAGATTCTTCACTAATCGTGTCTCTTATTATATGGAAACACTTCTCTTGTAGCTGCAGTTACTGACTTCTTAGATAAGCTGCTATAATAAAATAGAATGTTCGATACAACTACTTATGAACCCGAATCAGATTTTAAAGTAGAACTAAAAATAATTAAGAGAAACTAGTACTAGTTATAAATTGAGCGAAACGATAGTATTGATATTTCACACTATAGTTTCTAATTTGTAAGCCTTGGCAATTCGATCACTTAAAAGTTATGCTTTGATGTCCATGGCTGTATCACTTCTCATTTAGGATTTAATTCCTAACACAGCCCCATGCTCTTGAGGTTTTTAGCAATGATCATGTCCAGACATGCATCTAATACAAACTGAACGTTATTTGTGTCAGTTGCACAAGTGTGATGACAGTAGATTTCGCGCTGTGACGATCTGAAACCATAACCATAAATCAGTAGAAATTAATATAGTAACTATTCGCCTCTGAATTCTTTATGTTTAAGAAAGCAGCTCACTATGAAACATATGTATATAAGAATTAAAAGTAGAAACTTAGAATAAGAAGAGGAACTGTTAAGTGAGACTTAAAAATTCTTGTGGTTTTAAATATTTTGAGAAAATTATAGTATAAATTATCCTGCTCACTAATAGAAAGTAGCATTTTCAGTAGTAAGTAAAAGAGTGAAAATTAGTGAACTCAGTGGAAATAGATAACTATAGGTTGTTATGAGACTGACCTATTAAGCTGTTCAAACTTCCACTGAATATAATTTATGCATTCAGTTTGGTTTTGCTGCCCCTTATATTCCGGAAAACAAATAGTCATTGGGCTTCGTGGGATTTTTTCGGCAAATAAGTCCTTTTTGTTCAAGAAGAGAATGAAGTGAATATCAGCAAACCAGGGACTATTGCAAATTGAATCAAATAGTTTGAGAGATTCTTGCATACGATTCTGAAAATGAAATCCGCTATAATGGATTTTTGAATATTTACAAAACTTTAGAATATAAACGAAAAGTTAGTTACCGTGCAATTGTCTTCTCTCAGTGTTTGATCATATTCCGATAATGAACTTATAAAAATGATAGCATTAACATTATCGAAACAGTGAATCCACTTCTTTCGCTCCGATCGTTGGCCACCCACATCGATAACCCTTGATAACAAGTTTCTTTTACAATCTTTGAGGGATTTGCAAAGAATAAATATTGCTTGTTTACTTAACGATATATAGAATTCAATATGATTGCAACTTCTTACCTAAAAGTGAGTCCCTTAAGTTCGAATAGTACTTCAGTGATTCCGGTCGTTTTTATCCGAGTTCTCAACAAGTCTTGCTCGCTAGGAACATAATTCAACGATGACAGACGTGGCAGGTTATCGAGGAAACTGAACGAGTAATAATTAGCAGCAAATGTGATAAGTATGCAGAAAGTTCGCAAATTATAGTAACATTCATATCTTGAAAACCCAGCGCCTTTATGAGCATAATGTCGTGTCATGATAACGATTTCTGTTGCTCAGTAAGTAAAAATTATGATTCTTTTAATACTGTTATTAATGACAATTACTACAGTGGCGCTCAAAATTACTACTAACAAATTGCGTCGAGGGCACATAAGTGCACTATCGATTGTAATTCTCTTCTGAATGATCTACTTTGTATTCTAATTAAAGATTCGGTTTCAGCACGAAATTGCGGTTCCTCCCTGCATAGTTTTCTTAGTTTTATTCAAAGTTGACTTTGATGAGAAAGCGAATATCTCAGATCCGCGGAATTATTATAGGGAATATAAGTGGACCACAAAAGGCGTCAATCATCTAGTATTATGATTACTATTCTATAGTCCATTTTTTCTTGATGAATTGTAGTACTTTTTACTTCTATGCTCTGTTGGGAGTCACCAAAGTAGGGTCCACCAAACGGCAGGATTAGTTTCTGTTAAAGTTTGGGAAAACTAGGACCCAAAAACGAAGGTTTTATTTATTTATTTTGTTACCTATCGCTTCTCTATTGATACCAGAAGTCATGCGGTGGCCTTGTGGTGTAGGTCATGCGAAATCAGGCAAGCAGCGTAGGATCGGTTCCATTCGAGAACCGAAAGGCGACTTCATTTCTTTCTCCTTCTTATTGTCAAACTCGTCCCATGGAAAGCTGCGCAACAATTGCCATCCGAAATAGCTGTTTGTGAGTGAGGATAGTTGGGTCAAACATGACGAAGTGTTTCAGTTGACAGGTAAAGAAATTCCCTCGCATAAGAACAGTCTCTCTGTGACGAGTGCAAACGATAGCCTAAGAGCATAGAAACAAAGCAGTTTATTCGTCCAACACACATAGCTTACTTTGGCTGTTTTTATACAAAAATGTATAAAAATTCATACAACACTAATCATTTACGCAACACAGCAAGTGCTGTCGTGGCCTAGTGGTGGTTGTCGGCGCATAAGATGGCGTGGTCACGGTACCGATCCCGTCCTGTCCGTTTTTGATCTCCTCAACTATTCAGTAATAGCTGATTATTTATTGTGCCTATGTGCCACCCCGGCTGATGTACGGAACAGGCCCAAGTGGGGGTTTCCGCTATTCGTGAAATAAACCGCAGACGACCGAGGCAGCGGTGAGTTTTTCGGTGCACTTCGATGTGGGTTTGAAGACTGCGACAGAGATGTAAGTTTACTGGTGAGTTTTCCTTTATATTTTTTTTCAGTACTCTCCTGAGCAGAGGCGTTTGCCTCAGTGCTCTTTTCCCACCTCCCCTTCGGGAGGAGAATGGGATAATTTTGGACGCTTCTGAAGCGTTCGGCACTTGGGTGCTGAACTGTTTCAGGAGCTTATTGGCACTAAAGTGCCTTTGGACCCTGACGGGTCACGCTGAAAAAGAATGGAAAAACGAATCTATACCCAATTTTTTTTCTCTGCGTCTCCTATCTCTCGACAGCAAAAACCAAACCCGCGTTAGCTACGGAAACCGAAAAGCGTTTATGTCTTTGAATTTTCAAGTTTCTTCGGGCTTCAAAAGCCCTTCGAAAGCCACTCACTGCGAGTGGCTGGACACGACCAGAACTACCTTCCGGAAAGGGAAGGTAGGATATGGTCTTTTGGAGGGAATACTACCCTATACCCTTTAAGGGTTGGGGTAGTATCCTTCCTAATTTTGGAGACCTCAGCCTAGAGGTAGCTAAGGTTCTATCTATATATAAAAGAATAGTATATAATACATCATTTTAAATCCTGAAAAATTTGGGCATGACCTCCCCTTATATTCAAGGTATTGGCACCTAGGTGCCAATAAGCTCCTGAAACAGTTCAGCACCCAAGTGCCGAACGCTTCAGAAGCGTCCAAAATTATCCCATTCTCCTCCCGAAGGGGAGGTGGGAAAAGAGCACTGAGGCAAACGCCTCTGCTCAGGAGAGTACTGAAAAAAAATATAAAGGAAAACTCACCAGTAAACTTACATCTCTGTCGCAGTCTTCAAACCCACATCGAAGTGCACCGAAAAACTCACCGCTGCCTCGGTCGTCTGCGGTTTATTTCACGAATAGCGGAAACCCCCACTTGGGCCTGTTCCGTACATCAGCCGGGGTGGCACATAGGCACAATAAATAATCAGCTATTACTGAATAGTTGAGGAGATCAAAAACGGACAGGACGGGATCGGTACCGTGACCACGCCATCTTATGCGCCGACAACCACCACTAGGCCACGACAGCACTTGCTGTGTTGCGTAAATGATTAGTGTTGTATGAATTTTTATACATTTTTGTATAAAAACAGCCAAAGTAAGCTATGTGTGTTGGACGAATAAACTGCTTTGTTTCTATGCTCTTAGGCTATCGTTTGCACTCGTCACAGAGAGACTGTTCTTATGCGAGGGAATTTCTTTACCTGTCAACTGAAACACTTCGTCATGTTTGACCCAACTATCCTCACTCACAAACAGCTATTTCGGATGGCAATTGTTGCGCAGCTTTCCATGGGACGAGTTTGACAATAAGAAGGAGAAAGAAATGAAGTCGCCTTTCGGTTCTCGAATGGAACCGATCCTACGCTGCTTGCCTGATTTCGCATGACCTACACCACAAGGCCACCGCATGACTTCTGGTATCAATAGAGAAGCGATAGGTAACAAAATAAATAAATAAAACCTTCGTTTTTGGGTCCTAGTTTTCCCAAACTTTAACAGAAACTAATCCTGCCGTTTGGTGGACCCTACTTTGGTGACTCCCAACAGAGCATAGAAGTAAAAAGTACTACAATTCATCAAGAAAAAATGGACTATAGAATAGTAATCATAATACTAGATGATTGACGCCTTTTGTGGTCCACTTATATTCCCTATAATAATTCCGCGGATCTGAGATATTCGCTTTCTCATCAAAGTCAACTTTGAATAAAACTAAGAAAACTATGCAGGGAGGAACCGCAATTTCGTGCTGAAACCGAATCTTTAATTAGAATACAAAGTAGATCATTCAGAAGAGAATTACAATCGATAGTGCACTTATGTGCCCTCGACGCAATTTGTTAGTAGTAATTTTGAGCGCCACTGTACCATTATTTAATTACCTATTTTATCCAGTATTAACGGAAAGGGATGTTTTAAAACTGCAAACCGTTAGTTAATTTATACTATGTCAAGAAAACCATTAATGTTTGGCAGGGTATAAGGACATCTGCACGTCTGCAAAAGCAACATGCATCACTATCTAAATTTGGATAGCTGGGAAAAATTTAAGAGCCTGAGTTCATCTATCATTTAAGAGTGGAAAATAAGTGCCTTACCACTTCCATTTCATTATGTAGGCATGTGGAGTTAATGACTTTCACTATCTTAAAATGATTTAAAACAGCTCCAATAGAAGATCAACAGTGTGAATTGGTTGAGAACTTGCTGATTTTTCAGCAGTTATTTAAAAGATGTCTGTTAAACAACGAGATTAGAATATGTTTATAAACTAATTTGAATCTTGACTATATAGAATCTCAGACTCGTCTTGGTTTTACATCACAAAATACTAATTTGCTATTTGTATAATTTAAAATCTTTTAGTATTTCTGCTAATATTCCAATTATTCCATGCATCTTTAACAAGACATCCTAGCCTCACTTTAGTCCATTCACGATTTCGTTAACACTTATTAATAATTCTATGATTAACTTTCAGATATATATAATAATAAAAGATACTACTTCTTCCACGTCACCCACTATTTGGCACTATCATCAATCTGGTACTCATTGCTACGTCGATAACATTCCCGCACTCCTTCATCTTTCCATAAGCGTTGCATAGCAGCAGCAAGTTCTTCCGTTAGCTCTTCTTTGTTAGCATGAACAGTAGCGAAGACAAGTTGACTGTCCCTCTTTAAAATATTTTTAAAATAAAAAATATCAACTGCAACTCTTCATAACTCTCAAAACATGCTCTTTTGTCTCAATATGTCACACATCGCTGTTGCACAGCCAATTGGAAGCGGTGAAGAATTAGATATAATCACGTTCCCTCTATCTCTGAGTCTCTCCATTAAAAAAAATCCCAAACATTTGGAGGAATCAAACAGTTCATCGCGATCTCCCAGAACAAAGCATTAGACTACGTGACAACACTATCACCAGTGATAGTTTCCTCCGAATATAGAGGTGAATGAACATTGGAAAAGCGAAGACGTCTTCGAGCCACTTCCGAATGATACTTAGACTAGAAATCAAAGAAGCCTCGTTCCATCCTCAAATGCGTCAGACTGAAAGCAATACCATCATTCCATCCACCACCCTCCATCAGGGGAGAAGAGGGCTTTCTTATCCCGTATAGCAGGCATATTCTGAGCCGACGGGAAAGAGATATTTCCAAACTAGAGATCATCCAAAGTATTTTACTTGAGATAGAAATTAGTGTTCAGTAACTAGTTATGTTGTAAGAATAGTTCCAAGTTGCTGTTAGTCGCACATACATTGATGAAATGATGTCCATAAACCACTGTACCAACAGTTTCTTCCACTGGACTTCCGAGATCCCGTAATATTATGGGACTAGCAGCGTTCCATTGCAGATCATGTCAGTTCCATTCAGCTGTGCAGCAGTGAAGGGTCATATATTGGGGCAAAGGAACATGTTTTGAGAGGAATGGAGAATTTAGAATTTGTTAATGATTCCGATGTTCTCTTATTTTTTGGTAGTAAAAGGCACAAAATATGCCGCATGGGTGTTTTAGATAAAGTGTTAATAGTGTTAGATAAGGAGTTTATACAATAAACAAATGTTGTGAAACGGAAAATAATATATAAAAAATTTCAATTTCTTTCATTCGTGAATGTCAACTTACCACGCGATCGTTATCTGCGTATTCAATCTGTAAATGGAACATGGCTCGTAAGATGGACAGCATGGAGTGAATGCAGTTTGAATACACTACTGGTCGAATCATTTCAAGGTCCTGTTGAGAAAATCCATCCTAAAATTTAATAATACAGGCTTTGCGGATCTTTCATAACTCTAAGGGTATTTCCTTATTGTACATAGACTTAGAGAAAATTACACTGTGAATAAATCTATATACACTGGTTATAAGTAATTATGCACTTTTTGATTATAATACTTACCTTATGTAAAATTCTCATCTGCTTTAAAATCGTGCTCTTTCCACTTTCCCCAGCACCTTAAAAAAATACCATTTTATGCATATAATTGTCCCATTAAACTTTCAAAGTTTGTATAATAAACCAATTTCTTGCACATAATAACACTTTCCACTGTTATAAATAAATAGATACTATATTATTGTACTTCATTTTTTAAAATTTAGCAGGATCAACTTTGTTGTCTTTCATCACAGGTCGTCAGCACATAGCATACTAGTTCCATTAGGTGTCTTCTTTAAAAAAGAGAAATAGAAAAGGAAAAACTTTTTGACTATAGCTCTTGTTTAGTCTATTTAGTGGATTGTTAAATGTGGTTGTACTAAGTAAAGTGTTAAACAGTTTCTGTATGGATATAGTGGCCCTGAAATATTTCAATTTATATTTGCATGCTCCCTCGTTCGGTTGCAGAAAGATATGCGGGAAAATCCCACACCCCCAAGCGATATTTAGACGAAAGTCGATCCTTAAAGCACCGAACCCAAAAGGTGTGTTGTTCAAGGTCACGTTATTGAATAACAAATTATGGCTTGTCTGTGATGAGGAATAATGTAATGATGCCTGCTCTTTTTAGTGCGACAGTCAATATTTTTGGCGAAAAGTAATCAAAATTCGCAATAACTTTTTCCACTCCTAAAATCAATTAAATATATAGTTGCTCTCTTTCAGTTAAATTCCTCAATAACATCTACTGTAACGTGTATAAAATTGACTGCTATGCTATTGTTAGTCAAAAGTTTCTATTGAATATGAAATAATCTAGGTTTCGCTGTAACATAGTATGAATAAAATAAAATAAGAACGAAATAATATTCCTGAGGTAATGGTAAATAGTGAGTAATAATGTCCCCGAACTCCGGACAGGTTTTGGATATCACATGGTGTTCGTTTATCTATCCATTCTCCACCCAAACTTCCGTTAAAACATGCAATATTTTATGAGAAAGTAGAATGTAATAAGTACGAATTTCCTACAGATTAATTCGCAGTGTATAGCTACTAAAATACTCCAGTATAGGCAGTGTTTCACTATTTCTCAACTGCATGCCATTTGTACTTAAATATATGATATTAAACATCCTGCATAAAAACATAATTTTCAGACTATAATCAGCTCTAAAAAATACCTGCCTAGAAGTTTCATTAGTAGAACTAGAAATACAACAGCAGTACACCTTTTCTTGTAGTTTTCCCTCCTATCGATGTACCAAATAATATAATAAACAATCTCCCTCACAGATGGTAAATAACATTCCTATACATGTAGATGTGAGAAACACCACAAATTAATAGCGACATGAGAGCCAAAATTGATTTTGGCAATTCGCAGTAACAATCGCATCAAATTCGCAACATACTTATGCAATTTTGAATATTTCTCAATGGTTCTAAAAAAACATTGATTTATTGCAATAAGGAACTATTTTCGTACGAATAGTAGTTTTCTGGGCAATAACATCTTATAATTTCATATCTTCAAAGGACTTTCGAACATTGCTATAACCCCTAATATTTCAAGGACAAGTAGTAGATGGACATAATAACACCGTATTAGCAAAACATTAGTATAAGTTGCTCTGCACGCAATTTGTACTACATATGACGTCATAATAGTGAAATATGCTGAGTTGGGAATCAAAATTGAGCTTTTAATGTCCCATACTTCAAATATTTCTATATCGGCACATTGGCATAATGATCATCTAACCACACAGTGTTTTCTCAGGAAGTTTATTCCATAATAGTATACCGTTTTGTTCTCTTTCTTATTTCTTAGCATACTCTAATTATTCGAATATGCAAAATAGTCTTGGTTGATCTACATAAAAGAAAATGAATGCGACTGAAGTAACGAATGAATATAAAGCATGCTTATTACTAAGAATATTATGATCCTATTTTATTTATTAAAACTGATTCTCTTTGGAATATATTAATAGCAAAATAAGAAATTGAGTAGTTACTAGGCTTCAGTATCTAGTATCTCTAAAAACGCTCATCAGCGAATATGCGTGAGTTGACCTCTCAAACGAAACATCTTTGTTCGACATCACATCGATCTTGTTATGTCAAAACATGTAAACTTTCGTGGTAAAAAGAGAGGAACTGAATCACATTCTAGATAATAACTGGCTAATTGAACGGAATTACTCGGTGGTAAGACTCCGTGTCAACGTAGAGAATTCAGAATGCAGTAGCGTAAAAAAATACATTTTTTCCACCATCCAAAAAAATACAAAGGCTTATTACTTTCCAAACGTATTAGATATATTTTCATATAAAACATATTTTCATAAGTTAATATAATAAATATGGAATAAAGACAAGTAAACGTTGAGGAAATACTCAAATACCAAACACTAACCAATTGAAAATTAGTAGAGGAACTACTTTTTAGAAATAGCACACTGAGCACATTCCTTAAATGGATGTTATTGGGAAGTTCGAAGACTAATATATCGTTTGCATAACTAATATAGTATGAACTTTGTATTCTCACGGGTTTCCCATTCGTTGTCGCCGAGTTGTGGCGCTTTCAGTCACTTGTTTGCTGTTTACCCTGGTCGGTTCCGAGTTCTGGATGTATGAGGAGAGCAGTAATTGAAGAGAGAAGACGCGACGCACACAGAAACAGCTCATATTACTATACTTACAATGCGAAGCTAGGGAAGATAATAAATGTAAAAATCACACAAAACGACTAGTTTGGCCAACAGTTATTCTGTGTAGGTGGACTGACTGCAGTGAGAAATAACAAATTAATAACGATGCAAATAAGTAGCAAGTAAGTAGGTAGAACGATGAGCACAATATTTTAACATAGAATGAAGTAAAATAATCTCAATTCCTGTAAACAATATATTTTGTCTATCAAATAAGCAGTAGGATTAATATTTTGATGAAATATATACAAATAAGTATGCTGTTTCAGCTTCGAATGCAGTTTAAATGAAGCAAGTGTGATAGGTCTGGATACAGATTTAATAAGATAATGTTCCAAAATATGACAGCAAATTGTAGTTTAAGTCCTGCTACATCATTAAAGTTGGCAGTACTTTCAAAATTTACATCATGACACATTAGTACATACTTCAAAGTCAACAGAATATTTGTAGTACTTTTTAAGGCGTCAGAGCGGTCGAGAGTAGTTGCCCTCAGATTCTATGAACAATATAATTCATTTGCGAAAATTTCAGTGGACAAATTATCCATGCATAATCAAAATAATTCGACAGATCTCTGTTTACGACAATTATTACGAAATTCATGATTACCAGTAAGGTGTATCAACACTACACTCTCGTGACAAATGTTCATAGAAATCGAGATCTCTAAGAACATTAATTGCAGTAACTACTCTAGTTTTTTAGAAGCGCACTTTTGAGATGTAGAAATATTACATGAACAAGACCAGACATTTGTAAAAATCTTCGAGTAAAACTTCTAAAATAATCCGTAGTAACTTTGAAGTGCTTTGTTATATCATAGTTTTAAGTGTATTAGGAATATCCAAATGGTAACCTAGTTCATGCTACTTATTAAATATGTGCCGTACAAAAATATTACTCCCTTGTTGCATTTATTTATTAGTGTTAAACAGCTGATTTATTGTGATTGCTTCATTACTTAAAAATACGAGTATAAATAGCTTATTTTCCTACTGTGAAGAACTTCAAATATAAGTAACCATCTTGATCAAAATTTTTAAAAACTGATAACTTCACTTAAAATGAGATGAAAAACGTGGTTAAATAATTGGAACTTTTCATCGATGTCATAAATTAAACACGGCTTCTATAATCTCAAGACAATTATTTCGTAATTATATTTATATTTAATAATAAGTATACAGATGTCACTTAAGATTCACTCATGTCTATACGTGCCATAGCATGCTCCGAAGTGATATGGGAAAGCTAATTACCAAAGGATATTGAGAGCAATCGAGCTGGTGGGACAATACGCGAAAGGTTTAAATCTCGTTAAAGTAGAAATTTAAAGTATGGAAAGCACTAATGTAGGAGTTGACTAGAGTCAATTTTAATTAATATTACGCTTGAAATACAGCGCTGTCCTTTATATGCACTTAAGTAATGGATATATTTTCCCATATGACATGAAAAAGGAAACAGCAAATACGTCAGAACACCGCAAGTATTTACGCCTATAGATGGGTAGCAGAGTACTCTTCTTTCACAAGCCTTTCCTTTAATTCGAGTCATCAATAGCAGTGATGTCCTCTTTTATAGTATAGAATGAACACATTTAAGTTAATTACTACGCCGGAAACCTAGTTATTCCTCCTAAATATTAATATACTATTAAGTAATCATTATTTTAAAAGTATTCAGCCGAAACAAAAATCTATTTCACAAAGGAAAGATGTCTAGCAAACATAATAAAGAGGTCCTCGAAATTCGAGTCATCTCCCCAACTACGTACAACTAACAAGCAGTGCACTAAATTATAAACAGAATAGATAATCATGCATAAACCTTAAAATTCCAATTACTTTATAACTGGGAATGTAGAAAAATGCCTTTGTCATACGTTGCTAAAATATATAGTAAATATGTTTTTTTTAAAGTAATTAATCTTATTATCAATTATATGTCAACATGTTTAGAATGTATGTTTCGTTTATGAGGTATATAAGGAACAAGTCACAATTAACATAGTACCTTAATCTACCTATTAGAAGAACGTATCTAGAACATTAGAAATATCAGAATAATGAGATAAAGATTTTTTTTCTGTTCCCATGGGCGAAACTCGTTTACGAAGTCAGCTGAGCCTAATTATAGATCTCAAAGTGTCTCATTAGTGTTCCGTCTTACCCATTTTCTTCATTTTACTATATAAATATTAAATTTAAAAAGTGGTACTAAATTCTATTCTTATATAAAACCAAATTCCAAATTAGTCACTTTTAATCTTTACTGTCATTGGTATGTTACCAATGCTAGATTTAAACGCAAATCGCAGCAATATAGATTGAATATGAAATACCAATAAAGCCTAACAATAAAGGCTATAGCCAGTTTTCGGAAACATGAACATGACGGCTTCATTTAGAACGATAACAGATCAGTTTCGAACAAGCATGTGCAGTAGACATCAAATTTATCTTTGAAAAAAATAAAAAATGCTAAATTAAAATCATTCTTGTGTCAATTATATTAAGCTATGGTTTTATTTATGATTATTGAAATTTATCACCCCGGATTCTATTTTCATTACGCTTGCATGTCAACATTCCAATGTCGATAAAATGTATCTTTCGATTAGGCTTATCACAATTATTGATTAAAATGAAGTTTAAGGAGCACTAAACTGAACTTCCCTATTGAGTATATATAAATACTTCTCATCAACTTCTCTTGGATCTTATGGTCACATTAGTGCTATTCTCGGTACTCGTTGACCATGACGCAGGCTTCAATTAAGCGACCGACCTACTTAGTTCGAAATTACCCGCGATGCCCAGAGTTCAGTGCCCACGATTACCGGAAAACTCCGGGGAAAACGCGTCAGAATTAGAAAAATTGCGAACGATTTGGAGCTAGAAACAGTGAGATGTCTATAGCAACTGATGAATAGAATGCGCTGGCTTTCACCACAAATAAGATGCTTAAAAGAAGAGTGAATCAATGAGAAATACCACTTTTAGTGTATAAAATATAATTAGAACATGTAGAAGAAAACAATAAAATACAGTTTATTAAACTTTAATGGTAGCTCACCTAGTAGTAGTAGTTTGATGATTCTGAGCGACATAGATTGATCTTTTTTGATCTGCTCATCGATTCGGCGATTGAGCCGTTTTCCCTCCTTCTGGTCCTTACTCGTACAATGACCCATATCGAATAGAGTAAATCGACACAAAACTATGAATGCACCGTAAGCGAATAGATCTACAGCCTGTCCAGGCCGGCTAGCAGCTAGCTGGCTGGGTTCCGGCCGCGTGCTGCCCCTGCCGCAATCTCGCTCGTCTGCGTCTCTCATCCCGCCCTCTCCCTCATCAAAACGTCTGCGACCTCTTGAAGGCAACGTTCTCTCACGAATGCATCTGGTGTCTCTTTGTCGGGAGTCGCTCTCTCGTCCCTCCTCCATTCATGTTGCTTCATCCCTTGATCAATAGCAGAGTGCACGGCGTAAGTCGGATTAGGAGGGATCGCATTGAAACTTCACCCATCGAAAGTTTTAACCTCAGCTTGGGACACCCTTGAAATGTGGTGTGCACTTCCTATAATAGTTTATTATAACTACCTGTGAAGCGCCAACATCCCCTCCAACTACTTTCTCATACATATCCACTTATTCGACCTATTCATATTTTTCTGTATACCCTCTTTATTTCTGGCACTACTAATGAGTGATGAGACGGATGGAAGACTTATGTCAACAGAAACAATGCCTCCAGCCTATAGTTAAGATTTTACAGTGCATATTACATAATTTTTTCTTTTCTGATAAATCTGTCTTATGCAAAAGACTAATTCACCCTAAACCATTACAATGGTATTCTTACTATTATTATTCTAGGTAACAAATAAGTTTATAGATCTTAGTGGATTATGAACCTCAATGAAGGATGAATTGTGCTAAAAATGCTGTTTTGTGAATGATAAAGCTCATTATAGCATATACGTGTAAGACACTTAAAACTCCAGGGAAAAATATGTTTTAGTTGTATACATGCGTCTAGTTACATTTACAGACGTTATCGTGGATCTCCTCGAATTGACTTCTTCATTACACGTCTTCATGGTCCTACAGTATCTCCGATGTAACATTTTGTTGCCTGCTCTCCAATTTTATCTCATTTCGTTTCTCCCCACCATTATTTTTCCTTGTATTTCCCAAGCATTTACTTGCCCCCTCGTTGTTCTTCTTTCGCCTTCATGCTGTGAAAGATAATAGCTTAGTCGTTGTTTAGCTGCTGGCCATATTCGTAATCTGTTTTCGGCCCTATTGCTGAGACGTTTCATTCATAGGTGGTCAACTGGTTGTTTGTCACAAATGAGATGATAAGTCGAAAACCTAGTACAAACTATTTTATAAAGAATACCTTTAGAAACAATAATATATAACGAACTTTTCATACAACTTAACAAGTATACCTACAACGAATAATTTACCACACCAACATCACACAATCTTCATTTACTGAATTTTAATCACCTTAAAGCTAATCACTAACTTATCTTGGGCAGTCTACTCCTATTCCGGGATTCTTTTTTAGCATTAAATGAGCATGCCACACATGCAAATTGGAATTTAAACAATTTATTATATATAAAAATACCGCCTAAAAACACAAGCTAAAAATTGCAAACAAAAGAGGTGAAATGACACAACTTAAAACTAAATGTGTGAACTGGAGAAAGTAAAGATTCTAGACATAATTACAACTTATGACTCATTTGAGTATGTACAATACTTAGTCTTTAGAACCAAATCTTAAAATATGTTCGTCAAGCTAGTGCATCTAATAACATAAAGCTATATTATTCAAAGGTTAATATAAGAAAATATATGGGAGGTGATCGTTTTTAATATTTTATTGTAAGGATTATTAACTATCTAGAAGATTCATCTCGAAATAATTACCTACTTTGAAAATATTCTACTGAAAAATAAACTGTGATTAATGGTCGAATTTTGTTAGCAACCTGTTAAATAATATAGTTTATGATTTCTATCTATTTCACGATATAAAAAAAGTTAAGACTCAGGAGAAAACATAATAATCTTCAAATACACATTCTCTAGTTAAGCTCTTGAACATAATATAAAGATTCAAGTTATATCTTAACAATACCAAAATTAATGGCCCTCAGCATATAAACTTTCTTCGTTTGGGTGGATAATTATTCACTGCATTCTTTACTTGTTGAACTTATTCCAGTCGTATAAATGTACACTCCTATTTAATGCCTAATTTTGTTTTCATCCAGGCTTTGAATCCTATGATAAAAACAATAAAAGATCTCACAATACGTGGTAACCCATTTCGTAGCAAATGCATAATTATTTTTCAATTGGTTCACGATGCTTTTGTCACGTGAAAAATTAGTATAAACCCATACCTTATACAAGCATACATTCTGAAATATAATATTTAATTTGTCGCACTACCGGTATTACCGGAAAGTATGAAATATCACAAGATTCAAAAGACAACTTAGGGATTACACTATATGAGATGCAAATATAATTCAATAAACGTTTGAAATGCCTCTGCAAAATTACAGTTGAGCAAATAATAAAAGAAGGATACATGAAATAAAAAAGCAAGTTACCAATTTTCAGCTTCATTTTCCTATTAATAAAAAGTTCATAATTACTGTGAAAGAATTGTAATACCAAATACTTATTACTGTTATTGTTAGCACTTGATTGCATGGGATCTGCCTACATTACTAGAAAATCATTCCAGATTTTAAGCAAAAAAACTAATGAGAAGACAATGCTATATTAGCATCTGAGACTTAATAATCACCTAACGGACATGGGCGTTTCCCCGATAACCAACTTCTAAATGAACCAGAACGGTTGAAGAAATGTTGAAGTTATTCATTTCAATAACCAATTACACTTATGAAAAAATTCAAACTGCAACAAGTGCATATTACTGGAATATGTATGACCAAGAAGCTAAAAAGCAGTGCTGGTAAGGAAAAGAAATCAATGTTTTGTTTCATCTGGGAATCTGTGCAATTATAGCTAACGAATTAAAAATGTACAGATTAGTAGAAAACACTACAATGATTAAACTTCACTAGAATACTCGCATTAACTTAAAGCTACATCTGTAAATCAAAAATACATTTCTCTTCCTAGTTATATAGTTAGGCTAAACAGTGCTTGAACTAGACTATATGAATAAAATTTGAAAATAATAAAAGTCCATGAAACATAATTTTTAGAAATAACTCGTTCATATCCATTGGCATTTCAAATTCATCTGCAAGAATCACAAGAAACTTAAAAAAGCACTTTATATAACTGGATGTTACATCTATAGTATAATACAACGTGTTGTTATGCTCCTAATTTGGAATGAAGAGTAAGAACGTATTTAATAAGCAAAATAACTTAAAATTATAATATGGGTGCAATTCTAGAATTCCATAGAAACAAACACTCTTAAACCGGATAAATAAAAATAATGAGACATAAGAGATCACGAGATGTTAAAATTAAAACCTAATTACCGGTCAAATTCATGATATTTATGATAAGTGAAATATACCTTTTATATCCCTATGCAAATTCACTTCTTCTTCTTTTTTTGTTCCTTGCATTGATCACAATACCAGGGACCTTAAATACGTGTTTTTAAAAAATAGAAAAGCAAATGAATATAATCTTTTTTTTAAATCATAATTTTGACAGAAACAAAATGAATCAAACTATATGCATGTACACCAAAAGCAATAATAACTGCTGCTCAATTATTTTTATAATGTAAGCTTGTGAACATTATATAGTCCTTAGACTTACACTTCTCATGTTAGAAAAAGAAGTGGACAATTTTATATAATAGGAAACTATCGTAAACTTACCCGTTGGTTCCTCAGTTAGACCGACACATTGAAAATGAAACCACTCCAATTTGCAGTTTTTTCCATCACACGCAACCATTTGACCAAATGATACCTATGATTTAAACGGAATAGGAATATTGGGGGAATTATAAATAAGTGCATATAATACTAACTTTTTAATAAAATTAATAAATTTTGTAGGCTTAATTATAACATCTATGCTGTACTGTTTTTGTATATAAAAACATTGATGGCATTTTGTATTAGATATGACAACTATATGGGAAAGTCTAACTTGGTGGCAGATACAATAAGTTGGCTCATTGGGATCAACGGGCATTTGTACAGCAGGCGCGATAGGTAGCGGTTTGAAATTCTCCATGTATGCAGCTGAAATAACAATCATTTAAAAGAATTATTCGTATATGAATAGCAAAACATTTACAAGTTATTATCTGGTGACATCAAATTTATATATAAACTATACAAAGTATATATTACAATAAAACAAATCAAATATCCAATTTATATAAAAATAAGTCAAGAAATACAAGACGAAATTTTGCAATGTTTTGACCATCATCGCATACATTTTGTATTTATATATTGAACAAAATTGAAAAATGTTTTTGAACATTGAACTAATAAAACTCATAAAGATATTTTAGAACAAATTTTAATTACCGTTTTCCGCTAGACGAGCTGCTTTAATATCAGCTCCTTTTTTCTTTTTATCTCCCTTTAGGTTTAAAGGTTGCTTCCTCTTACGACTCTCTGGTGAGGTTGATAACGCATCTTAAACATAAAAGAGATATTTGTGATTCTAAAGAGATTCATTCATTTCCATAGTTCAATACCTCTAAGTAAAATGTTTATGATAAGTCACTAGTGAAGCTTAGATATACTCTACAACTAAAGCGTAATAAAAACAATAGATTCTAACCATTCAATTTTTTCTCTTCTTGACTGTATTTCTTAATTTGATATTCGTTAAAGCTTGCAATCTCCTTATCCATTTCTGTGATATGATCATCAACTAGGTCATACATTTTCTGAGCAAGCTTCACTTTTCTATCAGCAAGTTTTTCTGCTTCTTTATAAAGAGACTGAAATTTAATCTAATCAAATAAAAATACCAATTAGGAAAGCATGTAACTAGTCCTAATGATAAAATCAGCTTATAATAAAAAATAGAGTATTTTACCTGTATCTCTTTGAAAGCTTTCATTTTTTGATCTCTTGAAAGCTTCTTCATATTCTTCACATAAATCAATGTCCTTTGCTTTATATCCTTCATACAATTGTCCACCTTAAAAAGATATTCTCACTAATTATTCAGGAAAAGTCTAAGAAATTGATTTCCGAAAAAAACAAAAAACTTGGTTTAAAACTCTCTAAAAGGAGTATAAATGCGCTAAGCTTAATTTGTTTAATAGCCAACACTAAATACATCCATATAAAAGTAATAGAGAACAATCTTACTTTATCGTCCAATTCGCGAATATCACTCGTTGTCTTTTTAACAATAGGAGGAAGTTCGTCCAATTTATCCATATATTTTTTCAAAGCTTCTGTCATACTGTAATTAAAATAGTAAATATAAATCTATATATTTTCATATTTTAAATGTAAAAAACATTTTTTAAACCAAATAAATCTATGTAAGTTAAACTACTAAATAACTCATATCGACTAATAATTAAGAGGTACAGAAACCTAACATAGCCACCTGTTGTAATAACACTGTTCGGGACACTACCATTTCCAATTACTTACTAACACCATAAACATCATAAATTACGCTTAAAGTTTGCTGTCGTGGGATTTCCTCCTCCAGTATGTTATAAAAATCATATTATACGCACTGTTTGAACAAAGATGTATGTTTAGCGGCTTTTATTTGTTTCAAATCAGAATTCTTTGAAAACAATGATTTCACAGAAATCTTTGATAGCATAGTGGTGGTAACATAGTTCGAAATATTAGTTTTTTACCTGGTAGTCCTTTATAACGTTAGAGTATTGCAAGATGGAAAACATAATAAGGCACTCTTTATACTTTTAAATAAATGCATTTAAATAAATATTTCCACCCTATAACATTCTACTTTAATTACACATTAAACATTCCAGTAGCAGATATCAAAGTGTGGGTTGTTCATGGCCATCATCTATACGATAAAAAATGGAATGTTTGGCGCTGCTTAAGGACAGATTTAATCGTATATTGTGAAATATGGGTCATCTAAAACTACTTGAAGACTCATCTTAATAAAATAACAATAGAACCAATACAAATTTGTACACTAGCGTATGTGTTAACAACAAATAATACTTATTAATTTGTAAATAAAATAGAGGGAACCTTGTAACGAAGAGTAAGTCAGAATTTCAAATTTTGAAGTAAACGTACTTACTAGGTAACAGAGCTTCGCACTATTAAAATATTATTCAACTTTTGAATATAGAATCTCTGTATTTAAATGAAGTATCCGGTATCACTTATTCACTTGTTTCCAATATCGTTTGGGTACACACTTTTATGTCTCAGTTCCCACTAATATATGAAATCATTTTTTATGCGAAAGGGTGAGGACGAAACACTGAAATTTATTTTCAGGAATGTCAGTAAAGATGGAGACCAATTCATAAAATTATTTCCAGAATTTCAGTGCATCTCTGAATCCAAAATGTTTGTACATAATGAATACTACTTTACTATAGTTCTTCAAAAGGCGCCTATAAATTTCCCTAAAGAAGGTACTTCGTAATTGTTAATATAAATCATAAATCCTAAGGAAATTACAGTTATATTGGATAGGAATCTAACTAAAACAAGTTCATAACATAAACAAAATATCGGTGAAGAAAATTAACTTGGCTTTAAAAGTATCTATAATAATAATCTTTTAGCTTTGTTAGAACATTTTACGTAAAGTAAATAATTCACTAAAATATATTACTACACAGATAAATCTCTAGTCAATTTTCACGTTAATGGTGGTCGTGAAATTGTTACTTCAACGTTTTGGGTAGATCGTTTCCAAATTCCAGGTGCCACTCCATATAACAATCCATCAATAAGACGAATCTCATCAGGATCCAGATGATGCAAACTAATCAAGTTTTCATGAAAAATAGATGATCCCTATAATTAAATTATACAAAAAGTGAGAGTTTACATATGTTTGTAGTATTACAAAATGAGATTAAGTTACATCCAATAAATTTGAATTGGTTGAATATAACCCGATATCTCTTATTTATCTATCTTAACTACTTGAGTGATTTAAAATATATTGTACTATATTAAGACAAGTATTTAGTGTATTTATTATATGTATATTAAATTAAAACAATCCTAACCCAATGGTCAACTGGATCCATGAGGAATGAACGAGTTAGGTCAGCATGATAGTGTTGGCCCGGCCTCCATGGCAGAAACCTTTGTCTCCTCTGGGAATCACGACTATCCACTGGATAAATGCCGATGCTACCCAAGCATCTGCAAACAGAACAGGAAACATTCCACTAATTAACCAAAAATAAAAGATTTACACTTCAATCACTTCATTTTTTAAAAGCTTTTTAATATTTATGTATATTATTATGCGTAAATGAGATATCACGACATACATTTATATTCGTATTTAACTTTTTACTATACCTTCCGATAGCATAGTCTTCCCATTCATGATAGGGACATAGTTCTTTGTTATAAAACAGCTTTTCAGCGAATATTTTCATTGCTGCACGACTCATGGCATAACCACTTCCTCCTGCATTATAGCCATGAACAGGCTAAAAATGAGGTTTTTGGAAATGTACTTTATTTTTAATAAATTAAATGTTATACTGTAAGTAAATGAATCTCACCATTCTTCTTTTTAGTCGAAATCCAATATAGTGAGGAGTGCTAGGATCGAAGGATGATAGATATTCTCTAAGATTATCAAGGACTAAATATGTATCGTCGTCTGCTTTGAAGTACCTAACAGAAGAAAATATCCTTTAGAAAAGAAGAGCTAAATGGATTTTGGTTCAGCATAGAGTTAATCATATTTGATATATAAATTACGGCAGCAAATTCAGGCGATTCCCACTCCTTATATCAGGAAAAAAGCTTACCAATCAAAGTTAGAAGATATATTCGTATATACATAGTATAATGCAAGTCTTGTCTTCCAGAATAGCTTGAAGTAGCTTTCAGGTAATTTGTTAAATACTGTATGGTATGGAGTATATTCATCCAAAAATCTCCCACTATTAGTAAGGAAATGGGCGGCATCGCATCGAGGTAGCCATGTGTCATTGATAGCTCTGACCTGAAATAGGAATTGTAAAATTTAAAACAGCACAGAGTGACCGTGGAAATATACTTCAATGAATCACTACCCAACCAAATAGCACGGATATTTCCTCAATATAGTTTAATAAGAGAATATTTACAGTGTGTTTCAAAATGATAGAACACTAGGTTTTTTCCTTTTTCTGTTCTTCGTCGTCAGATTGATCCTATTTTTTCTGAGGTGAGGCGTAATAGCCTTGAAAATCTTCAATTTAAATTTCATTATTTTTCATTTTAAAAAATGACGGTTTTTGTGTTCTTATTTATCGAAATCACTAACCTTTTACTGTCCGAAAATGGTGGCAGATTTTATTAAAATACCTATTAACAACAGAAACAATAACAACCAATGTACATAATAGTTAACTAATAATCAGTACAACTACCACTTCTATTAATAACCTGAAAAATTCGTGTAAGCATACTGTTAAGATTTTGATGGCACTTTTGTCTTCTTCGCTCCATGCTTTGCAAATGGCAGATTGAAGGTCCTTGACAGTCTCAAACTGACGGTTATCGGCATAAATCCGTCGCACGAGAATTGCCCAAAGATTCTTCATCGGATTTAAATCTTGAGGGCCAGCCAGAGTGTCCACGTCATTGTTCTTCAGCCAAGCCTTGGTGCTTCGACTGGCGTGGATAGTGGCATTATTCTATGGGAAAGTGAAGCTAACGCCTGCACCAAGTGGGAAATATGGGACTAGATGTCTTTAGACATCCTGGTAGTCCGCGCTGTTCATCTTCGTCGACATAAATGCAGTTCCGTAACGTGACTCCTTCCCAAACCATAACACTTCCTCCACCGAAATTTAGGGTTGAAAAGTGTAGAGGTCCCTTGCGTAGATCCCTCCAATAGGAGTGGCATCTACCAACACCATCTAGATTGTACTTCTTCTCATCACTAAAAATTACCTAGACTCGAAATAATAAGCTGATGGTCTTATTTTCGAAGACTCATCAAACCTTCCTAGTTACATCTAATCGAACATCTGGTCCAGCCAAGTCTTTCGTGCTTATACCCTTGTGTCAGTTGTGAACACTTCTTCATCCATGATAGTACAATATTGGGACACTTGTCCAGCATTCTCCACATCGTGGAGTCTGAAGCATCAATGCCACAAGTCCTGGATTCCATTGATGCTGATCTTCCTATTCGAAGTTGTCCGCAACATTGTCCTCTTTTCAAGGTCATTCAACTTGCTAGGTCATCCACTACTTTTTTTTGTACCATATTCTTCTTGGTTACGAAGGGAATTCATAATAGCCTTCCCGGAGCGCTTGACGACATCGGCAATCTGCTTCACTATGTAATTGGTAGTTGACAGTACTTTAGTTTGACCTCTTTCGTGTAGACTCAATGTAGAAGCACGACCCATTGTTATGATGGTCCAGGATTAGTCAATTTACGTTTTTTTCGTTAAATTACGCCAAAATATGTAAAGTGTGCCATCATTTCCGACGCAAAGAGCGTAGTTTTTTAAGGAAAAACAGGAAATTAAAATTAGAGACTTCCAAGACTATTACGTCTAAGCCTCCGAAAAAATTTGACCAATCTGACGACTGAGAGGAGAAAAAAGTGAAAAAGTAAAGTGTGCTATCATTTTGAAACGTAGTGTATATCGCACGCATTATCACTTCTATTACTTGAGATGTATAAACCAAAGTTTATAGAATAAATAGGAATGAAATTTATGACTATTTATTTTCCTGAAAGTTTCCATAACCAAGTGATTCATACTATCGATTTTATTGTTTACATTTTCTTTTCTATAAAATTGTTGTAGCATAAGTGGATACATTAAAACCAAACAGTTAAATTAAATTATGCTAATATGTATTTCAGTTACGTACCCTTGTTTTATGATATATCGATGTTGTCATGACCCAGCACAAAATAGACCCGGTATTCCTTTGTATGTGGGTGGCTCTCGATCTAATTACATCTTTCAGCAATTCAGCATTGTATTTGCTAAAAATTCTCCGCCGTATACAGCTAATAATAATAATAATAATAATAATAATAATAATAATAATAATAATAATAATGATAATAATATCATTGAAGTAAATATATGTATATGCATACCATTAGCATGTGGCTAGCATATACTTGCCAAAATCTAGGGGTTAACGCAACCTATACGACAAATAAATGAAGTTTATTATTAGAAAGGTACTGAACTACGCAAAAGTGTACGCGGTTCCTACATCAGATATCCTCGTTTCATACCATTTTACGACTTTAGCCTTATCGTATCCAGGTCTAATGTTGGAACTTTAACTGCAACTACTTCTATATAATTAATGTATCGACGATGTTTAACTTATTTTAAAATACCAAATAGATCAAAGTGAGTGTAACTGATCATATTCACAATAAATCTTCCGTAGTCCCGCTTTTTGATATTTAAGCATTCTTGATTAATTAAGGTATCATTGTTATTTATTTGGTTTTGCTATCTTCATATTATTGGGGGTTACCATATAATTCTAAATTTATTTTACGCATTATCTTTTCTCCTGAAAACAATTGACTTAGTTTTTGGTAGGTTTAAGTAAATATTCTTATCTAGCTATACAACTACCCGTTTCAACATGGGATAAAAAAACTATTAAAAGTTTTTTAACAAATATAAACTAATATTTCTTTGTGGTCTGTTAAATAGTATTAGTAAAATTGCTTACTTTCAGTTATATAGATAATACTTCAAAATATTTTCTTAATTGAAAATCAATATAATAAATGTTTTCGTTAAAATATATATACTGTTGTTTTGGCTAAAATCATAACAATACAAAGTAACTCACTCAAAGCCACTGTTATCTATGGGAACAAATGGTACTAATTCTATTCCCGTTTTGTATTGGACTTCGTATAATATATAGATAATAACAATAGACATTCCAAAAATAACTGATTGAGGGACATCCCACGAACGCTTTACTCGATGAAGCCAATGCCATATATCATCCAGGACTTGCTGAAAACAGGTATTTACTTTTCACTATGCTTATATATGGAAATATTTATTCGATGAACTTAACGCTTTGTGTACAATATATTGACCATACAATAGTATTTTGGTAGTGAGAATTGAGCTTCACATAAATATAAATAAATAAATATTAATGTATTTACTTCAAAGTTAAGTCACCAACCAGTCCGCTTTGCTCCTGCAGTTTCTGTCGCTTGCACATGTTTCAACCAGTTGTATCAGCATATGAAACTAGATTTAATTTAGAGATAAGGTGAGTGGAAGTTTATGATCTTGGGAAAGGATACAATGACTGAATATTGGCTAAAATTAGGTTATGGTCGCATAGATCGGTGTTTGGATTAGTTTGGAAAATGTCCTTACGATCGATTAACGAAGTGGACCGATGAATAACTTGATAACAAATGGCATCTGACCTAAAGCAGTTTTGTATTTTTTAATCAATATAGGGTCAAGAAACGTTTTAGTGATGTAAATATGATTGTTAATTAAAGAAGCCACAAATGTTGAAAAATACTCATCGTAATGTACGAACAGTCAATAGTTTTGTTTAAATAATTTGTACTTTTCCAGCTAGAATGTATAACTTCGGCTTTTTGTAAGTAACTTCCGTTGAGTGGAATTAACCATTAACCATCTAGAGAGAAACACCTCACTGTTTGTCGATAGAAAAGGGAAAACCTAGGACAGAGATCATGGAAACTTTACATCTGGGATACCCAAACTGTCTGAATCAAGGGCTAGTTGTTCCCAACGGTAATTAACTCACTATTATGGCATAATTTGTTAGATCGTACGATTATAATCTTTAGTTAAGATTGAGGAGCTTAATCATAAGGGTTATTTCTATTTCAACCAGCTAGCTAGATATATTTAGCTGGAAATGTGATAGATTCAGTAAAGATTAACTAATTTAAACTTATATTTATTATGACTGTTAGCCTTATAAATGTAGTAGATTTTCAGCAGTAAATAAAAATAGTGGGAATTATATTTAATGCTTGCTAGATTATTTGTAATGCATATAAACTATTAAAATGTATGTAGTTTCTAATAAATACCAATTCATACTTAAATTACTTCATAATTCGACTAAAAAGTGGTTGCTTTAATTCTCTTAGATGACACCTCCCCACTAATTCAGCTTAGTGGCCGATAAGACTCGATTCTCTCACATGATAGGCACACTGATCACCGCCTTCGTCTTTGCTTCAGATTTGAGCTCACAAAAACTGTACTATTTTGAACCTACAAATAGTACTTCTATTCAAATATCAAAAGGCGATGAGATGGTAAGACAAAAAAAGTTATATTTATACAAGTTTTACAATCAGCTAGACTCTTATTGACTGTCAGTAGGTTTTATGCAAATTCTGGGTAGAAAACTATGCTGTTTGCAAAGTTTTCTATATATTTAGTAAATTTTTCATTCTCTAATATATTTAGCTAGTACTTAAACCTTATTTTTAAAATAGCTTTGGAATTTGTGTGATTTTAAGCGTTACTTCCTTACTCTTATATTGAATGGTAAAGCATGATAATTATGGTAATATTAATCGTATAGTTTTAATAGAGATACTACATGAGTTATAATTCTGAAATCCGAAATAACCGCTTAAATTCGGAAGCGACTTGTAGAGTTTTGCAAGTAGTCATATTTAGGTTGACTGTTATCATAACACTCAATTTTTGAACTTTTAGAATAGTGGATAAGGCTTGATCCTATACTTGAAGTATAGACGTGTAACTATTAAGGAAACGTTAAATATTGCCTTTCGACATGTTTTCCAGATAAATTATTGTACAACAAATATTGCGAATTATTGTATGGAATCGACATCAGTGATAGAGGAACTAAATTTGGTGCATAACGTCAATGGAAATCTTGAAACTCAAATAAGTCCTTGTTTATGTGAGTCCGGTTTTAAATACAAATTTAGAGATGGTAATCTCTTTCGAGAAAATTACTAGCAATTTGACATGCCTTAAAATACATTTTGTTTATACATTTAGGTTTCAAAAAGTCAATTCATATCTTGATTCATATATAAAAATTTCAGTGAATCTTCCAGAGAGTGAGAATTGCAAATCATGGCAGGTATCTGTAGTGGTGATGTTAGTGAATGACAAGTCATCCGATGCTTATGTGCAACAAATTCAAAATTTTATTAATGGTGTAAGTGCAAATAAACTTAATCCTTTAGCATATACGATATTACAATCTGTAATCTGTTTATAATACTAGTGTTTCTACCACGTATCATATATATATATATATATGTGATCATTGGAAATTTTGTTTCAGGTTACGACTTTCTGTAATTTCCGCAGTACAATGCAGCTTTTCACACCTGGATTGATTGAAAACAATGTAAATTGTTCCAAGTATCAGGTAATTTTTCAGTCTTTGGTATAATATGTACACAAGAATAAATCATTGGATAAATAGTTAAATAAGAGTATTTTAAACTTGTGGGATTATTAGCCGCAATTTTATTAATTATAAGAATTTAGATTGGCTCATTACTGCAGAAAAATCTAGTCAGTCATCTTCAGCCTACTGAGACTTTCGTTTCGGATATCAGCAGTAGCGGAGATTTATTAGATACGCTCATGCAACAAGTGGTAAAGTAGTCTGCATATGTCAAAGTTGATAATATCAAGACAACTCCGCCTCCTCTATTTCTTTTTTAAATCCCTGTATATTTAGTGCATGTCTATATTTCTATGTGAGTTGGTATATTAATTGTAACGAAAACTAGAATAGACAAATGACAAATGGACTACAATTTAGTTTTTAAGGTGAATTGTTCTTCTACACTCTCAGTGAAAGCCTCTGTAGCATACATATTTACTGATGTGCCCTGCGAATATCTTTGCAACAGTGAAAAGTTGTATATGAATATACAGAACATTACATCTACACTTCTAAGTCGAAATTATGTTATAAAATTTATGTATTTGAGTGATGATGGGAGAATTTTGGGTGAGCCATACTTAAATAATAATAATCAAGGTAATTGACAAGACTTTTTGTATTAAAGAGTATTTCGCTCCTGCTGCCAATTTTTCTTTTAATTATTTCAGGATGTCTTGAATCACTGTTTCAACAGTGCAAAACTATTCCGGTGTCTTTATACAGTGTGGAAGTGTATGGAAAGACAACTGAATCCTTAAATAGTTGTATTCACACTATGCGAACCTGTCCAGAAAAAATTAATGAGATGACTCTTACTATTCCAGGTGAGATAGTCTATGGTGGGTGTGTATGAATTGTATGGTAGTAGATTGAAATTAAGGTACTGTTATGCTTTTTATAGAATATTATAAACGTTACAATTATTAGTAATTTATTATTAGATTCGACAATGGTATGGTGGAAGGAGTATATAATTTGTAAAATATTTAATTTAGAGAATTTGCCAATTTTGGTTTTATTTTATTTTATTCACTATCAGGTACTTAATAGTAATGAGTAATTTTCAGAATTGGTACTTATAATAGTATTCCCTTGTTTATGCATCACCATAATTTGTATAATTTGTGTTGTATTATACTACAAAAAGTCAAAGATGAATACTCTTTTGTGGAGGAAGTTCTGGATGAACCAAATAAGAGGAGAAGGAGAAGGAGACATGTGAGTTAATACACAGTATAAAATAAAGCATCATTATTATTGTTTTTACCCTAATATTACCCTGCATGTCTTTACATTACAGTGGTAGTAGATTATTACATGTAAATATATTACATTAGCCAATTAACTTCGCTTTAGCAGACTTTAAAATTGCAAAACACTATATGGATATCAATGCTTTGGTCAAATCTAACAAATGTAATGCTCGATAATTTGATGAAAAATTACTTGAACTTGACTAATAATTAATGAAAATAGAAAATAAGTTTTACAAAACAAAGAACATATTATTGTAGGAAGGATTTATGGGAATTGTCTCGAAAGAATCTTTTCATCCAAGAGAGCAACATTCTAGGCAATGGTGCATTTTCAAATGTATATAAAGGAACTTTAACCGGTGAGTAGTTCTCTGACTTTACAAATTTCTATACGTACAATGTAATTAACTTTCTTATTAATATTTATAACTACTCTGCAATATATAAATATATAACTTCTAGGTAAAATTCCCTTCTTAATTGTAAACGCTAGTCTAAATTTGACCGTGGAGAATCCAGATGCTGAAGCCTATGAAGTTAGTAGAGTTCCCGTAAACATATATTCAGTGAAACATAAACTCGTATTTAATATAAATTAAGTTTAGTTGTACATCAAAACTACTATAGTTGACTGTATTAGACTTATGCGTTTACTTAGTTTAGGTAGCTGTAAAACGCTTACCCATTCACGCGGACAATCAAAATCGGCTGAATTTCTTCCATGAAATTCAATTCATGAAAAAGTTAGGATATCACACACATGTCATCAGGTATTTTACCTCATTGTTTTAGATAATCCTTTAAAAATATTCTTATTGTATGTACATTTTTTTGTTGATATTTCTAAGAATCAAAGGACTTTTTTAGTATGCTTGGATGTATCACCGACCAGTGGGATCCATTAATTGTAGTCGAGTACTGTGAACACGGAGATTTGTTGTTGTTTCTGCGAAAATACAAGCAGAGTATTCTAATGGTTATTTATCCATATTACATGAATTAATTTTGCTCTATGCTTATACCTTCATTTTAATTATTTTGGATAACATGGTTTAATCCATGATTTAACCCTGCATTTACATTATAGTTTTAAAACAACTTACTTATTATATATGAGTACGTAAAAAAAAGCATAAAATGGAAAAATAACTAGTATACAAAATTCAATACGAGAGAAAGTGTCGATAGGGAGATTTTACGTCATTAAAGCTTCTGGAAGACATCTTATTGCCCAAAGTTGCTTATAATTCACCGTAGATTACATGTATTTATCTAATGTTTCTTTAACTACTTATTCAACTAGTATTCAGGTGTTTCAGGAGAAAAATGACAGTATCGCGGTAAATACTAAGATGTATCTTAAAATTAGAGACCTGGTAATGATAGCATGGCAAGTTAGCGATGGAATGGTGAGTATTTCAGCCAGAGAATAGTACAAATAATACTTAAATAGTGTTCAGAATATTTATATAAAAAATTTTAGACGTATCTTGCTTCGAAAAATTTCATTCACAGAGATGTTGCTGCCAGAAATGTTCTACTCACGAAAAACCTGGTTGCAAAGGTATGAAATTATATATAAATAAATTTAAAAGAGTAAGTACCGCATTTCAAAACATTGGAATGATAACCTTGTAAACAAACGAGAAGTTATTCTTCTTTTTATTATGAGCACATTATTGCTCAAATTTTTCTTTATGTTCATAATTTCTTTGATGGTGAATACGGAAGCCGTTTCTTCCTTTATTGACAAGTATGAGAACGTTTATTTTAGGTTATAAGTCAAGTAATAACTGAGCAATGTATTGTTTTTTAAGAAGTTATATATGATTGGCCTTATATA
The DNA here is from genome assembly GCA_964036235.1 of Heterorhabditis bacteriophora. Lineage (NCBI taxonomy): Eukaryota > Metazoa > Nematoda > Chromadorea > Rhabditida > Heterorhabditidae > Heterorhabditis > Heterorhabditis bacteriophora. Next base: position 1,438,708 of record OZ038425.1, on the reverse strand, counting down.
TTCTGCTGCTAATTTACAAGAATTGAACAACACTTTTTGGATACATAGTTGTGTATTGTTTTTAAATTACCAGAATTTTCAAAATACTCGCTACAGTGAAAAAGATTCCTTAGATTGAAACTACTTTTGTTATTAGCCGAAATTCCGAAAGTGCTTATTGATCAAGCAGGAGGAAACTTTTTGCTTCAAATAATACTTTCCACCTTTGATATAAAATCCACCGTCTTCCTGTGAAATATTTTGGAGCTTATATGTGGAATGTTTTTAGAATCTTTTATTGATAGCAGACAATATTCACACCCAATTCAAAGTCAATAAAAATTGATAGTGCCATTAGCACATTCTGTTCAAATTATGATAGAAATTGTTGGAACACCTTTTCTTGCTTTTTTCCATGAACGAAATAACTAATATTATTGCCTGATAATTGCATGCTCATTATTTTTAATATTTGTCAATATCACTGGATAAATAAGACTTAGAGATTTTGTGAAGAACAAGTTTTCTACAAGTTCCATTAATCTGTTTGTGATGTTTGTTTCTCAGAGATACTAACTATGCGTAATCAATATGTTTATTAATGTACTAATAGCCTAAGTATATCGTTCATTCAATATTAAGGTACAAGTTTCTTGTGATTTCCAGTAAAACAAATTATGCTCAACCATCAGATTAGCGACTTTGGTTTGTGCCGTTATGTTGACTCAACGCTCTATATGGCAAGAGGTGGACGTCTTCCAATAAAGTGGATGGCTCTGGAGTCACTTAAGTTTTACGAGTATTCAGTCAAGTCAGATGTGTGAGTTTATCATAGGTGAAGAATCGATAAATCAATTTTTGAAAAATGGTATAAACTATATTATTCTGGATTTTATTGGTTAGCTGGCGATAAGACTGGTATACTTCCAGTCAGTGTTAATTTGTAGTATTTATAGATGGTCGTTCTCTGTGCTACTTTTCGAGATATTCTCTCTTGGCGATAGTCCATATCAGGAAATTAAGCCACAAGAGATGATATCATATCTCGAACAGGGAAATAGACTTCCACAACCAAAGCAGTGTCCAAATGAAATGTGGATTTGACTGAATACTTCTGATTTTTATGATTTTCAAATGCACATTTATTTAGATCATTCCTTACTTTTATGTAGTACTGTTTGCTAAATAAAACATGATTTTGAAAAGAAATAACCCATAGTGACTAAGCTTAATTTATAGTTACACACTGATGAGCAAAGGTTGGATAGAAAAGGCGAACGATCGACCAACATTCAACGAGGCAAGTATCCAAAAATGTTCAGGGTGGGTATCTGATAATAAGCAAAACTCAGCATGGAACTCATTTAAGTTGTTAATATGCTATTAAAATTAGAATAAATCTTGAAGTATGTAGTTGCTGTTCTTTATTGTTTTTTTAACCAGTAACTTATCTCTTTTCAGATTCGTAGTGATTTGAAAACAGTATTGAATACCGAAGATGTACCGTACACTTGCCAAATACTAAATAATGGGCTCAATTCAAGAAGTATAAAGGACATGCTTAATAAAGAAGTAACTTTCCACCTAATCTAAATTCATACTTTGCATATGAATGAAAACAACAATGGCATAAATCTACAATATGAATTGGGCAGTAAGTTCACGACTAAGTTCTAGTAGATTGCTCTAATTTTTAATTTGTTGCAGGTTAGTGGCCATGAAACCGATGTTATCGTTACTGAAAAACCTATTTTGCTTCACGCTTCTACTTATACTGAAGAAGCTCAAAAAGTCCCATCTGAAGTCAACAATTTCCATTCAGTTTCTATTCAGTCTTTAGATTTTTCAACTATAACTAAAGGAGACCATAGGGGTAATAGTAGTTTGATCCTCGTTCCCCAGAGCAAAACAGAAATCTATCGAATTTTTGAAGGAGTGAACGATACTGGTTGCCAGAAAAATTAAGTTGAAAAGGAATTATGACGGTTTATTTCTACCTATAAAGTATATCTGATATATGTATTCTTTATGTTAATATTTATAAGAGGACGCAAGATTGCAACATAAAATTGAACGAGAATATTTGTAGCATGAAAAAAGAGGTTAAGTGACAAATATATCATAACGCGCAAATCACAAGATTCTTTGAAGAACAATGTGGTAGATCTTATAAATTGGAAAACTAATAATATTAAAGAATAGATTACGAAATATGACGAAGATATCGACTTGATTTTAAGGTGAGTTAGATTATTTAATTCCTTACAAATGCAGTTATAGTAGAATGGGAATATTGTAAAGACGAGTGCAGGACTGAGGAATTAAAATTTAAAATGTACCTGGAGATTAGGGTTGGTACTTCACTTCAAGAAAGTAGTCTTCAGTAATTCTACATAAACAAAAATTATGTTACCCTCGTATAGAGTGGTATTAACTGTACAGGGAAAATACTTGCATATCGTATATTAGATAGATTGATCTGTTGAATCCTCTTGATGTACAATGGCGCTCAAAATTACTACTAACAAATTGCGTCGAGGGCACATAAGTGCACTAAGTGCACTATCGATTGTAATTCTCTTCTGAATGATCTACTTTGTATTCTAATTAAAGATTCGGTTTCAGCACGAAATTGCGGTTCCTCCCTGCATAGTTTTCTTAGTTTTATTCAAAGTTGACTTTGATGAGAAAGCGAATATCTCAGATCCGCGGAATTATTATAGGGAATATAAGTGGACCACAAAAGGCGTCAATCATCTAGTATTATGATTACTATTCTATAGTCCATTTTTTCTTGATGAATTGTAGTACTTTTTACTTCTATGCTCTGTTGGGAGTCACCAAAGTAGGGTCCACCAAACGGCAGGATTAGTTTCTGTTAAAGTTTGGGAAAACTAGGACCCAAAAACGAAGGTTTTATTTATTTATTTTGTTACCTATCGCTTCTCTATTGATACCAGAAGTCATGCGGTGGCCTTGTGGTGTAGGTCATGCGAAATCAGGCAAGCAGCGTAGGATCGGTTCCATTCGAGAACCGAAAGGCGACTTCATTTCTTTCTCCTTCTTATTGTCAAACTCGTCCCATGGAAAGCTGCGCAACAATTGCCATCCGAAATAGCTGTTTGTGAGTGAGGATAGTTGGGTCAAACATGACGAAGTGTTTCAGTTGACAGGTAAAGAAATTCCCTCGCATAAGAACAGTCTCTCTGTGACGAGTGCAAACGATAGCCTAAGAGCATAGAAACAAAGCAGTTTATTCGTCCAACACACATAGCTTACTTTGGCTGTTTTTATACAAAAATGTATAAAAATTCATACAACACTAATCATTTACGCAACACAGCAAGTGCTGTCGTGGCCTAGTGGTGGTTGTCGGCGCATAAGATGGCGTGGTCACGGTACCGATCCCGTCCTGTCCGTTTTTGATCTCCTCAACTATTCAGTAATAGCTGATTATTTATTGTGCCTATGTGCCACCCCGGCTGATGTACGGAACAGGCCCAAGTGGGGGTTTCCGCTATTCGTGAAATAAACCGCAGACGACCGATGCAGCGGTGAGTTTTTCGGTGCACTTCGATGTGGGTTTGAAGACTGCGACAGAGATGTAAGTTTACTGGTGAGTTTTCCTTTTTATTTTTTTTCAGTACTCTCCTGAGCAGAGGCGTTTACCTCAGTGCTCTTTTCCCACCTCCCCTTCGGGAGGAGAATGGGATAATTTTGGACGCTTCTGAAGCGTTCGGCACTTGGGTGCTGAACTGTTTCAGGAGCTTATTGGCACCTAGGTGCCAATACCTTGAATATAAGGGGAGGTCATGCCCAAATTTTTCAGGATTTAAAATGATGTATTATATACTATTCTTTTATATATAGATAGAACCTTAGCTACCTCTAGGCTGAGGTCTCCAAAATTAGGAAGGATACTACCCCAACCCTTAAAGGGTATAGGGTAGTATTCCCTCCAAAAGACCATATCCTACCTTCCCTTTCCGGAAGGTAGTTCTGGTCGTGTCCAGCCACTCGCAGTGAGTGGCTTTCGAAGGGCTTTTGAAGCCCGAAGAAACTTGAAAATTCAAAGACATAAACGCTTTTCGGTTTCCGTAGCTAACGCGGGTTTGGTTTTTGCTGTCGAGAGATAGGAGACGCAGAGAAAAAAAATTGGGTATAGATTCGTTTTTCCATTCTTTTTCAGCGTGACCCGTCAGGGTCCAAAGGCACTTTAGTGCCAATAAGCTCCTGAAACAGTTCAGCACCCAAGTGCCGAACGCTTCAGAAGCGTCCAAAATTATCCCATTCTCCTCCCGAAGGGGAGGTGGGAAAAGAGCACTGAGGCAAACGCCTCTGCTCAGGAGAGTACTGAAAAAAAATATAAAGGAAAACTCACCAGTAAACTTACATCTCTGTCGCAGTCTTCAAACCCACATCGAAGTGCACCGAAAAACTCACCGCTGCCTCGGTCGTCTGCGGTTTATTTCACGAATAGCGGAAACCCCCACTTGGGCCTGTTCCGTACATCAGCCGGGGTGGCACATAGGCACAATAAATAATCAGCTATTACTGAATAGTTGAGGAGATCAAAAACGGACAGGACGGGATCGGTACCGTGACCACGCCATCTTATGCGCCGACAACCACCACTAGGCCACGACAGCACTTGCTGTGTTGCGTAAATGATTAGTGTTGTATGAATTTTTATACATTTTTGTATAAAAACAGCCAAAGTAAGCTATGTGTGTTGGACGAATAAACTGCTTTGTTTCTATGCTCTTAGGCTATCGTTTGCACTCGTCACAGAGAGACTGTTCTTATGCGAGGGAATTTCTTTACCTGTCAACTGAAACACTTCGTCATGTTTGACCCAACTATCCTCACTCACAAACAGCTATTTCGGATGGCAATTGTTGCGCAGCTTTCCATGGGACGAGTTTGACAATAAGAAGGAGAAAGAAATGAAGTCGCCTTTCGGTTCTCGAATGGAACCGATCCTACGCTGCTTGCCTGATTTCGCATGACCTACACCACAAGGCCACCGCATGACTTCTGGTATCAATAGAGAAGCGATAGGTAACAAAATAAATAAATAAAACCTTCGTTTTTGGGTCCTAGTTTTCCCAAACTTTAACAGAAACTAATCCTGCCGTTTGGTGGACCCTACTTTGGTGACTCCCAACAGAGCATAGAAGTAAAAAGTACTACAATTCATCAAGAAAAAATGGACTATAGAATAGTAATCATAATACTAGATGATTGACGCCTTTTGTGGTCCACTTATATTCCCTATAATAATTCCGCGGATCTGAGATATTCGCTTTCTCATCAAAGTCAACTTTGAATAAAACTAAGAAAACTATGCAGGGAGGAACCGCAATTTCGTGCTGAAACCGAATCTTTAATTAGAATACAAAGTAGATCATTCAGAAGAGAATTACAATCGATAGTGCACTTAGTGCACTTATGTGCCCTCGACGCAATTTGTTACTAGTAATTCTGAGCGCCATTGTACATTACAAGTCTAATGTTCTGAGAGGTGCTCACCTAAGAAAGGTTTAGTAAATAAATTGCGAATTTAAGTGAACAAAATTGGTTTATCATATTGGTGGTCACTATGGAATCGTGTGAACAAGTATGCTATCTAGACAAAATAGCTATAATGGAGGAAATTAGTAGTGTTGCATCCTATATTTTAACGCTTTAAACGTGGAAGCTTAGGTTCTATCAAAATAATCCCACGATGAATAATTTTTACATTAACAGTTTTACTCAAATGCATTTTCCATGTTTGTATTAAGTTAAAAATCCACTCAAAATAATGGTACAGGTATTGTTACATGAATAAAGTAACGGACAACACCAACAACAATGATGGTGCAAAACTACTTGATCACAAGACTAAATCTAAAACTGGGGATCCATGTAAAATTGGTGTATATACAGGATTGAGTATGGAATTGCACTATAATTATACTAAGCAAATATCCGTTAACAATCATAATACCCTAATATGAAAATAGACGAACAATGCCGCATTACTTATTAGTAAGAGTGACAGATGAGTGACAATAAGTAGATGGAATGCTGAAAATTCTTCAAAAATGACAAGTTAGTAACTAAGCGCAAATATTTCTCTTCGTTGGTTCTGCTGAACGCGTTGGTTCACTCTCCTTACAAAATCATCCATCTGATCTAATGCGTAGCATACAAATAACATATTCCGATCCACCCGATCACCAGTCCACGTTTGAACGAACCTAATAAAAAATAAAAAGTAGGTTATTTAATACTTATATCTATAAGATTTATTAACAGTTCAAGAAGTACTTTGAATAAATAAGCAATATCAGTACAGAATAATTTCCAAGAAAACAGGCAATCTGCTGTTAATTTCATTAAAAAGATATTTCAAAACTAGATATACTTAATCTAGCTAACTAGTATACAAATCTAAAAGACCTCAGCATTGTTATATCAACTGGCAATGACCTTAGATTAAAATCACAGCACAAATACATTTATAGTCCGAAAGTTTATAATATTTTTTAAAACATACTTGAGCTTTATATCGAGAATAGTCGCAAGCAAGGTGAGAAGAATATCGGGATCAGATGGCGAAGAGCACACAATGCGTAAGATCTAAACTTAGGATAGAGTAATAATATTACATGAATTGTTTGACTTGAAAAGAAAGACAATTATCGTGAAGATTAATTTTGTAATTAAAATTAAATTTATTAGCTTTAAAATCATGGGATTTAATTTCCAGTAAATAGTCAAACCACCACACAATTTTGGTATTTAAACATTATTAATACATATTTTAGAGTATAATTTACTCTATTAATATCGCTTGATAAAGACTAACTTCGCGACTTTGTACCCAAGTTCGGCTCATTTCATTCATATGGTGTGGCATTGTGAGATATCGACTGATTACTATATTAACAAATTCCATTAATAATGTTGACACTTCCTGCAATTATTTGAATTGTATAGCTTAACTCTATTAAGAGTTTAAAATATATTTAAAAAATAGAAATCTTTCTGAAGGAAAACTATATGATTAGGTTAGTATTCCACTGGACACTACGCTACAATCAAACTCATTCACCTCACATCCTCTCATAGTGAGAAACTCATAGAGTTTAACTGCAGTTCCAGTGTACATCTGAATTGACTCTTGCAGCTCCAAAGGACGTATCTCAATAAATTCTACCTTTAGCAAAAACTATATTTTATTAGATATATTACGTGAATATTTTTGGCAAATACATAAATTTTTCTCAGCTAGAAGGAAACTGTTTGATAAATGTAAAATTTCATCTGTCACTTAGATACATGTCTTTAAATGTTGGAAGATTATTATTAAATATAAACTTACAATGCAACTAGAATACGTCTTAGAAAGCAGTTTCCAACTTTGAAATACATGAGAGACAACTCCTGCGCGAGAGTAAGCACATGATGTTACTTTCCTATAAAAATAAGTTGGATTGGTTAAGATAAATCCCAGCTCCAGTACGAATTTTTTTAAAGAATCTGTTTTAAAGGTACATCTTAAATAATCTAATAAGCTACATAGAATTACAAAATACTATTCATTTTCAACTGTATATATTTAAATAAAGTTTGAAGTAATCCCTTCTAACCGTAGCCACTCCACTTGCAACTTATGCATCTCATTCCAGAATTCCCTAGTTTTGCTTGCTTTAATTCCCCGTAAGGATATACGCTGTGAACTCAGTGTGAGATCCAAATCACCAAGTGTTCCAAAGGACTCCTTTAAGTAAAATGCAAAAATTAAACTTTATTTCTTAAAGCTAAAACTTGGGATGTTTTAATATTTTACGCGTAAAAACAAATTGCAACTTGGAATAGAATGCTGTTAAAATATGTCACTAATAACCAGTAGATTAGTGCCAATAGTCTCGTTGAGTCGCATTACAGAAACATCAGTAGATAATTTCTTTTTAGCATGATTTGTACTCTTCTTTGGCGGTGAACATACCGTATTATTACTGAAAATCAAATTTGTAAAAATACTACTGTTTAATAGCTTTGCAATTACTATGAATTTTCGCTTAAAGGATTAATAGACTTGATAATAAATAAACCAAACAATTTAAAAATGTAAAACATTGAATATACATACTTATCATAAGCAGATGATTCAGTACGTCTACCCTTAGTAAAAATGTCAGGCTTGGCCTCCACAGGTCTAGCAATATTTGCCTTAATACAGATAGTCGTTTAAACTAAATTCAACAATAAAAACACTTGTAACATCATCCCAACATCAGCAGATACTGCAACAGACTCGATGTCCAATGGTTTCTCAGTACATACTTCAAGTGCACGTTTTAAGTTACGCTTGCCTTTTTGAGTATCACGGGTGGATGCTAAAATATGAATTTTTAGGGAAAGCATAACAAGATTATACATTAGAGAATGATATCTACCTAAAACGGTCTAATAGTTTAACATAATTCGGTCTGTTAAATTATAAGGCGATTAACAATTTCGATGTAACAATAAAAAAAACACACTTTGTGTTGGACCAGTAGATAATATTATTTGAGAGCTCATTGAAGAAGATAGTGGCACTTCTTCCGTTTGTATTTGCACATTCTTCTCAGGTAACAATTGAGTGGGTGTAGACGTAAAATAAGGCCTAGTCAATGATAAACATTAAAAATTATAAACCTTATTGCTTAGTCCAGTTCATCTTCAGCGTATTATCTTAAGAAAACAAACTAATACAAACCATGATTTATTAAGCCCGGATCCGTCTCGCGCTGCATTAAATGACTGAACCTATAAGCACTTATAGTAAAAAGAGAGCATAAATTTAATAGCCGTTTATGTAAACTTCAATGTTCCTACCACTTCATCAATACCTCCACGCAATGCAACAACGTAACCGAGAGCTAATACTAATTCAGTTGAGACACCTAGAAATTAATTCAAATACTGAAAAATTTAAACTCATTTAAGTAATGTGAAGACGAAATATAGTTAAATATTTTCTGTTCATTTTTATACTACGTATCTAGTGTCATACAAAAAAAATTGTATGGGTAATAATTCCAAAAGAAAATTATAGTAATAAGTATGTGAAATATATTCTATAAAAAAGAATAATTAACATGAAAGAAACATTTATTTTAAAAAGGCCTAAGTTGCATTAATACCATTATACCTATTTTATTAGCTAAATCCATAACGGACACTTGCTCCTTATTGCATTCTTGATAAGGTGAGTTGATTATGAAAACACCATTTTCCTCAAATGCTGTCGTTAACGTCATAGTTATCCCTTAAAATAATTACTATATTGAAAATCACAAATAAATGTAGTAAAAGCACATATTGCCAGTACTTATAAGGTGTTTAAGCGTCTCATTTAAACAAATTTATATTTCATCCAAACTTATAATTTCGAAAGCTCACTATTTATCACTACGTCCAGAAAAAAGCGTAATATTATGGCATTAATTTTCCCTACTCAGCCTTTGAGTGTTGGGATTTAAAATGCAATACAAAATTACAAATCATTAATCATTGTATACAAAACTATTATAAATAGATTCGGAAAAATGCATAGTTGCAAATATGACACAATGCGTGCAGTTCTTTTTTAACTTTTTTTTTGAATAGCATTTTTAGTGAAAGATAGAAGTGTAGAAATATAGTGATCACAGTAATCCGTAACTACGTGCAATTTTGAAAAATTGTGTTTAAAATAATAAATGTATAATGAGAAAACGCCAAAAATCTACAAGACAGTGTTAGTCTGTTCCAGTTAATGCTTAGTGGTTAGTATACCAGTAAAACAAAAATAATTGCCTTAAAATGGGTCATGCATGTAATAATTATTCTTTGTACATCTTATTCACTTCTTTTCTTTGAATTTGATAAACTAATGCCTTTGTAGTAATCGGTTTGTAGTTCCCATCTTATAAGTTGTTTTGCAAAATGAAATTCTAGTAGCCCATAACTACTGTATTTATCGTCTGTGCAGCACGTTAAGACAGAAGCCTAGAATCTTCATTGTTACAGTCTTCTAATGATTATAACAATTTAAATACTATATTTTTGTAATTATAGTAAGGTCAAAATGTACTTAAGGGTAACTGGACACTTAACAAGTTACATAGTATTTAATAATATGTACATCTTATAAGTTGACAAAAACTGTAATTCCATATATCCTGCGCATCCATATTTTTAATAAATACAGCCTACAATAAAAGCTACTATGTATAAATAATGAAATCTACAATGATTTTGTCGATATATTTCGTTATCTTTAGTCGACTCATCACTCTCTTTCTGACAATCTTAAATTCGTCACTTTCAGTGACCTTGTACATTAGTCACATGATATAATCTTGTTCTCTGAATATTTGCGTTGAATCATCAGCCCATTGACGTCTGTGTTTGTTCCGATAAGGCGTCTTTCTACATAAACGACGGTGTGATTCCTCAGTATCATTCTAGTCATCTGAAAATCTTATAATATGGTAGGCTAATACACTTATCTTCATTTATATTTTTCTCTCATTTCAGTTTTTTTCGTTTTTTTTCCAATATTATTCTCATCAAACAATTGATAAAAAGTGGTAAAATATGAAGTAGTTTTTGGATTAATCATTTTTATTTAGTCATACTCTCCATACAATAACGGATATCCACAGCCACCTATCTACTCTCATCCTCAAGCTCCCATCTACTCTCAGCCACCTATTGTTGTCAATCCTCCACATTCTCATGTGGTCGTCGCTCCTCCACCGGTATATTCTTGTTTAGTCTTTAAATGTGCCTATACGTGACATTTATGTGTTGCTAAAACTATTTTTTAAATTCCACAATTTACAGTTTTATTATAGGTTGTTGTAGTAGAGGAAGGTCACCATCACCATCACCATGAACATGGACTAATACATGAGATGTTCCACCATCACCATGATCACCATCATGGATATTACCATCACCACCACCATGATTGCTGATGTTCCCATTAATTTAGTTTATACTGTGATGTATAATACTGTGGAAATTATATAAATAAATAAATATATATGAACTAAATAAATGTTTTTTTCAGATTTTGTAAGACAGCTATTACCTATCTGGCTTACATATAATTCATAATAATCATTACGTAGCAAGACTATAGAATGGAATTTGCATTACAAGGAACACAATTTCTGAATGAAAATTGATAAGAATGAACAGATAAATCGGTAAATGTTACTCATATGTAATTGTATGCAAGTTAAAAGCTGTGGAATGCAAACTATTTTCAATACCTGAACTAAAAGAGATTTATATAATATTATTTTGTAGTTACATCCTTGAGCTTCACGAAAGAAAAATTCAAAATTTGCTCTCAGCATATTGATCCTAAATTTTGGATTAATAGCTGCTTGTTAAAATGCGTGTTTTTGTGATATTTCTAACGTTCTGTACAACATTATTCTACCTCACTGTTTTCAAATCCAATTTTTATCCAATCAAATTCGTTGAAAGTTTATCAGTAATAAATACTTTCTAGTTACATTGTTGGTGTAGATGTATTTTTTGGGGTTTCCAACCTTTTTTTAAAACTAGAAGCCATTCAGTTTACTTTTAATACAGAGCTAATAGGAGCTTTAAAAGAGAATAAATATTTCAACGTTACTAGACAAATAAGTCCTCTAGACTAGTCATGTATTTGGAAAGCATAAATTGCTATTAAGCCTATGAAAAATTCAAGAGAACTGAATTATACTCAATCCATTTTTTATTATTAAAAATCAGTTTGCCTAAAATAGGACTATTAGCACACTTGATTACTTGTCATATTTTTTTAAATTGACTGCCATTCTTTTTAGTATCTTCTACTTCCATCCTATTTATTAAATCGATTATTAAATGAAAACGAACGCTTTCTTCTTTGTCAAACCACAAATACAGGGAATTAAAAGACAACTAGTAAAAGTAAAAAAACGTCGCAATCAGATTACGAGGGATGTATTATCACAGGAAAATCGGAAGTATATATAAAAGTATCTTATATTTTTATATTAAACACAATTTATTCCTTTACATTGATAAACTAAGTCTTACTAAAAATGTAATAGTGCTCCAAAATGTTGAAAAGAAGTGATAATTTATTAGTTATTAGTCGTTCCATTGTCACCAGCAGCATGATTTGTACTACATCCATAATTTTAAAAATAACCCCGACTGTATTACTAACAGTCACACCCAGACTTAATCTTTGGTTCTTGGGTACCCTTATCTTGAACAGTCTGAATGAAGTCATTTATTTAAACGTAGTCCTTTAATTGTTCTTTACCCTCCCATAATCTTTGCTTCACTTTAATTCGTAACATGTTTTTAACTACTTTGTCAACTCTTTCTACTAGATTACGCTGTATTTTCACTTATTCGCATGTTTTAGTACTAATTAACATTAGCATATCAACTTTACGATATTCTCTGTATGTGTTGTCATTATGAATTAATGTCCATGAAGTGATGAGCACTACTTCTAGGTAATGTGAGTCTCTTCTAGAGATGATAATTAGTTTAAAACTGTCTGCTGATATAAAATTATGGAGAGTATTCCACCTCTCCATCAGCACTGTATCCTTATAAATATTTTAGGAGAATCCTTGGCATACCTACAAAATTATTTAAAATAACTGTAGATGGATTTTATCCTGACGTAGGTTTAGTTTCAAATGAGAGTTGCATGAAATGTAAATAAACTACTATTTCCCTCATTTTCCAGTGTAGCTTTATACTCAGTATAGTAGTCGCATCCTTTTTATTTTTGGATGTTGTATCTTTCTACTAGTTCGCTCAGTGTTTAACTTCAAATCCTATCACACAAAACATCCTAGTTTTCATAACGAACTTTTATTAGCTCCTAGTATAGGCATATGAATTTAGGAATATCTAAATACTATAATATTCCTTAAGTCATTTTCAATTTTATTCGAAAATACTCTACAATGTGTTTGTTAGAATATACATTATTTACCTTAATGACGAAGTACTGGCGCCTGATCACCATAGTGTCAAAACTTTGCTATCAGCACCACTCGCTTTCCATGCCCCATGACATAGGAGAGATAAGTTCGAATCCCATTCCAGGAACATTAGTTCAGATATTTCATTCCATGTACATACAATATATATATTGATTCCTTTTAAATGATTGATTAATGTTTCATTCTCTCCACTAAATTTGAATGAGATGTCTAAACACTAATTTTCTCTACAGTTATAATTCTGTATTAATTATTAGAACTTGACTGTTGTTAAGTTATTATATGGTACTAAATTTATTTAAATATATTTTATATTCCGTTATTAAGGTATTGCGAAGTTCAATAAGTAGAAAATAAATCAAATATAAATACTATTAATAGTATTCTACTATTACTTTAAAGATAATATGACACTACCACATTACTTGCTTTAAAAATATTGTACAACTGAGTTTTTGCTTTGTAACATCCATAGATCTTTATAAAAAATGTTAAGATGTGTACTTTGTTAAGCAATTTTAGATGACACTATCTGAATGGAAATCTCCAGATTCTAACACTGATTTTCTCGATATCGGAGATATAATAGAAATCAAACAGTTTTTGGGAAGGGTTCGTGTAGTATATTACAAGCTTGTAATATTTGCTAGAAAATTTTAGCATACCGAACATTTGAAATAAAAGTAGTCACTAATTTATTTAATATTTGAATGCGAAACTTCAGCGTTGGGCCATCTCACTTGGTGTGGAAGGACGCAGACACATGGTGGCACATTATTATAATTATAAGGTGTTTAAACTTATTAATAAGTATAATTATGTGTAATAAGTATTTTTTCACAATTTTTCGTTCAAGGTGAATTATTAAAAATAGATGTTTGTGTAGCTTATATAATTGTAAGAGATACATAATCTATATTAGTTGTTAAATTTTAGGTGAGAATTGATGCGTTATCACATATTTCTGGTGGGAATAAGTGGAGGAAAAATAATTCATTAGATTTGGAATGGATGCCATCTAACCGGGATACAGTGGAGTATAGAGCACGAGCAATTGTAAGAATAAGAATTACTTTTTGCATACAATAATTGAAATGATTTAATCATAGAATGCTTACATCAGATCGTTGTATTATTAACATAATTTCATTCATATAGCTTTTATCGGTAATGTATAAATATAAAAAGTTATTATTTGAACCCCAAAAGGAATGTTCTAGTGAGTAAGAAAGCATTAAATTGCCGTCAATATTAATTTTCGTTGAGAATAACTAGTAATTTCTTAAACTTAGAAGCTTGTCACCATTAATGAGTTAAAATTTAGTTTAGACTTCTATACATTTTGATTAAGGATTTTATCTAGTTCTAGTGCAAAGTGTTTTCTTCGTTTTCCAAGTAAAGCATTTTTTTGTGCGAATGTTTAATTACATTTTCAGCTAACGGAGAAATTCTGTCATCGTTGGTACCAAAATAAAAGCAAGCAATTTGTGATTTTGTGTCGATATGGTGAAAAAGTAAAGTTTGCTTTATTTATTTGTTCTCTCTATTAGACCAGCAACGTCTCAATATTTTTATTTTATCAAGTACTTTTTTCTTCTACGTTTCAACAATTTAAACAAGTGTTTCTATCCAAATAATTTTTAAAAACACTTATACTGTATTCTGCTATTACAGAAACGGATTCAAAATCTTACCAATACTACGTCTTGGCATCACTTTTCAATTTTTACGGTATGTAGAAGTACTTATTGATGGTTTTCTTTGGGATTTCTTTAGTATGTTTATGTATTAAATAGAATTACAACTCTCACAATAAAAAACAAAGTGGAACTATTTAGAAAGTCTTCGTCTTTTGTATGTAATTTATGAAGATTTTGATAATGTATTAAATTTTCAGGTTATTTATTCATTTTGGCCCTTTAATAAAGCATCTCAATCTTCAGAATCTTTAGTGGGTGGTTAAATATCTTATTCAATCAATTTCTATAACATTAGTGTACATTTATAGGAAAATTTACGGGTCAGATGTTTGAACGTTACACCTGCTTTTCAATTATTGTGCTTTCTTACGTATTACAAACATGCTAGCTATTTCCATTTAGGAGACACTAGAAGAGGATTCAAAGTGTAGTATGGTGAGACATGGGCAGTGGATATACAGAAGATCCGCTTCTTAATAACACAGGTTTTTAAATAGAAACTGAATGACTAATTTCAGATATGTATTTTAATATCATGTTTAGTAATACGAGACTTCTGCGAAGACAATAAATTAAGAATGGGTCTTAAGAACTAATTTCTTCCATATCACATAATTTTATATCAGCCTATTGAAAAGATCTGACATCGTATCCAGGATTTTTTATAGAGTATTTAAATGTTTATAGTTGTATTAAATACCGAAGCATGTTAATTTATCGAATGCATTTTATAACGGCTATGTACTATCAAAACAATCCGCACTGAGACACAAATGAGAGATAAAAACATTGTTTTGGGAAACATTAAATATGCGGTTTATTGCCTCTGGATACTTTGCTCTCTAATGATAAGTCCATGATAAAATGGAAGTACTGGATAGTGATCACGTCTATAAATGCGGCAACTGATCTTCATGGTGGTTAACTAACATAGAGTTTGTTATTATTAAATGGTCATCTACTATTTATTATTGCGAAATGCATATAAAAGTGATAAATTACGTAATACATATGTAGAACAACGTTAACAAGTACTGTATAAGTGAACGAGCACGAATAGACATAAATATTAGCAGTATTACACACAAAATACAACACTGCATCCGGAATGTATTCTTCCTAACCACTCTGAGCAATTAAGTTTTTCAATCGAAAGGACTACTGCACGAGTACAGATCGTTTCACGCGTATATTGGTTACATTTCCTAGATTCCAGCTTGGCAGATGGCCAGATGACGCTTAGACGTCTAGTAATCTCTTTAGTTAACGCCTCAGATTTTATAGACTCAAATGGAGTTCGGAGAAGTTCACATTCACTAGGAATAAGCAAATGTTCTATTGCAGTGTAATCAAAATCATCCTCTATTGATATATCCATATTTAACTTCTTCTTGTCATCAGTTTGATCTGGTGGAAACTGCAAATAATCAGATACTTGCTAATCACAAAATAAATATGTTACATTGTGGTCTTGTAGGTTAATTTTTTTAAATGAAAAAAACCTTTGAAGATCAATTTTATTATAACCAAAATAACATAACGAACCTCATTGTTAATAAACTTGAACTTATTTTCAATAAATCTAAGATATCTGCTTTCCAATTCACGCTGTTTGTATAAGTCGACCATGTTCTAAAAAAACATCAAATAACAGTTAGAAGGGAAACATTATGTCTGATGCAAAAGTTACTTGTAGAATAAGGCAAATCTAATATAATTTCTTTCAGAGTAAAAAAAAGATTGAAACTAACAGAATCTGGAATAAACAAATCCTTTTTGCCATATTTCTTCATATAAATGTATTTATTTCTCCTCATTAGTGGATTATTGTCAAAAAGCAAGTAGTTCGCCACTGAACGTGCCGCATCAGTACCACGCATTACTATAAATTTTCAAAACCTTTCGTTTTTCCAATATTGTCCTCATCAAACAATTGGTACAAAGTGATAATATATGAAATGATTTCTGGAATAACAATTTTAGTTAGCCATACTCTCCCTACAATAACGGATATCCACAGCCACCTATCTATTCTCATTCTCAATTATTATAATTATATTATCAAACCAATCAAGATGTCTTAGCATCTTTGCACCTTGGCATAGTTAGTGTTATTAATTATAAGTTGTAATTCTGCAATGATTTTAAACGAAACAAAAGCAACAAACGTTTATATTGGCAGTAATGTAGATACTCAAAATGTGCCGCTACTATATGTTCTACATAGTGTCCATTAACTAGTGACAGCCGATAGAGACAATTGTGTTGACATCGAACTACTGATGCTCCCATACCTGCTTAGAATTAGTTTATTTTCTTTTTTTATTATTGACAACTTAAATTTTCTACTTGATTGACATTTACAAACTCCATATAATAATTTTTAATAACAGATAAAAGCAAAAATTGCCAAGATTACCATATTACAATTTCTCATTTGATATTCTTCATTAATTAACTTCTTTCCAAAAGTAAACTCTATTTTGAGACACCTTAAATTCAGCAACAAAAAATAATAGTATGCAAGTACTTACTTACTTGTGATCAATATATCTAACTCAGAGTTCCCTTCTGTTGCCCCCCAATCAATCTTGTCCATACATAAAAATCTACATCGTTCATCTTGTTCCAGAGTCTTTTCAAGAGACAATTCGAGTTCATCTGAGCATCGAGACCAATCATTAGAATTATAGGCATTCACTCCAGATATGAATCGCTCCTTAATATAAGGCCTATATAATGTGAATAAGCTGCGTTTTGTCTTAAATATATTGTATACGTAAAATGTGGTGAGACATCAATGGCTGAATATCTAGCGAATCGGATTTTCGATTCATACAAACACATAACTGACTTCATAGGACATTCTCATTGTATCCACTAGCATACTTTCTTTGAAACCCTCTTGCTGCATATAGAAGGCTAGTCCATCAAGAGTATCTTTGTCTGAAGGATTGACGACAAGAAATGTGTATGCGCTTTGTACAGCCATTGCGAGATCACCTTGCTTAAATACTTGAAAATAAGTATAAATTTAAAAAATAGTTCTAAAGTTTTACATTTGATTAGAATAATAATTTTATTTATACTCTTCATAAGTTGGATTATTATTGATTAATTCCTAGAAAATAACTTATAAATATGTTAGACAAACAACACCTATTTAATGTTTATTAATTGGCAACAAATTAGAGGTAGTCATTAAGTAGCATTACTTTGACCTATGTATTAATCAAAAAGTTGAATCTACCTGGAATTAGTGGAAAAAGTAAGTTTTTTTTAGCTGAAATCTATAAAAATTACTAGAAATAGAGGTAATGTCAATTGAAATAAAAATTTGTCTTATAATTATTATACTGACTTACTAAGCTTTATTAAATAAATAAATAATTTAGTAATTAACCTACTAGTTATTTTTATAATTTGATGTGTTTTAATTCGTGTTACTTCTCATCAAGAGTAGAACCGACGTTTCATATTTTTTTTGCAGAACATTTATTTAAGCTAACAGGCTATAAAACTCAGTATTTTATATATTATATGAAATATCCTCTTTTTATTAATTTTGATTTCAAGGAAGGTGCGAAGTTATTTTTTATATTAAAGGATTAAATTATACCTATTAGGTAATAGTTTTCATTCTTTTTTTTAGAAAAACTATTTTAAAGAGTCTTTGTGGGAAAAGAAACTCACATTCCAATAGCAAATATGCATGTACTGATGGGGTTTGCGCTCCATGAAATCAAAATAGACGCTCATCTCCTTCACTTCTTTTCGTGACTCTTCAAAGACATAATAGCTAAGTTTTTCTTTTATATTAAAGAATATATACTAAAGTATAATAATATTACAACACCTGTAAATCTGTCTCTCTTGCACCTCATCAAACAAAATGCTCTTGCTGAGTAAGAATGTAACTGTGAAATCTTATCGTAGTCCGGTAATTCAACCAGTTCCATACATTTTCGACGACACCACACCAACTCGTCTTCCAAGTATCTTATATAATATTCCTCATAGTCATATAATCCTGTTTGTTAGTAATGCAGATACATTTCACATCACGATCAGCTGATCTTGACTTTAATTTGAATTTAAATACTTATCCCGTCACATAAAAATATAAAAAATAGTTTGTCCAGAGTATTAACACTTACCTGAAATCATCGAGAGCTCTCTTCATATACCCTATACAATCAGGCCAATTTTTCATTGTATACTCATTCTTTCCATATTGGTACAGCTCCTCGAACGTTAAATAAGGCTCCTCAGGAGTCGTTAGACAGAAATTGACTACACAGAAAATAAGTAGACCGTTCAGCACAACTGCCATGTGGAAATGTCAGTGGTGTAAACTATTTGAGTGACCAGACAAGACTAAGAGGACGCAGAGAAACGATAGAGCAAAAGATAACCCGATTTATCCATCGTAGTCACTTCTGGCTTTCAGAGAATATTTAAATAAAATACATTTTAAGGACATTAAGTGATATCAAATAAAAGAAAGAATTAGACATAATAATTGCATTTTCAAGTAAAAACCCTATTTTAAAAACTTGGTGAAAAAATGGTATGCAAAAAATAAACGTGTAATATTAAATATTCATATAAAAACACAAGTTCCAATAATAAATATGAACCGGAAATTAATGTGGTTGAGGTACGTGACCATCTACGTAAAAATTCCTAGTCATAGGTGGTAGAGTTACAGTGATACCATTGAGATCTCTACGTAATGTAATCTGACACCCTAATCGGGAATTATGTCGTAGAGCTGGTGCTTGGTCGAGCATATCATCTTCCTCTTCTTTCGGCTCAGCCAATTTATTGTAGTAGCTCTCATCCACATATACATGACAGGTTGAACAAGCAATAGATGCTTCGCATGCTCCTTCTATTTCGATATCATATCTGAGAAGAACAATAAAAAAGCTTTTTGTAATGCCTAAATGGTATTATCTAATTTATTAAAAATGACAAAATAAATGCAACTTCAAAGCAATCACAAAATATATGAATACAAATAAAATCGCTTAAATTTCGCAGGTATTGCTTTGTGAGAATCAATTAAGTTTCCTTAATATGCAAATAAATGCTGATACATTACAAATTAAAATGTTGACTAAACGACGCATTAATGTAAAGGACTATAGTATCATTTGTATATAATTAATAAATCCTCATTTAACTAATACAATTGAAGTTTAAAAATTTTGCTATAATAACAATAAAACAGACCTGTGCGCGAGATACATGACATTATCGCCAACTTTTCCTCGTATATGACGTTTAGTTCCATCACGTAATATGTAAGTAATATTGACAACATCGTCCTCATTTTTTGGATCCTGATATTCATAGTCTCCATGTGCCCTTAACGATGTCAAAACGAAAGGTTTTGATAGAGTAGCAACTGAGTAGCAGGGAAGTACATTATTTAGCATACGCAGACAACGAGTAGCAGAGAGCATATCACAGTCTGAAAGCTACTTAAAAACTAGCATTGGTTATTTAGCATGCTCACAATAATTTCAGTAATAACACTAACTAAAACCAATTTTAAAAGTGGAAGAAATCTAAATATATTGTTATATAGAGTCTATTTTAGAATATTTATATTACATATACAACAAGAGTACAATAATAAAAGACGTATCAGTAATACTATAACACCACAGATGTTTTATCTCTCGACAATATTTTCACAGTAAAAATAGAGTCAATAAATGCTGTTCTGTGCACTTGATGTAGCTTTAATATAAAAGTTCTGATTATCATGTACGCATTTTTTTTGATTTAATGTGTTACGAAATATATTGGTTCCAAAAACAATGTATTATACGATTAAAAAACGAAATATACATTTTTTTTCAAAATTCCGGTAATTTACTAGTTCTCGTATTGGTGACAATTTTGTAACAAGTATATGGCTATCACCAATTATTTTTTATTGTAGTTTACCTCAAATTTAATTTGGCATTTTACCGAGGAAAAAAAATAAGAACATTATTATGAACTCATTGCAGAAAAATTAGCAAAATCGCAATTATTGAATTTTTACCACTTTTACAATTGAGTGCTACACACCGTCTATGCATAGTAATCTGTTTACATATAATTTATATTTTATTTAAGTTTGCTATTTATTTGCGCACATGTTTGCAAGTTAGTTATGCTATTTCATGGGATTTGTTAACTTCAGGGATTGGGAGGGCAAAACGAGGAACTGCTTTACCCTATTACCAATGACCACCTCAAATAATCGTCATAGATATCGTGGTCGTTATCCTACTGCACAGCGTATATACAGGCAATCGGTAAAGATATATATGACACTAAAGTACTTTATTTTATGTCAATCTTATGTCACAGACTCAACATAGAAATGTTATTTTTAAACTGCAGATTACTAATATTAATGCATGTCTTAGAGTAGATTTCTTGCTGAAATATTCTCTTTTGTTGTTTTAATTATTTTATTTTTCTACAGTACTGGAGTTTAGGCTATTCGTTATGCACCTGGAGCTGGTGGTGATTCAGAAATCAGCTGTTGTGTCAAATATTCAGTGTTCGGTTTTAATGTGCTTTTCTTCTTAATAGGATTTACATTGTTACTGATTGGTATCTGGGCTCAGATTGAGAAGAACAACATTTACAGTCACTTGAATAAGGTGAGAGGAATAATTTTTATTTTTTAGTCATTCTGATGTACATTGACTCTCTGATCAAATGATGAGTAGTAAAGAAATATCACTATTATTAACTTATAAGAACTTGTATTTGAAGGTTTCCAAACTATATCTTGATCCAACATGGCTGTTTCTTGTAGTGGGCTTGGTTACATTCGTAATTGGTGAGCATTTCTATTAATTTTTAGTTTAACTAATTTATTTTGCTTTGAATAAGCCGTTTAATTATATTTATATCTTCATTGTTTGTACTGTCTGAAATAAATATTTAGTGTTTCAGGTTTTAGTGGTTGTGTGGGTTCACTTCGGGAGAATACTTCTTTTTTGACATTCTACTCATCGCTTCTTGGTTTGCTGTTGATAGCGGAATTTGCTGGAGCAGTATTTGCATATGCATGCCGAGATCAACTTGATACTTACATTAGGAATCTTCTCAATGATGTTGTACGTGGTGAAAGCAATAATCACAAATTGTTCTTGTATGTATGATTCGTTGAATGTATAGTTATTATTAATTAACAGCTATCCATTTATAATAGAAAATTAAATTTTTGTTAAGTGGTTTTTTTTTCAGGTAGTTGGCTATAGAGACGATCCCGATCTGCAGGTTTTAATTGATACAATGCAAGAGTCATGGCATTGCTGTGGAATTAACGGAGCTGATGATTGGGATAGGAATACCTATTTTTCAATCGCAGCAAAAGAAGTAAGATTTTTCATTTGCAACTCTTAGGTTTGTTAACTAGTTAATATCTCATACCTTCATTCATTATATTTATCTCTGTCTCATATATTTTTGTATGATTTTATTATTAATTAAGGTGGCTTCACCAGAAGCTGGCGGTGTTCCTTTCTCTTGTTGCCTCAATAGTAGTGAGCTATCTTTTAAAAACTTCTATTGTGGACATGGAATTCGATTAAAAGTTTGTAATTTTTTAAATCAAAAACCGAAATGTAACAACAAATGCACAAGATGATTTTAAAAAAAAAATATTGAGTCACTTAAAATACTACTTTTATTCCATTATAAGTTCTGCTTTAAATATAGGTCAAAAGCATTTGTAATATTCTGATTATTGCTAAATATTATTAATAACAACGAAGATATCGAATTATAATCAATACTGATTGTTGAAGTCAAATAAGTGGTGCAGCATATAACCACTCTTTCAAGGAACATGCACAATCCTCTATTCACACTATATATACTGATGGTTGTCTTCCAAAACTACAATTGTGGCTGAATAATAATGTGTTTCTCGTTGGGATATCATTGGTAATAGTTGCTGTTATTCAGGTATGATTCACTGAGAATCCTTTCCTTTTTGATGGATTCATTTGATTTATTGCTTATTTTACTACGTTATGTTTTTAGATCCTGGGTATTTGTTTTGCACAAAATCTGAAAAGTGACATCTTTGCTCAGCGAGCTAAGTGGTATTATACGCATTAAGCGTGATTGTAAAATATTTTATGGAATAATTTATAGCTTAATTATATTGGTTCTTTTTCTTATCTTAGCTTCAGTTTTTGGTACCATTATTCTCATATAGATGTCACAAAACATGCATATTGTTAATAACACAATAATTATAACGATGTCAATGTTGTATCTGCAGTTAAATATATATCTAAAATTAGTGCTTCATTTTGACTATATACTATGTTATTCTGGGTTAGCTATGTCGTTACGAGGTATTCTAGAAATCGAATTGACTTTTAAATCAAGTTTGTACTACGGATTGGGGATAATTTTTCTGGCGAGAAATTTATGTACAGGTTTCAAGATTTCTTGTGTTATCCTATCTTATATTTGTTATATTATGTCATTTATGAGTTCCACAAGTGTTTTTCTTCCACATTGGACACTGCCTTGAGTCTTTTCGTTTGTTGCCTCCAATAACAATTCCATTCAACTACAAATATTCTTTCTGCTTTACTTTCTAGGATACTGTTCTTTCAAAAGTTGTTTAAGTAATGGTGATCTTCTTTTGATATTTTGTACAGATATGACTATCTCATACTATAAATATTGAAATTTATCTACGTAATATTACATGTGGATTGTGGCCCATTTGTTAGTATTTCACATTTTTTTCCTTTAATACTTTGATGTCAGAGTTTTCAGAATTTCGAAAAAATCAGTGCCATTAGCAAGATCAGTTCTTGTATGGACTTATTAAGTCTGTGTATAATTGTATCGTTCGTGGTTGGAGTCGTACTATTCGCTCTCGGAAAGCCTCAGGGTGTTTCTGTAAGTGTATACTTTTTTTTTTCCTTTCAACTGATAATTTATTATCTGTAGGATTTCGAGTCATTCGTTTCCTGGTTGTTAACTGGAACTGATGAGTGGAATACTCGGCAAGCTCAAATTTTTAAAAGGGTTACTCAGCAACCAAGACTCTTCGGAAATAAAACAACCAGAAAATATGTCTGAAGTCATCGAGAGTCTACCGGTCAGGAATTCTATGATATCCTAATGAATATAGTTAATTTTAGGGGCTGAGTGTTAGAAAATATATTTACCTCTCATCGTTTTATAAGACTATTTCAAGTCAACTTTTATTATAAAACAATGGTTGACAGATATAGTCATTTGTCCAGATATTTGCATTTCTTTATATAGAACGAAATATATAATTAAAATTGCACCATAAGTTTATTTTCAAAAATAACTATAAGATGTTTATTTACAGCCGTTGTTTAAAACCTATATGGAATCAGAACTTATTTATCGCCGTCTATCTGCGATCACATTCATAGTAATAGTATTGGTACTAGGAACACCTTTATGGTGGCGTACTACAGAAACTTACCGTGCTTCGTTCAACATATTTCCTACCGAACAAAAAATTTTATTGACTGTAAGGTAATACTACTAACTTACTTTTAGATTTTTTAACAAATGGCCAAAATAAATAATATAATCGAGATCTTATGATTTATGTGATTTTTAAGTGGTCAAGGGATTTCATATCTTACATTAATATTGCTAATTGAATAATTTAAGAGTTCATTTGGCTGTAACCGATGCGTCCATACAGGATACTGAGATATTAGTTCAGGATCTCATTGTTAAACTTAATAACGAAGAAACTGTAGCCCCACTCATAATTGAGTGGTCATTAAATAATACTGGGCTGAGGTATTGAGTCTATGCTATTACTATTAATTAAGTTATTCATAAGTTAAGTATTTTTTTACTATTAGGGATATGTACTATTATGGTATTTTAAACATAATTTCAGGGACATGAAATTACTGCAGTTAGAACGTGGTTGTTCTGAAGAACTCGACATTCATGTTGCTCTAGTACCGACTTCACAGTGGCCACATTTTTCAGCCACTAATGTGCAATTAGGCAGAGGCCGGTGGTCATTTGTTCAGTGGACGGGTAAAGATGATCAGAATAAGATTCTAACTCGTCTTCACTCAGTGATATGGGAAGTAAGACATTTCATGATTACGCTACACTTATTTTCTAGATTGTAATATTGATATGAGGTTTTATTTGTAAATCACAAAATAGCGTGATTCTCTGTCGTCAGAAAAATAAGTGCTTATGGTATATGCTCGAAAACAAAAATATCAACAAAAAAAAAGTTCCATGCTTTGTTTTTAAGCTAATCTAATTAGTCTATAGAGGTTATCGCGTTATGAATAACAATAATAAATCAATTTAAGTGACATTTACATTCCAACAATCTATGGAACTGATATCTGCAGGATGTAAACTACGAACTAGTTCAGAATTTGTTCCATTATTAATCTAGTTATTATATTCATGATTTTTTTTCACTGAATTCCACGCCTTTATACCATTACTTCGATATTTCAGTCATTCTTAAAGTTATATTGAAGACCTATACTTGAAAAGCTACGTAGTTAAGTTTTTTTTTTTTTTGCACATGCTAAACCTTCACAACGTCTAAGATTTATTTAAGATTCTGGATGGAAGCTTTTCACATTTGAAGCTATCATAGTGATCAAGTTGCACATTCTGCTTCAAGCTGAACTTATCTATTGAACCACTGTAATATTCATTTTTCAAAATTCTAAGAAATAATGCGTCCATAGAAGAACTGATTCATCTTTTTTTTTCAATTGTAACTTGATATTTGGGATTGGATCCTCACCCACCGTAACACAAGACATGCAGTTTATATAATCAATTTCAAACAGAACACGGCCCATCTGAGAGAAGTGATTCCTACCATCATGTATCTCAAGGACATTGTGAAGCTATATTTGAACTTTTCCAGCACAGTATTAGTTTTATAGTTCAGATACAAGATCTCAGCAGAATTTATCATTGATTTGGGAAGTTCTTGTCAATAATCCCAGCGTTTTCTTTGAAACACAGACTTCTTCCGCAATTTATTACAGAATCACGATATTTTGTCGAAGTGCAGATACTATTAAATTTAATATGGATTTTCCTCATTATAATAATCAATTATTAACTAATAGTTTGGTTTAAAGAGTTTTACTAAGTATAGTTGAAATTAGCATAGAAGCTTATCGCTTCATATCAATTTAGCGCAATATAAAAATATTTCAGGTCATGGTGGATGTGCCTCATTTGAATTCAATTATGAGACGTGGTCTGCGGCAGAAAATACAGCCATGGCACATCGCGACTCTGCCACAATCTCATCAAGTTTGCATATAATTATTTATTTATATATTTAAAGTAATGGAGAGCTATTAGAATTTATGTACCTATATTTAGAAGCGTCTGGTATGGGACTCAGCACCTATATCTATGGATTATGTAGTACAGATAATCTTTCTTCATGAGAACGGTGCACAACCTGGTTGGTGTGGTAAACAGACTGTAGAAACAGTGTGGCGGTTTGGTGATAAACTGAAAAATGTAACTCAATTACATGTGAGTATATGTTTCCTTAAATGCCAGTTATTCACTAGTATGGGTCAAAATTTTATTATGCTGATAGATCAGTTCCGAACATCTTTGGGATATGGAAATATCACACTTTTTGGAGAAGGATATTCAAGATCGATGGACTTTATCCCATCAAGAGATGGAGCGACTTCTAAAAGAGGTTATGTTGATATAAATATTTTTAGGTATTGCATATATATATATATATATATATATATATATATGCCAAGTGATTGCAGATCGATGCTCAGCTTCAAACTGTTGAATCTGCACATCCGGTACTAAAGATTGTAACCCTTGAGACTGATGAATCTGTTGTAGTGCTTGATCAAGTTGTCAGTATATTATAGTTTCATTTAGCTATCTACTGAAAATGAAGAAATACATTTTCAAAATGGTTATTTTGTCTTATACTAGAACATTTGATTCAGGGTGATGACAGTCGTGGTGTAGTTATAGCTTCTTGGGGTGCGATTATTCCTAGATCTGAGTATACAGAGGAGCGCATTTTGGCGGCGATTAGAGTGTTGTTGGGAGTGGATACAGATCTGTCAAGTGGATGGGTTCGTGATCCTGTGCCAATAGCTGACTGGGAAATAGATAGATTGCGTCTGAGAGCCATTGTCGATAATTCTATGAGATCTATCAGTGCTATTGGAGCTTTAAAGGTGTTTATCTTACTTATATATTACATTTATGGCGTAATAATGTTCCTGTTTTTGTTTCAGGCACTTACGGAAAAAATAACAAATATTGTTATAAAAGACGATGTAGCTGAACGTGCTTCTGAAGCAGTTAGACTAGTAATTTTCGGTTTAAAGGATAAAAACAAACCAGATCTCGATCTAGTGAGTATTTTGATAGTTTTTCAAATATACTTATTTAATCTATTTAATTTCAGATTTCAAAAGGTCGTCGTCTTGCTGACGAAGCTTTGTCACATCCATCACTTCTTTCCCTTTTATATTTTCCAAAAGATCAAAAGATGGCTGTGTATCTACCTATTATGTTACCCACACTTATTCCTCTTTTAGGGTCAATGTTGGCCATTTTTAAATGGGTTCTTAATAAAAAATAAAAGGTAATAAGTTCAAATTTTCAAATGTAACATATAGACATTATATTTATAAATTTCTTGTTCACTATAAAAGGACCTATTATTCTCCTTTGTTTTTGCTTCTTATATAATCATGGATCTTTTTAAGCTATGGTCTCACATTCTATATTTCTGTTTTGTATTAATAATCTAGAATGTGGGAGTAAGTAACTTTATTTTTAAACTTATGCTCTTATATCTATGATGGCACTAACAATTTGTGGATCTAATATTTGTGCCTTGATGTGATTTCAGTCTTGGAATAAGTTTTCTGTTATAAGCTTGAATTGCTGAATAGGATTTCTGTAGACTCACTTTTCTTATTTAATATAGAACCTTCTTTTCATGAAAATATTTAAGCCCGATTTTGTTTAATAAAAGTACAGCTGTATTAACTGAAATCTGCTTATGAATATTGGTTCTTACTAACTATATAGTAATCGATACTGGTTTATAAGAACGGGGATAGCACGTACTATTTTCAGTATTCGTGTGTCATTCTTTTCAGTTTGTAGCATAGCTCTTTGAATTGTGTTAAACATGTGTAATTTAATTAGCTTATTTTTGTGACATTCATTATTACAAGTTTCTAATCACATAAGTCGTATAATTATTTTGAATTATTAAATATTTTACATATTATCAGTAATTAATAAGCATACGGGTTAATTATAGCCTATGTTTAAACTTAAAACAAAAATGTAATACGAATTAGATCTTTGCTACTTTAGATTGGTAGTAGTACTTCATTTTTTCTTTGTGGTGTTTTTAGAAAACAGTAAAAATACAGGATAGAATATCGACAATGTGGGATTATGAAGATATTAGTTTGTTCAATATCTCAATGTTAAAGGAAAGAAGTTAAACTTGCTATCAAGTGTGGAAGACTGGTAGTTATGTTACCTATTGTTTTACATGCTATGTATTTTATTAATTTTTCTAAACATATTTGGATTTAAACAATATTCGCGTTTTTTAGTACTATGTTAAATGACGTATATGGGCGTGGCGTTACATATTGATGTTGAGTCGAAATTGTAATGAGAAAGGAGAGGGTGTCCATCATATTTTTCCCTAGATTATTAATAAATATTAATGATTTTAAGATAATGGATTGGTATATATTTAACCAGCGATTTCTGTCTCTATAAGGAATTTCATTTGAACAATTAATAAGGTTAACTCTAACTAATCTACATGAATATACTAAGTGAGCAAAAATTTTACCGTGAAAGTAATACCAATATATTTTTAAGTAAATGAAGCTTCTTTAGATGTCCATACTGATTCGTTGTATTTTGTTGTAATACAATATTCAGCATTAGCTCCTAGGACGTGCGCTATTGGTTCATTATTATCCAGTACTGTCTTCATTTTATGGGCGTAGCCAATAGCGTAGGCTCATCTCAAAAATATATCTAAGTAAGAGCATTTATAACTTTGTCATGCTAAATTTATTTATATAGCATGCGATATGTTCATGATTTCATGATATGAATGGCTTTTTAATGTATCCTTTTATATTTCAAAGTGAATTTGGCGTCCTTTATCCTTAACTGGTTTTGTCTTATGGGCAGAGGTCTTCCATCTACATATTATTCCGTAATTTTTTCGTTGTTCCCTTTCCTATATTACCTCTATTTCTTTCTGGGCGTGTCCCTGTCTCAGTTGTTCGGGGCGACGGGTCTCTATCGATCTTGTTTCATAGACCACGGAATCTGACAGTAAATATCATTTTCCACCTTGCTAGGATAAAGTTTTCGTCGTTTTTTCTAATCTAACGCTTTTATAATGTAAGATTGATGTATTGATGGCGAAAGTGTTTAGGATAAATGACATTTATTCTTCACAGTTATCGTGATATTAAGTACATATTTCACATTAGTACATTGAAATATTTATGCTCTTTAATGACGTTAAGTTAGACTAATGCAGGCGAGATAAAATATGGTCAGTAGTTTACATCAACGTTTTCTAAATAAACTAATCAACAAGGAACTTGTATAGACTTAGGTATATATTACACGCTTATTTTTTTTTACTGTTTCTACTATGATGGATACAAACAACATAAATCTTAAATAGGTTTGAACTATGACTCACATTATTATGATGGGTGTACAATAATTCTTTTATTTTGTTCTTAGTAAAACTAAAATTTGCTATTGTATGTAAATTACCTTCTGTTTGAAAAAGTAAGCATATATATGTAATATATATTATGTAGATATCTTCAGGTACTTCGGAATTACGCACTGCACATTTTTCGTTATTTTGAGATTGATTGAACAACGACTGCGAATTGAATAAGACTACAAGTGCTTTGTTTGAATGGGGGTTTTGTCCTCACGGTACAAAACTGAACCGCGTGGGGATGGGGTGCAGGTTCATATTTATATCTCTAGATTTTTCCATTACTAATATTATTCTCAATTTTTATCCTGATGTTTTTTGGTCCTTCAAAATTCCAGTTGAGTTTGATTGTGTTGTGATAATGTTAAGCCAGTTAAAATTACTTGAATTAGATTGTAAATATACCTTTGTTAAGTAGGGAATTCTTAAGATAGGTGAAGATTAACATGATTCTTACAACAAAATGGACTGTGCAATCTGTAGATAGGAATGTTAACATCACTCATCTATTTTTGGAAATTAGAGTTGAGTACCATTATCTGTAAAACTTTGACAAGTATACTAAATAATATTCATTATTTTGACTGCAATGAAATAGCGAAATCAGGTAAAGAGAAAAATTATTTCTCTCATAAAGATCCTCATAGTAAGTCTATTTATCCCATATAATTAAAAAAAATATTAGATTAGGATATTTTCCGGAGGATCTTACGTTGTATGTTTCAGCTAGCGTTCGATCCAGATGAAAAATGGAGTAATCTATACAGAGAGCGTGAAAAAAACCATCTCTATAAATGGGTAGGAGTCAGAAAAGGTTAGTTTACTTTTATATTTATGTAATTGAGATGTAACTGACGATCATGACTACCATCAGTTAAGTAGAGCCCTTTTGAAAGCCTTAATGATAGGATATTTTGTATTTAGTATAGATATTTTAACACTTTAAAATTCAAATAAAGAAGAAAATCGAGCTGAAATGATCAGATTGTTGGTAATTAGCATACATAGAATAAATAGGATTGCAGATTAGGACATGATTGTATTGCATTAAATGGTCTTTTCTTGGGGATCAGATATAACGTTAAATAATGATTTAAAACTGGTTTAAAATGTCTATTTCACATAGGAAGATAGTTTTAAATCATTTCTACTTAAAGTAAATATCCATCTTTCTTCGTGCCACAGGAAAGTAATTTGAAATATTGGAGTAGTTTCACTTTAAATTTAAACTGTATGTAAATTTCCTTGTGTCAAAAGTTTATGCTTTACATAAAGAAAAGTGTATTTTCCTTATTTGAAAGCCACATTGCTGGAATTTGGCAGCAATAATTACACCTTTGGTAATTCTTTTGTGCAGTAGATTTCCTTAGTATAAAGGAGCAATTAAGGAGGCGATTTTTAATGGCAATATCCTCTCATCTTAAGTACATAACACACATGTCTTATATTTAATGAGCTGAAAAATATAAATACGAAAGGGTTTTTGAGGTGGTGAATTGATCAATATTTACGAGCGAGATGGAGAGGATGGGGTACTCAAGTTCGCTGATGAGAAGATGACCTCGATGTTGTACGAAGATGGTCGTGAACCTCATTTCATTAAATTTCAAGATTATGTTAAATGGAAGAAAGGAGTGGTGAGTGAAAAACAAGTACTGATGAGTGCTCTTTTGTTGACCATATCATCAATTGCTTTTACTATTTTTAAGAATTTGCAACTTGGTCTTTCGTCAGATGGAAATGGAATAGACATGCAGGAAAATAAATTCAAAGGCCACTATGCACTGTGGAAGCTTAATAAAAGAGGAGTTGACGGAGAAAACCTTATCCACCTCTTGCTTAATAGGTAGGTAAAAACTATATCAAAAAAGGAATTAAAGAGTAGAGATAATCTGTGAAGAGGCGTGATCTGAATAATATACCTAGTCAATAAAGTGGTAAGTGAAATAAAGATAGAAAATCATTCCGAACCATCCGTAAAACGAAGAAATTGGCTATTTTATTTAGAAACTAGTTAGCAAAAAATTTAAAATATAGCAAAAGTAATGAGTAATTAGATAAATTAGTTTAGAGAGCAGCAAGTCTGCTACGAGATAGCTCGAATACTTCTGAAGAGGTATCCAGGACTCGCGAATGATCTTTATCTTGGCGATGAGATGTTTGGTAAGAGAAATAACATTGGTTGGATGTGGTACCGTTGAAAGAAACAAATTCAAGTTATTAAAATTATAAAAATATTTGCTTTTTAGTGTGTTAATTTATGATAATCATTCATACGTTTTCACTGTCTGTTATATCTATGCCGCTCTATGTCTCTCCCTAAATTTCCACCTGCGTCTCGTTCTCTACAACCACAATAGCGCAATGATATTTTATAGCTTGTTGTATTCAAAAGGGTCAATTTACTGCATATAGAAACCCTAAATGTTATTGTGATGTGGGAACCATAAATGATGGTATAAAGTGTAGGCAAATATTTATTTATTTCTTTGCTGGGCAGGGACCACAAAACCATAGCATTATGTTAATAGGTTTTATTCAACGCTAGAGTATATACTATAGTAATTGTTTTATTTTATTGATATTTTCAATACTAACAATAGTATTACGACCAAATTGCGCTGAAGTAATTTTTACCAGACGAGAAAGTTAATTGTCCAGAAAGTGAATAACATTAACTTGTTATTAATAATGTCTTCGCAAAAGATGAGGTGATTAAACATTTTAAATTGCTTTGTGACATAGATAAACTGAATCTATAACGTTAAATTTTTCATGGAAATCCAGTAATCTTTGCTTATATGCAGTTATTAGGAAAATATTATAAATTCGCTCTTACCGTTGTACTTTTTATTTTGATTATGGTATCGAACAGCCGTTCGATGGTGGGAAAACACTGGTGGAATTTAATTGAATTAGACACGCGAGATTGAGTCAAGCGCAAGGTTGCAATCGATGCAGGGAGTGCTGAAGGGGGACGCTGACTAGTGTTAGGGACGGTTAGGGATAGCAGAGTTATCGTTTTTGTGTTCAGAAATACTGTAAATATACTTTATTCTGTTAAATCAGTTAACCGCCCAGGGGATCAGATATTATTTCAATCTTATAATTCCAAGTTATAATTGTGCTAGAATAGAGTAGATTGATGTTTAGAAATGCTACAAAACTACTAATATCGTGATCAATATTTTTCCAATGAGCACAGACATCAGTAAATATCCTTGCAATTAAGGAACAGTCATTCTAATTGAAAACAAATTATAATTATAGATCTCAGAAGTGAATTTTACAATCCTAGCTAAATTAATTTAAACCATAGTAGCCCAAAATGAAAGTGGTAGTTTATTGTAGGGGGAAACCCGTTTATGGAAATGATTAAGCAGTATATCAGTGTTTAAAGGAGTATAGTACGTTTATGAAAACAGTAAATTTTGCGATTATTAAGAGCCTCACTCTCTTTTACTTAGTCATTGTTCGCCATTGTTTCTTATCCAGCAAGTTGGGGCCATAATATACTTATAGTACACTTATTTCTCTTCTATTTAATATAAGGAAAAGTTTAATGATATAATTTCACTTTGAAATTTCGTAATAGGTGAAAACATACCAAACATTGCAATTCCAAACTAGAAACTCTGAGTTTAAGCTTCTCTATAGGTTAAAAAAGAATGTGTAAATAATAGATACTCAAACTCGACTACTTCTGTTGTCTCTAGGACAATCTGCTCTTCACTTGGCAATAGTTCACGATGATTATGAAACAGTACAACTACTACTGGCCAGCAACGCTGATGTGAATGCAAGGGCATGTGGAAATTTCTTTCTGCCAGAAGACTTTAAAGCAACCAATAGAGTTACGGATTATCAAGGTATCTGGCCATAATGTAGAATGTTATGAGCATTTCTGAAGGACAGTTATTTTGTGTGCTGAATATTTTAAAATTTAATTTCTTATAGGATATGCCTATTATGGTGAATATCCGCTGGCGTTCGCTGCTTGCTTTGGTAACAAAGATATATATGATTTGCTCATACAGTGTGGAGCCAATCCCAACCTTCAGGACTCATTCGGAAACACCATTCTTCATATGTGTGTCATTAACTACAGTAGTGTAAGTTACTTGTTTATTCTCCATTTTAATAATGAGGTTTGTCTTTCGTGGTTACGAACAGTAATGCTAGACAATACTAATGCAAATTATTAAAAATGAACTTGTTTTATGTTACTACAGGCTAATGTAGATATTTAGAAGTACTAGATATGCAAAAATTTAGTTTATGACTTACTGGATTGCTTCGATTTAAAAAAAAAAACTACGGTTGATTCGATAATGATAGGACACTGGTTTCCTTCATTTTCTTGCTTTTGCATGATTGTACAGTTCTTCTTGAAACAAGGTGTTATAGTTATTAAGTTCTTCATATGGATTTGGTATTCACTTGTAAGAATTTTGCGCACTTCTCCAGAATCATTGATTTTCGAGCGCTTTGAAAGGGTCAGACGTCAATGTAGTAGCTGGTACAACTTCCATTTCTACTGAAGTTATTTGGACATGAATAAGTTGAGAAGGAGCGTTATCTGCACCCCACTTATTCGATAATTGGTTCATAGATTCGGGATGGGAGGAAGAGGGCCAGTTTGCGGAGTCACCTCGTTGTTCTTGAGCCAGTTCTTAGTTCTCCGGGCGGCAGGAACGATTCCACCGCAAGATGAAAAGAGCATTCACAAATCGCCACAAATAAGAAACAATTGTATCCTATTATGTGCTAATCACTTCTTCTAATGAAATCACGCATTTTGAAAAGGTATTCGTTATATAAATTCTGTATGAATAATTAGCATTTAATAAGTCAATATTTTAAGCTCCATAATAATGACTTAAAAGTTATGCCTTTTGGAATTTACGGCAATATTACCTTATTCTAGTTCAATTCATGAGAAATTTTGCGAAATAAAATTTATAATTCTTATAAAACTGTTGAGAAATTTCTCAATCCGTTTTCTAATAGGTCCCACTCAGTAACAGAAACTCAGATGTTACAGACACAACAAGTGTCTTTGATACTGATAATACCGTCAGAAACTGAACAATCTTCTTTTTCTGTCGCTGAAAAATCCTTCAGTAATAATTTTCATTAGTGTATCTTATTACATAAAAAACAAGATAAAATGTTAAAAAAATCATGACTGAACTCTTTGAAATTGTAAATGTGAAACAATTCACTAGGATGGAATAAATAATAAATAGTTTAAAATCTAATAATTCCATAAACAAACAGATTCTTTCATGCTTTAAGATTCATTTTCCGTATAAAAAATTATGAATAACAATAAAATGAGGTATTACTCGGTATCTTATAGGTGCGAATATTCTTTAACATCCCATATATTATAGTTTGGAACAGGATTGAATTAGTTTACACTAAGATATAATACATCAACAAGTTTTGGAGGAGAAAAACATATATTGTGAATTTTACAGTCGATGTATTCCTATGCTGTGCGACATTGGGCTAAGCCCGCGGATCCTCACGTAGTCAACCATGCAGGTCTCACACCTCTTACTTTGGCTACTAAACTAGGAAGGAAACACATTTTCGAGGAGATGCTAGAATTAATGAAAGTGGTTAGTCCGATAATATGCAAGCCCTTTTAAACAGGTTCGTTTGCTCATTATGTGGGAAACGTTGTTCTTCCCAGAGTTACTAGAGTTAAGTGTTCTACCAGTCCAGCTCAAACACTTCCAATTTAACATTTTTGGTTTTTTAGATTAGTTCTAAAATTTGAATGGGAATTCTACATTATGCTTACTTTTGAGATCTAGATCATAGTTGTTGAAGCCTAGTAAAGTGCTAGTGTTTAAAATATGAGTATTTAACTGCCGTTTCTATAAAAATAAAAATATTTAAATACAGTAGTTACTGTTAATATAGCACTTACATGGAATACAGCTGTTACTGAGTCGCTATATATACTATTTGATCTTCAGGATCCATAAGTGGGTTTAACTAAAAATAATTAGTATATAGTTTACGATATGAAGCCTTCAGTTAAAATATTGACGAGAATAACCAGCTTTTTATTCATTAATGGGCATCATAGGAATGAGCTAGAATACATTGTAATTTCGTATAAAAATACTGGTGCCCTTGTTTATGTTATTTAAGAATATATGGATAAGGGCTTTAATTTCACGCAACTAGCTGTAAAGTAGCTTTCATGTAACAGTGAAGTACACGTCTTTGAAGAGTTTAATCTGGACATTCAACTACATAGAAATACACACTGTTCGTACATACAGAGCACCCATACCTTTCTTAAACGTGGAAGCGGCATTGCTATCATTTTTTGAGAATCAGTCTTCTTCTGGAGTCATGAGAAGCCATATGACCATGAAAATCATCGGTTTCTTCGAATGTAATTGAGAAATTATTGTGTATATTGAAGTCAGAACTCTATAAGCTATTCAAAAACGAGTTCGTTGGATCTAAAATGGATATTTGTGAGGGCAAGCCAGATCTTTATTATTGTTAATAAAACATCGTAATCGTTTCAAAATTTATATGAATTAAATTGTGATTATATTTTTTACAGGAATTCTGGCGTTTCTCTGATATGACATGTTCCGCATATCCCTTGAATACGTTAGATACCATACAACCGGACGGTTCAACGAGTGAGTATAGAAAATATGATAGCTATGTTATTGAATAGTTTCCTATAATACGGCGCATTTGAAATTTGGACCAATTTAGAAACTTCGTCTAGTAGTGTTTATTTACTACGAAGCCCTGTAGTGGTTTGTATTTTTATGAAAATAATTAGATTAGTTAGGTAGTTTTCTAATTGATTATGGAAAAATATACAGTGATACATTGGCAAAAAATCTGAGTAATTATAATCACACAGACTATGACTCGGCACTGATGACAGTTATTAATGGTAGTACATCTGAGCATCTTGACATGATCGGGAGCGAAGTGATCCAGCGTCTACTAGCTGACAAGTGGAAGGCATTCGCTATGGTGAGATGTTACTCAGTAACTTCTTTGTAGCTACTTGAAAATATTTTATACCTTTACGCAGTAATTGATGAATAAACTTATAAGTTATTTTGATGTGTCTAAACCATTAGTGATGTTTATGTAAATATTTAATGTGAAAATACTAATTGATATGGAATTGAGCAAAAAGCATTAATTTCACTGTAAATATATAAAAGGAGAAAGTAATAGGCTTTGATTGCAGCGCAAGCTGATAGAACGTCTTGCACTACTTGCTGTCCAGTTGGTTACTTTATCCATTGCCGTGTACGTTCGACCAACTCAGCTAGAACGCTTGTACATGGATAATCCCAATTGGGACGACTATGTAAGAAATTTCGCGCACATTTTCATTGCTTTTCTTTTTCTTTTTTATATATTTATATAAGCATCACTCCTCGTATGTTTTATTGTCTTACACTCTGTTTTGTCTGATTTTTCTCTTATTAAATGCTTGTTTTTTGCAGATTCGAATAGTTTGTGAAGTAATTACTCTTGTGAATTGTATCTTCTTTGTTTTCTATCAACAGTTTGGTGAGATTAGGACTCAAGGCATTACGGGGTATTTTAGGAACTTAGTAAGAGTATTTTAATCTATAAGACCTTTCTTTATTATTTGTGAGAAGTTTAGAGTAGTTAGTAAGTAGTACATAGGTGTGTTCGTGTGATTCGTTTGACAAAAAAATTTTTTTAGAAAACCGTTCCTGCGAAAGCTGTTTACTGTGTTGCTAACATTTGTATTTTAATGTGTATACCATTTCGGATTATGAGACAACATGAAATAGAAGAGGCGCTCTTTGTCTTTGCTCTTCCCGGATCGTGGATATTTTTGCTGTTTTTTGCCAGGTTTAAGTTTTACATTTTATTTTTTTGGCTCCTTAAGTGCTACAAATTTAAGGTATATAACTGTTTAGTAGGCGTTTTTTATCATTTATCTTGTTTTCTATTTTATAAGTTTGTTTCCAGAAGTGCTAAGTTAACTGGTCCATTCGTACAAATGATCTATAGCATGATTGCTGGTGACATGATTCGTTTTGCAATTATTTCGGCAATTTTCCTGGTTTCATTCTCACAAGGCATGTAAACTCACTTAGAGTACAAATAATAAGTAAACATTAAAGTTGACGCATGTCTACTAACTACAAATGTACATATACGCTATTTTATCGTGTAGCTATATTTTCACGGTTGTCTGTCATGAAATTTGAGTTGGCATTATAGGACAGAAAAAATAAACTGAATAAATTAATTATTTCAGTATTCTACTTTGTGGGCAAAGATATGGATGTTAAACAAAAACTGGAGGATCCAGAACATAAATGCAAGATCTCAGGATATTCTATCTACACCTACAATAACTTCCCTGAGACTTTTATTACTCTGTTTAGAGCTAGTATGGGTGGTTATGATGTGGGTTATAATATATGACCTTGACTTTTGTGCAAAATTAGTTCCCAAGTAAAATTTGATAAAGCTCAAGTAATTATTGTACCCGTACATCGTTTATCATCGTATCGTATCTCCTACAGAAATTCGGCGATTAGCTAATTTTGCTATAACGTTTAATTTTATATTATTAAAAATAGGATCTGTCTACTATATTACAGTATGAGGAGTTCGCCTGTGCTAATTACGAAGTACTGACTAAAACCCTTTTCGTACTGTATATGTTTGTGATGCCAATTATGATGATCAACATCCTCATTGCCATGATGGGTAACACCTATACAACTGTAATTGCCCAAGCAGAAAAGGCATGGAGGCAACAGGTTAGAGGATGCCTGAGAGAAAGAGTAGAGGATCAGCAATAACTTATTTAATTCATAAGGGTTTGGAAGTGAGCGGATACATTTTTATTTGATAATATGCATTAAATTCAGTATGCTCAAATCGTGATGGTGTTAGAACGTTCAGTAGGACGCGAGAAGTTAGCTGCCAGTCAGTTGGAATATAGTATCAAGCTTAATGACAGTAGCGACGCAGCGTTGGAGGTTAGAGGTTTAATGGTAATCAAACAAACAAAGAAGACGAGGGCTAGACAGCGGAAGCAAGCGATACACAACTGGAAAACCATCGGAAGAAAGGTATACGTTGAAAACGATTTAAACAAAAACTATTTAGTAATGGAATTCCTCCCATATATGGTGTTTATGCAAAAGAGTCTGAATTCGTATATCGGTCATAGAAAACTGATTTCATATCAGGTTATCCACACAATCGATAAAGTAGGCAAGGAACAAGCAATTTTGCTGTTACATGGCTATGACCGCTTAGATCCTATCATAGAAGATCATGAAAAAATCTCTGGTAGATTGAGGACACCAACTAGATTAACAACCAGTAGAAGGCCAAGAAGTACTATGTTAGCCGAGGTAAAAAATTATATTACAATAAATATAACATATTAAATACAGTGCGTTTCAAAGTGATAGCACACTTTGTTTTTTTGCCTTTTTTCTGTTCTCTGTGGTCAGATTGATCCAACTTTTTTAGAGATGGGGTGTAAGAGCCTTGAAAATTTCCAGTTTAAATTTTATCGTTTTTCATAAAAAAATTACCACTTTTATGCTAATTTTCTCAAAACCACCACTTTTAATCGTTTCAAAATGATAGCACATTTTATTAAAGTATGTGTTTATGACAAAAAACAACAACAATCAATGTACATAATAGTTAACTAATAATCAATACAACTACCACTTCTATTAATAACCTGAAAAATTCGTGTAGGCATACTGGTAACTAAGATTTTGATGACACTTTTGTCTTCTTCGCTCCATGCTTTGCAAATGGCAGATTGAAGGTCCTTGACAGTCTCAAACTGACGGTTATCGGCATAAATCCGTCGCACGAGAATTGCCCAAAGATTCTTCATCGGATTTAAATCTTGAGGGCCAGCCAGAGTGTCCACGTCATTGTTCTTCAGCCAAGTCTTGATGCTTCGACTGGCGTGGATAGTGGCATTATTTTATGGGAAAGTGAAGCTAACGCCTGCACCAAGTGGGAAATATGGGACTAGATGTCTTTAGACATCCTGGTAGTCCGCGCTGTTCATCTTCGTCGACATAAATGCAGTTCCGTAACGTGACTCCTTCCCAAACCATAACACTTCCTCCACCGAAATTTAGGGTTGAGAAGTGTAGAGGTCCCTTGCGTAGATCCCTCCAATAGGAGTGGCATCTACCAACACCATCTAGATTGTACTTCTTCTCATCACTAAAAATTACCTAGACTCGAAATAATAAGTTGATGGTCTTATTTTCGAAGACTCATCAAACCTTCTTAGTTACATCTAATCGAACATCTGGTCCAGCCAAGTCTTTCGTGCTTATACCCTTGTGTCAGTTGTGAACACTTCTTCATCCATGATAGTACAATATTGGGACACTTGTCCAGAATTCTCCACATCGTGGAGTCTGAAGCATCAATGCCACAAGTCCTGGATTCCATTGATGCTGATCTTCCTATTCGACGTAGTCTGCAGAATTGTCCTTTTTCCGCGGTCATCTAACTTGCTAGGTCGTCCACTACTCTTCTTTGTACCATATTCTTCTTGGTTACGAAGGGAATTCATAATAGCCTTCCCGGAGCGCTTGACGACATCTGCAATCTGCTTCACCGTATAACTGGTAGACAGCAGTTTGGATTTGACCTCTTTAGTGTTGACTCAGCTTAAAAGCACGACTCACTGTTTTGGTGGTCAGGATTAGTGAGTTTATGCATTTTTGGCTAAATTATGCCAAAATATGTAAAGTGTGCTATCATTTTGAAACGATGAGAAGTGGTGGTTTTAAGAAAAATTAGCATAAAAGTGGTAATTTTTTATAGAAAACGATGAAATTTAAGCTGAATATTTTCAAGGCTCTTACACCACACCTCTAAAAAAATTGAATCAATTTGACGACGGAGAACAGAAAAAAACAAAAAAACAAAGTGTGTTATCATTTTGAAACGCACTGTATATTCAAATTTTATAATATAAGAGTATTTGGATGATGAATTTTTCAAAATAGTTAAGTTAAAGACCTATATTTCTCCTTATTAAGGTGCGCACTGATGATGTCGTAAATTCAATGGTTATTTCGGCTTCATCCAACCTACAGAATGAAGTAAGTTTGCTAACAACCAATTTATTAATCAAACGACAGCGTATTAAAAGAAGTTAGTAAGATAGATGTCGTTATCTGTTTTGCGTTAAGCCTTTAAATATTTCGATTTAATATATAGAAATCACATTTAATCATGAGATTTCTGGAGCAAATATAGGATATAAATATATAATACTAAATCCAAGTAATATTAAGGTGGCAATAATAGATTGGAAGTCAAAGGAAGCACACGGCGAGCCCGTGACACCAGATAGTTCAGAAGTTGTTCATGGCGAGAGCGTACAAATATCTATGCAGAAATTCGTACCATCGTATGTCGAACAAGTGAGGGCAAACGTTAAACCAGTATAAGATAGTTTACATGTTTCATCAGTAAGATAGGATATGAGAACGTGAAATTTGGTTTAAATAATATAAATATGAACCTACTATTAGATTGGTGCAAAAATAATGGCGGATTTGGTTGTTTCACTTCAACGCTTATTTTGGTTTGAACTCTTATTTAATTACGTTCATATGATACACCATTTAAAAGCGCAAAAATCGCTCTATTGATTTACACTAATGATTTTGTCTTCACTGTGTGTTTTGCTTATTTTAGGCTTTCAAATTAAGCAGAAAAAAGAAAATTCGAGCGAGTTTGTTGTACGAGTTCAAAATAGGGCGTAGAGCAGTGGAAACTGCTCGTAATATTAACTAAGCATTTGGCGAGGGAACCGACAACGAACGTACATCTCAACATTGGTTTCGAAGATTTCGTAACGGAGACGAGAGCCTTGAAGATGCGGAGGGTCGCGGAGGGTCGCGGACGTCTTTTGGCGATTGACGACAGCCAACTGAAGGCCATCGTTGAAGAAGACCCACGCAAAACAACTGGAGAGGTTGCAGAAGAACTAAACGTTAGCCAGTCAGGAGTTCGATATTTGCACCGAAGTGGGAAATCAACAAATCTAGACCAGTGGGTGCTACACGAGCTGAACGAAAGTCAGAAAAAGCTGTTGCGAAATCTGCTCTGCGCTTCTCTTGCGCAACAAAAAAGAGCCATTTATTGATCACAGTGTGACATCTGATGAAAAATGGATTCCATGCGACAACCGACAGTGTTCCATGCGGTGGCTGGACTGAGGCGAAGTCCCAAAACACTTCCCCAAACCGAAGGTTCATCAATAGGTTATGCTCATTGTTTGATGGTCGGCAAGTGGAGTCATCCACTACAACTTCTTGGATCCTGGCAAAATCATCACAGCGAAGAAGTATTACCACTAAATCGACAAAATTAACACCAAGAATTGAAACGTTTATGTCCAACATTGGTCAGTCGAAAGAGCAATTATTCTCCATGACAATGCCCGACCACATGTCTCGCAAATGACTCTGCAGAAAGTGGACGAACTGGGCTACGAGACTCCACCTTACTCGGCTGACTCACCAGACCTCTCTCCAACCGACTATCACTCTATCAAGCATATCGACAACTTCCTGCAAGAGAAGGTATTCAACAACAAAGGAGTTGCTCTAAACGTCTTCGAAGAATTCATCGGTTCCAGGACTTCAGAATTCTGTTGCCGTAATAAATACACTCGTTCCTTGTTGGCAAAAATGCGTAGATTCTAATGGTTTTTATTTCAATTAATATATATTATTCTAGGCTGAGATATACCACTTCAAAGTTGGAGGTTAAAATCCGTCATTAATTTTGCACCAATCTAATAAATAGTGATACATGTATCATACAATTAACATCACAGGAATTACAACAAAATCTAATATATTGATGGACCCACAACTAACATTTATAATTCAGCCTCGGTCAATTCGAGTGAGAGGCGCCGAGATGATTCCTTCAGCTGACATCCCGAATATTCCTACTACAATGAGTACTCCTCCTCACAGAGCAATTAGTCCAAAGGTCAGACATGACATGTTTCGAAGAAAGGACAGTCCTGGTAGTGGAGGGAGCAAATGGTCAGTTTCTAAGTCACATAGTATCAATTAATTGTTACATACATTTGTTTTTTATAAATGTTCTACAAATTTTCGTAATACGTTACTCTCATTTTAGACGAAAACCGCTCCTTTGACCAACACAGAAAAGTGGAATTTTACAACAATCAACCTTACTTTTTAAAATAATTAATGTCGAATATTACTACTTTTAATATGCAATAAGTACTATTTTTAAGAATGACAGATGATTTCTTCATTACTGCTTATGTTAAAATTCTAGATCAAGTTTTTGTAATGATACAGAATTCCTTAGAGTTAACTATTCTGCATATTTTATTGCATGTTACCATATCCAACGTATTTGTATGAAAGATTTCGAGTAGACACCTCATTACTACAGAGTACGATTATCATCTAACATGATTTTGCGAAATTCAGAGGAAATTGTTCGATGTTAAGTATTTAAATGCACTTATGTAATTGTGAATTTTCTCGTAGCGAATTTATCGCTTTAATTATTCCACATTTCCATTTCAGAATTGTGGCCCATGGACCGATGTTCTGAATGCTCTAATGCTTTTGCTACTGAATTCGGGAATCGATAATCCCTAGTATTATGATAAAGCATGGAGAAATTTCTTTCTTTCCTTTTAATTGTGTTATCCGATAGCTATTTGAAAAAAATTATTTATTTATCATCAAGATACTCATGCATTTATTGTTTGTTGTAAAATATTACGTAACCTAAATGTTTTATTAGACCAACGTTAAATAAAGGATACAGTGGGCCAAATAAATTTGACGGCATCTAACAATTTTTGAGCATTTAAATTATAGTTTTTAAGTAATTAACCTAAATTCGGGACTAGAAAAGGCATAAAGCACTCAAACATATGGTTACTATTTTCTAGCCCCTAAAATTATCTATTCGTTATATTTCATTTATCTACGAACTACCTTAGTTACCTCTAGGCTAAAGTTTCCAAAATTAAGAAGGATACTACCCCAACCCTTAAAGGGTATAAGGTAGTATTCCCTCCAAAAGACCATATCCTACGTTCCCTATCCGGAAGGTAGTTCTGGTCGTGTCCCGCCACTCGTAGTGAGTGCTTTTCTGAAGGACTTTTGAAGCCAGAAGAAATTAGCAGATTCAAAGTCATAAAAAATGGAACATAGGAATAAGGTGATGTCTGGTAGCAGATCATTGGCAAAGTCACGGCCACTGATCTTCTTCTATTGTTCCTCGATCTTTAATGCCGAGTGGTGCAATAGCCTTGTGGTGTAGGCTATGCGAAATCAGGCAAGCTGGGCAGGATCGGTGCCTCTCCGTGACCAGGAGGCGACTCCATTTCTTTCTCCTTCTTCTTGCCAAACTCGTCCGATCGAATGCTCCGCAACAATTGTCATCCAAAATAGCTGTTTGTGAGTGAGGAGAGTTGGTTAAACATGGCGAAGTGTTTCAGTTAACAGGTAAAGAAATTCCCTCGCATAAGAACAGTCTCTCTGTGACGAGTGCAAACGATAGCCTAAGAGCATAGAAACAAAGCAGTTTATTCGTCCAACACACATAGCTTACTTTGGCTGTTTTTATACAAAAATGTATAAAAATTCATACAACACTAATCATTTACGCAACACAGCAAGTGCTGTCGTGGCCTAGTGGTGGTTGTCGGCGCATAAGATGGCGTGGTCACGGTACCGATCCCGTCCTGTCCGTTTTTGATCTCCTCAACTATTCAGTAATAGCTGATTATTTATTGTGCCTATGTGCCACCCCGGCTGATGTACGGAACAGGCCCAAGTGGGGGTTTCCGCTATTCGTGAAATAAACCGCAGACGACCGATGCAGCGGTGAGTTTTTCGGTGCACTTCGATGTGGGTTTGAAGACTGCGACAGAGCTGTAAGTTTATTGGTGAGTTTTTCTCTCTATTTTTCAGACCTTCCTTGAGCCGAGGCGTTTGCCTCAATGCTCTCTGGAGCCGGGCCATTGGATCAGGGCTCTTTTCCCACCTCCCCTTCGGGAGGAGAGTGGGATAATTTTGGACGCTTCTGAAGCGTTCGGCACTTAGGTGCTGAACTGTTTCAGGAGCT
Source organism: Heterorhabditis bacteriophora (assembly GCA_964036235.1). NCBI lineage: Eukaryota > Metazoa > Nematoda > Chromadorea > Rhabditida > Heterorhabditidae > Heterorhabditis > Heterorhabditis bacteriophora. The sequence goes on along the minus strand of OZ038425.1, from coordinate 1,393,979 downwards.
TATTGGCACCTAGATGCCAATACCTTGAATATAAGGGGAGGTCATGCCCAAATTTTTCAGGAGTTAAAATGATGTATTATATACTATCCTTTTATATATAGATAGAACCTTAGCTACCTTTAGGCTAAGGTCTCCAAAATTAGGAAGGATACTACCCCAACCCTTAAATGGTATAGGGTACTATTCCCTCCAAAAGACCATATCCTACCTTCCCTTTCCGGAAGGTAGTTCTGGAAGTGTCCAGCCACTCGTAGTGAGTGGCTTTCGAAGGGCTTTTGAAGCCCGAATAAACTTGAAAATTCAAAGACATAAACACTTTTCGGTTTCCGTACCTTACGCGGGTTTGGATTTTCTGTTGAGAGATAGGAGACGCAGAGAAAAAAAATTGGGTATAGATTCGTCTTTCCATTCTTTTTTAGCGTGACCCATCAGGGTCAAAAGGCACCTTAGTGCCAATATGCTCCTGAAACAGTTCAGCACCTAAGTGCCGAACGCTTCAGAAGCGTCCAAAATTATCCCACTCTCCTCCCGAAGGGGAGGTGGGAGAAGAGCACTGATCCAATGGCCCGGCTCCAGAGAGCATTGAGGCAAACGCCTCGGCTCAAGGAAGGTCTGAAAAATAGAGAGAAAAACTCACCAATAAACTTACAGCTCTCGCAGTCCTCAAACTCTCCGTCCAAGTGCACCAAAAACTCACCGCTGGATCGGTCGACTGCGGTTTGCTTCGCGAATAGAGGAAACCCCCATTTAAGCCTGTTCCGTACTTCAGCCGGGATGGCACATAGGCACAATAAATAATCAGCTATTACTGAATAGTTGAGGAGATCAAAAACGGACAGGACGGGATCGGTACCGCGACTACTTCGTCTTACACCCCGATGACTACCACTAGGCCACATAGACATCGGTTGTCTGCGTGATAATATATTTGAGTACATCAGTTCATGCTCGTAATGTTAGATAGCCATCTATATATTTCTATTTATTTATAGGTATTTGTTTTAAAGCTTTTATAATCAATTTTTAAACCAGATAACTGAAAAGAGTAAGGTATGTGATGAGGGTTGACTGATTAAGCTACTTCATTTCTACACTTATCTTACGTTTTGCAGTAGTCACAGAAAAGTTGTACTTAGGAGAGGGAACTTCTTTACCTAATAAATTAAAAACCTCGCCAAATAGGAGAATTCACTTAACTTACTATTGAGAACCGCGCTTGTAGGAATTCACAAACGTCAAAGTGGGGCATAACTCTAGATCCTTGTTAAGCATTACGGCGTATCCCGGACAGAAAGTACAAAAACAATGGAATAAAAGTAGGCAAAAGGCGGACTCAACCGGATTGCAAAGCTACTAAATAGGAAAGAGTAGGCGTAAGGAGGAACTGGAACCTCATTCCGAAACGAACTTCAGTCACTTGACGATATTAACCAAATTTTCAGGCGCTAGAACATAAAACTTAGTGAAAGTTAAGGTGAAAACACTTCCCAGGTGCTTGGATAAGATGGGAATATCTTAGGAATTGAAGATTTCGCGACATCCACTCAAAAATTAATTTGGTTCTTAATATCTTAACCAAATGATGCTTCGGCAATTTTAGTATGACTGTTTTTGTCGAAATTCTGCTATCATACGTAATTCTACAGTCATTTGTACTCCTTTGAACATCGTTAAATTATGATACAGCACTAGTTAGTGTAGTCATTCACGTTTTATATAATGTATCTTATTTAATTTTTAGATTTTCAAATACACAAAGGTGAATATATCAGTATTTATACCTATTATAAAAAAACTAAACGTAGAGTTTAGATGACTTTGTATAATATCACAGGCACAACAAATTAAAAGCGAAGGGGAAAATCTCCGGATATGAAAATTATTATTCTAATTTAAAATAAATTCACATTTTGAGGCAATTTGTCACCTATGCTTATTAACTTTAAATTAATATAAAATAATGACATGCGTATCTTGGCAAAGTATTTGATATAAATATACTAAATGGTATGTATATACAACACTATACTAGACACCAACTTTGAATATGAAGTGGGTAGTTCGATACTAAACATTCATTATTAAATGGGAGGATGATAATAAGCTCTTACATATGATCCCTAAAATATGATTACAATGTCCCTGTCTCACAATATTTAAATGTTACATAGTATTTTAGTACGACACAACTACCATGCTAAACATAGCTTATTATCGACTATTGGGGGAAGCACATATTGGCGGACTTGATTTGTGTGTAGCTTGAATGAGCTCATCAAATTCAATTATATTGAATAAACTAGTCATTTGAACACCCTCATTCATTAAGTGAGAGAGACTCTAAAAAATAATTTCAAGGTTTCAAAAAAGAAGCTAAAGTAAAAAAAAGTTAGAAATTTTCCTCACCGTAATTGCGCTCAGCATGATCATGTATTTAGCCACCCTACAGGTTGCGAGAGTAGCATTGTCCACTTTGTGTTTCCTCACATATGAATAAAGAGCGTTTAGAAATCGCTCCTTACTATTGGTAACTATTTGTTTTCCCTCAGATGATAGACCACAATCTTTAAATTGAAGTAATTTTGTTTCTAAGCAAGTCATATTCATAGTATTACTATAGTGGACCACAGGATGATAAATTAAATATCTAGAATGACCCCACCTTCGGCAAAAAATACAATTGCTTTAAGAAGAACAAATTCAACATCATCCATTCCCATAGAACGCATAGGACCTATGACGTAATTCATCAATCGAGGCATACATTGCTTGTAAAATTCGATGATACTGCAAAATATTAAGATCAAGTACTACTTCTAATAATAATCTTACTTTTACCTGTTCAATTAGATTCCTGTTTAATGGAAAATAAATTGCATACTAGCATATGAAAGCTAACTACAATACTTGCATACCTTGGATGCCCACCTTCCAATGGATGAAATGCGCCGTTAGCAAAACATAGTCCCGGAGCCCCGCATTTCATAGAATAATATGAGTGACTCAGCCTAAGATAGCAATTTGTATGAAACAACACACAAAAATAGGAGTTTAGAAAAACTAACCATCCGTGTAAATGTATTCTTCTTCTTGCTAATACATCCTGATCCTTCTCAGTAAGCATTTGGAAATCATCTAGACCACGACACCAGTCCGAGTAATATATGAAATGACGACGCCACCCTGAGAGTATATGTAACTGCCCTTCCTCTATTCAGTTTACTCGGTTTGTTAGATACTATTTATGAAAAGAAGATAAGAAGGTAATCAAACTGAAGCGCAATTTGATAAGACAATTAATCGCGATTAGCAATTATCGATCGATTTATGTGAGTATTGCTTATATTCTCAGAAAGGGTAGTAATTCTAGTTGAAGATAAATGAAATATTTAAGTACTAAATAATTCTAGATATTATTACTATTTAAACTAGGTTGAGACTCATATTAATCGTAAAAAAATTGAGCGGTTTTATCTTACTAACCATCAATAAGGTCGTTAGGCGTAAGTATCCTTTCTCCCACCCATCGCATAGGGTAACGTGGACTGACCAGCATTGGACGACGAAAAACCACCTCGAAAGGAAGGTTGATCTGTAAAATCTTACTTGAGAAAATGGGAAAAAAATTTAAACATAATCCAATACTAAATATCTACATATAATTTAGATTACACAAATAGTGTATCTACGAAAATTACAGTAATAGGAATTATACATATAATTATTAGAATATTTATTTATCTTGTTAATCTTACGATTAACCATTAAAATATTTTTGAGCATGATATTTCCAAATAGTCTAATACAAAATGGAAAATATTTCAAGTTAATTGTAATTACCTGAACTTTTGTCGCATTGATTGAGTAGTCTGCCTCTATTGGAGTATGGAAAAAAACCTGAATTAATTTAACGTAAAATGGTTATTTCTTTTTCCATCTTTAAATTATAGTTAATTAAATTCGTCGTAATTATACCTGATTTTCGAGAGCCATCAGAGTATCCGGAATAGTGTATATATCAAACGAACTAGGTGTTGGCAGGTCATGACATTCTGGTGGCGTTGCAATTCTTTCTATTTTAACATTCCGCCCACCCGGAAGATCTATGTAACCTCGACTGGTTGGGCTTAGTGGTTCATCAGTCTAAAGATTGCCTGATTTATTTTAACTTCATATACTTTAAACGTATTATAATCTATTTTTAAAATATATATTTTTAATACCTGTATAGCCTGTTCATTTGTTGGCGGCCGCTCCCTTTTTTTCTTATATGTCCCATTTGAAAATGTGGACAGACTCCTTTGATGAACACTACCCTTCGCCTTTACATTCCTATCGCGCTCATTTTGAACAGCTGCAATCTTAATTAAATATTCTTTAGCCATTTTAATTTCATTATCTACTGTATTAAAATAAATTATAATGCTACTTACAGTCTGGATTCATTCCAACCTCGAAACATTTTTTGAGGCGGCATGAACGACAAACGTTTCGATGCTCTTTGACCACTGGACAATCACCTCCAAACCTACAGGAATATTGACGACGACTCCACACACTAAATTTAATTCATTTGGTGTACATCAATGTTTTGGAATAAAATATATATATAATATACCTTCTCCTAAAAAAACCCTTGCATCCATTGCATGCATTTATTCCATAATGCTTTCCAAATGCAACATCTCCACAAACATCGCAAATAAGTTTGTTTAATTGAGAAACTCCCATGAGTTCCATTGAAGAGGTAGAAGGATCTACTACAAAGCATGATATGAGCAAATAATATCCGTAATTAACACATGTCTTATTAGCCTAATACCTGTTATCATTCAGGTGTCATTATCTTTTTAGATAACACAATAACAGTACTTTCTCAAAAAGATAAAAGTAGATTAATAAGATGTAGACTGACGTTGATATATTCTCTCAGTAATAATACATGCTGTCTTGAGAAGAGATCACCTTGCAATCTTTTTGCTAGATATTATTTCCATATTTATATTTGACTAGTTAATAACATTTCCATAATCTAGAGACGATTAATTTGTTTGTGTTTCACCAAACTTTACTTTTATGCCATATATAATCTATTTGATCTTTACTGTTACATGAAAAACTAAGATCCTAGTTTCTTCCGTAGTTTATAAAGCATATTCATACACTGGCTTTTCCCATGAAAAACCTATACTTATTGTATTAAACTTAATAGCATGAAATAGCATTTAATCTCGCATTACGTCTGACAATTAATTACTATGCAGCTGAGTTACCACTCTAAACGTGGGAAAAAAGACATAAAATTGTCTTAAATTTATGAAGACAATCCTTAGAATATCCATCTTACATTTAATGTAATATGCTGAATAAACAGGTCTAAAAAAATTTAATCTTACAATAGAGATGTTATAAGTGGGCACAAATTTGTAATGATATTGCTATTTCTTAACACTAACCTAAAAATAACAGCGCCGCCTAATATAAAGCCTTCATTTTCTAAACAGTAATTGGCAAAAGTTTCGAAAACAAATAATTTGAGTCACTTTGTCATGTACTCTGTGTCGTTAAGTAATATAATCCAAAAATGAATATCTGTCTATATTACTCTGGGATTCATGGCACTTACGGTATAAAGGTACAAAAATGCCGATAATGATTCGAAATGTGGTGCAGGTGAATTATTCATAATCTTCTTCACGAAGACCAGAAGTTATTCTAAATGGGACCGCAATGTTCTCATTTCAAATTTATTTATTTATCGTTAGTATATGCTTCAATTGCTTCTAAATAACGCCGTTAACGAAATTATAACAAAATTTTGAATTTAAAAAAGAAGCGAAATTATCCCTAATACAGAGAATTGAACAACAGCTATAAAATTTATAATAAATGTATGAAGGCGAAAATTGGGTAGTCTCTTATTAATCCCGAAAGCCCACATGTATGTCTGTAACAAGTAAAAGAAAATAAGAGACGTACTATATCTATAATACTCAATTTGGTATATAGAGATACGAAAAGGAAGACTGTTATTAATGTTCTTAATAGAGAAAACCAACCTTCATAATTGGAATATTCATCAATATCCTCATATTTTCCAATAAAAGGTTCCATTACTGAATCAACCTGCATTTTCCTTTTAGGCATCTGTAACAAATAAAACTTAACAGCCACATATCTTCAATTTTAAGTCCGTAAAGAGTTCATTTTAACAAATCTTTAACACTTAGTAAATTATAAATCATATGATCAATCCTGCGTGACTGCGTGTATATAGCTTAATAAAACAATGGCAAAAAAACTAATACGACTCGTCGTTAACGGGTTGCTTTAATATTGCATCAATATAATGTTCGAATATTAGAACGTGATCAGTGAAGCCACTGTTTAGAACACTGAACACAATAATGTTAAAGATCTCGAACTGCCTGTTTGTTACCATATTAGGTTATTCAAAGTATATCAATGCGATAATCCTGGCGTTTATAATATTCAGGTTCACCAATACACTACATTTAATCGAATATGAAAGAGGACACTACTGCTATTGGAAAAAACCTAAAAATACGTCGAGAAATTAAGTTCGTAAATGTAAAGAAAATATTGTTCCTCAGTATGAATATAAGTTTTTCAATATGCATAGAAAGAACATTAACATCAATAAATTAGAGGTTGTGACTAAGTAAATGTTAATAGATATTTAATTCATAACTATTCTATAATAGCATCTAGAAATACTTCAAGACTACTGTTAGTTAATTTTAATTGATATAGTGCAAGGCTAATAAAAAGTGTTCTGAAAATGAATTAATTTATAGGTATTCAAAGAACCCCAGTGTATAATACTCCTGCTCAAAATGGGGTAGAACCGAATTATTAAATTTCAAAAGGTTAAATCTATGGTGACAAATATCCTCATACTTCTAATTTATAACTGTCTTTATACTACATGTCAATATTTCTCGAAATATTACGAGAATGGTACATAGTTATTTAAGAGTTGTATTAGTACTGAATAAAACTGATATGAAATTCGTCATTTCGACAGCATAAAAGAAGCTAACGAATAAAAATGAAAACATTTAGTACAACAATTTTAGAATTAATTACTAAACATAGTAAAGGAAAGCATAAGTAGAGACTATATCCTTATAATTTAAAATTTTCAGAAACGTAATTAATAAAATATTCATAGAAAATATTGTCAGAACAAATATTCATATATTTTTAGTGCACATATAAGACAAATATGAAGTGTATGTCAGAAGATAAGTTAAAAAAAAAACTCCCTACTTTTAAAATTATGCTCCGTAGGATGTATGGCGAATTAAAGATTCGGTACATATCCACTTCTCATTAATTACAGACAAGTTATACGAAAAAAATGAAAAATTGCTTCACTATGCGTCATAGCTGTCTCTGCATTCTCTAACATAGAGCCGAAGCCGGCGGGCGCATTGCACTCCCAGGACTACTCGCGAACTCCGCGCCTCCATTACGCCTCGACCGCTGCTACCCATTCGTAAAGTGTCATAGATCATCACTCACTCCTTTCAACGATGAAGAGAATATATAACCAACTCATTGACATGCTAGATTCATATAAAATAATATTCATTTTGGAGTGGTGCATTAAATTTTTGGAGAAATTAGCCATCGGTATGGTACAAAGAAAAAGTTCTTTGATGGTTCAGACCAAATTCAGAAAATTGTATTCTGCTTATTTAGAAATAAAAGTATGGTTCTGCATATGATAGTACATAGAATTAATGATGAACTGAACAAATGAAGAAAAATAAATTAACTACTAGTCATAAACTGTCCTAGCCAATAATTAGAATATTCACACGACCTTTTTGTCGCAATAATTATTTATTACTACAATAGTCCGTTAGCAATATACTAATTATAAAGCTAAAGCCTTATATGTAAACATTTATCTCCTTGTCCAGTTCATGGAAGCAAGTTTTTAACTCAAAAGAAAGTCAAAAATACAGATTAGTGAAGCTTTAACTAGTTATATCTAAAAGTAGACATGTGAAGACATAGATACGCTTACAAAAATTGTCGAAAAATGTTCAAATGATAGAACAACTAAATGGAAGCGTCAGGAATAAATTAGAATTATTTCGATTACTTAGTATAACTTGGGTATCTTTGCTTTCTTTAAAAAAATAGATAACTACAAAATAACACAATATGATACTACGGTAAATTACAGGGTACTAAAAACCAAACGGGTATGAATGTCCGACGGTAATGTAGGTAACTTGCAGAACATAATAACAGAAACTAGCAAATTAGCCATGCGTGAAATAGATGTAAAAAGGACAGAAAATAAGTCTATGAGTTTATAAAAGTAGGAAACTTCAAAAGTGAGGATACAAATAAACCCCATTAGTTACCACAGTAATATTAAAGAAATTTAAGATAAGAAATGACGACTGAGATATTTACTATTCAAATATAAGCATGAGTTTAGAATTCACATAATAACCTTATATTTCATGCTAGTAATTATATAATCCAGACAGCTATATTCTTAAAAGGGATTTTCTCGATTTAACTATCATATTCATATCGCAGATTATTCGAGGTATGATTTTAATTATAACTCCTTTAATTTTCCAACACCTGTCGTTAATCTATAGTAATAGAAAATGACGCAACCAAGGTGCAATTTCAAAGTTCCGCAAATCTGGAATGTTATTCTCCACCTATTTGCCAACGAAGTGCTCGTTTAAACAGCGAGATTGGGTCGTTTTGATCGTAGTGCTGCGCGAACACCAAAACAGAAAGGACAGACACGGGACTACATCGACCACTGCCGAAATAATACGGGAAATAGACAATTTTGCCTGGGGGGGAATTAGTTAAAGCAAATTTAGAAAGTTGTTAAAGTATAAAGCAGAAATAGATTGCATTTTAAAAGTTAAATGTTTAGTCGATATTAACAATTAATACAGATATATATAGCAAAATAAGTAGTTAGTAAAATTGAAGTGTGGTTTTTATGGACTCTAGGAATAATTGAAATAAAATTACATGTAAAATTATACTAGTTATTAGAAAATACGGATATAATAGTCCGAAAAATATGTAGTATGTTAAAACAAGAAACAAATAGAAATCAAATACAACTACTACATTAAATTACATATATATATATATATATATAAACTAATTCAACGAGAAAACAATTACTATCTTTATGTATCGAAAGATTATAAAACATTAAAAACCTAGCAAAATCAATACGCAAAATCATAACACCCACAATGCGCGTATCATTTTTCGTATGAACGAAAGACCACTGACGTCATAAATTTTGGAAAGAATTATATATTAACTGTTTTCACTAAGATGTATAATTCAACAATAAAACAAACAATATAGATAATGCTTCCCGAATTATACATTCAGCCCATAATTAATTGTCCTATCCTATAGTAGACGAAGGAAATAAGGAAGAGTAGATAGAAATAAGTGATTGGATAATATCCTGTTGCAATATTTTATTGTGGATGCCATATATATATATAGTAGTAGTAAATATACAAATGGCAAGAAATTCTGGACAGGTAACTAATGTACATAATTAAATCTTATATGTTAGTTATGCGGAAATAGGATGGCAAATTTCAACCATCAATAGTTGCATTTAAAACAATCTTGGCATAATAAAACTGTTTAAACCTTAGGCGCCAAAGATTATACACACGTAAAAAATAGGAAACTAAATGTAGAAAACATTTGATACACTTCATGTATCACAGTGATGAGCATGTCTACTCGTCACCTAGCAACAAAAGTATACTTATCAAGCCCGCGTACTAATGCAGTTAGAAATATAATTGTTGCTGTTGCGTTCTTTTTATAAAAACCGTCCCTCATATGATGCTTCATCAAACTATTGGAAATATAGATATATACTTGCCTTAGAAAATTTAATAAACAATTAATAGGGAATACGATATCAAAATATAGTAGATTCCATAATTTTAAATAACTTACAAAATCCAATTTTTTTAAACATTTTGAAATTAATTCATAAAATCAAGAAATTATCGTGCAGCACGAAAGAATACCTAGCGTACACAATAGTGAACTAAAATATTACGTCATTGTTCAAGGTACAACTAGTACAATCCAAGTTGTTTGTCGTAACTGATAATCCACGCCGTAATACGCCGAAATGTTGAAAAAAGTAATATATAAAGATCTTTTATCTTGATTAAAACCAAAAATCAAGTATTACTTCTTAATCCGTAATATTTACTAAAGTAATAACCCTTCTTGGTCATTAATTTAGATATATCAAGTAGTTACGCTTATTTAGATGTGAAAATAATTTGGAATTATATATATTATTTAAACAATTAAATCCCATCAAACTACTAATTATTTCAACTATTCCTATTTAAACATATCCTCTAAATATTAAACAAATTAGATTCAGTCTTTTAGAAATTAATCTCATGCACTACTGATAACGTGAGAATCGTTAGTGCGTGATCATTGCGTTTTTGCTGAGAACCAAAATAGGAATTTATAAGAGGAAATTCTAATATATATATATATAATATTAAATATGGTTCTGAAGATACAATCAACTAGATTCTAAATTAAGCATAGAAATATAAAGGATTAGAACATGCAACATTGATTAAGATTATTCATGGAAATCGTTTAGCTTTCTATAAACATAAAGAAATCTAACAGAAGGATATAGATGTTTTATCTATACGTAGATGATTCAAAATCCTGGTTTAAGCCGCAACTGGAAAGAGACACGTTTGAGATAACGATGCCGACATGAGTATTATTCAATTACTTTAGAAGGACGGAAATGTTGCATTATAAATATATTGAGAAAAGAAGACATTGTTCAGTGCTAAAACATACGGAATTAACAACGTTACAGAAGAATAGAGGAAAAACGTTAATCAGCTAGTGTCTTCACACAATTCGATTTACCCGGCAGGCGGCGCGCAGCCATGGCTTGCACTATGCAAACACAGCGCGATTACACGCGTCTCGAATTCAAACAAACATCTTATTCTATTTTCTTTTTTGTTGTTTTCACCGACCATGTCATGTAGACACCAATAATATACAAATTATTAATTCGCATAGAAAATAACTTGCAACAATTCCATTGAATTGACAATTACTAATGAAATTTTATAAATTATAAAGCAAATGAATAAATAGGCAACACTTCATGGCAGATATTTTGGGTCTGAATGACCAATATATTCCCCGAAAATAGAGGCGGTGTCTGACACCCACAAAAGCATAAAACATGATCAATTCAGCAGACAACTCTATTACTCCGTGCAGTTATAATCACAAATTCTTTTAGAAACGAGCGATCTCAGTGCTATGTCATACATGTCTTTAATATTACTAAATATTGAAGTGTCCCGAAACATGGTTTAAGTGTATAAATAAATACGAACATGACAGATGAGATAGGACGGCGGGGACACATAAAAACGAGATAAGTGCAGAATAACATTGCCAACTGCTGTAGATATTCTAGTCTGAGGGAAATTTAGAATAGTTACATAGCGAATACCAAAACAAACCACAGTTAAAAATATATATGTATATATAGAACCGCGAGCATAATCTTTGTTTGCTGCAGTTTTAATCTATTCAATAACATGACTGTAACTAAAGGGTTCAACAGATGAATCGTGGTTAACAATGCTCACATCTTTTGAATACACGATTTCACTTAATTATAATTGTCAGTAAGCACTAATAATAAATTCTATAGTCTAATAAATCTAAATATAATTTCTGAAATGCTAGAATCGGAATCTCTTTCCAATCCAAACACGCAAATGTGTATAAACACATTTCAATAATTAAACTAATCTGAAGGATTTCTTGAAAATCATTAAGTAAAGTGAACTGTTCAATTATTCTGATAGGCCAGAGGGTTTAAGCTGAGCCTGTGCAAGAAAGGTCAAGTTAAAATGTCCTCAAATGCTGGTTAAAATTGAAAACGGACGAAAGAGAGAATTAGGTACCTTTTTAAAACCAAATAACACTTGAGTAATAATGTTAGCCTTAATCTTTGACTCGATGAGTCTAAATAGTTGGCTCTGTCAGCACATAATAGGATACAATTGTTTCTTATTTGTGGCGATTTGTGAATGCTCTTTTCATCTTGCGGTGGAATCGTTCCTGCCGCCCGGAGAACTAAGAACTGGCTCAAGAACAACGAGGTGACTCCGCAAACTGGCCCTCTTCCTCCCATCCCGAATCTATGAACCAATTATCGAATAAGTGGGGTGCAGATAACGCTCCTTCTCAACTTATTCATGTCCAAATAACTTCAGTAGAAATGGAAGTTGTACCAGCTACTACATTGACGTCTGACCCTTTCAAAGCGCTCGAAAATCAATGATTCTGGAGAAGTGCGCAAAATTCTTACAAGTGAATACCAAATCCATATGAAGAACTTAATAACTATAACACCTTGTTTCAAGAAGAACTGTACAATCATGCAAAAGCAAGAAAATGAAGGAAACCAGTGTCCTATCATTATCGACGTTTTATTCAGCCTATAAAATAAGAGAAAAGATGACAACTATATATAGTATTAGTCGTTTGATATTAAAACGTATATAAGACTGCTATCTACAATCACTGACTATTAAAATATCAGATTTCCAAAACACGTTAAATATTGATTTTGGCACGCACTTATAAATAGCTACACATGGTATTACGCGAAGTATTTCTTTTCGTTAAGTAAACCAGGCGACCATACCAAAATTATAATCTTTGAGATCATACACTTAAGGTAATTGTCAGAACTAAAGATTTATCGAGTCACTCTTATCCACAGCAGAAATATCACATATCACCACAAAAAGAGCATAGAACATTCATCATGTTTATTCTATATTGGTACTTTCCTAATAGATACACTATATCCGTCTAATATTTCAGTAAAATACTTCTATTTTTAATAAAATTAAGCTATACCCTCTTTTTAAATTATGGCTCTCAGATTTGCAAACTAGATCAATCAGCATTCGGTACTTTGCATCGAACCAAAAACACATGTCATCTCTGCAACGTGTTTAAATTTAGATCATAATTTGATAAAGATGACAATATATTGGAGTGAAAAACTAATAAAGCACTGAAAGCGCATTCGGAAATATATTATATGGATGTGCACATAGTACATGTATGTCGGAAATGACCTACTCAGAATTTTCATATTATACGTTTAATTTTCATTCTAGTCGAAATCAAATATGTTACTGTAAAGTATACAGCGTGTAAAAAATCATGCAAACTATCTAATAACACTTAATAGTTCCAGCACACACTTTCCTAATGAGTCATGACTAGAAATATTCATCCCAAATGTTTCCTCTCATCTTTTCCACACTTCAACTATTGTTGAAATATCTTGCAATGCAAGCCAATGTCACATTATGTCTCTCTGTAGCAAACGAAATACTAGTTGGATGGACACGGGAACACATGTCACTAAACACTTAATTACCAGTTAACTATTTGATAACTATCTGTGGAATTACCACACAGCTACTTTCTCATCTTAAAGCAACCACTTTTTACAAGATTTCCTGCACTTGTCCACATCCGTTCATTTTGTTTCCCTCAAAGTGCCAATAATTATTTACTCAGTTGGTTCAACATGAAGAATGCCCAGAGTACTTTTATATCTATTTTCATCCAATTAATTTAAAGAAAATAAGAAGTGATAGTAACTGGGATTATTTAAATGTAAGATGTAAAGCATCCAGCGAATTCAAGTAAATCTCATTACGTACATGAAAATGTAGCACATTGAGATGACTACGAAGAGGATTTAATAAAATAGGCACAAAAAATTAGTCAAATCATTCTACATATTATCATAATAGAAATATATAAAATTCTGGTTATATAAAAGAAAACTTGTCTAGGTCTCTCATCCCAACTGTTAATAGTATAACGATTACTAAACAAACACTCTAAGCGGACAAACCGATGCAGAACAGATTTCAATAAGTGAAAAAGCGCTATGCGACAAAACTGGAAGTGGTGATGGAAGAAAATCAAAGAACGGCAACCACAGAATAATAAATCAATTGTTAGGCGGTACATATAACACCGGTTAATGGTAATTATTCAATCACTTTATTGATTTTTCAGCTGGCAATGGTCCAATGGGAAGAAAAAGAGAAAAGAACCGTGTGCGGTTCTAACGAGAGAGTTATCCTGATTGTTTGCTAAACTGAATACGCAGACATAGTGAGACGCGACATGTAGACACGGAGAGACAACTTAGACGAGGGTTCAAACAGTGTAAAGAAACAGTGTACAAAATAAATATCCAAACAACATAACACTTGGATGTGGTTGTGTGTATGCAGTCGAGTCAACCAAGTGGCGCATCCGCACTCACAAATTAATCTGTCTGCGCGTGCTTATGCTATCAGTAACCAAGGCCGGTGCGATGTATTTGTTATAACTGTTTTAGATGTTTTATTTCAAATTTTGAAAGATTAATATCCAAAGAAATGCGGGATTAATTTGTTATAAATAAGGTAACTTAATTTAAAAACTTATTGATGATGGCTGAAGATAGTGAAGTTGCATGGCTTAATTTATTAGCACTCATAAATCCCATGCATGCTATAAATTCTTGTTGGTGAGTTCACGGTGAGATAACTATTCCCATTGCGAAGACTGAACAGTGTTGATTATAAAAATGCAGAAAACTAAGTTACCCGACAAGTTTATGCCAATGAATTGTTCAAGATTAAAAAGGATTATCGTTACATTGAATGTGAAGACTGAGACAGTTCTATGAGGGATATTTGAAGGTGTAGATTTACCTGGTTCAAATAATACTACGTCACTGCATTTATCATTTTTATAGCACTAATTGTTAAAAATAATTTATAGGTCAGAGATAAAAGTTTATTTCTTTAATTTTGTGACTACTTCCTCGTGACTCGATTTTAAAGCGATATGAAGCTTCTTTGCACGCGACGCAATTCAGTTTCTCGAAAATGGGGATGTCTAACTCAAACCTGAACTTTTAAGTTATTTTTATATGAATGTTCAAAATTTCTTAAGATAAATACTAATTCGTATTGGTTCCACATTTCATTTTAAAAATTTTACCACAAAAAAATATTCAACTCCATCTAAATTTATTTTAATATGAAGAACTTACGACAATAAACCTAATTATGTTTCAGAAATCATGAGAAGTAACTGCCAAATCCATGAAAAATTAAGCGATAATGAATATAAACGATTAGCTGGCATGGGAATAGTCCCGATGTCCCATCGCCCTGATACATGACAAATTCTTTATCATTGCTGCTCAAATAGTGAATCTCAGTTCTATCATGAATATGAATTACGTGGAGCAATTACCTAAAAATTAGCTAAGTCTCCAAAAACTTGCTTTAGTATATATACAAAATGCAACATGGGAATAGTTACTGGACTTGATAAGAAATTATAAGGAAAAAAACATGCGTTAATCGTTGTCTTATCTACTTTATCTTTCAGATGCTTTCTATTGGATTCCTCTAAATACAGCTGTATACCTCTTTCACTTAGCATATGCCATAAAAATCGGAAATAAGAATGAGTAATTCCATGAAGATGAAATCTAACTGGGCCTTTATAGATATGTACAGTGGAACTTAATTTTGGGCATTGAGTATGAAAGAGCAATCGTCTCTTTCGTTTATAACTTGTCATAGTGACTTTTGCAAATAAAAAGACATTTTTGAAATCGACCTTGAATTTCCGATCTGTTAAATATAAATTTTTCCGAAAAGTAAACTAAAGTAATGATTATCTTGTCTAGTATATAACAATTGAGAAAAAAGCCAACGTAATAAATAGGCTTTCCATACTTATTGAACGAAGCACAATTGTGCAAAAAACTGTTACTGAGAAATCAACTATATTCCCACATATGGGTGGAAATAAATAATAATAATATAGTAGATTATTGGATTCCCAAATTATTTCCAATGAAGATAATTAGTACTGTAAACGTTTGCGTCGATTTAACAACTAGAAACACTATAATTTACCGCAGAGTGCAGACTAATTTTGCTCAGAACAAAGTTGAGCGATGGCTACAGTTGCAGCAGCCATTAAACGAAATTCGCATACCGCGTAATTGACTTTTGTCTGCAGAGGCGGAGACGCAGTTCCAGCCCATAATCTGCCAAATAACAATAGACACCTGCTTCCGATCCGTTAATTGACGGTAATATGGCCAAACAAATTATTTTAAAGATGTCCATTTGAAGTTTCAGACAAATATTAATAAGTATGCTACGTTTGAAAGGTGGATTCTTATTACTAAAGATAAAGATCATACAAGATCTATTAAATAATAAACATGATTTTCTGTAAAATAATGTTGAAATTGGTACAAGATTTTCATTTAAACTGACTACTATTTTCATACATTTGTTAAAGACTGATGGAGTTAAAGCGATTGAATGTTTACAGTTATAAAATTACTATTTAACTCGTTTTTCCTGTTATTTTTATTAGCGTTTTTCTAGGTAAGTTTTAAAGAATTTACGTGATAATGATCTACCATGGAATTAGCATAGTTATGAAGTAGAAAAACACAGCTAGTGACGTTTTCAAAGGAACAGTTGAAACTAAAATGAAGACAGAGAGTCCATTTGTGACGAAAAGCCAATCCAGAAACCTTGCTGTCAATATCTGTTTATGTATGATCCAGCACCTTTTAAGAAGCACAACTCTCTTCATCAAACGACTGCTGAATAAGGCGTTCATATTTTGCAAGTATTTCCACCAAGATTTAAAAACTGACAAGTGAGAGAAATGTAAGAGAACAGCGCTTCAGCTTAAAGACCTCAATTACACATCTCTCAGTGAGGCTGTGATGAATTGGTTCACGTCACGAAAAGTGAATCTTGGTAACTGTTCATCTACCATAATCACATGATCTGAGTTTCAATAAGCGCATAGACATTTCTTGAAAGGACGTACGAGAGATTGCAGACATCGCATAAATGTGCCTACTAGAATACTAATAGAGAAATCATTTTAACTAAGTTCGCCCACTCAATGTCAACTTGATGTAATGTCGTTCTTAACACAAATATTTTTTACTAAACAGTGAGTACTAAGTGTAAATAGAATATTGTTAATTTTATATTCCAGAGCGTATTTTGTAGAATATGTGTTTCTATGACTCATCCTATTTCAAAAGAATTGAATTTATATACATATACTGAAAATTTAATATTTCCAAGGAGTATTCACATGGTATGAATAGTTGTGAAGTATTATTTAAACTGTTGAGTAAACATTTTAAGCCATTTCGATAAGTATTCACAACATAAACTTGAAGAAACTAGTAACTTAGAAATTTATACCAAACTAAAACCAGTTCATAACTCGAAGAAAAGATTACTGTGCATCACTTCAAAAATTAAATTTGCAGAAAACGCTATCATTTAATTGTCATATTATGACGAGTGAAGCAATCACAAATAAACTGACTAATCTGATTCTTTTTTCGCACACTAAATCTAAAGGCACTTAATGTTCTTTCATGTCAAGCTCCTTTGTCAGTTAGACAATCAGAAGCGTACTGAAATCAATGCCCAATTTGAACAGATTCAATCCAAAGATAAGGAAGTGAGGGCAATGAAGACAGTGAAAGAGAATGGAAAGAAAACAACATGCTCTATTCCAATGGATAAGAAAATGTTTCCAAGAAAAAACTCCATACTAGATTTGGATGTTTTCCAGAATCTATTAAACAGTTAATAGTTAACTAATTATTTTCTGCAATTAAAATTTCTAAACATTTTTAGGCATGACTTCTCAATACTTAAAAAATATTAAATAAACTAGTAATTAGTAGAGAAAAATCATGAATTTTTCAAAATAAACTTAAATATTACGTCGGAATAGACTTAACTCTTTGTATTTTTCGTCCCTCCACAACTCAGTTCTGTTTGTTTCCATGGCACCGACATTCCTCGGTCCTCTCCGCTGGGACGCTGGTCTCCAATCAGCGCGTATTGTTTGATTTATGGTGTCCGTCAAAATTAGCGGGCTAATATCAGTTTTATCTTTATTTTATTTTATACTGAGGTTTTTAAAACAAAACTGAAGACATTCCATGTAATATTCAAAGATATTTTATTTGAAAAATTTTCTCGTCAATTATATTTATCATTAGTACCTTTCCATAATTCTGTAACTTTTAAACATGAAAAACCACATGAGCGTTTTAACTATTTTATACTTAACTAATCCTACTATGCAAATATTAATGCAAAAATATAAAAATTTATCTAAAAACAAATGTTATTTTAATTTCTCTTAAAATCCAATCTATATTGGGTTATATTCCAATATTCCCTTTTTGCTCATAGTAACAAACATTCGTGTAATACCAACAGTAAAAGAAAACTGCATTATTTATGATTTAACCATGCAGAATCTGTAGTCGAGATTAAACCGCTACAAACACTGCAGAAAAACATGCGAGGTATATTTTGTACGATATACTCTTAGCACCTTAAGCAATATTCGTAGCTAAATTCTGCTGCAGCTATATTCAACGGATTGGCTTTCCTGTGAAACAACAGATACTACCACTCTTTCAATTGACTGCATTTAGACAAATCTTATCAAACAGGAAAAGCCTCAACAGTGGACTCGTTGCGATTATGACGCAGCGGTTGTGTATGCATGTTCATTCCGCCAATATTTACACTAAGGGGAGACATGGCTAATCACTTCTACAACGATTGAACTTAGTCATTTTCCTGAACAATCCACTCTCCTTTACCAGCATGCAGGTTGTTCTGTCTTGACTTCCTCAAATACACTTTCAAAACTTTGACGAATATTTTGCCTTCCAAAATTTCTTAATTTCTAGAAATCTATAACATTAACAAATTTGATCAAAATTGTTGTTTGCTGGTACTAGCAACTGGTAAATGTTTGGTATTTGTCATTCTTCCCATAAGAAATTTATTTGACTACATTCCTATTTCGCCATGGTGCCATTGAAACTAAGCAACGTACTTAGGACATATTTTATCAGACATCAAATCTAATTTTTGCTATTTAATGGATGGACTTCACTCCACTACGTACCTCGTTCAATTATTGATTAGATTGTGCTGGTTTTTTTTGTCCATTTAAAGTGGTGATAATTCAAATATTCAAGAAGCTTCCCATAATTACTAATATGTCTAATCAAAACTTCGACTAATAAAAATTACCGTGATTTAGCTATTTTGCACAACAATACTTCTGCAATGATTTTACATGTCTATAGTGAGGAAATAAGAAAACACCGCCTAGGTTTTAATACAGGCAAGCCATAAAAGTGTCGTTATGTAAGAAATAACGAGCCCATTTTTTAACATTTATGACTAAAATTTTCATAACTTAAATGTTAGTTTATTATGAATCCATAAAGGAGGAACCGTATTGGCTGGAAAGGATTTATTGAAAAGTGTGCCTTTTAGCATGTGATTGCAGGCAAACCTCATATCCTTTCTAATACAAGTGGAACAAATTATGTAATTATCATACAATGCCGTAACCAATGATTTCTGTGTGATGCTAGAAAATTTATTGACACAAATACTAAAACAAGTATGAAATAAAACATTCATATTTCTTCTTTTTTGATTTTTAAACATTAATTAGGTATAGTTAGTGCTATCCACTTACAAATCTGCAAGTAGTGGACCGGCTTTAATTCCAGGGTAAACATCACTGTTGATATAGAATCACTCCTTGCTTTTCGCGTATCTTCACGGAGCAATCTCACATTTTTAATGACTTACTCCCACTACTGCTAAGGATCTCAATGAGGTTTTAAATAATAGCCGACTACAGAAAGCTTAAATTATTTTCTAGGTTTCCCTCGTTTGAAATATTTAAAGAAGAACGAAATACTACTGCATGAGCTGTAGAGATCTTTGATATTTGCCATAGTGATCGAAATCAATAGTGGCTAACAAGAACTGTCTATACCTTTCAATACTTATCTTATATATAGGCTTATGTTCCCCTGGTCAAATGTATATAATAATCATTATAACGAATATTTAAATCTAAAAAGTCATTTTATAATTTTCCTCTTATAATAACGCAACTACATTATCAAATGTTATATATAGATTGCCTTTACTCAACCAGTTAAAGAAACACGAACTCTTATCTGATGTTTGACTGATGCCAGCAACTATCGACAATAGTGCCAAAAAGACTTGGATATCAATGATAATGACTCTAAACTATTTCTCCAGTCGAATTTTCATGTTAAACCAACTATTCAAAAATAGGAAATTACTAGATGCCGAAATAATGAAAGATTACTAATTTTACACTTTACTTCGTCTTAATTACATTTTTTGCTTGATATCAATTGGCATTTTAAAACCAATGAATATCAAGATTATCGAAAGAAAACAAATGCCACTATTGTACTTATATATATGTATACATTCAGTTTAAATTGTATGATTGGTTTACTACGCTATTCTTAATTACAGCTATAAGGTTTTTATTTTGCCTAATACTAAAATAATGCTGGATCAGTTTCAGAAAATGACAGAATCCAGGTTCACAAATAAGTCGCTGCTCATGCGAATTTGTTGTTGCGCTGGTAGTACATCAAATGAACCTCCAGTTCAACTTGCTAAAAGTGAGCTAATAAAACGGGTAAAGGTTCCAAGGATAATAATGTAGGTGAATATATAATAAATACAGCAATACAACAAACTAATAAGAAATTCCTTCTAATTTTACTCTACAATATTCTTAAATAACATCATTATAAATTCACATCAAAACTAGCTCACTTCTTACTAAATCTTGCAAATAATAATATACATAACAGCTAATTTAGTTGCAGCTGAGTCCATCACCAATCCAACCAAACCCAATGTACACGGTTCTTCGCCAAAAGCATCTATAGATGGTTTTGAAGACATTAACCTCAGTAAGTTATAAGTTTTAAAAGTTAAATTTTTCAATGAATATTTCTGATTACATCATTTTTAAATATCTGCTATAATTACATATATACCTAAATAAGATCTATCCTATTATACAGTGCTTTTCAAAATGATAGCACACTTTGTTAAAATGTGTTTATGACAAAAAACAATCAATGTACATAATAGTTAACTAATAATCAATACAACTACCACTTCTATTAATAACCTGAAAAATTCGTGTAGGCATACTGGTAACTAAGATTTTGATGACACTTTTGTCTTCTTCGCTCCATGCTTTGCAAATGGCAGATTGAAGGTCCTTGACAGTCTCAAACTGACGGTTATCGGCATAAATCCGTCGCACGAGAATTGCCCAAAGATTCTTCATCGGATTTAAATCTTGAGGGCCAGCCAGAGTGTCCACGTCATTGTTCTTCAGCCAAGTCTTGATGCTTCGACTGGCGTGGATAGTGGCATTATTTTATGGGAAAGTGAAGCTAACGCCTGCACCAAGTGGGAAATATGGGACTAGATGTCTTTAGACATCCTGGTAGTCCGCGCTGTTCATCTTCGTCGACATAAATGCAGTTCCGTAACGTGACTCCTTCCCAAACCATAACACTTCCTCCACCGAAATTTAGGGTTGAGAAGTGTAGAGGTCCCTTGCGTAGATCCCTCCAATAGGAGTGGCATCTACCAACACCATCTAGATTGTACTTCTTCTCATCACTAAAAATTACCTAGACTCGAAATAATAAGTTGATGGTCTTATTTTCGAAGACTCATCAAACCTTCCTAGTTACATCTAATCGAACATCTGGTCCAGCCAAGTCTTTCGTGCTTATACGCTTGTGTCAGTTGTGAACACTTCTTCATCCATGATAGTACAATATTGGGACACTTGTCCAGAATTCTCCACATCGTGGAGTCTGAAGCATCAATGCCACAAGTCCTGGATTCCATTGATGCTGATCTTCCTATTCGACGTAGTCTGCAGAATTGTCCTTTTTCCGCGGTCATCTAACTTGCTAGGTCGTCCACTACTCTTCTTTGTACCATATTCTTCTTGGTTACGAAGGGAATTCATAATAGCCTTCCCGGAGCGCTTGACGACATCTGCAATCTGCTTCACCGTATAACTGGTAGACAGCAGTTTGGATTTGACCTCTTTAGTGTTGACTCAGCTTAAAAGCACGACTCACTGTTTTGGTGGTCAGGATTAGTGAGTTTATGCATTTTTGGCTAAATTACGCCAAAATATGTAAAGTGTGCTATCATTTTGAAACGATGAGAAGTGGTGGTTTTAAGAAAAATTAGCATAAAAGTGGTAATTTTTTTATGGAAAACGATGAAATTTAAGCTGAATATTTTCAAGGCTCTTACACCACACCTCTAAAAAAATTGAATCAATTTGACGACTGAGAACAGAAAAAAACAAAAAAACAAAGTGTGTTATCATTTTGAAACATTGTAGCTTTAATCAACAACAAAATAAGCCTTAAAACTGAATTAAAAGACTGTCGCAAATCCCACCTAAAAATATACACTCTTGCTCATTAATCTAATTGTAATTATAATTATAGCACTATCTAAACTAAGCATGAGCAGATTTTCATATGACGGTCTACAAGTACATTTAAGCCATTTAGATTGATTATGTAGTGGAGTTATGGTTCTATCGGTGAAAGTGAATGATGAGAAAAACGTTAAAAAATAATAGTCTTTCACAGATGTACATACTGTGGACGAAACGCAACCAAGAATTCTAATAGAAGGGACGGCTAATAACTTCAATATGAATGATATAATGATGAATGAAATATGTGCCGAAGATGATAAAATTGATGTTGCTGAAGAGGTGATTGAGGTAATAAAACTGAACTATAAGAAATGTAACTAAGAAGTGAAGGAGTAGTTAGTATGATATGAAGGATGACGTAATTAAGGAGGAGATTAGTATAATAGCATTGGTAGGTTAAAAACTTTGCTAATAATTTCTAACATAAAATACAAATGGACCAACTTATAACAAAGTTTGCATAGTTAGTTTCGCAAATGTTAATCAACTGCTTTGTATAAGAATATCAGATACTGGATTTGGTAGGCTTATATTAAAATACCAGGTTTTTTAAACATTAAATAATACTTTAAGAAGAAAGCAAGCGATGATTACTATAAAAATAATAGTTATTATTATTATTATTATTATTATTATTATTATTATTATTATTATTATTACTATTATTATTATTAAGGATGTTGTTTCGATTCTAACAAATGTGGTAGAAGAAGTAGATGAATCGGAGCTAACTGATATTCAGTTTTCATTGGAAGAAAGAAACAAAAACTTTGGAAACAATGATGAAAGAAAAGAAGTTCATCTCGAGGAGATCAACGAAAGCACTGATGACCAGAACAGCCTAAGATTATCAACAGAACTGTCCGATGATAATAATCTTGAGGATCTAAGAATAAATGATAAAATGGCCGAGCATGATTCTAAATTAAAAGATAACTTTGAAGAAGAAGACATTGATGACAGCGCACAAACCGCAGTTGATGAAACACTGGAGTCAGAACAAATCAAAGACTCCTCTCCAACACCTGGGTCGATTCGAGATAACGAGGAAGTGGGTTCTGATTCCTTAGCGGAATTAACAACCGACATTCTTTCAGGTTAGGAAACAAAATAAATAAGAAATTATAAGTTACTAATTATTAATAGGACGAAGTTCTAAATAGGGGACTTGATCTTCACTGTATATCAAATAAAGCATAACTAGCTTTTGCTAGATATTTTAGAAAGTAATAGGTGACATAATAAGTGAATAAAAGGTATAATATGCTCTAGAAGCCTACATACCTCCATTTCCTTCCACTCCATCGATGAGCATTATGTATGCTGATACAACATCAGATGAGGACAGTGATGACGAACAAGAACGAGAAATAATGCCACCTGTACAGAGACCAGAGAAACCTATGCAGGTAGTACCTAAATATCAGGAATATAAAAAAACAAAGTATTTCTAAAATACATTTAAATGAAATCATAGTAATTAGAAAACTTGTTCTAAGAATTAAACCTTCAATTAAGACAGCAAATAATATTTGAAACAAATAAAATTAGAACCTTCAAAAGCTGACAAATGTATACAAATGAGTATTAAAAAAAACTAATTACAGGAAGATGGAGTGACTATGATCTCAGTGGAAGAAAATGGGAAGGCGGAGATCATCACAAGCATGGTAAAAGTGACCCTCGATGCAGGCGAAATGGTTACTGATGATGAGTTTTCAGAAAAGCTTATTTGATGAGTTTAGTGAATAAAATAAGCAATATATCAGAAAAATAGTAATCCAAATTCTTATTATAATTTTTACTTTACTGCACTGTAACATAACATTTCGACCACTCTTACATAGCTATTTGGCTGTACCGTTACAGTTAGATTTGAGTTAAGAAAACCTTCTGTCTACATTATATACATGCCTACTAATTCAAATCAATAACAGAAATTCCTGGACAACAAATAAACAAAATTACTTCTCACTTTTTAAATGTATATACTACTTTACTTATAAATTTTTACGATAAAATAAATGCGTAATAATAACATAATAGCATTATTATACATTGAAGTGCAATATGATGTATATAAAGATGATATGACTGCATGATACAAATGTATATATATATATATGACTAGAAAAACCCGATAATATTTAAGTGAGACTAGTACTTAATTGCACCAAATGAAAATATTGTAGGAAACATATCAGAATTAACCATCCTATGATAATAATCGCACAGGCAATAGAATCTACCCGAATTAACTGAATAATGTGGTCAAAGCTTTAAAAATAAAACATTTTCCAGTTACCTATTAAGTCGACAAATAATAGAGAAAAATATGTTGAACTTATGCTATCTGCATGTTGCCCCATACATTAGCATAAACTATATTCGTTTATACATTAACTAGTCGCCTTCTTCCCGCTCTCGCCCTTCGAAAATAGATAAAAGACCACGAGAGTCCATATACGATAAAACTGAAATAATAACCCGTTTTATAAGGAATTTTTTCAAACAACAAATCCAGCTATAAAAACACCCTCTGCTATAATTTATTCTACTCCCTCTTCTAACTAACCTTAATAAAGCAATAATCAAAGGGACCGGAAGCAAACGCATTCCCTTATCATATTTAATTTGTAAAAGTTTTGCATTCTGAGCAGTTCCTTCTGAAGTATATCTCTCAACGTAAACTGATGTAGT
This sequence comes from Heterorhabditis bacteriophora, assembly GCA_964036235.1. Lineage (NCBI taxonomy): Eukaryota > Metazoa > Nematoda > Chromadorea > Rhabditida > Heterorhabditidae > Heterorhabditis > Heterorhabditis bacteriophora. The sequence continues at coordinate 1,368,671 of OZ038425.1, read as the reverse complement.
TTGTCGAGCTAATTGATCATTATCAGCCCATAACTCGCACACATACTGTCCCGTATCGCTTAACTGAGCCTAAGATTTATATAATTACAACTAGTGCTTAAATTTCCAATATAAATTATTAGATATGTTAAATACAAGAAGAAAAGAAGCAGCACTTACTTTTTGGATAAGAAGAATCTGCCCTTGAGCCTTTAAAACTGTACGCTCACCATCAACAAATAATGATTCATTATCTTTCGTCCAAATCTGAAATGTATAATAATGCTTTAAAAACAGTGACATAACAAGACAAGGATATCTAACCTTTAGCTATAATTTCGATTACTGGTATTTTAAATAATTGTAATAATAATTGAAAATTTTTTAAACAAGTATTCGCGTATTTAGATTTCTTTTTATAAAATTGGAAATTAACGAAGATAACATTATATGATTTTTGTTTTTATATAATATAATTAATGTACAATAATTATACATGGTACATACCATTCGTTGAATACCAAATAAAAGATCAACTAAACAGTCCAGCAATACCGTGTCTCCAGCGGAAACATGTACATCAACCAAGTTCGAGTGAAATGAGTTATCTACATGAGAAAATTAGTGAACTGCTTATTATTAAAACAATTATTCATTCTACTCATAAAAAATGAGTAAAAGAATATCCTTAATTATAAAAAGACCAATAAGGAATATCTATTCCATAATAAACAAACAAATATAAAAGTAGTATGTTGCAATAAATAATAATATATTTTAAAAACTAACCAAAAATACGCAAAGTACCACTAGCATGTATGCTCCCAGCATTATTTGAAGCATGACATGTGTATACCCCCTAGGACATATGTATTTATATATATATATATATATATATATATATATGTAAATTTGTATAATATGTAATATTTAACCTGGTCTTCTACTGAAACATTCATAACATATAAGTGGTCGTCATTTGGTTTAACATAAAGTCGATGTTCAATGGCTGCGGGAAACGAAGAACCACCGTCTTTAGCCCATTTCATTACGGGTGGAGGAAAACCTAGCATAAGAACAAATTATATTTTTGAATCATTAAAAGATTTCATAACTCAGGACAAGTGTGCTTTATTATGTAAGTAATTAAACATCATATTATCGTGCTCTAAAATAAGATATTTAATTAGTCTTTTTTACCTGTTGCAGCACACATGATTTTGGCATTTTGTCCAACTAGCAATGACATATTACCAGGTTTATGTGTAAAAGTTGGAAGCTGCTGTACCTGAACAGCATAAAACATTATTGAAAAAAAAAACAAGTTAAAGATTTTAAATCATTGTAAAATTTTATATTTTGAAAAAGGCTTAAAAGTCAGAAACAGATGTATATGTAAACCAAAGTTAGAAAATAATAAAATTTCAAAGAAAGGTGAACCAAATAATAACTTTGTTTCTTGTTTAAATTTTACAATAAAATCTTCTTACCCTACTAATCAAATATAACGGTTATTTTCCTGAATGTAACAGGATTATCCTACCTCAAGAAATACCCGATTACTGTAGTCAGTAGAAAATCTATTTCTAATAACACACTGATATTCGGCTCGATCTATTAGTGCAACATTTAGAAGAACAAGCTCACTAACCGCAATTTCTTGACCGTTCATCGTTCCTAGAACAACTTATTGCATAACATAGTTTTGAGGAATATTTCTACACTTATATTATGTATAAAAAATAAGGTTTGGCTCTAACTAAACATCACCAACCATTTAATGTTTTAGTATGACTGGTTGTTATAATGGTGTTTCCATCCTGCCATAAGTTCCTCGGTTTACCATTTTCAATCACTCGCCACTAAAGTAAAGTGGGCACTACATTAAATACAAAGTATTTATCGCAAAAAGTACTGAAAAATAAAATTCATCTAAATTATGTGATGAAATATCGAATAAAGTTAGATAAATATAATGAATCAATATATATATTTGAGGTCGAGTTTCAACTGCTAATAAATTGTAGCTACTTCTAATTTAATCCATTAATTCCATAGTTTTCTAGGGCTTATATATGAACAAATTTAGAATCATTCACTATATAAAGATATCAAATGATTGTTTTCTAGTAATAATCTTTATTACAGCAGAAAATATATCCTCCTATAATTAGGATAAGCATACTTCAACAATGTTGAAACGCTAAATATGTTGCGATTAAAGCAATTGTTTAATATATTTATTAATTCTCTTCATAATTTTGTAAAAATTATCAAATTCCCTACGTATAATCATATATTTAGGAAACTGTGTATATGTTTCACCTCAACATAAATTGGAGCTTGTCCATATCCCGAACATGAAAGTTTGGCATTGTTTTTAACTAGCGTTTTAATCTGAGTGGCTGGTTGCAGAACAACACGTGCCCGTGGTGAATCGTCGACTAAAATATACGCGTAATGCATATTCTTGATACTATTTCGATACAATTTATACCTTAATTTATGTACTCAGAACATACCACAGGTTAAATTTGAAATGTCAATAGCGACAACATCAATTCCAGCAAGTGGAATGGGGTGGGCACAGCGAGCGACTATATGCAAACGGTCAATGTTGCTAGTAAACAGCCAGTTTGCAAACCAGGATGCGTGGCAATCGCACAAAAGTGAAGATGTGTTAAGAAATCTGATAAATTTCTTAAGTGACACACAAATTTTTTTTAAAAGCTGGGATAAAAATAACTTGAAAATGTAGTTAGAAGAATACCTAGTTATATAAACAGTAAAAAATTAAAACAGTGTAAGATCTACCCACAGAGCTCTCAAGTGAAGTGGTTCAAATGCTCCTATATGCATAGTGGCAATGGGATTACCAGATAGATCAAGCTCTTCTAGAGCAGAAAATCGATCAAATGCTCTAAAATTTAAATGATTTCAAAAAGCTAAATAACATTCCCAAAAAGTACTTAGTAAACAAACGACTTACCTAGTTGGAATCACTTTTAAATTATTATCTGAGATTTTCAAAGACTTTAGATATGGCATTGAGGTATTATAGAATAATGCTCCATCTTCCACACAGCCAGCAAGATTGTTAGATGAGAGATCAAGACTAAAATACTAATTTATGTGAACCATAGAGCATTTAAACAATATAATTCAAATTTGCGAGGGATTTATAAAATTACTTGTAAATTGCACAATTAAAAGAATTCACAACAATATTTAATAAGACTACTTGCAACATAACTACCATACCTGTTCAGTCGATTTAATCCTGTCATTGCCATTTTATGTGGATTTTCTAGTGAATTACCAGAAAGAGTTAGGTACTCTAATTGATATAAATGTCGAAAGGCGCCAGATGGAAGGAAGTGTAAACGATTGTTACGCAAAGATAACCATCTAGATGAGTAATTAAAAATCACAATCCACTCTAATTATTGACTAAAATAAATAAAGCAATATAAGCAGTAAGATAAACTTTAATATTGTACACTGCTTCCAGATTCCTGGATCGAAAGACACTATGTGATTTTGAGAAATATCTCTAAAATATAATATAATCAGTTTTATTACTTCACTGAATGCATAAGTAATTAGAAGTAATAATAAAAAATTCTTACAAATACTGAAGTTTATTTAAACCAAATAGCCAGCCATCTGATAACAAGTGAATCTTATTATTTGAGATATTAAGATAGGATAATGATTCACAACCCAAGAAAACTCCATCCTCCATTCTGTAAGGAAATAACTCTTTTCGATTTTAAGAAAATGTAAGTAGTAAATTAATATATTTAACAAACCTATGAATGTCATTTCTAGCCAAGGAAAGGTTCTGCAGTGATAGTAGGCTATGAAATGCTAAAGACGGGATCAAACGAATTTGATTACGTGAGAGATCGCTATAACACAATAATTAGTTAATAAATATTACTGATAATATCAATTCGATTCAACTAGTATAAGAAGTCAAATACTTATTGAATAAATCAAATATATTTTTTAAAATCTCATAATACATGTTTCAACCTGATTAACCGAAAATCGTAATATTACAATGAAGAGTATAAGTAAAAAAAGCCATCACATTGATTTAATTTCTGGCAGTCCACGAAATGACTCCCTATCCAGTGAAGTAATTCTGTTATGAGACAGTCGAAGATATTTCAAGGAATAAAGAGACGAAAATACTCGGGCAGGAAGTGTGTATATGAAATTAGAGGCAATATCACTGAAAATATGAAGCAATTCGGCACTTCTTTATATAAGTTGAAAATAAATTCAAGAAAATTTTTTTTTAATCACAGTTTCTCAATTAGTGGCGTGCCCTTGAATAGTCCTGTTGGCCACTGAGAAATAAGATTTCTTGAGAGATCTACAGTGCGCACTGATGCTAACACAGAAATATTAGTTAAAGATAATGAAGAGATAGAGTTTGAACGCCTGAAACCACAAAAATATTACTCAAAAATTAATATAAATAAATGAATTTTATAAATTAATCATGTTGTTAGAACTATATAAGAATATGCTTACAAATCCAAGCTTTGCAATGTACTCAGTAGGTCCAGACCATTCGGTATAGAAACAAGACGGTTTCTACGAAGATCTCTAAAAAAATAACTATACAACTTTGGCCAGTAAACTATATTAAGCAAACAATATACTCACAAATGCCGTAAAGCCGGCAAATTTCTGAAGACGTCAGCATCAAAAGAACGTATTTCATTTTCAGATAAATCACTAGAAAATAAGTATTTAATAGTGTACATTAAATCTAATAGAAAATAACAGAAAACTATACGTATTATAGACGTACAGATTAATAATGTTGTTCATTCCAGTCAAATACTGAGCAGATATAAAAATTATTTCATTGCCATGTAGATCACTAAAATTGTTAAAATAACTGCAAAAGTATATTTAAAAAGGGATAGTTTAAAGAATAGAAGCTAATTTAATCAAACAACTAACAGACGGCGAGTTGAAACGGGAATCCCTGGTGGTATAGTTTTCAGACCTCTTAGTGAACAGTCTACCACATCATCTTGACAGCGACATGATATAGGACAGGTGTTGACAAACTTGAGTATGCCAACAAAGAGAACGAATAGAAACCACAACATTAAGTTACATCATTCGGACGATAAAAGTGTTGACACTGAAATATATTATGATGCTAAAACACTATAGATTTAGATATATCAAAAATATCGAAATAAATGCTGATATTAAAGTTATAGATAAAAGTAATAACAGCACATAAATCTGCACTTAACAAACATCTAGTACGAAATAAATGAAAATGAAAATTTCTTCTTGAATTTCTAACAACATAATAGCATAATTCATTGCTTAAACTGGGATGTATGTGAAATAGGTTTAGGTGATTGAATAACAAGAAAAAATGAGGCACCCGTGGTGTGCCTCTAGAGGATAGGCCGTAACATCTGGTCTAATGACATATTTCTTCATAAATAAAGACCACTATACAATGGTAAATCAAAGTATGCGACGTAAAATTAGTAATTGCAGCCAGGAAATATATTATTAGTATCCGAAATGTCGAGGTTATAACTAGTTGTATCCTTTTTAAATTAAAAAAGACAAGGATTATTTGTACATGACTTATGTACATTTGACTAATATATGAGACACTATTCACATACTCCAAATTGTCGTTTAATAAAAAAATACTGCAAGAGATTCGCTCCAAGTCATTTTAAATATTGGTTTGGCACTAACAAAATTAAAACGTTAACCTAGATTTAAACGTAGTTCTTAAGCCCTGAAGCAGCAAAAAATACATATCGATTGAAGACAGCAAATTGCAAATGATTTATGACCGACATGTGGACAGACACAAAAACGATAGTACTGTCCGCTAAGAATTGTACCACAGAATTTGAGGTCTATATGAGAAAATCTTTATGACATATATTCGCGAAATGTCAATTACATTTTGTTGACAAGCTGCATATCGCATTACACGATGTCCATTCTGTTAATATTTTACGAATGTTGATACTATATAAAATTATGTAATTCATAATTGAGGCCCTCTGTTCTTTGAGTTATTTTATATTAGAACTGATACTTATAATACTCTTTTATGGTTCATCTTGCGAGTCCTATGATCCACGTTACAACAATGAGAAGCATTCACACCTAATTTTCTCGTCCTAAGACTCTGCTGTCTGCACTCTAGCCACCGCATTATAAGCGGGTTTTTGTGACAAGAGTTCGTCCGTAGTTCTGAATTGCTTATGATTTTTGAAACAGATCTAGCCTTTTTTAGTGATACCATTGTTTTAGATATGAACAGAGTAAGTATTCTTCCTCGTCTTGTTTGTCACTTTTCGTCTGCTGCTCCTAAAACCAGCACGGGCATTGAACATGCAGATACTATGAAGAGACTAGGAGGTACGTGAAAGTAACTTGAGATATGAAGTTAATTAAATCTACGTTTTTTTGATACTACATTATAATTTATTATATTATAAGTACTGTGCTATATCTAAAGAATCACTTATATGAGCTGTAATTTAGGTGGAAAACCAGACTGGAAACTGTATAAAGCTGACAAATATTTAAATATGAATCTGTATTCATATTACGACTCTGAGGTTGGATATTATGTTATAGTATCGCTGTTTTTGGCTTTATGGTTTACTTATTTGATTATTGATTTTTAAGATTTTATACTTATAGTAATTTGTTATTATGTATTGACCTTTTGGTTCCTCAGATTACGATGCTTCATGACAGAGTTCCTCAACCTACTAATAAAAAGCCTGATACTCTCCCCAAGACAAAGAACCAATGATTATGGAATTATTTTATGTGGTTTATCGCATTTAAATGATTCTAATAAATATACAGAAGTCTCATAAGTAAATACATATTTTTCCCATTTTATAGTATTTCGGTGTAATTTCCGAGTCATATATAACTAATATTAATTGATTTTTCATTTTATTGCTTGGTTCTTCATGTTATGAGATTTACTGTTTTCCTTGGTAAACAATAGATTTACAGTAACTCGTGGTTACTAAGGTAACCGATATACACATGAAAATATAACTTGTTTTGGTCAAAGATAGCGAATATAATTATCAAGTGTAGAGTTATGTACTTATTTATGTTAAATAAACACTAGAAATAGGACTGACTGTTGGTAATTATATTCCCCGCTATTGTTGAGTTCGTTTTCATTAAAAGTATTAAGATAGCGGTTTTAGTAACAATATTAATTATATTACATTTTTCATTAATTTTAATTGTATCTGAGGATGGTTGAAGTACTGAATATTGAACGTCTAAAAAGTATAATGTCAACAAATGATGAGGAGGTTCTTCTATTGCTAAAATCTATCAATTCAAAATTAGCTGATCAGAACCATTTTTCTGATATAGACTATTTTACAAGACAAGTAAGTCTAATTGATATATACGACTTTTTGTGATATTCTTAGTTGGTTTACCTTTTAGAATGATAATCAGGTTAGACAGTGGGATTATGCTTAAAAGTAGGGCAGTATGAGATGCATGTTATATTATTGTTTGAATGGTTTTTTTAGGAAATTGTTAAGTTGGTTGAGATGCAACGGAAGTCTCCCGTTCTTGTGGCTCCTTTACTTGAACTATTACGTATTTTGGCTAGAGATAAGAACCAATTGGAGGTCATCCTTACTGAATCCATAGAAGAATTTATTATCTATAGTAGTGCCTTGATTGAAAACCCGGGCAAAATAGTTGTGAAAGGTTAGAAATCATCATGTGTGTAATATTATTATGTCATTAAATTTTTTCTATGAAATTCCATTTTTGTGTGGATACTTAGATATTATGGAAGCTGAGAAATGTCTGGTCAACACTCTATTCAACAGTGCAAAAATGAGGGAAATATTTGAGTTAGTTCAGTTTATTTTTACTATTTCTTGTCTTCAATATAAATTGTTTTATTTAAAATCGATTCAATTAAGTTCAAGTTAAAACTAACTGGATTGCATGAAATGTATTTCAGGGCTAAATCAGTTGGTGTTTTACTGGAACGTATCCATCGTTTCATCATAAATGACTACTCAGGAAATTTCGAATGGATCAACGAAATGACAGAGGATATGCGGTCGTCATTGTGGTATTTTGATCTCAGGCTTGCGTTTCTGATCTCTGCCCATTCTGTAAAAGTTCAGGTAATAGTATTTTCTTTAAAAAGTGGAGCATTCGGTTCCTGTATTGTTTTACACTTACTATATTAAATTTTAGAGAACATGGGGCTCAGATAGTTTATCTTTCGGAACGTGGGTGCAAATTGTGAAGCAATATCTTGAAGCCGCTAAGCAAAGAGATGCTGGAGAATTACCATCAGATATGGAAAAGCGTACTGAAAGAGCTATTGAGGCATGCAAGATTCTCTTTAATATCACATTTCGGCGAGCTGAAGATATCAAAAGTGTTAGTATATTTTCCACTTATTTTTATATAACAATAGTGGTGGCCTATACTATAGTAAATTTTTAATTTATCCTCAGTGCCAATGGTAAAGGTAATTTGTTTTATATTTAATATATTATTCATATGTATTTACCATTTTAGCCATTCCTCACCGACATCACCATTCTCGTGTCATCTATCTTGAAGTCTAAAGTTCATGTTTCAAGCATGGAACAGCATGCAGTTAATTTGATGGCAACATTAAAATTGGATTATAGCATACTGTGTCCTAAGGTTTGCTCCTTTAATTATGCTTTTATCTGTAATATGGTGGAAATAATGTCATTATACCGTTCAGATGAAATCATTTGACCGATGTACGGAGCACTTCGATCTGTATGACATGTCCTTTGCTCAAGCTTTAATGGATGCAATGGAGAGGAAACTGGATACTGTATGTGCTTAATTCTCTTTACATAAAATACCACTTTATTTTCAGGCCTATTTAAATTAATCCCCTAATTTAAAAATAATTTAGAATGATAAATCTGATGCAGAACTACTCAGTACTTATCTAGGATCAGCGCTTAAATTATGTACAGCAAACAAGGAAGCTCGGCGATACTGTAGAATGAAGGTAATTATGATCCTATTGTTACTTATTCTGTATTTACTCTCTATTTTATATAAGTTAGTATAATGTACAAAATAGAAACGTGGTAGAAATTTTAGAATAATAATGATAATGACTATTATAATTTATCAGTATAAAATTATAAAAAAAAGTAATATTATCAAGAAGTAATACGCGTAGCAATAACAATTATGAGAAATTGTAGTAGAATGATATCCTAATCCATATTTACTCATCCTTGAGAAAAAGTTATATAGGTTTGCTTTTTGTATATCATTTCCATTGTCGATCATTTAGCACCTTAGGTTTAATAGTCTCCATTGTTTAGCATGACTTTACATATTTCGTTGCCAATATTACAAATATTGATATTTATAACAATTTTCGTTTACATAGTACAGACATGAATGTTTAGGAAGTAATATTAAATTTCAGATTTATTTTTTGCTTTAATGATTGACGGTACTCCATGGTATAAATAGAGAGCCTAATCCTATATAAGACAAATTTTCGCACTTTTAGTCTTAGATAAACATTTTGGCTTCTAATACAACGTATTAGTTACAGTATTGTTTTAGAGTTATAATTTACTGAGAAACTGTTTCCTCCAGATTCTTCCACCGCTAAAGGACACTGATGTATGCCGTCGACCGGATGAAGGTAATTCGTTGCGTAACAAAATTGTACGCGTCATGATGAGCCCCGCCTTCAGCAAAGATCTAGCAGCCGAGTTTCTTTTTGTATTATGCAAGCGATCAGGTAAATTATTAATAGGAAAATATTATGACTTAGTAAACCAAATTTAAATCTATTACAAATTACCACAAATTTATCAACTACAGTGTATGGTTAAGTGAATCGCCTTATCAAATACACTGGTTTGGGCCATGCTGCTGGTTTACTAGCTAATTCTGGCTTACTCGGTCAAATAAATGCGCCGAAAAACGACTCAGACAGTGAAGATTCGGAGACCGAAGAGTATAAAGCCATTCAAGATAGGTAAATTTTTTAAAAAGTAAATAAGTTTCATCATAGGTAAAAAGTTGGTCTACTGACTAAGTCGGTAATAATCAATATTTAGTGACTAAAGTAATATTTTAGCATGACAGTTACCAGTATATCAATGTACTTCTAATTAGTTTATGAAATATTGCTGGTAGTGCTTGATCCACCTCTTTGATACACTATCGGCACGGCCTGCCTTATAGATGTTGGTTTCATACTCTTTCACTAACAAATAAATATCACATAGTTGTACCTGTAATTTACTAGTAACATCGATCTAAACGCCTTTATATTTATGCATGTTTGTTTGGCGTCCTTAACCAGATTCACTTCTCCATCAAGCTGGTTTATGTAGACTGTAGATATCTGTACCATTATTTTGTTAAGGGAACATGGAGGTTTTTTTCTACGTTGTCAATGTATCGAGATGTTAAGCATGGCAGAATGGGATAATATTCTGACATTATTTGCGTAGTGCGCTATGATAAAATATGAATAACTCATAATATCGCTTGGCTTACCTTCATTTAAGTAAAATAACCATTTACTCTTAATTCAAGGGTGAATCCTGTAACCGGATGTTTACGTCCGCCTTCATGCACGTCACCGTTTGATGGAATGAGCGAAGAACAAAAAGAATACGAGGCTATGCGATTGGTAGATGCCATGCATAAATTGATGAATACCGGTTAGATTTACGTTTATTGTTGTTTTTTTTAAGGTGATAAACTAATCACGTAGCCATCTTCAGGAGTCATACAACCGGGCACTGTTGGCGATGATGGTCGACCAAGAGCAGTTGAACATGTCCTCGAACTTGCGAAGAATATACCAGATGTAGAAAGTGATACTGACACTGAGTAACTCTTTGCTTAGTCGACATCCATTTACCTTTTGTAGAATCTCAAGTAGTGAAACTGAGATGAATATCTTCTAATGATCTCCACATGGGAAGACGGATCACTATCCCATTTTTATATATGCATAATCTTGTCCGTTTGATTCGAGCTTTAAATAAACATGTATTAACTCCTAGGTTATTTTACCACATCACTATTTGGAATGACAATTTATAGCTTACCTCATACCCTATATTCATTTAGTGCTTCAATAAACTCAATATAGATACATTGAATGTCAGTGTATAGTTCACAAAACGATGGGACCTCCTATCGTTTAATACGAGGCCTTAGGAAATATATATCAAATATTAGCACGCAAATTTAGGTTAAAATATTGGCCAGCATTGCTGTTCTTAGTGGTTATTGCAATTTCGATATGTACATATCACCAAGAACAGCAAGATAGGATTCAAGTTTTTTCAGGGTATCTGCTGTACTCGATCACTTTTACACGTCCTAGGCTTATAAGTTCCAGCCTTCAGAGGATTCTTAATGACTGCCACTTCAGGAAATACGGACATCTGGAAGTAGCAATAGTTTAAAATATACCGGAAAAAAACTGAAATTAGTGGCACTATATCCCTTATCTGGACCTGTGTGTGGTTCATTTCATGTTCGCTTTGCGACCGTCTTAGTTTATTCTTCTTCCTCATAACTGTATGGAATATAGGAGACTGAAACAATGAGACAATATCGTGCATGTTATAACTGTTTCCAAGCTTCCACTGTGAAAAGAATCTCCAGTCAGTGTCTTACTAATTCATATTATTAATTCACTAATAAGTACAGAATAACCTGATCATCACTGTAATTGCCACTACTTGCACTTGATGCAACCTGAGACATTTGATGTCCACTGTAGGTTGATGCCGTTCTATGCCCTGAATCTGTGCTACTGGCAGGTGATACTGCTCGTATTGACGGAAGATCATCATCTGAAACCACAAGCCAAAATAGATATCATATTTCATATAGTTATTTTCTTACCTTTCTCAAACAACCCTATATCATGGAGGTTTGGGATTGGTTCTGGTTTAAATTCCACTACCACAGGTTCATAGGAAAGTAAAATATAGATTTTAGGTCCAAACAGGAACCCTAATAATATTGACGCGCAAACAATCAGTTCACACACAATTACAGTTTCCTGAAAACATCTATAGTAAAATATTCAGAGCCACCGGCATACAGACTTTGCAAAATTATGAGAAACCTTTAAATGATAAGGGACAGCGAAATATCCAACAATCCAAAGAAACCATATAATTGTACACACTAATGCAGATACGAACAACCACTTTGTCTCCTGAAATCCATAATTCTTATTAACTATTTCATATGTAGATTAGTAACTCCAGCTTGAAGTCCTGACCAATTTTTAGAATTAATAATTATACTCAAAAATATTATATCTTATGTTAGAGATCATATACCTTATAATTTCTTTTAATATTCCTATTACGGCTATTAATAAAAAGAGCTAAGAAAAGAAGAATGATGACATAGACATTGGACAGTACAAACTCGGCTTTACCGAGAGTGCACACCATATGTGAGTGCGAATCAAAAACTCCAATCGTTGACATAAACGGTTCGGCCATCCACCTGTCAAAAAAAAACTTGTTATACTACTAATCAAATATTGGATATAAGAAATTATGTTAAATATATCAGAATGATATAAAATATAAACAATTTGTAGTATGAATGTTTCCCATGAAAAACTAACCTAGTACTAAGTGCAATTTGAACACCGATTATAAAGAAGAGCAATAGCCAGTAATTCCAGAATGAAATGTGCGTAGAAGTACCAAATCCAAGTGTTTCAGCATTTCTTAATTGGGTAGCCTTTGCAATCATTACTCCAAAGCAGATAGTATATCCTAGTCCATGAAGAATAACTCGTAGACGACAAACCTGAAGCCCATCGTGTAAATTAACTTTTAAAGATTTAAAAGCCTATAATAAATGTGACTTACAGAATCTGTAGCATCAAAAATAAAGAAATAAGCTGTGATGTATAGAGTGATTATTCCCACTAGTAGGGAAATACCGAGAGATTGATTACCCTTCACTACACGCAGATACAATTTCACCAGCACTAAATCATATTGTTAAATAAAATTTCGGTCTATAACACCTAATAAGCAAGAATAACAAACCCAGAATGAGTACTGCAACTGCCATAACAACGAGAACTGTAATAAGGGCAAGTAGAACGAAATTGTGAGGTCGAGACCGCCATTTTCCTAATGATAGGTGTTCAAACACCTGCAAAAATTTTAACAAGTCTAATTTGAACCTATTGGAAAAGTCCATTATTAATAAGCTTAAATATGTAGATACATGTATATACCGAAGGATAGCTAACAATCTCTGCTCCAAATGCGGGTTGCTTTTTGACATATGACCCACTGATAACGTCATTGACCATCTCCTCCGATGAAGGGACGAAAGAATCGAGGGGACGCTACGAGTAATGTTATTCAATTAATTCTTCTCATTTGATCTTAGGCCTAGCGTTTCTAACAACTATATCTGCCATTCTCCCTATTAAACCTACAAATTACACGAACGAACTGAATAATGTATTTAATCCTAACCTGCAAAAAATCCCCATCTAAGAAACATTTGCATATTGGAGGTTGGCATCTTGATACAACGGGACCTCCTTCTGAGTTCTGAGGAAAACTACGATATAAGGTTTGCATTCGTAATCCCTTTGAAACGGACCAATTGCCAATGGGATGATAGGAAAACTGCTCTGAAACAGACTAATAAGGTTTCTTTAAAAAAGACCAATATCAATAAATGATTGTGCATAAATTTGTTATAAAAAGAATTATCTATCGATAACTCCAGACCATTCCCCACAGGTAGATACTCATATATCTCGATATCGTCTTCAACGTTAGTTTTCTTCAATAGATTTAAGATTTGACGTCGACCTTTCTCGTAAAACTCTATGCATAGTCCACTTTGGGCCGGGCATAACTTCTAAAAATAATAACTGTTTGTATCCCCTAATTTCTAGTAAACTATTTCCTCAAAATATATGCTTGCCTTATATACTGAATCCATAGCAAATAAGAAACGCTCAACACCACGAGCGAGGTAGCCTGACTTGGTCATTCTACCTAAAAGTCGTAAGAATACTTTACGGAATTAGTTCTAATTTGATTTCCAAATGAAATTACTAAAAGATGTAAGAAAAATATTTAACTGCTTAAGAATGACAAAGTATTATCGACTCCTGAAGCGTTGGAAAAATGCTCACCTAGACTAGGTACATCTAGAAGCTCATCGCCTGTACACATCTTCCCATACGTAAGCTTGCTCTTTTGACTTAGAGCACACTGCCATTTATCCTCAATGAAAGGCCAGTACCACATTTCAGGCAATGTTAAGGGAGTTGTAGTGTTCATCCATTCACGGAAATCGGAATATAGAATATCCTAAAAGTTCCATAACTAAATGTTCTTGTAGTAATATACTATTATTATAAATATCACTAAAACAAAATAAACTCGCTATATTGGGCACTAAATTAAACCAAAAGTAAAAATGCCGCATAGTTGTGGCATTGCTTTAAAATAATACCTTTGGTTGAACAGAAACTATTCCTGCAAACATATCTCTGTTCTTCACATCATGAAGGTACCAGTCATGTGCATCACCCATCATAACATGAACAGATCTTCGAGGTGAACGAAGAGAAGAAGAAAGATATGTAGATGCATCTCGAGCAGTTGCAAAGACCTGTATTTCGACAGTTCAATTTATATGTAGTTATTTTGAAATCTTTCTTTGGCAAATATTCATTAATTTGTCTGTTACTTATAAAGAGTATATCGTAATCTACAAAATGAAAAATTGTATCCATAATTATCTAGTAATCATTAGGAACAATCCTTATCAAGCAACACAAAATTATTCGCAAATTTGATTCAGTTGTCATGCGAATGGTTATTCGTAATAGTTATATATATATATATGTATATTATTTATTTATTTGTTTACAAAATAAGTCTGTACCATTTCAGAAAACATTAATCAAAGACTTCTATTTCTGAAAATTAAAAAAAAAATTTCTTGTATTTACGCACCACAGTGACATTTGTAGAAATTCCAATAGGTAAATTGTCTGTCACTCCCCCAATATTAACCACTTCGGCCAGACATACTCCTCGGTCAACTGCTAGGCGCTCGAAATGACGAAATGCTGATAACGATTCTGGGTCCTAGAACCACACTGGCAAAAACTAGTTAAATTGATTGTATGCACTATAATGTAATGACAATTTACACACTTACTGCTAAAACTGCTAACCTGCTCACTGAGCGCTACGGTGACAAATTGCCACTGCATTCTGTTAAGGAATCTAAGTAAAGCAAGCGATTGACTTCTCCCGCTGGGCATTGCAGTGAACGACTGTCTGAGAGCAGAATGTTCAGCATCTACAGCTACTAGGGCAGCATCTGTATCTCCAGAAGAGAAATAACCTTTTAAAGCTTCTTGGGAATCACCATGTAGTGCAGATATATATCCTGGAAATAAATCCTAGAAAGTTTTCGCTGAATAATAAACACTTTATTAGTTTTCGATTGATTTTGAAAAAACTACCCATTAGAGTATTATTTCTAAATACGAATAAATTAAACATTGAGAGTTATACTATAATGATTACTTTAAAATTTTCTGCAAGAACAAAAAAAATTGAAACTAACCAAATACAGATCCTGGAACGATGGTAATGTTCCTTCCAGCTTGGTTGAACCGAAAACACTGAGTTTCGGCTTTGACAACAGTTTCAATCGCTTGTTTTCCGGAAGAACATGAATCAACTAACAGAGCGCCAAAATCAAGATTCTTCAAAAGATCTAGCTGTGGAAAACGCTGCTTAAAGGTCCACACCTGAAAGAACCATAGAAAAATATTCAGTATCTTTATATTAAGTAAGAATCTACTTTTAAATAGTAATTTAGTGGTCATAAAATTGTCCCTAAACTCTTATTAAGTTTAAAAAGGTCCAAAATTTCAGTGTCAGATGTTGTTCTTTAACCTCCAAGTGTTCTCCAGTAGTTAACCTCTAACATATTTTCATTTTTCTTCAAAAAATGAGAAAAATATAATTACAGAAAACTGCAGAGGTACCTATTTTTGTAATATTCGTTCAACTATAATACTATGGCTATAAATCGAAAAGAATAGTTAATCTTATCTTGTTATTTAGAGTACATATAATCACTACACATAATTGCCAAAATATGTATAATAAGCGTTCACCGTATGGACAAACGCCATCGGCAAACTAATATCAGTATTCCTCATAGACTGGCAACTTGCACCACTGTGAATGTCGAACAAACCGATGACGTACATTGGATAATGACGAGGTATAGATAAGAAATGCTTCTGAAAAATCACTCGGCTAAATTATTTCCATGTCTCTAGTTTTTCTCCTTCTTAAATACCCAATCTACCTCTAAATCCACATTCAGAAGTAATTAACTTCGTTTATTTATCATTACATACATTATTATTTCATTCTAACCTCTCCATTAACGATTTGTACATTTGGACATTGTCCACAAAACGGTCTGTATGGACTGCATATCGATCTTAGTCTCTGATCTGCCGGTCTAATTGAAGATATCGTGACAGTAGGTTGCACTCCAGTAATGTACGTGAGAAGACGATAAACCATCAGGCCTTTTTCGTCATCATTAAATAACTCTATAGCCTCAAGCATCATTCCGGACGCCAGAAGAATATTTTCGCTACCTGAAATTCTAATTTCAAGACAGAAATGACTGAAATTCTATGTAGTTCCTTATCTTAAAGATTACTTAACATTAACATTACACATTTGCTCCGTTCACTTGGTCTCACCTCTGTAAAACTGTAATCTTTCTCCACTGAGTTCTGAAGGATCATTAATGCTAAATACATAATCGAGTGCTAAGAATTCATCCATAATTAGAGCTGTACACTCAGCAGAAGGGTGTGCACTGTAATGCAGAGATTAATCAAACCCATATATTATGGGTTTTAAAATTTATAACTAGATTTCATTTCTAATGAACCTCTTACTGTTTTTCAGAGATAATGGGCATTATTTTGATAATATTTACTATATTAAAATAATATATAGTAATTAGAATTTCTAAACCCTAATTAGAGAACGATCAAAACGTCTATCACAGAAACATCTCTGATTTCCACATTTACCATATTTTATCTTTTTCGGAATCTGCTCCAATACTAGCTCCAACCGCTGCAAACGCGTATGTCATACGGATTACGGCTTCAGCTGTTCTTGCTTGACGATACTGTTTCATCAGTGCATGTTTATCCATATCACAGGAGTCAGCGGTACAGTTATAGACCTCAAAAGGTTACTTCTGATCCATTGAACTTTTAGAAATAACTTTGTCTGTCAAGATTTGAAAAACTATAAATTTCTAACTTGTTGAACGTAAGAAGTGAGTAGCTGGTAGCTTCGGTAGTTATTTTTTAACACTCGAAGGAAATAGTCTCTAAACTGTGGTAGTTCTTTGAAGTGTGGCTGTAGAGAAATGATCTAAAATAATTATCTTATATATGTTTATAACCTGCCTTTATTCTTAAAATAAATATATTCAGAAAAACGAAGTATTCCTTCCTCAAGCTTGGCTTCCTTATTAAGTATATGTGTCTGTTCAACTCTATCAAGAGCCTCTCCATCAGTGGGAATAGATATCCACAACTTCTCCATTTTAAATATGGAAGAATTTTGCATGATTCCAAAGAGCTAAAACGCAATACATATATTATTTCGATCAAATATTATATATCATTGTTGCAACTAAACAAAAGCAAATAATTAATTGCTCTAAATAGATAATACGTAGAATTATAACGTACTTGTTGCTTATTTAGAAGACTAACAATGATATCACTATCACTGTCTTCCAGTGCTTGAGCTAGATATGGGTGGTCCATTGAAACTGTTTCTGATACGTAAATCTCCGAAAGACGTAGTTGCTCGATAACTCTATAAAGCTAGATATTTTCCTCGATTTCCCGAACGTACTTTACTTATATCAGTGTCTACTCTCTTTTCTCTTCGTAAATTATCTCATACCTTCTTATTTGTTCCGAATTAGTACCATCATCTACAATTGTAACTAGATTGGAGCGTAAAGAAGCCATGATTCTGGAATAGATTGATCTTCCTTCCTAGTCTTCAAATGTAAACTTCAGTACAATCATTATTCATTTAACCTGAACACCACTTGCATTATAGTTTCACATTTATAATACTGTAACTATAGGACAATTATTGACACAAACAAAACACCAACCTAACTAATGCTTCTACATACACTCCCATAGTTAAAGTTGTCGAAATCACGTTTTCCACGTTTAGTTCTACCAAAGCACTCACACCCTCACTGGAGTATGAGGCTACGGGAAGATCCGACACGGTCAGAATTGTTCCCAGCGAAAGAGAGGAATTATAGTCTTTAGGTGCAATCAGTCCTGGTAAGAAAATTGTACAATATTAACAATCCTATCATTATAGTTAACAAAAAGTAGTAAGTTAGATGCTATTTAAATTATGAGAAAAAATAAATTACCAAGCAACTTGGCTATGGGTGTGTCTGTTCTGCATTCAATTGGCTCATGGTATCCAACTGAATCAAGAAATCGGAGGGACTGAGATAAGGCTTCACGAGAACGAGAGCATGTATCACCCGCATATAGTCCTGAATAGAACACTTATTACATATTGCTTTATATAAAACAAACTTCAAATGTAGCATGAACAGTTTTTATCACTATAAAAAGGTTATTAAAGAGTACTAAACAGAAATTAAAACAATAGTTTTTAAAACGAAGAATAAACCAGTTTATTATCAGAACATTTAATGAAATTATATCATACGATGAGTGATTAGCAGGCATTCCTCTACTTATGATTATTACAGATCATATTTGACCTACTAAAAATATTGATTATATAAACACACACTACACCAGTTAAGAAAACTAATGTAAACTCATAGCGCTAGAGAGGAATTATAAATTGGTGCACGAAATTCTAAAATGGGCTTATTTCCGAAAGCTTTAAGTATAACCTTTTACGTCTATTTTATAGCTTAATTACCTAGCGTTGTATCATTAAATCATTATTCAACTATGGCTATTTAAACAACTGATTAAAGTTTTGGTGATATCACTATCGGATTTTTCATATTAAATGCATTAAATACAACTGGTAATAATGGCGCAACCATCGTTTTAAATCACAGAACTTGGATAGAAATACTAACTTCATGATTAGAACTAGATTAACTGTTTTGATATTCATTTTATCTGGTTGACTTCAAAGTTTCCCACCTAATTTTGAATTAAAATTAGCAGGATTTTGATTCCAGTGAGTGAGTGCCCATTGAATAGCCACAATTTCTTGAACCGTGTCTGGTCGTAGCCTTTGGCAGTCATCATCATGAAGAGGAAATGAACCTCCAATTTGGAACTAAAAATTTTATTTCATGCAGTTTACTCAACTGGTTCACCCACCTTTTTAATCCATTTTAACAACTTTGTATAAAGAACTGTGATATTGTATTAAATTATAAACTATCAAAAGATTCAGTATCATTTGCATTTAACGCCATTCAAGACCATAAATGCAAGCAATAAGAAAGTTCAATTAACCTTATTATTATCTGGAAGGACTTTGAATGGATCGTAGACTGAACAGAGTTTGTCCGTAAGGGAACCACCCGTTATTATAGCCAGAACAATGCACAACTTCATTGGCTACCACATCTGTCTAAAATCATGTTTCTATTAAAAAGCGTTACAAACATTTTATAAACATAAGGAAAAAAAACTCGGTCCAATCAGAAAATAAAAATATATTAATTGTGTATAATGCAACTATATGGAAGTAGTGTGGGTCACCAAAAATAGTCATGTAGAAAGAAATTTCAGGGAATAATTTTATATTAATGCTAGTAGCAGCCCAAAATATCTGCATCGTAAATTATTGCATATTAATGATATCAATGTATTCCCCAATGTATTTCATTAAAAACAAATTTATTTGAAAAGTTAGAATAAATTTGGATTTCAGTCATTTTGCTAAGATATATATATATATTTTTTTTAATTTGAAAGATATTTAAACGCAGTAGAAAACTAAAGAAAAAACAATAAAAACGAAAACTCTGGTACACTACATATGTAACGACAGGAAGATATTAAAGAGAATCCGACATACTAATAACTTGCTTCCAAAGAAAAAAGGATGAGTAGTACATCAGTGCTAGTATGTATAGATAAAGTGGTTAGGAACTACTTTTTATCAATATACGGCACTCATTATAAAAATAATTAGCAAGAATCTGTATTATATAACAAAGCACATGATAATATACATAGGTTTTCCTTAACTTTCAGATTTATCCTAAAGTAGTTAGCGAAGAGAAGTTTTAAACCATAATAAGTTTTTCTTAGAGAAAACAGTATTATCGCCAAGCAACGAGAAGAGCTAATTTAATTAATGTAATAGAATGACATGATATTTAGAGGTATATAAAACTACAAAATACAGACCATATATGATATACATCTTTTATAACCATGGGGTACAACAAAAGGTACATCTAAGGTTAACAAAGGTTTTGCACAAAAAAGTAGATATTTACTAATATCAATAAAAACAACGATTACAAAGATCAAAGATTGTAGAGTGAGAATCGGAATATCTGTTCGGGTAGATCATAACCAGATCTGGGGTGAAGGATGGCTGAGATTGACAATCCGACTCTTAGCAAAACAACCGACATCCTGATTTTAGTTGATGAATTGAAAACATATCACAAAGTGATTGTCGTCTACAAGATACGACTAATTCTAAAAAACGTAGCAGCAGTGAGGTATAGCTTATTATTTTGGGTTTGCACGTTCTTCATAAGCTCATGGAATATTCTACTCATACCAAACGGGATGCATATTATATATAGAATGAATTGTTATAAACAGTACATTAGATAAAAACCTTTCTATTATATTTTTGTTCAATTTAGATCTTTGTATTGAAATAAACTCGTAATTTTCAGTAAAAAAAATCATGCTGCTACAGGTTTTAGATGCGCTGAAGAGAACGTTGAACATTTATCAACGAAAAGATACGAACTGCCGTTAAACGGAACCGATTGAGAACGAGAAAGAACTAGTTAAGATAGCGTAGCATAAAAATAAGGGGTTTGTCTTAGAAGTATTATTTCAGTTGTGGAATAAAGTTTCACTATTATTTCAGCTAATTTTCTAAAGTAGTTAGAGTTATTTCTGACAACATTTGAGCTAAGAATCAAATAGTATAGCAAAAGAAGAAGCGAGTTCTCCTAATCCTGCAAACTAGCCTACAAGACAGTTTAACGAGGGCCGCTTGACAATGTGGTGTTCTGTAAGTCTGCGGGGAAGAGATGACACAAAAGGAAAATCAAATGAGTGCGCATTTGGTGGAACTGTTAAATTTGGAAGTGGCAATAGTCTCGAAATGTCATGACGGAGTTAGTTAGTTCCACTTAACTTATCTAAAGTACATTAAATTCGCCTAAGTGTGAATTGTAAATGTGAACATAAAGGTGTCTCATCCATACAGTTACATAAGTTCCAGTGTCGAAAGCCATCACTAAATCTAACCAGTTATTACTAACATAGTGGCAAGATACATATAGAGAGATAAAACAAGGGCGGCACCCATGGATTTAGCAAATAACGCTGCTCAGACAGTACGAGTAGAACCATTTTTTGGTCTTAGTAGGTAAGGTTATCGTCATGGCAGAGCTCGGCCTAGAACCCCCATCCCAATTCCCGCAGACACGCACCTATGCACCACACTACCATCTCTGCGACAATGTGTTTACCACGCCATACTAGTTCCTATTACCAACATTTTATTATGATCACAAAAATTTGTAATAAAAATAACATACATTTAATCTGTTATAATTCAACACGAATTCAAGAAAGTTTTTATACGTTGTGTATGAACAACATTTAATAGTAACAAAATTAAACGAAGTGGAGCGCGATAGACGTGTTGCAAAATTTTAGTGCGAACAAAATGTTGGAAAACGCAAAAAAGAATGTCGAGAGATCAGCGTGGAAGTAGTAGTGAGAAAAGACAAAAACAAATAAAAAAAGTTTGATGAACTAAAAGAAAACAAGATATTACATAACCAATTTTATTCGATCAAATACAACGCTCAATCTCGAAAGATCTTGTTTTCTATCAGCGAATCTTAATTCAAAGAGAATATGACTATTATTTTGATTAAATTGATGATACGTCTAGCTTTTTACATCCTGAAAAGATTATCTAAAGAGCGATATAAATTTGTAAGATATTCTGCATGTGTAAAATATGGGCACATTCAAGAAACTAAAATACGAAAAACTGGCCTTGAGGGTGACGGAAACCAATAGGTTCCGCAGAATATCAATGAGATACTATTCCTACCACCGTTGCAAACAACTTGAAATCAATATAGGCAAAAACATAAACTAAAGGGTTTACGGTGTTAATTCACCTACATAGAAACTTAGTAGACTTGTATTAGATAACACCTCTTTGGAACGAATAGGTCGCAACTACACTACGGTAACATAATTCACTGATTTAAAATGACTCTTCTTATAGGGATGTTTTCGAGCGAAAGGTTGTACGTAACTACTTTTCTTTTAGTTATGTGATTCTTTTAGTGATAAAAAAGAAATAAACATTTATTATTGGCTAAAGAAAGCCGCGTGTAACATACATAACCGTAGAAATGACAACTATAGAAGTACGAGTGATATAACTTTTCCTATAACTTATTTGTATGAGAAAGAACCAATTCTTATAAAGTATTTAGAAAACAGAAAATAGTTGGCTTAATATGAATTGCGTTTATAAATTTAATAAAAACTTAGTAACACGTCATGGTTATCCTTTTAGTGTTAGTTTTCGGGAAAACCCAATAATATGAAGATAGAATCAGAAGTGGCGATCGATGTTTCGAGAGAAAAGCGCGTTTTGACCAAATAAAATGGGGACACGCTGAAGACAAAAAGGGGCATAGTCAAAGTCGCTTGTTGAACACAAGCTTGCATAATGATTGCTTCTATTATAACTATACTACCGGTATTTACATGTAATGTTTTGCTGGCAGCAACAAGTAGTAATAAGTTTCCCTATTAACGAAGTTCTTTAGTTTTATAAAAAAAACAGTTAAATTATTCTATCCTTATATTTTAATAGTATCGTATAAACACGTAATACGAAGCTTTTTCAAGGTCTAGGTACAGTATACCTATAAATATAACCGAAAAGTCGTCCTTCAAATATCAGAATAACTGGAGTAATTATGTAAAGTCACGCCGTAAATCCTATTGTCGCCTAGTCTAAATGGTTGTGGAAATGGGATGAAGAGCTGGAACAGTGATGCGGCTAATTAGGAAATAAAAGCGGCCGGTCGAGATTATGAGTGAGTATAACGAACATGGCAACACCAAAAACAGTGGAGAAATATTTAAATTTCGTAAAGTGAAATCGGGCACTGCACTGTTTAGACAATTTAATAACAATGGATTCATACTATTCAATAAGCAATGAATACATTAATCGATATCTACAGAATTATGTCCTTTAAAATTAGACTCGTTAGATGGCATAAACCTTTCCTTAAGATTGATGAAGACTTCGTAAATTGTGTGACTGAACAATGATTAAAGTTGATTGCTTGTAACTAATTACAGGCGTTTCTAAGCAATTATATTGTTATCTCGAATCGTAAATTATACTTTTCAAATGCGCAGTAAATATTATATGGAAAAAGTTCAAAATGTATCTTCATACTGTTCGTATAATACATATACATTGCTATGTAATTAAGTAACACTCAATAATCTATCACTTTAAAGAATTGGATTAGTTTTAAAATTCATCCTTTTTTCTGGCTTTATTTACACTGGCTTAAACTTGATGGTGTGTCAACACCTAGACAATGAAGCTCAAGAAGTCTATGGAACATTGGAAAAATTAGTCCTAAATACTGTGGTGATTGATTGATTTACATATGAATAGAATAATAATATTAATGCCCATATGAGATAGAAGATACGACATAGTTAAATGCTACTTTAAAAGGCAGAGTGCTAACAAGTACAGATGTAGCTATAGTAAAGAATACATTGTATAATAGCATTATAAGAATACCAGCTTAAGGACAACGTGACATTGACAACTTAAACTTTAAAATACAAATCTAAGAAACAATGTATATAACAAACACTTTTCAAAAGGCACTTGCTAATAATTTTAAACCTCAAATCAAAATAATTTCATGAAAAGTAGAACTATAAAGTCAAAAACTAATGTTTTGTAGAATTCCAGTTAACTACTCAAAATTAATAGTGAATATAAGAAAAAATATCATGCATTCTTGGATAAAAATAGAAGCAATACTTTGTACATTTATAGTACCACTATTTCGGTAAAACATGAGACAAGCGAAAATTATCTGTTCTATTAAAGTTCCCAGCATAAAACACGAATATTAAAAAAATGGGTATTTATCAAAGCGCAGTTTGGGATATTTATAAGCTCTTGTTCGATAATGGTCTCAACAAAATGTATAGATAATTTCAATTAATAACGAGAACGATTTCTTGTGTTGAAAATTATCAAATTGTAAGAACACCTACTCAGGATATTTCGTATAAAATAAAACCACAAAGCCTAACGTTCTCGAGATCAAACAAAAGTCTTTCGGCGTCATTTAATGGTAGTTGCTACGGCCAATTGCGATCACATTAGCCCAGGTCGTCATCTGCGGTCAACTAGAAAGAAGGGAGGACGATTGTGGTAATTGTGGCATGATGTAATGAAAAATACTCTGCACCGTTGATTAGGTGTAGAATTCCATTAGATTTTAAAAATAGAATGTTAATACTAGAATATGTACACTGATTTTAAAACAATCTTCCACTTGTAGTAATTCGAGACGAAACACAGACTGCTCGCGTAGCCAGAACAATACAAACAACGATGACCATACGGTTACTTAGCGCCTACGACACACATGGAATCGAGAAAAGATGAGGAAGCTAGCTAATGTAATAGTTTAAAATGCTTCAGTTAAGAATCTAAGGATCTCATTACATCTATAGATCAGTAGGTCCAATAAGAAACTTATTTCTATTCGGTATTAAATAAACTCACATAGAATTATTAAGCGATTTAAAGTGAAGTTTCAGCGACTTTAAAATCATATACGTCAAGATCGCATCAAGAGGTGTTTAGTGTACGAATAACAGAGAAAGCAAATTGTGAAATGATCCAAAATGTTTAGTCAAAATATTAAATAATAATAGTATCTTTCAATTATATGACACAATACATTATAAGTACGAAATAAAATAAATATCAGTAGAAATGAAACTCCATTTAGAGATAATGTTAAAATTTTCAATTAATTTGTAAGTTCGATAAAAATTATAGTAGATTCTGTAAAACTGAAATTTAGTTGGCTAATGTAACTGGGTTAGTTCCAAAAATATAAACAAACAAAATAATTTGCAAGACACTATTAAATACGGTGGGCCAACAGAAAGGTGGGAACAAACTTATTTTTGTGTAAAGATGATAGCTAACCACACGTGTCATGCTAAATTAGTTGCCATATATCATGTGGACTGGTTAAGAAAACTGCTGGTTTCGGCTCCATAAAGAAATTGGTCAATTGGGGGATTGGAACAATATTTTGAAATAAATGAATAAATAAATAATGTCTACACAATAATTAAGGAAAAGTATTTTTTATTTATTGAGTTAAATACTCCACCATAAATTACATTCTTTGTAACTTTTAGGTTAAGATTCTAGTAATAGATGTTTTAATATTTTGCTATATACAAATTAAAATGATAGGCAGGAATAAATCCAAATATTCAATAAATATATTTTGAAGGTAAATACGCTATCAAATTAGGAAATTCATATTTTTATAAACAATAACTTACAGAAATGTAGTGATTCTGCTTAAAAGGCACTTATAGTTCATAACAACTCGAAATAATAATTGGTTACGTAGATAACTAACTGATTATATGTTTACCTACGTTTAAAATAAATGGCCGAACAATATTTAACTTGTGGAATGAGCCATTATTTTAACAAATTCTGATGTTTATATTGATATAAAATTCAAATTAAGCTGCTAGGACTTACAATGTCCATAATATATAATTCCAAGGAAATTATTTAACATTTTTTGGACTTATTTGTTGAGAGAATACATTTTAAGAAACCAATAAAAATAATATATTTCACACAATTAAAAACTGAATTAGTCTCATTTTAAGATAATTTTTTAAACCATATTGTTTTTAAATCAGATACGAAGGTAAAACTTTATTTGTTATTGCAGTTAAATTAACGTGAAATCGAATCTTCTCACACTTCATATTTTATTATTTAACATAATATTATAAAACGGTATCACCATTTACACACCCCTAACCCTCTAGGGATGCTGTAAGAAATACGCCAAAATTTTAGTAGCGCATAATAACATCTTTAATCAAACTACACTTATAATTGTTTTTACATTTTTAAGGCGAAGGAGTTATATTATGTATTAACGAGAATAGGAGTCCAATTCTTTAACTTCGTTACATACCTCCAATTGCACTGATTTTGGATCCAATTTGATTTCCTTTAATACTTAATTAATTAATCAGTGGCAAATACTGCTTGTATTTCTGTTTAAGTAATATTGGATCGGTAATTGTTGCAAATTGGCATGAAGGTATTTGTAATAAGCTTCCAGAACATGTAACCACCATTATGCATTTCATTTCAAGTTTACGTTAATCAAAAGAGAGGCTTGGATTAACTCTGTGTGGTAATGTTTATTCTGATGGCGAGCAATATCTAAGAACACATAAATTTTATTTCAAGTGTGATATTATTGAAATGTTTCTCATTATATAGTAAGACAATATCAAAAGGAATGAGGTTGATATCCGTTAGGCATCAGCTGAATTTCTATGATTGTAACCTCAAAGAAAAATAAACTTTGAAATAATAAAACAAGTTAGATCAATATCTATCTACATCACTAAGAACGTAAATGCGAGTTATGTATGGGGAACACATTTGTTGATTCAGCGAAAAGCTAGCCGTCACGTTGAAAGCCCCTAGCGGAAGTGACAACAGAGTGAATGACAGGAAAAATAGTGGGTAGATAAGTGACCAAGAAAAAGATAATTATGAAATATAGATGGATAAAAGTGGCTTTAAATTATCATTTTCATTTAAATACAAAAGGATTTCTATATGTCAATATTTATTCATTCAAGTTCCATTAGCCAATTGTGATGCCGATTCCGTGTTAAATATATAATATCTATTTATAAATATGCTTCATCTATATACAGTTATTTTGTATAAATAATGAATGCCTAATTTAAAATACTTGTTAGAAATATGAAAAAGAAAGTGTGAAGGATAAAACAGTGATAAAATTCAATATTTTGGTTTTTTCGTATTCTATGTAATATATACCTATTGCGATTATTCTAATGTTGGACATGATTTTTTAAGCAAAACTACATCAGAAGATCTCCTAAAATAAAATGAGTTAATTCCGAAACAGAACAAATATAAACCAATAGAACATCGGACAAACCTGAACATAACGTGTTGAGCCAATGCAGCCATTACCAAGAATAACACACAGAACTTGAAAATAGCCAATATTGAAAAGTTCTGTAATAATTATGACTTGAAACTAATTGCGTAGTGAGTGTAAAACTACCTTAATCATATCGTTTTATTACTATAAACGTTATTGGTATTATGTTATGATTTTAACATTGATTGAATGTTAACGACACATTCAGGTAGCATTTATAAAAATATAAAAAGAATAAGGCAATGTGTTGGTGGAACCAATTACGATCTCCGTTTTTATAGTTAATGTATATTCTGGTCCAAAATACTACCTATTTTTAAATATCAATTTAATTTAACTACTTCATTGCTTCCTTTTTTGATGAGTTCAGAAGTTAGTGGATGATTTCAATACAACGCAAATAAAACAATTTACTACCATTATTCTTTTAAGAAATTATAACCTGATCGGATGACAATTGAATACCACTAAGATTTTAAGTCCATGAGTGTCATAAGAACACTACCTGACTTTGTTTCACTTATCCTGAAGCTCGAAAAGTGTATGCAACATACTTTTAATCAAATAGAAAGCCTTTTCAATTTCTGCTATACTTTTTGACTGGATACTTGCCTAAACCTTGTGATAGTCACTCTAAAAGAGTTACTTTCCTTTTCTTTATCCATTCTTTCACTAAGCTGAAAATGTTTTTGGGAGTCTTATTAAAAAAAGCCATCTACGACCCATTTTGTTTGTCGTATGATAGCATGACCTTCTCAATATCTGCCTTTAAACTTCCACATTTAGTTTTCTCTATACGTTACGGCTTAGTCCTTCAAGATGGAAACATCTATAAATGACGCTTTTTCGACAATATCACTTCTCCCCCTATATTTTGATATTGTGGTGATTCCAAACTAAGAATGCCTAAGATGCTTTCAATAAGAGATAATGACTAGCAGTAGACTAGAGGGTATTTCTATCAAATGTGTTATGTTATACAGGTAGATCTAGTGTTAACACCTTATTAGGTCTATTAATGGTTATAGGTGCGTTCATTTGCTATTGGCGCTACTATAACATCAACTAACAGTTCAATATTATTTTTCTAAAATGTAATGTTATCAATGGATGATAAACTGAAGCAATTATATCCCTTAATTTCCTTAACCTGTGATAGTTCACAAATTCTTTCTCAATAGTTTCCAAATAATAACTTCCTATGCTTTGGTGTCATGAAACAATGACTGTCGCTAACATTAATAGTATTTTTAGAAACTGCTTATAAAATCATTTTCCCATTCTCATCTAGCTTTAGAAGTATTCTAGTAATTGTCTTCGTTTTTCAAGAACATTCAAAAACAGGAAGTGAGTGGAATTTTAACCACACCGGCATGGTTAGAATTTAATAGCAATCATACGATATAACGTTTTCAATTTAAATCTAAGGTAGATTCAAGGTATATCTTAAGAATGAATCAAGAATAATAGATGTTTGCATCTTAATTTGACTGAGCCCAGAATATGCAAATTATAATATTTCCGAATAGTTTAGATCGAAAGTTACACAGGCTTAATATTTCTAAAGACATGCAAGGCATATCCGTTTTAACGCTTAAATTTTATGGGAAAATGGGTTGGTACTATTTTCATAAATAATGAGAATAAAATACCGTAAAATACTGAGGTTAAAGATAGGTTACAGAATTATTAGATGATATATTCAATTTACCTGGAGAAGGATGAAGATAACGATAATATTGAGAGGTATTCTGAATAGATTGATAGTGGTAGAACGGATCTCCTCTGGGATGTATACACCTCGCAAACAACCCATTGCCGGCCAAAAAATACCAACACAAACCTATAAAAGAGGAGTATTCTTTTATATAAAGTATTTAAGATTATTGCCTATTAACTTTTCATAAGTCCTATTTCCTAAATTCTTAAGTTGTAATTAATCATTGGTTAATTGTATCCAATAATCTTAGAGAAAAGGTATGCATTTGTTTCAAACCTCAAATACTATAAATGCTCCAAATACAAGCCCAGCACTATTTGGAGCCACAATAGGAGTTGATAAGCTAATGGCAGAAATGAGAAGAACATATCTTAAATCATATTTCTTCTTTTATATAGAAATGTGCATTTTAGAGTTTTTAAACTAAACTTGGCTACCTTTATTCTGGAACTTCTATACGATTCCTTGTACAATTAAATGTTCAAAATAAAACTAGTAAAAACAAAGATAAAATATTTCATATATAATCGACTTTTTTTAAATTACACTTTTCCTATTACAGTACCGCATGAAATCTTCCGGCTGACTATTTCTTGATATAATTTTGAAGATGGATGATCCTATCATCATTGCAACCATGAAAGCGGCAAAAATATAACCATGAGGGATATATTCATTCTCACCAACTGCCTTTAAATATAAATATAAAGTTATAAATTTGTTATTTTCTTTTTTCATTATTTATATTCTTAAACACGAGCAATATATTTAATTGTATTTACTTGTGTTAGAGCAGGGGTCCATTCAAGTACAAAAGTATACATGGATCCTTCAAAAAGAGATTGGATTAGTCCAAGACACAGAACATTAACATCTGAAAAGGAGCTTGAGATAGTAAAACGGGAAGAATGGAAGTACTAAGTTGATAGATACTAAAAAAAATATATATAATAGCATACGACACACACCACTCACCACTTCTGATAGTCTGCAACGATTTAGTAAATGATTCTTGCAAAGCAGCTTTGTTGTTTCCATAATTTTCAGGCCAAGTATTTATTGTAACCACACTCATTATGGCGAGAATTATAAAGGCGAGATCAAATGGAGCACTATAAAGAATTTAAGAATTATGCTATAAATTATAGAGCAAAAACATTCACGACTTAACAGACAGCGTCTTATTTAAATCTACTTGTATTATACCACTCCCTGCTCTGAATATTAGTGATACAGGCTCATTTCCACTAAGTGTTTGTAATCGGTAGTCAATTTACCTATTTTTCCACTCAGTTAAAACTGTATTTGTTATATTTTTAGACTTCGAACTATTCTATTAGGTTACGAAAGAATAATTCTTCGATTTTTCCTGCTTTATTTTAGTTATTACTTAAGATTTTGAATAAAGAGCTATAGTGAGTGGATGAGTCTTGCAGTTTAAACACATCTAAGAAGTAGTTAATCAAACTGACTCCAAATATCCAAAATCTTTGATTAATTTCAAATCTAAAATAAAATCAGCCTCAAATCTTCTGAACCTAATTACGACAAAGCCTTAAGATATAACCTGAAAATGGAATAGAATGACTTCCTCTAGGGAATAAACTTTTAATAATAAAATGGAAAAAGATAATTCAACAGAGCAAATATGCTATCGTGCTAAGAATAAATTAGTAACAAGAAAAGAACATACAAGCATAGTTTTCAAAGATACTTGAATAAAGTTTCCAATTATCATCAAATTTTCCCAACGAATCAATTCTACAAATTCAAATTATGGATATTCCATGTTTGTAGTATAAATTTACCTATGCCGTTACTGTTCATGAATAAGATTATTTTATGCATGCCATATTTTCTAGTTAGTTAATAAATTAATGTATTTGGCCACCAGTATAAGGGAGATATAGTTTGTATGCACTTCAGAAAACATCAGTGGTTTTATCTAATCAGCTTTTCTGATAATTGTTTCAATGATATCTATATATATTTTGTTTTCCTGCTTATTTAGACAGTAAGCAAGGTCTGAAAAGTAGTGAGGAAATCGTTAAGAATATAATATACTTTTGAAGCACGCAAAACATCAAATGTGATGACATTTAAACATGTTGTACCAAAGAATAATATTCATAACTGTTAGTCATATCTAATTATTTATAACAATAATAATTTTTTAAATATTAGCGTTTGTTTGTTACGAAAGTAAACTTGTAATTCTAGCGGCAAGAAGATTGTATGGAACGAATGCAGATAACATGAGTTCAATAAACTAACACGAATCCAAACTTGTCGGCCACAAACTGAGCTATAACTCCAGAAACAATGGCAATCATGGAGTTTCCGAGTGCAGAGTGAGAGAATATTGTTCCAAGTAATAAATCAGAGAAGCCTCGCTAAAATTAATACGTTATTTTTTTCGTCATTGACTGGTTGATGTTTTAAAAAAAGGGAATTTATATCCATCTGATAATCCTGATAGCTAGAATATATCGAGAATATCCTATTCTACACCCTAAGTATTTAAATAACTTTAAAAACAAAGCATTACCAACAAATCCCAGTTAAAAATAAGTTTAATACCTTATTGTGCTCGTAGAGAAGCCATGATTCGAATGCTGAATAGAGAATACTGGTAGCTATTCCCCCTAGAAATCGACCAGCCATAAGGATCTCCATATTCCCAAAATGCTTTGTTATACATGCTCCACCATAAAGCACGCCATATATGATACAATTGTTACGGCGACCACTAAAACAAAAAAAAGTGATCTCAACGAGAACGATATTCGAAATTTTACATGTAAAGAAATGTAGAAAGAAAAAAATACATCGAAAAAGTCAATGCGAAAAGTAATATATATATATTTAAAATTTGCAGTTTTGATTATTTTTAAGAAAATGACATTAGAAAGATTTAAAAATAAAAGAATATAAAGCTGAAATAAATACCTTGCAAAATTTGCGCTCTGTAAAACATAAATATGGAATTCCTGACTAATTTTTCGTGTATATGTAAATTTCACTATATGCTTGTATTTTTCTATTCAAACATTTGGGTGAACGATCTTCAAGAATATACTTTAAAAACATCTAGGAATAAGAGGTAAAAAAATATAATCCAGACAAGAGATATCTTTAAAATACAATATTGAAATATGCAAAACCCAACAATTTATCGGCAAATGATCCAATGACTGTCCCAAAAAGAAGACTCGAGCCGAATCCAGCGATAAAGAGAATCTCTATTTGATGTTTTGACATTCCATATGATTCATAAAGGGCATATACATGAGGACCCTGTAGCCAGTCACCAGCTGCAATAGGGGTATACTTATATTAAGTACCAACCTTTCAATTTAAAAAATATTAAGTTTAGTGAAATATGGTAGTTCAAATGGTTATACATATATACACCTACAGTGGGGTCGCGTCATCGCGACTATATTATTGCAAAAGATAGCACTCAACTGATGACAAGCTCGTAATTTTGTTCAGAGTGCCAGTTTTGCAATTTCAACCATAGATTTGGAATCAGCGTCAAATTTGCTATCTAGAGCATATAAATTTATCATTTTTCCAGAAATAAGTTTTTATCACTTTTTTTGAGTGAAAGTCATAGTCTATGTTCTTACCTACAACAACTTTTCTCTCCCATGCCAGATAACAGTCTCCATTATCGACTGCTTATAAATATAATTGTATCCGCCATCAGTTTTGGTCTCATTTCATCTCAAACTTGGTCTTGTGACCTATTTTTGCTTTTTGCTGCTGAGGTATTTCTCATGGATTTTTTCAACTTTAGCAAACTAAACATTGTAATGCTTAGTAGTTTCATACAAGGAAGACTAGGATGTCGAAAAAACCAGTGTCCCTTAAGCCTTAATTATAATTAACTCTAAATTTCCACAGGAGTCAGTTTTATTGAAACTTGCCAATGCTGTAAGCGAGCTATCTTTCGCGTTCGCATAAAGAAAGTTCGGACTTCACTATATCGCTACGCACGCTCGTTTTTAAATGGAGCAAGAGCTTTTTTATGTATGAACTGACAAGAGTGTTGTTTTTAGTTTACTTTTCATCAATGTTTTTTTCATTTTTCTTGAATTATACTTGTTCTCAAAATTGGTCCAATTTTTTTGCGATCTGGTACAACAGTTATTTTATAATACCAATAAATATCTAACAAAATAAAGTATACTGCCGTCTTCGTGAGCACAGCAGCTATCCGATGATGTAAATATATTGACAAACTGTGACTCATGTTTTTTTTTCCATATTTTGGATTTCCCCGCACCATCATAGCCTTAGATCCCCCAGCGCGTATTGCTTTAAACGTGTAACGTCTAATACGCTACGCAACCAGCGAGTCTGTGGCAAAAAGCGATAAATATGGGTGGAAAGGTAGAAGGGAGGGTTTAAGGGAATCAAATTGTATGCTAAACATGTCCTTGGCACATAATATTTATTGCTAAATGAACTAACCAAATTAAAAGTGTAAACAAAACAATACTAGTTAACAATAAATACGGAGTTAATATAATTACAGAAAATTATAACTATCGCTTAAATACTCCTCATCTCCATCGTTGTGTTTTAATCGAAGGCGTTTAGCATAGGTGTTAGATGATTGCTTATGTCCACTATCCCTGCTTGCACTGCACATTTTCCTATGGTTCAACCAGTAATTATTGATCCCTCTCTAAGCCAGGTTCCAACGTTTCAATTCCTCACCCACATTTTCAAGTGGGTATCGGTCATTTAGCACAGTACGCAACCAGCTAACCTGCATAAAAATGTTGATAAATTGTGATGAAAAAATAACAGTGAGGGTTTAAGTGAATTGAATTTTATACTAACCATATCCTCGGCAGATTGCTCTTCTAAGGGCAAGTGCCGCTATTTCTCGTACTTGAACAGTTCCCGCTCCACCTTTCGTATGAAAGCCAGCGAAATTCCGGATTCCATTCGAATCGTGTTAACAGTGTTACACGATATCCATAAATACTTAATATCTCGAGACGCTGGTTTTTTTGAAAAGACGATCCAGAATTTCAGGGGTAGCCTGTCTTATTTTCCGGATCTCACTTCCCCACTTCTTCGTGCCTATTATGGGAATTGTCGACGATCCTCTCGATGCTATCAACTCCATCCTTAAGCAACTTGATTTCATCAATAATACTATTAAGTATGGGACTGATCTGAGCGAACACTTGATCAGCTACACTAACAGTGTCATTTTTGGAAGCACCAGCTGCTGTTGGAATATTGTTAAACACCGGTGGTAGAGAAGAAGGACCACTATGGAGAATGGCTGTGGATGACACCGACGCGGTAACAAACGAGTCTTCTGCTCTCTTTTCACACTCACCTTTACTTCCTGAGTGCTTAATGATTGCCTTGTACTTCTTGCCACCACTGTAGGGCACTACAACCGTTTCTCCAACAGTAGCAGGACCTGCAATCCTGTCCTTAGGAATAATGTCGTAGGTCTTACAATATTTGAAGTAGACGAGGTAGTGATTCATTATCACGGCTGATGTGAACACAATGGTATGATATGACGCGATTTCTACAAGTGGCAGCTTCCTAATTTGTTTCAATCGATAATTCACGTTGAGTGCATTCAAACACTATTTCTGTTTAGTTGTTTCGCAATGCCTCCTATATCCGCATATGATATCAACTCTATTCTGTATTTGAATATTATTGCTCGAAAATTGGAAAGATATTCAGCAGCAGCAATAATTAGAGAGTTGCAAAAGACGTTTGGAACTCTATCTTACAAACGTGTGTTGACTATCATAGAAGCTTATAAACAACAGAAAGCCGGTAACGTTCTCCGATCATATAGCAGAATAAAATTTATAGCTTCTGAAATTTACGAAATCAAAACTTTGATGTCCAATGCATATCGCACCGACAATAGCATCACAGCTAGAAGGATGATCAAGATGATACAGGAAAGCTTGGGTTTTAAAATTAAACCCACAATGCTAAAAGTATTTCGAAAAGAACTTGGAGTAGTTTGTAAGAGCACGAAGTCTAGTCATCTGATTCGCTCTGGAAATAAGGACAAACATCTACAATTTTGTAACCGTATGCTAGAATTGAAGGTGAATAACGTTTTAAAACTACCAAGATTTTCTTTCAACGATAGCATTGTAGGAATCATTTTTGGACTGTATATTCACAGATGAAAGTACGATCCAGCTTGATTCGAATTCTAGGATTTGCTTTGTTCAGCTGCTTAGTTAGAATACTATTCTCTAAACGCTTCAAAAGTTCTAGAATTATTTAAAAGAATTGGCTGCTTCACTCAGATACAGTTGCTAGAAGGAGATCAGTTGCCAAGTACCCGCTCAATTTTCACATATGGGCAAGGATATCATGTAGAGGAACAACATCGATTTGTATGTGGGATGGCAGAGCGAGTTTATTCATTATTTATTATTCATCTTGATCTTTACTAAGCTAATTTTTCAAGTAATAATTTGGATAAATTCAGAATTAAATGGATTCCGCAATCTTTTGTCACAAACTGGCGAAAATTCTACATCCCCTCTGCTAAAAACATATACCATAATCATGCCCAACTTGTGCAATACAATGATCCAAAACATACAAGCAAGTATATCAGAGATCGACTTGCACAATGGAACATTAGATGTATCGATTTGCCTTTAGAGAGTCCAGATCTTAATCCCATCAAGAAGGTTTGACACCAGCTAAAGCATTAGCTACGGAGTGAATGTAAGCCTACGACAAAAGAAGAACTGATGGACGGAATCCGTCACTTCTGGAAAACATTCATGACCGTTGGCCAATGTCGCCGCTACGTTGGTCACATACAGAAAGTCATGAAAACTGTTCAAAGTGTTAATGGTGACCGTTCTCGAGAATAATTTTACACAGTAAAAATCTATAACTAGTATTGTTTTGTTTACACTTTTAATTTGGTTAGTTCATTTAGCAATAAATATTATGTGCCAAGGACATGTTTAGCATACAATTTGATTCCCTTAAACCCTCCCTTCTACCTTTCCACCCATATTTATCGCTTTTTGCCACAGACTCGCTGGTTGCGTAGCGTATTAGACGTTACACGTTTAAAGCAATACGCGCTGGGGGATCTAAGGCTATGATGGTGCGGGGAAATCCAAAATATGGAAAAAAAAACATGAGTCACAGTTTGTCAATATATTTACATCATCGGATAGCTGCTGTGCTCACGAAGACGGCAGTATACTTTATTTTGTTAGATATTTATTGGTATTATAAAATAACTGTTGTACCAGATCGCAAAAAAATTGGACCAATTTTGAGAACAAGTATAATTCAAGAAAAATGAAAAAAACATTGATGAAAAGTAAACTAAAAACAACACTCTTGTCAGTTCATACATAAAAAAGCTCTTGCTCCATTTAAAAACGAGCGTGCGTAGCGATATAGTGAAGTCCGAACTTTCTTTATGCGAACGCGAAAGATAGCTCGCTTACAGCATTGGCAAGTTTCAATAAAACTGACTCCTGTGGAAATTTAGAGTTAATTATAATTAAGGCTTAAGGGACACTGGTTTTTTCGACATCCTAGTCTTCCTTGTATGAAACTACTAAGCATTACAATGTTTAGTTTGCTAAAGTTGAAAAAATCCATGAGAAATACCTCAGCAGCAAAAAGCAAAAATAGGTCACAAGACCAAGTTTGAGATGAAATGAGACCAAAACTGATGGCGGATACAATTATATTTATAAGCAGTCGATAATGGAGACTGTTATCTGGCATGGGAGAGAAAAGTTGTTGTAGGTAAGAACATAGACTATGACTTTCACTCAAAAAAAGTGATAAAAACTTATTTCTGGAAAAATGATAAATTTATATGCTCTAGATAGCAAATTTGACGCTGATTCCAAATCTATGGTTGAAATTGCAAAACTGGCACTCTGAACAAAATTACGAGCTTGTCATCAGTTGAGTGCTATCTTTTGCAATAATATAGTCGCGATGACGCGACCCCACTGTAGGTGTGGTCCATCCATAACCAAAAGCTCTTTTAAAAGTTTTGTAATGTGTGAAAATCAAAATTGCTTCTGAAAAAAATAAGTGTTATAAAGATCTAGCATCTTAATGAAGCAATTTTTAGGCATATAATTATATACCTAAACCAATTTATATAAAAATTGACGAGAAATTAAACAAGAATAGTGATCTAATAACTAGCCTACATTAAAATGCTTTGATTAGCGCAAATCTGGCTATAATATTTAATCAACCCTTAAGTAATGTTAAAATCTAAGTTAACTTAGTAACGCAGGAGATGTTTTACTGAAAGAAGTTTTGATCTCATCTTTAAAAGCTGAAATTATCAGCGATACCATTAAACGATTCTTGTTCTTTTTGATGTAGTTAAGAAACTGAAACTGAAACTGTGAGGAATAGGATATTCGGCGATTACTATCTACTCAATCTCAGAATCTCGAACTTGAGCAATCCGTCCTGATTGCAATCCAAAACTGGTACTATAAACAATTCCCAATTAAAACTGAAGAATATTTTTACATTACCTATACTAGCTAAATAAATAAAAAAGACCTAAGACCGTTAGAATTTTCTATTTATTATCAATTATTTAAGTATTATGTCATTTATCGTTATCTATCAAATTGGATAAAAGACTAAAATAACAGTCGAAAAGTCTCCATACCCATGAAATAAATTTGAATATTTTGTTATCAAACTTTAAAATATCTCTTAGTCCTGACGAATAATGAAGCATATTTCTCATCAAAGAAATTAGCTCTTGGTTAGTAAGTTTGGTAACAATTAGGCTAAATGCCTCCAAGAAGCTTTGGGAAACAATAAGAAGACTAGATAATTTTACATTTAACGACCCACCTACGGCCATGAGATATACGACCAGATATGTCCTCTGGAATTTTTTGAAATTAGGATCTTCATTGGTCCTTCCATTGATACGAGTGTAGTTGTATAATATCCCACATACAACACACAATGCGAAAAAAGCAATAACAAACATATTCGTATATGTATCTAGTAGAAATAAAATCAGAATGAAAAGCTTATGCTTCGTTAAAAAGCAAATCAGTATTAATGCCCCAAATGAGGCAATAGCGCCCGACCACGCCCCCGCCACGTATGTAAGTTGTTCAAACATGCAACTTGCTAGTTTAATGTTCTATTATAGATAAATACGAATCCCACTTGATACTATTTAAATAGCGATGTATTTTTGTTTATCATAATACTGGAGCTTAACAAGTTTTTCTACACCTTCCGCAAAAATTACTGTTGACATTTTCAATACAGCAACATTTAGCATATATTACAAGAGCAATAATCGCATATAATAACCAAATTAATTCAGTATTTCCGACAATAAAAACAACAACCTGCAAAATGAAAATAGACAATCAAATAGAAAAAACCACGTTCATCCGTATTAATTCACAGTGTATGCTAAAATTCATAAAGCCACATAAAAATGTTTTATTATAACAGAAACAAATAATTAAAATCTATATTTAACAATAGTCATCTGAGCAAAAAAGTGAATAAAACATGGAACATTCTAGAAACATACAAAACCGACACAAAATTTGGAAACTGAAATATCAGTACTTGAATCTTATGAAAGGTGTTCAAACACTGTTAGCCCACTCATCACTGACAACACGAGCAACAGTAACTCCAGCAATGAATCCAATAAAACCTTTGAATAACGACCTAAAAAATGGAAAAATTCCTCAACAAACCACATACCCACCGGTTATACATTGTCCATGACTCTTATCTCAATAATTTCACAAAGTCAAAAATAAACTTATTATGTTGATTTGTAAATGAAATATAAATTAAAATTTAGAGACATTGCACTTGACAGAAAAGAATGGAAATCAATCTGAAACAAACCAACCCAATATTAAGGCAGAAATTCTTTGGTAGAGTTACGCTTATTATTACGGACATTAGCATCGAAACCCATCCAAAACTAGATGCTGACTATGCTCAAGCAATTTTATAAACTAACCTCGACTACCTTATTCGTATTTTGAAGATTAAAGTCATTATATAATAGACCAGCTTAAATTGGTTGCTTTACACAATACAAAGTTAAATGAGTGGGAAGGTAAATTAAAGGATAAACTATTTAGTAGGTAAATTATACATCCGCTTAATCTTTTTGATTTTGCCTGTTACTTACTCTACTTAGTAAATATAAATTATTTCAGAAAGATCTAAAATAAATAACACAGGCTAAGATTTTTGTTACGCCTTTATATAATAGGAAAACAGCAAATAATAAAATGGGTAAATAACAAAAATTTTAATTAAATATTAGTTTAGAAATTTACCAATGGTAGGGATTGTTGTAGACAGTATTTATTATCGCGAATCGTGTGTTTATTGGCTGAGGAGCAGGAGGAGCTTGTTGCATGCGGAACATATTCTAAAAATAATATTAGTTCTACAAAAGCATGTATAAATATAAAAACAAAAGAAACTATATTAAAGTATACAAATTAATAGGATTTTTATGTAATAGTGACTTTGGAGCGTAAAATATAGTATTAGGAAAGTCATTGATAATATAGGAAAAAAACTGTACAAAATTTAACTAAGGAACGAGTAGTAAAAGAACAAGTTCTTTAAACGAAAAGGTAATTTTAAAGTACACAAGGTTATCCTAAAAGATGAAGCAGAAATATCTAAAGTAACCAAAGAAACGTGCATAACCGTGACCGCGACGCGTCTGCGTTTTTGCTCATAGCTTATTGGTTGATACAGATCAGGATCTTATCTAATGTTTGTATGTAAATTTGCTTGACACTATAGAAGAAATAATGACGAATCCAGAGAATTAAGCATATTACGTCTTTTTGGTTCTTTGATTAAACGAGAGGAAATGCTGTTTATAGTTGTTTTATCATGGAAGTTTCCACTTTTCACTTATTGTGGGTAACTACTTTTGAACATAAAAGCATCATTTAGATATTTAGGTTAGTTCCATTTTTGAGACTAAGATCAATAAAGGCGACCATTGCTGTGCCCGTTCGTTATTTATCGACAGGACTAAATATTTTATTGACATAACCTAGTCTTTGATATATTTAAGGTGGATGTATTTTAATAAGAAAACATGAGAAGCTAGTTCAAATACCCCTTACTAATAATTTTTCTTACGATAATTTATAGGACTTAGTTGCTAAATAATTTCTATTTTTAAAACAACTTAGTTGCTTTCAATATTTTTTATGCATATTATAACATGATCAAAGTCAACTCATCATTTCAATACTATAGTATTTTTCAAGATCTTTATTGAATTCGTATTTTAAATTAAATGATTAGGAAAATGAGATATATGACGGTTATGCTTATTAATGATCTTGAATCTTCTTGGTTATCTTTTTTGCTGTTTCTAGTGTCATAGCTTCTCGTTCTTCAGGTGAAGCCATAACCTATAAAATTCATTTCATGTTTATAAATCTTGCCCAACAATGAATTCATGCAATTCTTTTTCACAATACTTCACTATAACAAAATACGGGTCTTTGAATAAAGTGATTAACAGTGAAGTCTGAAGTAAATAACTTGCCATTTTTATTTAATTAAAAAACTAAGCTGTAAAACCTTACCTTCTTGCGCAGTTTATCCCAGCCTGATTCACTACTCCACAATCGTTTTATGACGTCTTCCATTTGATTAATAGAGTGATTGAGACCAACTAATACTGGGTTCTCTTCTACTTCATCCCATCCTCGTAGAAGATTTAAAGCACGACCATATTCAGCATTTGTAATAACCTAAACCAAATTTTAAGCAAAAGAATTTTGATTCAGTGTTATAAGGTAATAATAAGCAATGCGTATTTTATAAATAATAATTTATAGGATATGTACAGATCCAATTCTATAAAGTGGATTACATCAATTTATTAGCCAGTATGAGAAATACCATTTCATCAGGCGGATACAGACCTGCTGCCACGTATCGACCTTCAGCGTTCAGAAAATTAAATGTTGCAATAGCATCCTCCTGAAATACACGTATATTTTAGGCACAAAACTAATTTAGGGAAAATACACATATCTCAGTGTATCGCTGTATTAGGATAGTGCAAAGCATCTGGAATCAGCAACGAATCGAATATTAAATAAATCTCCCATACAAATATTACATCTAATAAATGCTTTGATAAAATAGAAAAATAAACGCTATTTGAGTCATATCGTCCAGTGAAAGCTAATTGAATTCTGAGTTCGATCTTACTGCTTAAATATGTGAACTGATTAATTTGTGCCAGTAATGGGAATGTGATGGGTTGATATACTAGTATTAGTGGATCATACAAAGTATGCTTTATCCCAGATTACTATTGGATTATTCTCTATATAAGAGGTTTTATGAGTGTTCAAATAAGAGTTTCATGGGAACGTGTTGGTTACGTAGATATTTCGTTCGATGCAGATGATAAATGTTGAGTATTTTTACTGTTATGTCAAATCATCAGTACTTGTAAGTAAGGACTTCCGTAGTATCATAATAGTAGTTAGAAAAGAATAGAGTACTTATCGTACGTAGAACAAGGAAAAATCAAAACAAAGTAAGCGTGTTATTTAAATATGTAACCTAGGTATATTAAAATGACTATTAATGTTATTATAAAAGAAACGGATATTAAAGCTTATTAATTTCCAAATGTTATTATAGCATAACCTCTGGTTGGTCAATTATTTTTCCATATGTAATTCAGCTGCTCAATTACATTTTAATTACAATAGTAGGCACTTC
Organism: Heterorhabditis bacteriophora; assembly: GCA_964036235.1. Classification (NCBI taxonomy): domain Eukaryota; kingdom Metazoa; phylum Nematoda; class Chromadorea; order Rhabditida; family Heterorhabditidae; genus Heterorhabditis; species Heterorhabditis bacteriophora. The sequence continues at coordinate 1,326,439 of OZ038425.1, read as the reverse complement.
TTTCAACTCCTTTATTCTTTGTGGCAATAAACTTATCCTATACAAATTGTTTTGTAGGAATAGAAAAAAATGGGAATGTAAACAAAACTAAAAATCTTTTTGCGTTAAATTAGTTTTTTCATTTTCCCTCTTTACTTAATGATCTTACCGTATCCATAATTTCCAGACCAATCCTATGTTTCTTGAGAAATTCTGCTACTTTCCTCCGAACTCTATAAATAATCATTCATAAATTAAACTACTGGAAGTTAGTATCTATGTACCGATGACCTTGAATAAAGAAAAAATAAGAAGATAAATCAATTTTTTTGCTAGCTTACTTGTCTATATGTTTCTTGTCACCAACTCCTAGTACTAAGATATCAATTTTCGGATCAAGTGAGGCAAAAAGTGACAGAGCTTTTGGAGAAATATCATCCGGGGTGTGCACACGCCAAGAAAGTGCAGTCTTCGGAAATAGAGCCACTGGTCCATACCTTCCATGAAAAGAATATAAAGTCACGAAATAAAGCAAATTATAAGTGCGTATGGCAACTTACAAAAATGTGCCATCAATCAGTCTAAATCCATAATAGGACAGTCCTCTGACTCCAATCTGCTTAGATTCTAACATCTCAGTAGATAATAAACTGACACGACTACGTTGCGTCATATCAGACGAACCGAGAGGATTTATGTGGAAACCATCAAGAACCCCTGCAACAAATTCTAAATATATTCAATACATAGGAACTATACAATGTTCAAAAAGCTTACCATCATCCCTCTCTTTCATTAGTTTCTTGCACGTCCATATCGACCTTGGATTGATCACACTATTCCAACCCCGAAACCAGGGAGCTTTTGGGAATAAGTGCATCTCTGTTAGATAGTATACAGATAGAAAATTCTCCTCATATATAATACATATAGATATATAGATAAAAAGTATAGATATGGTAAAAGAACTAAACTCTGGACACTCGCAAAATCTTTAATCCAATATTTGATATATTTCTAAACTAATCTAAGAAATAGAATATCTGTACAGCTACTTTATGCCATCATCCTTTGCCTGTAAATCGTAGAATAAAAATCTCGAAATTACGAACAAGTGGAAATAATTAGCAAAATATGAAATCTTCCTTGTATTAATTCGAACAATAATATATTCTAGAAGCTATGAATATTTCTTTGAAAATTGAGATAGATCATATTTATACAAAGTACGGTATTAATTATTTATATATGTCATGTTTAAAGTAAGTTTATTCACTATAAGTCAATCAACTAGTTAACAGTTTGTTTTCGTCCTCTTCCAAATCTTTTTGAGTATCGTTAAAGTTTGCTGGTGGTGTTACATAACCCGAATTAGTGGCTGATAAGCAATGAGTAGAACCAGCCTAAAACAAAATATTAAAAAAAACAAATAAGAAATTTTAAAAAATTTAAAAAGAAAAACTAAATTTTCAAACCTGTTGCCAGCTAGGTAATGTAGTTACCGCTGGTGTTACTATAGGAGCAAAGTTATTATGACTCAATAACAAACTTTTTATAGTCGAAATACCAGCCTAAAAACCCAAAAATTACGAACATACTATTTTTCCACAGCAGAAAAAGCTTTTAAAAATAGATGATTCTGGTAACTAGGAAATATCAACTATATATTTATCACACTAATTAAGCAGTTTCAAGTGATCATATTTGTATCGAACGTGTTTTTAAATGGAAAGGTATGATGGAAAAAAATCTGTCCTTCTCGACGTTTTATAATACAGTTTTATACGTTTAAACTACGTAAATAACTAATAGCATTACTAACACACCTCAACCCTGCTTAAATCTGTATCTCTGCTACTAATGCTCAACAGTGCTCGACTAATCTCTTGCTGTTGTGTTGCTAATGTTTGCGTAGTCTGGGAAACACTATCCATCACGAACTTTATTGAATTTTGTAGTTCATTTACTTGAGCCTGCAACAAAACAAGAAAATAGCTATTACGATATAGTTGTTCATAGATCAATAACTTGGAACATGCGCTAAATACAGTAGATAAGAATCATAGCGTACAAACCTGTAACTGGCGGACTTCTTCGGTACTTGGGTCAGGAATATCAAAGAATTTCGGAAGAATAAAAGAACGAACAAAGCAATAGCCAGCATATGACAAGCTACCAATAACTAGTGCAGATTTTGCGATGACAAACAGTCTTAAAAATTTTTGCTCAGTGTTTAGTAATGTTTCTTTGTTAAAAGAAAATACCCGTTTTGCTCCTTCATTGAAGTACCAATATATCCTGGATGTGTCACATTCACAGAAGATGCTAATGCCTCCAGCGGGATTGAGGCTCTTGCTTCTGCGATTTCAGGTTCTGTTACACCTTAAATTAGACTAGTATTTTCCTAATTACCATAAAATACCTCTATTCATAATCAAATAAATATACAAGTGACGTCGATAAGAAAACTTCTATCACTAAATTTAAAAACCATCTCTGACCACAACCAACTGACCTTTTCCCAACAAAAATTGTTTTTGTTCCTCAAACGACGTTTCACGAACCTTTGGTGTTAACATAAAATTTCGTGCAGCCTCCACCATATCAGCTCGGTTTCCACCACTTTCAGTCATGATAGTCTGATGTCTAATAATAAGATCACCATAAATCGAAACATTTCCTTTTGACTAAACGTGTAAATCTCTAATTAAAATTGTGAATGGTCCTAGATCGCTCATACATTTGAAACTCAGATGGTCTAATACATATGCCAAAAATAATAGTGGTCAAACTGCATAGTTCCTAAATACTCCGGGATTTAATTCAAATAAATAGAACATATATTCAAAACAGAAAAGCCACTTAAATATAGCATGGACTGAATCTTTTATTTGCTTTATCGCTTTTCTGTTTATGAGAATATACTTAGTTTAGTATTGAAAAGCACTAAATAAAAAAATAATAGTCAGGCCAAAAAAAATATCTCTATGAAAGAACAGAATGTGAAATTTTTTAAATGAAATCATTGTTATAACATTTATCAATAATGATACACAGCAATAAATACATTATAATAGTTTATTCTACATATTCTTGCAAATAAACAGATGTAGCAAAAGTATGGCTGTACGATACCTATTTATTGTTAAATAAAAATTTTACCTAACCATAACACTACGCAAAACATCGAGATTTTTGTACAAAGCCCTTGCAAACTCGCTGGCATCACGTTTGCTCTATAAAAGAACTTGAGGAGTTATCAGAAAGATCTTAATGTTATTAGTAAAATAAAATAACATACCTTTTGACTTGATATTACTGCTCCCAGTTTTGACGAAGCTACATTGTACCCAATTCCGAATCCATCATTTACAACAGGGCCAAACCCTAAAATAAATCTATTAATATAGACATGAAATCAGGAATGCATATAAACAAGATTATATTAAAACATAATTTGCTAAAATTAGATATTGTATTAGCTGGTTACCTTGAGTAATAAAGTTTTCATAAAAACAACGTTAAGTGTAAAATTGAACTAACCACCAAAAATTATAGTTTCAGTAGATAGTGTACTAGTAGACAACACAAAGTGATTCATACGAATATATCCAGGATCCTGTAATGCAAAACTTTTACCCAGAAGTGATTCATTTAAAAATAAAAGACTAACAAACCTTAAATATATTAGGAAGAGACTTTCCTTGCCGCTCAGCTGTAATTTTCAAACCAAGAAGATGACGATCAAAGCCCTGACCTAAATTTTAAAAATATAAATCATAAAAATTTAATTCGACTTCTATCATTAGTGTGAAAGTCCCAATGATAATGAAATTAAATAGGTATGGACGAAAAATGTAACAGTCATTATGATGGCGCCGCTACGTCCGATAAGATAAGAGTGGCATACCTAGTAACTAAGTAAAAATAAGAGGAGCATCTGCCCAATAAGTACCTGTATTAAGCAACATATACGAAATACCTTCTTATAAAAAGATAGTGCATAGAAATAGTTTGAGGTAATTAAAGTACGTGAATACTATAAAACATACCCATGGATGCTTCCTTAACCAAAAGTCCATGATTACGAGAACATTCTTCAAGTAAAGATCTAACATCCTTTCTCCCATTGAGAATAGCAAGCGTTGCTTGGCTAGTAGCATTAGTGGCAGATCTTAACTGAGGAAGTATCCATTTATTACATTACAGTATTTATATATCTGAGATAATTTACCTCATACATTCCGTTCTCCCTTTAAGAAATGCAGCAGTTGAACAAGATTCATACGTTGGAACAAACTCTCCATACAGAGAGTAATAAGCCATCTTTAATTAAGGAAAATGTTAGATAGAATTAAGATAAACAAATATTTTAAATAGTCCTTTATAAATAATCTTTGTATATTTAAAAGTACACCCTTAAACGAATGTCTTGATAAAGGTTTCTGCTTGGTAGTAAAGCATTTTTCAAAACAATAGTAGCTTCTAGTATTTATATAGAACTGTTGTAGAAAAAATCGTTCAAAAATTATTATTAATTTCTTGACCTAGTTCAGAAATGTAGAAAATTCCTATTAAATACCATATAACAAACAAAATGTAGATAAAATAGTCAAACATACGTAGGGAAAATAATTTTAAATAAACTTCATACACCTATATTCTAAAAAATATAGCATACCTGAATAGCTAGTTGCATAACAGAATCTGGAGATAATTTAGTTTTCTTAATAGTATCCCTTGTCATTCCATTGTATTCAACAGTTGCAAAATCGAGATCATTATTTCGAAACTGGTGAGTTTTTTGTGCTTTTTCAATTTTCGCCATTAATGAATCAGTAAGAATAAACTCTAAAAACAAAGATATAATCGAAAACCCTAAATATTGAAATACTCTTAAAGCATAACTATTATTTAGAAGATAAATTTTGTTGAAAAGCTCACAACTGAACAATTTTTCAAACCAGTAAATCACCATACAACATGATATCTTCAACTAACCTAATTCACGAATATTTAAATCACCACCATCTTTGAGATGGGAATCAGGAGTAACAAAGTGGTGCTTGTTTGTATCTCTAAAGAAGATACTGTAGTCTCCAAGAGGTAAATGTTGTATATAACTATGACAAGGGAACAAAATATAATCATATATATATAGCATTATATTACATAATTATACTGCATTTCATTAGTTATAACAAGCCTGTATGACTCCTCCATAAGTCGAAGTACTGCAACTCCATCTCCCCAAGAATGCTCAAAGTTGATAGTTGCCTGCCCATTACCTAAAAATAGCTTAACTTTATAAAAAAAACCAATACGGCAAAATATCTATAAATCTATGCCATTTAGAGAACTAACCATCAACAATAAGTTGGAAACATTTGTCAAACCATCGGTTACGTGCATCGTCTCCAATTAAAAGGGAATGCACCAATCTAAATAAGTTCATCACAATCTCTTAAAATAGTATTTTAATGTACTTAAATACCAGTAATAATGGATTAATTCAGGCCAACCGTTTATGATCATCTGTCTTTAAATCATCCAAGCAAAGAGCAAAGAGCGCTCCATCAACCAACTTCAGAGTCTCTAAATTTCCAACATTCTCTAACTCGATACGAGCATCTGCCCATGAATCACGATCGAGGGAAGTCAGAGAGCCTTAAAATAACATAACATATTGTCCAAATATAAAGTAAATCTTATTGTGGTGCTTGGTTGGAAAGATCTAATTAAAATTATGCCTTACCAACGCATTTATTTGTTTCTTGAGCAGTTCCACTATTCAGAATCCAAGCTAGGGCAGTATGGATGTCTTCAGCAGGCACGATGTTCCCTTTAAAAGCATATAATAAAAGATAAAGCACAAATTAATGCATAGCAAAAAAATTGCACTAACCGTGATCATCGAAAATATCAACAGCGTAAAACTTTCCCTTATGAATGACAAGGAAATGTTTTTGGGTAGTATCCTGGAACAAACATCAATAAAAAGTAGTTATTTAATTAATTAAATTTTGTATACGATTTTTCTATATTATTAATATTATAATGTAAATTCTAAATCACAACAAGTACTTGATAAAGTATATCCTTCTCCTTTTTAGGAATTCTAGTACCATTAAAAAGCGACTTATATTGACTCATATCGAGGGGAAACGCCTTGAAAGCTACTGCTCCAAACCAAGACAAACTGGGTGGAAGAGTTCTAAATATTGTGTATATCATCAATATGTTTAGTTGAATATAGTTTAAAATCCTACCAAAATACCATAAATCAATTCTATTTGAGAAAATGTGAGACTTACTTGCAAACCTTGCGGAACAAATTAGTATCACTTTTCTTAGAATCCATGTGGAACACCTCTGGTTCAAGAATATTTGAATCCAGAGATTTTTTGAATCTAGCGTATGAGATAGCGAAATTGCAAGCTCGCAAAAGCTTAATAGTTTAAATTATAATTAATGAATACAGTCAGAGAAACGCACTTATTACTTACTTGATGGTTAAACTTTGAATCAGGATCAGGTGCATACATCATAAAGGGATTGTAGTTCACAGGACATGGTACCCTCGCACGGAGATACATATCAAACCATGGTTCAGAGATGTAACTGGTGTCATAATGCTTTTTATCATACTCAATTAACGCATTTTGTAACTCTGAAAACATACTCAATATTAACAGTATCATATTAAATACTCTAAAAATCTTAAAGAAAATGAGAAAAGTACTTTCCTAGTCCTTCAGTTCTTTCAAATTCTCTTGTAAGTTTCTCCGTACGAACATAATCTTCGGAAGAAAGTACGACCTTAGCAGAAGCCAGATACCTATAAATTTACGATTGTAAGCAATGAACTAGTAAATCTAATTATAAAGTGGAAGGAATAAATTATTTTAATTACAAACCTATTACAAGTGTCGGACAGTTTTGGAATGGGAAGACGACGTAAACTCTTCTGGAAGTGGTATGATGGAATTTCACTTCGTTGCAGGAACTGGTATTCATCACCAGTTAGAGAATGTTTCCTATAAAATGGTCATCTATAAAACTGAAAACCTGTGTTCTGATTCTATCAAAAAATAAATAAAGTGAAAAGAACAATGATAAAAAGACGGACAAAAATGCATTTCAAAAAATATAATCTGCAAAACTATAACTACAGTTTCATAAAAAATGTTAACAAATACTCTCTCAATCTTATTGAAGATACTTAAGGGTGCACATCCATAAATCAATTATAAGTCCAAATAGCCGAATGAATCATGAGTCGTAAGCCTTCTCGTCCGATGACCTTAGATTGTTAAATAAATATATACTAATAATCCTGTGAGAATTCCGTTCTTGCTCTTAACAATAAATCGAAAAGTAAGGGATAGATCAAAAATTTTATTGCGATCTTTTTGAATTTGATGGAAGACAACTGAAATTATCGGAGATAAACAGTCAAATAGACTACCACTCAGCCCTAAAAGATATCTCAAGCTGCCGATGACATTCACGATAATATTCTGGAAGATGTCGTCCATCTAGATGACTTTAGGACAAGAATCAATTACGTGTTACCTTAATATCAAACTGCGTACACATCTGGACCAACAAGTCAAGTCTTGAGAATCTTTTCAATTTGAAGGGAAAACTGAAACAGCGCACTCAGCAAACAAGTTGGATTGAACAATACGCCAAATAATATGCTTAAGGCTTTAATCTGAAATCTCCCGAAATAACCTGTATTACAAGTCTTAATATGCAGAAAAGCTTACATTTTTTTTTGAAAACATCGCGGCAGATGACGAGAGAACCTTCCCACTCCTAACAATGCTCGAAACATTCTGGAATGCAATAAACATTAGAATAATTAAATAGTACAAATAAGTAGTCAACCAATTAAATAAAGAGAACAAAGACTATTAAATCATTACGAATAAAGAGCATTAATTGCAAAAACAACTCATGAAAGCACGATTAACTTCTTTAATATTTATTTAACGATTATTTGCATGTTATTGCACTGGGTTTATGTTAAGTAATACTAAATTTCGTATATGACTTCTAAATAAGTATTTATGGTTAAATGGTATTTAACTATTTTAATCGCTTTACTAAAATATAAGTGGTTCTATTAATTTTAAAAACTGTTGTGATTGATAAATTAACGTAATTTTTAACTTCTGCAAAAAAAATAATAAGCAAGCTTAATCAATAGCCTGACAAAGATATTCATACTAACCAGAAGGTTCAAAACCTTGTAACAAGTATTAGATACAAACAGAATGAAGCCCATAAACACGAAAAATCGGGACTTTGTAGCGTAGATACTAGTCGTATGCTGACAAACACCAAACTACACTAGGGCCTATAATATGAACTTGCATTGTTGTACTTTGTTTAGATACGATCTATTAATTCATTTAGTTTCTTCAAATTCATCTAGTATTTTGTGTATTCTGCTAAATAATTATAACTATTTAAACCGCGAGTTGTTGTTAAGTAATATTACTGTTATTATGCAGTTTGTAATTATACGAATTTTACTCAAATGAGAAATACCAACAGTCGCTCTGTTCCTATATAGGAAAACAATAAACATTATATTTTTGTCTCTCAGAATAAAAAAGTTAACGTTTAATATTAATGTTGCTCTGTATCCACCGTTTAGCTGAATTGAAAGGGATTTGTCTGATTGCTAAGCGGTATACTTATGTTAGCGATATGTGACGTTGTTGACATCCTCTTTGTTTGTTGCGCAATTCCTCTTAAGTTAATCCATTTGAAGTGATGGTGATAAAAGGTATATGACCTGTATGCTGAAGAAATAGTGATAATCAACTTAATAACACTATTTTAAAATAATTTTAAGGATATTTAGTATAAAATATCTTTTATGCTTTATAATAATTCGAAAAATTATAAGTACAAGTTTAGTTACACAACGTCTTTACTTAAGCGTATAAAAGATTTTTTTTTAATTTAATTAATTCAACAAGTGAAATTGGTTTCTGGCTTTCCTATTGAACCTAATTGTTTCTTCTCTTATTTGACTTGTTCTGACCTGTATCTAAGTTCTTTTTTTTCCTTTTGCCGCTTCTTTCATTCCATATACAACAGTTGCCCAATAGCATATTATCAGAGTCGGATTCCAAAGCAGAATAATAATTAGTCCTCTGCGGGATAGCTATGGTCATACCGATAAGATACAATGGTCGTAGATGTTAAAACAAGGCGACACAAGTTTTTTTCTATATGACTTATAATGACATACAATCATTAACTATTTTTACTAAGAAAACTTGATTATAACGAAGAAAAACTACAACGACTTTTTACACGGTAAAAAAAATCTGTAAACTTCTTCAGTGGTTTACACATATTTCTGTTAATTTATCTTACCATCAATGTATATTGCGTCATAACGATAATTGAGGAATGACAAAAATTGGCATCAATTTGATTCCTCATATTACATACTGGCCTTTTTACATAATAGGAATATGCTATTGCAAAGTAGGTTTGGCTCAGGGACAATCTGTAGAACAGAATAAATGTTTTAACATATCTCAGTTTATTCTTTGACCAACTACTATTATTGCGTTCTTCAAAGTTTTCTTAGTCTTTTATGTCTTTTCTATATGAAACTTAGATTAATTCAAAGTATTCGTCATAAAAAATAATATGTGACTAAACGATAAAAACGAAATAAAACCACATAAAACACCATGTATATACAGGACCAGAAAGCTTATATTTAATCCTATGAAAGACATTGTGAGATCGGCACAAAGAATTTGAACTAATGATTAAGCTTTAAATAATATAAGAATTCGAGATAAATTAGTAAATATTGGTTTTGAATACATATTAATTAAAGAAAGACTTAATAATCAGATGTATAAAGGTTGTCAGATTATTTACTTACTAAAATGAGGTGAGGGATAGATTGGACTGTTATATTGAGATTCATATTCAAATTGTGATAGATCGGAAAAATGAGAAATAATTTGTACAGAATCGTCTTCTTTGTTTTCTTCAGCCAAAATACTTGATAAAAAAGTAATATACCTAGAAAGAGTATACAGAAATTTGTATATTTTTTATTTCTTTTGTTAAGCGGATGTTTTAAAAATATAAAATGAACAGATATGCAATAACAAATGAAAATTAGGAAGTTCATTATTCTTTACTATTTTAATTATTCAGGACTTAAAGAAATTTAAAAAAAAACTAACCCTTGGGCCACTCGAAGTGTTTCAATCTTTGTCATTTTCGGTTCATCTGGAAGTTGAGGCAGTAAAGTACGAAGATGTTCCAAAGCATCATTTAAGTTATTCATTCGTCTTCTCTCTCGAGCATTAGCCTAAGAAAGAAATACTATGTTAAAATATATAAATAAATAGAAACAGACTTTAGCTTATAATATAGTCTTAATTCTACGTTTTAAAGAGTTTGCGATTAAATGGTTTGCTTTCAAACTAGTTTGAAAGACCAATCATGGAATACCACACTTTTTCAATATGATGCGACTTTATATTTAATCATATTTCAAAAATTGCTGAAAGTTCAGTGATATATTTTATCTCTGGACAACCGCTAATATAATAACGTATCGCAATAAATCTTATTGTCTTATGATTAATATTATGAATTTTGTTACACTACACGTCATCAAATATTCTAATTTTAAAAATAAAGATTATTCTAATTTAATAGTTCTTACATTTAACATTCTAAATGAAAAACTTGTTCTCTAAAAAGTGTCAAAACATATGATAGAGTACGAAACGATCTATTTAACATCTCTGACAATGTGAAGTAAACTAACGCTTTCACGATATTAATTAAAACGAGAAATACAAAAGGCTTCAAACAGAAAATATTATTTGTAAAATAACTAGATAAAAACAAAATGAGCTAATAAAGAAAATACTATAGGAAACAAAGAAAAATCGTATACTCTAACATACCTTATCTCTTCTTATGATCTTTGCCCTTTCTATTGTAGCTGGGCTTCGTTTTCGACAACGGTATTTCCGTTTTTCACGTCTCACCTATAAATTTTTACTAGAGCTTAAATAATCTAAAGTATCTGAATAGATCTAATCAACAGTTGTAAGCTAAAAAAAAAGGTAACCTTTGAAGGTTGTTCAATCTCTATCGAATTAAATGAGGGTGATCCTAATAGGGTTGTTAGTCCTCGTCTTGACTAAACAAAAATAATTTAAAAATTTTATCTTCTATTTCGTAAGCCAAGCAAGTGGGTAGCTACTAAAATAAGTTAAATATTGTCATAAATGCATATTGAGTATGATGTAATAGATTTTAAAAAACACAGTTAGTCTTACTTATAATTACCTGGTAGTCACTATCCACACAGGATTGAACTTGAAAAGCCATAGGATATGAAGGCGATTGCATTGGCGTGTTCATTGCTACTGGATGAGATAATATCAAGGATTAATCCATGAGACACCCTACAGTGGGCGGAGTTTCTATAAGAAGGCAGAGTCACGGCAGGTCATCGGTCAGCGGGAAACAGCGCTTTAATTGGATTAGCAAGATTACCGTAGACAAGAGCCAACAAATGTTACAGTATCCCGTTGCGCAAGAACGTTGATGGGGTCATATTAAATATTTACTTTATTAATCAAACTAGTCTAAACAAATCATGGTAATCTTTATCTAGCAAGAATACATTTTTAAAAGAATGTATTAGTAACGTTAAGTACTCCTTTTTAAACTACCCTGTCATGATTTCCAAAAAATTATTTATACTTGAGATATTAGTTGAAAATTCCTTCAAGCTAATATATTTACTGATGCATTGTTACTATTACTCCATTCTTCGCCTCTCTTCCTGTTTCCGTTGAAGACATCTAATTTTTAATTCTTCCTACTTTCGCTATTTAACACAGCATATTATGCTATAAGTATATCTCCACTGTTTTGCTTTTCTTCATTCTTTCTATATTCTCGTCATCTTCTACCAGCTGTCCCCCATTCCCTCCTCAATAAATAGATTCATCGATGAGTCGCAGTTTGATTTACATTGCCCGATTAGCACATCGCGCCCCATTGAGCAGAGTAGTAAGAAATAGTAAATGCTTGAATTGGAAAGAGAAATATCCAATAGTGGAAAGTAGACAACAAAAATTAAAGCCTACCAATTGTCACAATTATTGAGATATTAACTGTTTCATACTTTCCCAAGTAATATCACACTGAAGTACGTTTAGAATTGTTTTAAATATTCGCAAAATTTAGGATGAGTAATTCCACTTTTTTGTAATGGATTTAGTTTCTGTCTTGTGCAAAGAAAACCAATGTCTCAGAATCCATCATTCTATTAGACAGCTAATACTGCTAATCTCTGCCACATCCCACCTGTCTATCGTCCAGTAATTCTACCCTTTTTAATCAATTGAGTTATGCAATACCTCTGTCAGTTGGGTAAAGGTAAATTGTATTCAATTATGTATACAAATGGAATTCTGAACAATTTCTGAGCAAATTCCGGTTGTCATTTTTCGTTGATGTTTCTTATTAATACATAATCAAGTTCATAGTCTACTACATACAATAATTTAGTTTATACATATAATAATAATAACCATCATTTTCAAGTTGTTTAAAACCAGGTATAAAAAACATATATTACTCATGTATATTTTCTGTGGGAAAATTATTGTCTATTGTGACAATACATGATAGGATTTTAATACGCTTTTATATCCATAGAATAGTTATATTTAGCCTATTCATAAAAATACTAAGAATCGTTTCCTAAAAACTATCTATAGATATGAAAGCACTTTCCACACAACCCTGTTCATCATAGGGTTTTTTCAAATCTGGCTGTTTGCGTTCACATTTAGTCGAATGTTAGATTATAACTTTATCTTCTTTAGACATCTTTATATTGCTACTTTAAAAGTGGTGAGTTTGAAAATATTCACTATAAACAACATAACATAATAGTAACGCTTATCCATTTGTATGATACCTTTAATTATTCCCATTTGACCATCTGTATAGTATTCCACACAGAACAAAAGCCACCGTAACATGATTACTTATTCCTATTATTGTGCTACTATGGCTAAATTACATTTTATTCATATTTCATCTCTCTTGTTTCCTTTATTTAATACAATTCCGTAGAACAACCAACCATAGTCATAAACCATAACTAAAGACTCATTGGTAAAGATGTATGAAACTTATAGAGAATATTTCTCTTACTAGGTTTTCAGAGACCAAGATGTGATATATTCAATAGGCAATATAGATTAAACCATCTCTTAAATGTTCGCCATCAATGTATTATCAGCTGAAACAGAACTACCTATAGACACTCGAGCATAACATATTACTACTGTTCATTCTCTTACGGTTTACCAGGAGATATTTCGTGACTAACTAGTCTAGCTAGAGATACTTTATCATATGATCATCCATATTACTTTCCCAATGTACTTTGATACCTTCAACAGTATGCTTAAAACTTCTTTGCAGACACAGAAAACCATCTTTTTTGTCCCACTAATTACATAACCTAATACCAGTTTATAATAGATATCAAAGTACATATTAGATTTACTGAATTTATAGTACATAAACAACGATGAATAATAGCTAATTTATATACAAAAAGACATAGTATATCTCTCATATAACATTAGTGAAAAGTAAAAAAAAGCGTCGATGATAACCATAAACCATGACATTCTTCAACGATAGAATGAATATTCAGAACTAGAAGACAAGAATAGTATCAACTGAGCACAAACAATCTTCATTAGATAGTTATTTTATCTTCATCGACCAAGTAATTAAGGGCTCTTATTAAAAAACTTAATACCTATAACAACGAGATGTGAGACGGTTGCATATACGAAAGAATTTTGCGAAAAACCGAATAAATCATCTCAATGACAACCAGAAAGTACCCCCATATAAAGACACAAATAATGAATAGTTAAATATAAATGTATAGGTGAAAGTTTCTACATAATAAAAAATAACTTTAGAATGCCAAATTATTTTTAAAGGAAGTGATTCATCAAATTCACAAGAGATCGAAGTTAAGAGATATGTAATGAAAGCTATAGAAGTTACTACTTTGACAGAGTGGGTCAAAGTTCAGCACACCAATAAACGAGATTATAATCTCAAAAATCAGCCTTGTATTGAACGTTTGTATTTACAGAGTGTACAGAAGTCGAGAAAGATCTTAGTTGGACCTAGAAAGTGGTAACAATTATATCAGTTTAAATTATATTACCTTAAAAATAAATTTCACACACTTGTTCACTATTTTTAATTAGACAAGCACTACTTTCGGACCAGTCTTCAGGTGCCTCTGTATCTTTTCCTGTGTAGATAAGAACATCAAAAGAACACGCCTCTTCAAGCAATGGTAAAAACGTGACAGAAGCCGTGATTTGACTATAATCAAGACATAACCACAATAAAGTCCAAAAAATGAATTGCCATTTATCTCTAAAAATCTTGAATAATTTTCAATGATACTAAGATATACCGTATGACATCAGACATTTCCTGCCTAATCTTCTTCTCGTCCTTCTGTCTCGTGGAGTTTTGCCTTAGCATTTAAACATTATTATTAGTAAACCATAACATTAAGTACAAAAGTACACCTACATCATGAAAAAAACTACAGGTTCATGATATCTTAGTACTAACCCTTCTTCGTCTAAATCTTCTGTCTGGATGTCAAACTGCCATCGCTCTACTACATCTTTGCTCTTGACCTCAGATATTACAACGACTAGTCGTTTCAATTTTTTTTTACTCAGCCAAACTGAACGACGTTAAAATAAAATACTATAAGAACTCTAAAAACACTTAAATTGAACATTAATTAAAAAATGTGGATCAAACATATAGTTTATTAGCTGTATCCTAATAAAAACTACTTTCAAAATGCAAGGCAAAAAATGGTATAAAAATTTGACTAACATTCCACCTGTTTTAAGAGAGGTTCCAAAAACTGCTGAAGTTTCACATCATTCGTAACCAAAAGCGTCAGTCCATACTTCTTTTGACGCTTGAAAGTATCACCAGGATACAAACCTCTTTGATACAGAATACTATTAATGCCATAGTCTAAAAATATAATAAATTAATTCTATAAAACACAAAAGTGATAGAATATCTCATTGTCTGGAATAAAACAAACAGTTCAGTTTTTGCATTCACAAGCCAGAATCATCTGTAAGTAAAACAAATCCAAAAGTTATTTTACACCACTGGCCCTATTCACAAATGTGGGTGGGAAAATAATTTTTTATAAAAAGTATACGAACATCACTCAGTTTAGTATTAGTACTATCTAAGAATAAGCAAATAACCATCATTAGCCATACTTACGAAAAAACTCTTGTACAAGTTGAGCAGAACCTCTTAACGATATGGCACTTCTAGTCTTTGTATCAGTCATATCTAGTTTTGAAATTTTTTAAAGAAAAAGTACCTGTAACAGAAAAATTACTGCCAATTACTAGTTAAAAATTCATCTAGGATTAATCGCAACACAGCCATTCACCGTTAAAGAAAAGACCACTATCAAAACACATCCTACATAACTGTTAATTACAATGGCTTACCCCAGATGTTATTGAATGTTTTAATTCAAAAAAACGTATTTTCGCGCTTTTCTTTCCATTTAAGACCACTAAACAAAAAATATAAAATACACCTATAAGCCGTTTTTATCCCTACATTGATTTATCGCCACATATGTACTGTTTAATTCTTTTGATTGGAATACGATTAATTTTGGTAATATTTTTTTAAACATATTACAGGCAAACTATTTTACAATAATATAACTCGGTATTATTTTAATTTCTAAAGATCCGTGCGATTTTAGATTATTTCTAATTTTTATATATTGAAATTACCATTTATATTGTTTATTATAATGCGTATTTTATTCGGAGTAATTGTTTAGCTATCTCCTTGCATTGTTATTTTTTTGTAGCTTTAATGACGGAAGAAGAAAACTTGTCATTAGCAGTTGCTGTGTATGGGTTTCGGTCTTCTACTAAGTGTATTGAAGCAGCTGGGTTATCTTATGAGTGCGGAATAATTCGTGATAAGCTAATTCGAGGAGAATGCACACTTCCTATATTTAAGCTTGGTGCCTACGACAGTGAATTGACGAAAGAATTTATTCGGGATGAGGTATATTTAATTTTAGAGTATATGTAAAGATTTTAGTGCGTATTTTTACTAGATTTTTCCATTAAGTATATATTTATTATTATCTAGGATGCGGATGATCGTTCTAAATGGTTCGATGTAGATGATGCTAAGTATGAGAGATATTTGATGAAGTTGGATCCCAATGATACTAAGAATCAAGATCACTATAAAGTACTCGGACTATCGAAGCTGCGATGGAAAGCTACAATGGGCGAAATTAGGACTTGCTGTCTGTTTGTTATTACATTAAGAAATTTTAAAGTTTGGTACTAGTTTATAAATATCTTAATGTTCTTTTTTTAGATAGAGCCAAAGTTTTAAAACACCATCCTGATAAGAAGAAGCACAGAGGTGAAGTTCTTCCTGCTGGTGAAGACTATTTTACATGTATTACCAAGGTTTGAAACTCGGGAAATTTCTATAAAAATTTTGTTAGTGTAATTTTACAGTTGGTAACAAATTAGAATGTTTCAGCCTTATCAAGCAAAAATGTCAATGTCTTCGAAGCTTGACATACAGAAAACAACACGTATATGGTAATCTGTGAACACATGATAGTATACAATATATTTTATTGACGCAGTTACAAGTGTAACTATCTTAATAAACAGTGTTAGTACTATTACTAAATGTAATTCAGTTTATTTCAGGCATATGAACAAATCGGAATGTCGGAGGCCAAACGTCAGGCATTTGACTCAATCGATTCGAAATTCTCAGATATTATTCCCAATGAAAAATCTATAAACAGAGATAATTTCTTCAGCGAACTTGGAGGAATTTTTGATCTAAATTCTAGGTTTTATATATTTGTTCTATTTGGATATTTTTTTTCTATTTGGATATATCCTTTTATACTATATTGTTTTATTTTAGGTGGTCAACTCGTCAGCCTGTTCCTGGTCTTGGTAACTTAACGACAAGCCGTGATGCAGTAGAGAATTTTTATAACTTTTGGTTCGATTTCTCGTCCTGGCGTGAATTCTCATACTTAGATGAAGAGGATAAGGAGAGAGGTGAAGATCGGTATGAAAGAAGAGAAATGGAAAAAATTAACAAGGCATGTTTGAATTTTGCGGCATAGATTTCTTATTTTTATTTACTACCTTTTAACTCTAAGTTTTAGACTTGAACAAAATTTTTTATTTTCCCCTTAAGTACTTTTGAAAGTTACTAAACAATATAATAAAACTTGTTTATTATGTCGTATATCTATCTGTACTAAGTTGATGTTTCTAGTTTAAGGTCCCCTAGTTTTTTCTCTATAGACAGGATGAGTATTTTCAAAGCATTATAACTTTCTTCAAGCTTGACAAAATTAATGATTTTAGAATGTTTATGAACGTTTATTTCTTGACTATTCGACCTCACTGCTCTAATTAGCATATGTAAAAAGAAGGAAGTGGAGTTATCGGTTTTGTGGAGATGGTTTCTATGTTTTTTTACAAAGACTTAGACGTATTCATCTTGGTTTTCTACTGTAGTAATGGAAAGTAGCTTTTGTTGTTATCATAAAAACTTCACATGATATTTTATGCTCTCAATTTTTCTCGTCTCTAAACTGTACATGTTCTTTTTTCTGTAAGTTGCCTTCTTCTCGACTGCAGATCTTTCTATCCATCAAGTTTCGTTTTTATATACAATTTTCCAATTAAAATCTTATCCCTCCATGTTAAATATAATGCTTAGATCACTTAAATTATTGTTTCTAGTCATGTTCAGGATTCTGTCCCGCTTTAAGTAATTAGCATTAGGCAATTAAAGTATTTTCCAATTATTAGAGTAGTAGAAAATTGAGATCAATCTGTATGAGAAAAGTAGATTTCAATCGATAATTTCGTCTTCCACTTATTACGTATGCTAATTAGGTTAACGTGGTTAAAAAGTAAAAAAAAACTTTAGTAAGCATTTTAAAATTATAATTTTGAAAACTGAAGAAGGACAGTATTTTTAAGCTTTCATTTTTGTTAACTTCTATATTAATACGCTAAGTTTAGGCGGAACGTGAGCGTCGTCGAAAGGAAGAGGCAAAAAGAATTCGTAGGTTAGTTGAGATGGCGTACGCCAAAGATCCCAGGATTGCACAATTCAAGAAGAATGATCAAGAAGTGGGGTTTAATTATAGAGTACATGTCAATATCTTTTGAAAAAATTCACTGACTATTAGCACGAAAGCTTAATATGCTTATAAGCTCTTATTTTCAGGCCAAAGAAAAGGCAAAAGAGGAAAAACAAAGAAAACAGAGAGAGAAATTAGAAGCCATTGAGAAAGAGAAAAGAGAGAGGGAAGCTGAGGAGAAAAAAAAGAAAGAAGAAGAAGAACAGCGCGTTAAAGAAGAGAAAGTTTGTTTTATTATTTAACTCCTTAAATTGTTTTGAAATGATATTAACCTTTATAAATAGCTCCTTTAATACTGCTGAGTTCTGTTCAAGGATCGTGAAAAGAAAGAAAAGGAAGTGGCTAAGAAGGCAGCGGCTAGACAGAGAAAGCGATTTAAGAAGTTGGCAGAGGAAGCAGGACATTGGACGGATCAAGCGGTGGAAAAATTGGAAGAAATGGAAAGAGTTGAGAGAGTAAGTATCTAAAAGATTTGATTGTTAGAAAATGCTTATTCTTTCATACACATTTATTAGTTGTGCCTCTCGATGTCGACGAATGAGATGTCTGAACTGTGTGATAGGATTGAGAAACTGATGAATAATGAGGAGATACGTTCTATGA
Organism: Heterorhabditis bacteriophora; assembly: GCA_964036235.1. Lineage (NCBI taxonomy): Eukaryota > Metazoa > Nematoda > Chromadorea > Rhabditida > Heterorhabditidae > Heterorhabditis > Heterorhabditis bacteriophora. The sequence continues at coordinate 1,307,505 of OZ038425.1, read as the reverse complement.
TCAAAGATGCTGAGGTCAGACTAGCTACTACTATGATTATTCAAATAACCGTCTATCTCCTATATATATATATATACATAAAGTTCGTCGCAATTATAATTTAGATATCTCATAAGGCATCTAGTACTAAATGTGAAATGAAATTAGAAGACAGAGGAAAAGAAAATGATAAGTCAACTGTTATATGGACCAATGAGGAGAACCGACTGTTAATTAAGGTCAGATCATATATTTTATATGAACTACTTTCATACTAATTTTAGACATAATGTTAAGTGTTTTAAGGCATGGAATACATATCCCTCTGGAACAGTTGATCGGTGGATTTTGATTTCTGATTATATTAATGAACATCGAAAAGACAAATCAACACCACCTAAGAATGAGAAACAAGTTATCAAACAGGTTAGATATAATTTCCACGATTATAACTAGTAATACAAGAATTCTTTTCAGAGCAAAGCTGTTCAAGTTATGGCCGTTAAACTACCAACTTACAATCAGACAGATGTTAATTTACCTGATGATGATGTATGGACTCCTTCCGAGCAAAAGATGCTTGAACAAGCTATAAGAACGTATCCAGCTGTTGATCCAGATCGCTGGGATAAGGTAGTTAATATTATCTAAAACTTTGAAATATACTACCGTGATATTAATTCTGCACATTTCTTGATGTTTTTTGCATATAATTCACATTTACTACACAGAGATCCAAATAGTAATAATTATATATGAGATGACGTTATACTGTCTGAAGCATAATTACTATTGATAATTGCATTATCTAAAATATGCTTTAGTGCCGTTAACATAATAATTTTACTTGAAAATAAGATCTTATACTAAAGTAAATTTATAAGATTCTTGCGACTCGCTAATCTACTAAATAATAAAATTAGGAGCATTTTCACATAATTTTTATTAACATTTATACATATGTGATCGTCACTAAGTATGATTTTTATGAACTGATGGTTGGGAAACTTACTGTAGCCAGAAACATAACATTTTTCTACTTACTACAACTTTGAAGTATTACTATGCTATATATTTTTACAGAACTGCATTAATTGATTTGTACTTAAATCGAAAGCTTCACTCAGTATGGTTGGTAATTTATAGGGATTCAATATCATATTAGTGATAGCAATTTGGCGTTAAAGAGAAAAAGAAGATACTGAAGATTTCATATTAACTGTAAAAATATTGATTGTTTCATGCGCTATTGATTAGCACCTTAATAGTTTATTTTAGTAAGCCAAACTGCCATTTCCTTTATATGGGTGAAATCCCGATTAACTTATACTTCTAATAATGGTAGTTATGTTGTAATTTTCATGGGTTTAGCTCAACTTTAAGATAAATACTTTATATTGTTATTTACTTTCAATTAATATTTCTATTGATTAACTATTTAGATCTCAACAGATGTCGCTACGAAATCAAAGAAGGCATGTATCCGTCGTTTCAAATATCTGGTTCAAATGGTGAAAAATAAGAAATAGTTTTCATAAACTCATTCTGTGATGTCTACTCTCATATACAGCAATAGCTCGATTCATAATCATTTTATGCATTAATTCATACTTTATTATATAATTTCTTTTAGTAGCAGTTTCCATTATAGTTAGATTTTTGATTTCTCGTATTAATTCATATGATTTAGTTTCCCATGAAATCTTACTAGCTGGATTTAGTATTTGAAATGTTTTTATTCATAAGAAAGAATAGGTTCATACAATTATATGAAGTTACAGTCGTTATTACTGGGTTTGATCTACCACCCACTTCTCCGATTACTTAATTCTTCAATTTCCAGTTGATTTGTTGTTTTATTGACAAGATCTATCATACATAGAAAACGATTTTCTGAGGTTGCTCGATGATATCCTGTTGATAATTGTTGATAATTGTTCTCGCAGTTGTTGTGTTATTTCAATGAATGTAAGTGAAACACATGGAAAAAGGGATAGATAGTGCTAAGGTTGAGATTTAATTCGTATGATCGAAATGCTTATTCCACGTTATCGATGACATTCCACGCTCAGAACAGGTTATGACGGCTAGTTAGTCTGAAAATATCGATTTTGTACATTATGGTGAAACCTAGTTAGGAGTGCTCTTCTTTATTACCATTTTAGGTTCTTAGTAGTTTATCTGCTATACTTTTGATTCAGTTCAGCTTATTTGTAATAATTAAGGAGTAAAATAACACATTATGGAGAAATTATTCTACCTATATGTTTATTAACACATTTAAAAAAATCAATGGTCAGTTGAAGCTGTGGATATCAAAGTATTTATAAAGCAGTTGTCTAGCTACTTGTATTTCCAGATGTCAGTTCGAGTGCGCTTTTCGCAAGATCGACCGGGAGTTACATACGTTCCTCCAAATGAAAATGTAGACAGCTTTGTCAAAGATATCCTCGCAAAGCCAATGCCTCCTCTTCATAAGGAAGACAATTTTGAAATGGATCCCTTTACAGCAGCTAGCATTGGAGATGCTAATGTATTACAGGTTATACAGTCAAGGAAATAATAGGAACTAATAATTCCATGAGAACTTCAAAATTTCCAGAATCTTCAAATGAAGAAGTCTTTTAACCCAAATCAAAAGAATTCATCTGATTGGACACCACTGTTGTACGCTGCTTATCTAGGTCACCATGCTGTGTGCTCATTTCTTATTGATGCAGGAGCGAAGGTTCGTGCCAATAATTTATAATTATCATCAAATACAAATATGCAATGCGGTCAGTATTTGAACTAGTGATAATTAGTTAGTATAATCAACATTCCTATGATACCACCATTTACGCGTTAGATATCAAGTTATATTTCCATGTACTAGGTGGATTATAGATATTAAGGCCACTTAAATTTAAGTCAATAAGGACTTTCAAATTTTAAGTGTTACCTATTCTGATAGCGATTTAGTTCAAGCTAGGCTAGTAGTTTAATTAAAGGTTATGGTTCCGTTTTATTGTTCTACAATAAATTGACTAATTATATGGAATAACTATGTTTTGTTGCGGTGAACTTGAAAATAATAATTCGACAGAATCAGATTCCTCCATTTTCTTATAAAATATTCTAAAGAATAGTAAAGTTTTGAAAAAACCTTTAAGATAACGAATTTTATGAGTCTTCTTAATCTCTCTCTTAATAGGTAATTAGTTTATGCTTAATCTTCCATCTTAACACGAAAGTAGCTAGAAATATAATATTGCTCACAGCTATTAAATAATATTTTGTATTTGTATTTTAACGGTTTTATATTACAGCTGGATGATTGTAATCGACGTGGACAAACCGCTTTAATGCTTGCTTCCGCATGCGGAAATTTACAAGTGAGCCGAGAGAGATTAGTAAGGGAAATGACTGATAATTAAGTAATACATTAATTTGTACTCATCTCGAAGTGCTAAATGTTACAATGTTCAGGTGGTAAGACTGCTATTGGAGAGGGGCGCCAGCTGTGATAGGTCGGATGGCTATGATCGGCAAGCATTGCATTACGCGGCTAGTTGCAGTCAAAATGTAGTGAGTAGTCGTATACAAACTAAGTCGTTTTAAGTACAACTTTGAACTTGAAATGATTGGAATAAATTGTGTATTACTCTTTTCTAAGTGGAAAATAATTTTGCTTAGCTATTTATTACACTTTTGAATTGAATATTCAAACTCAAGAAGGATGCATTCAGGTAGTGGATGCCCTGCTTCTTGCAGGAGCTGATCCTAATGCAAAGGATAGTGAAGGAATGACTCCCTTACTTGAGGCTTGTGCTAGCGGACATGAACTCACTGCTATCAGTCTAATAGAAAAGGTTCTTCTAAGTTTGCCATATTACCAATTTTTAGCAGTACTAAACTTTGAAATAGTTTTTCTCTATTATATATCCATTAAATAAGCCAAATAATTAGTGTTCACTTTCAGAACATGGGTAAAAAAGACTTATTCCAAAAATTTTATAACTTTCTTCAAACTTAACAAACATTATTTTAAAACCTTTTTGAAAACTTATCTTCTTGTGATACCCAATGTCGATGTTTTGGAAGACGACACATAATGGAACGATCAAATTCAGCTTATATAATTTTTTTTCTAAATCAAAAGACATTTTCAGGTACTAGCATAGGAAAGGCTAGGATACATGATACTGAATCTACGTAAAAAATACAAAAAAAATAAGTGTCCTTATAAACTCACTAACTTCATTTTCCTCCTTTAACTTGGGCTATCTAGGCTAATGTAGTCAAAAAATCGGAAAAATAAGTTTTTACAAACGTTTAAACTATGGCTTTTTTAAAAGTTCGAAAGCTTAGTTACAAAATTTTTCGAGTGGTAATTTTTTTATCCACATATATTATATAAATGAAAATTCATTTTAAAATGTTTACAGAACATATATCTTTCTTTCTTAGAGTGGTGATCCTAGTATTAGGAACTGTCGCGGAGAAGATGGAAGTATGTTAGCTGCAGAGTCACCAAAAATACTACAGTTGATAAAGGAAAAGAAACAGGATCAATTCCTGAGGGGAATCATGATTGGTTAGTTAAAATACATTGAATTGTTATGGTATTTAATACTTGGTCTCGGTTACATTAGAATAAAACTACTCTTTTAGAAGTTTAAGTTCTAACGATAATTTCAGAACATTCAAGGCACACTCGGCAGCCCCGCACATTAGCGGAATTATTAGATGCAATGAATCTCAGCAGACTGGCGGCTAGATTCGAAGCAGAAAATATCGATCTAAAGCTTTTTTTCGATCTTAATGAAAAGATACGCTTATGTAATATTGTAGATTTATTGCATTCTAAAGTACTGGAGAACACCATCACCGATTTTATACAATACTTTCATAAGTCTGGTTTCCAATAGTGCTATTGGAATTAAAGTTTATGAGGATCAAATTTATAGGTTGTTATCTCGTAAGCATATAAGGTATCTAAATCACCCTAATGTTAGAAATCTTGTTTAAAATTTGGACTAAAATTGAATATTTGTATGAAATATAAGCTTACTCATAGCTAGACCGAATTCTAAGGAGCGAACATCTGGAATATTCGAATTAATGTTGTTTTAGGATTTTGAAGAAATGGGAATCGCTTACGGTCCGAAGAAACGGATGTTGACTGTTATCGATCGATACTGCAAGACAGGAGTGCTTTCAATGGAGACTTTTGATACAACAAATCTTGATAACATTGCCGCTCCTTCTCAATATCAAGCGGTTAGACATTACTATTAGTTACATTGTCCTAAATAATAAGATATTAATACCAAAGTATTTAAAAATCTAGTTAAAGTACTAGTCAAGAGATTCTATATCTAACATATTCTTGTCAGTTAGCTTTTATGGGATAAATGTGATGTTCTTTATTTATCACTAACAAATGCAAGTTGCAGACAACATCTGATGATATCATTATTCGAGACTTATTAACCACCGTCCGACACGTGAGAGATGTGAATGAAAGCAATAAGCAACTAGCTATGGATGCTCTCGACGCTATTCGGCAAAATTTCAATATCGAATTGTAAGAGGGAAAAATGAGTGAGTTAAAAAATATATAATTACATTACATTTTCTCTGTAGGATCCGGTCTCTCTTGACGGCGATCATTGAGGGCGCTGAGAAGATAACTACTCGTGTAGCTAGACACGATGTCTAACGAATGTACGATTGATATACTACTTAGATATGTTGACCAAGATGAACAATGGGAGATCTATGTAAGTGCGTAGTTAATAGAATAGACAACAAGCATATATATGAGATTTTGTTTTCAAATTATATTTTCATGTTTCGTCTCAGGATGTACAATTTGAAATATTATAGATGTTTGTTCTATATACATAATTAAAATATTTTTATAGTATCATTGCTTCTACTCTAAAATATTATGATTGTAGTATATCTCTGTTGATTATATGGATTTTAATATAGAAGATAAACTGCTATAATCGTGACAAAAGTGGTCTAAAATAAATAAGAAAACAAGTTTTACTTCATACATTTTAAATAGATTAATAGTTATCGTGGTTTAAGGCGACATTAATCCTCTCAATACGTTATTATCACTATTTCCTTTATGTAATAACCCCAAAGGTCAGCCGTGCCCACAGGGCAGGAGGGATCATGAACGTTTTTGTGCAGGGAGTAAGGTGTAGGAGCTGCTGATTGGCCCTTTGATAGAGCTCAAGAGTCATCGTATTGTTTTGTTATTGCCTTAATAAAAACTTATACTCTCTCTTTCTTAATTATAATCCACTGAGCCATCGTAGTGATTATGGCTCCCTTCCACCTAAAACGAAATGGGCCTACACAACAGTGTTCAATGATTTTTCTAAATTACTAACTGAATTGAATGAGATCGTAAATGAATTGTCAGGTGACAAGTAGATAATTTAACTATTGACTATTTTTAAATTAGAAAGTGGTCATTACATAATTTAGTTTGTTGTTCTTTATTGGTTTTTAATAAGTCTACATGGATGAAACATGGGAACACTATTGAACTAATATCTGGAAACTTAGTCGTACACATCTAAGTCCTCTAGAACTTTATCAATGTGTTCCACTGCTGATAAACCGAGACTTTCCCAAGTTTGATCATTAAGTACCTGCAAAATCACTGTATGATTGCTTAAAAGTAAAGCCTAATCCCTCTTCTTACGGAATATTTATTAGTCTCCTAGGTTTCTATTAATAGATACAAATATAGTAGGAAATATTTTAAATATTGCTAAATTATCGTTAAGAAGTAAAATAAGCGGTAATATGCGTTGGCCGATTTCAAGCAACTAGGTACTTTAAAAAATATATACCTTAATGTGATCTTGAAGTAAGTCTTTATCTGTCTGTGCTTCACTGTCTTTAAGAAAGTCTGAGTAATCATCAATGAAACGCATTTGATGACGGATAACTTCCCATCTATTAGTACGAAAAATAAACATTATTCCTTTGTTTAAGCTTTGCAAATTTAACTGTGATATTTTATTATACAATTCCGTTCTTAACTTACGTAGATCCAGAGTACTTATCTCCACTAGAGATTGAACTGAGATCTCTAGGGGATAGTCGTTCTCTCTCAGAATTAGAATTAGACATATATGGACAATAAGGGAATTCAAAGGTTTCTATACTGCCTGAGTCATGTGGTAATTTTCTTGACGATTCTCTCAGTTTTTTGCCTGAACAGATAATATTTAAAAATAGGCTCAGGACAGTATTTTTAACTATTACTACCATCATTATTTTAAATGTATTTATTGCTTTATTATTCACATAAAAATTTCAAATGATTTTTTACTACTATTGTTAATTTAAAATGAGAAAATCTAACATTTCTAGTAATTGGGTGAAATATAGTTTAATAGCATCACCTTGGAACTGCGAAATAAGTGTTTCCATTTGTTTGTGACCTCTTAACAATGCAACCATTCCTGCAGTATGACCAGCTACATTCTCCAGCTTTACATCAGCACCATTCATTAGCTACAGTAAAAAATACTTTTTATGAGTTACTGTATCACAAAACAAGAAATTTTTTGTAGAGGTAATAAAGTAATGGGTTTTTGTTAATCCGAGGTAACAATTATTCTTCAGTTCGCTGTGGTTTACTCTTAATTCGAAGAGTCCCCGCACTTATATATTTTATAAGTAAGTTCTTATCTACTATTAATTTCTCTACGTCTAAAGTACTGAGATGAATGTACAAAATTTATCAACGTAATTTTGTTTTCGAATAGAATATTGTACCAAAGTTTGTGCAGCTTCCAGATGATTATTAATAGCAGCCAGATGTAGGGGTGTGTTACCACGTATGTCCCGAAGAGCTAGCAAATCCCGCCTTTTCTTTCGAGACCAAAAGGAGAGCAGCAGTTGAGTAATCGAAGTCGAGCCAGAAACTAAAAACTAAGTAAATTCACAATTTTATATAATATTTTATAAATTCCTTAAGTCGACAAATTCAACACTATCAAACTTTTAGAATAGTTTTTAGCTATGTTTCTCCGGAAAAGTAACTCAACAACCAAAGAAGGGGAAAATAGAAAACTAAAGTGGAGACAATCATATAGAAAACTTCAGTGTTTTAAAAAAGGGCAAACTAGTAAATGTCAGGACTACAAAGTATATGAATGAGGTGCATTTTAAATTGCGATTTATAAAAGTTGACTTCATAGTTTGTAACACTAGCACTATATCCTAAATGAATATTAGAATCAAGACAAAGTTGGTACATAATTTAGTCATTGAAAAATAGAAATAAAAGCTTAAAAGAGGGTGAGATATATTTCAACTTCTCTAGAAAGGACTACTTTAGAAATTGAGGAAATTAATATTCGCCTAGCAAAGAACTTATGGAAAAAGCATTAATTATTTGAATTGTCTATGCCACTTTTAACAACGTCTAAATCTCAAGCAATTGTATTCGCTGCAAATCATGATCGTTCAATTAAAGTATTTTACAAAGAACGGCGGTGTACAGTGACATACAATGGCGCTCAGAATTACTAGTAACAAATTGCGTCGAGGGCACATAAGTGCACTAAGTGAACTCTCGATTGTAATTCTCTTCTGAATGATCTACTTTGTATTCTAATTAAAGATTCGGTTTCAGCACGAAATTGCGGTTCCTCCCTTTATAGTTTTCTTAGTTCTATTCAAAGTTGACTTTGATGAGAAAACGAATATCTCAGATTCGCGGAATTATTATAGGGAATATAAGTGGACCACAAAAGGCGTCAATCATCTAGTATTATGGTTACTATTCTATAGTCCATTTGTTCTTGATGAATTGTAGTACTTTTTACTTCCATGCTCTGTTGGGAGTCACCAAAGTAGGGTCCACCAAACGGCAGGATTAGTTTCTGTTGAAGTTTGGGAAAACTAGGACCCAAAAACGAAGGTTTTATTTATTTATTTTGTTACCTATCGCTTCTCTATTGATCCAAGAAGTCCTGTGATGGCCTTGTGGTGTAGGTCATACGAAATCAGGCAAGCAGGGCAGGATCGGTTCCATTCGAGAACCGAAAGGCAACTCCATTTCTTTCTCCTTCTTCTTGCCAAACTCGTCCGATCGAATGCTCCGCAACAATTGTCATCCAAAATAGCTGTTTGTGAGTGAGGAGAGTTGGTTAAACGAGGCGAACAGTTTCAATTAAGAGGTAAAGAAATTCCCTCGCATAAGAAGAGTCTTTCTGTGACGAGTGCAAACGATAGCCTAAGAGCATAGAAACAAAGCAGTTTATTCGTCCAACACACATAGCTTACTTTCGCTGTTTTTATACAAAAATATATAAAAATGCATAAAAAACTAATCATTTACACGACTTGGCAGGTGCTGTCGTGGCCTAGTGGTAGTCGGCGAGGCGTAGGGTGTGGTAGTCGAGGTGTCGATCCCCGCCGGTTCCATTTTGATCTTCTCGTATTGAGTAAATAGCTGATTATTTATTGTGCGTGAGTTCAATCCCGGCTGAGGTACGGAGCAGGCTAAGGTGGGGGTTTCGGCTATTCGTGAAACGAACCGTAGACGACCGAGCCAGCGGTGAGTTTTTCGATGCACTTGGACGGAGAGTTTGAGGACTGCGAGAGATGTAAGTTTATTGGTGAGTTTTTTTCTCTATTTTTCAGGGCTTTCTTGAGCCGGGGCTTTGCCTCAGTGCTCTTTTCCCACCTCCCCTTCGGGAGGAGAATGGGATAATTTTGGACGCTTCTGAAGCGTTCGGCACTTAGGTGCTGAACTGTTTCAGGAGCTCTCTGGCACCAGGGTGCCAAATATTAAAAAGTAAACGGAGGTCGTGCCAAATTTTTTAAAATTCTAAAATAAACTAATCAGGACTATTATATTATGTATAGATAGAATCTTAGCTACCTTTAGGCTAAGGTCTCCAAAATTAGGAAGGATACTACCGCAACCCTTAAAGGGTATAGGGTAGTATTCCCTCCAAAAGACCATATCCTACCTTCCCTTACCGGAAGGTAGTTCTGGTCGTGTCCAGCCACTCGTTGTGAGTGGCTTTCGAAGGGCTTTTGAAGCCCGAAGAAACTTGAAAATTCAAATTTGTATACAGTATTCGGTTTCCGTATCTTACGCGGGTTTGGTTTTCTGTCGAGAGATACGAGACGCAAAGATAAAAAATTGGGCATAGATTCGCCTTTTCATGGTTTTTCAGCGTGACCCGTTAGGGTCAAAAGACACCTGGTTGCCAGAGAGCTCCTGAAACAGTTCAGCACCTAAGTGCCGAACGCTTCAGAAGCGTCCAAAATTACCCCCACTCTCCTCCCTAAGGAGAAGTGGGAAAGAGCACTGAGCCAAAGGCCCGGCTCCAGAGAGCACTGAGGCAATTGCCTCGGCTAATGAGAGCACTGAGCCAAAGTCCCGGCTCCAGAGAGCACTGAGCCAAAGGCCCGGCTCCAGAGAGCACTGAGGCAATTGCCTCGGCTAATGAGAGCCCTGAAAAATAGAGAAAAAAACTCACCAATAAACTTACATCTCTCGCAGGCCTCAAACTCTCCTTCCAAGTACATCGAAAAACTCACCGCTGGGTCGGTCGTCTGCGGTTCGTTACACGAATAGCCGAAACCCCCACCTTAGCCTGCTCCGTACCTCAGCCTGGTTTGCACATGCGCACAATAAATGATTAGCTATTACTCAATACGAGAAGATCCAAATGGAACCGGCGGGGATCGACACCACGACCACCACACCCTACGCCTCGCCGACTACCACTAGGCCACGACAGCACCTGCCAAGTCGTGTAAATGATTAGTTTTTTATGCATTTTTATATATTTTTGTATAAAAACAGCGAAAGTAAGCTATGTGTGTTGGACGAATAAACTGCTTTGTTTCTATGCTCTTAGGCTATCGTTTGCACTCGTCACAGAAAGACTCTTCTTATGCGAGGGAATTTCTTTACCTCTTAATTGAAACTGTTCGCCTCGTTTAACCAACTCTCCTCACTCACAAACAGCTATTTTGGATGACAATTGTTGCGGAGCATTCGATCGGACGAGTTTGGCAAGAAGAAGGAGAAAGAAATGGAGTTGCCTTTCGGTTCTCGAATGGAACCGATCCTGCCCTGCTTGCCTGATTTCGTATGACCTACACCACAAGGCCATCACAGGACTTCTTGGATCAATAGAGAAGCGATAGGTAACAAAATAAATAAATAAAACCTTCGTTTTTGGGTCCTAGTTTTCCCAAACTTCAACAGAAACTAATCCTGCCGTTTGGTGGACCCTACTTTGGTGACTCCCAACAGAGCATGGAAGTAAAAAGTACTACAATTCATCAAGAACAAATGGACTATAGAATAGTAACCATAATACTAGATGATTGACGCCTTTTGTGGTCCACTTATATTCCCTATAATAATTCCGTGAATCTGAGATATTCGTTTTCTCATCAAAGTCAACTTTGAATAGAACTAAGAAAACTATGCAGGGAGGAACCGCAATTTCGTGCTGAAACCGAATCTTTAATTAGAATACAAAGTAGATCATTCAGAAGAGAATTACAATCGATAGTTCACTTAGTGCACTTATGTGCCTTCGACGCAATTTGTTACTAGTAATTCTGAGCGCCACTGTAGGCATACTTAGTGAAAAGCATGAGTTATTAATTTAGGGTTTTAGTGGTAATTAATTCCTAAAGATTCTTTCTTAATATACTGGTAATTCAGAAAATGTCTATCTTCATGTGGAAAATAAAACCCAATACTGGACTTTTCCCTTTTATGCTTCAATAATTAGTGAACTTCTAATGACTGTAATTGCAAACAATATAAAATCGTTTTCATCCTAATTTCTGGTACTAAAATTTAGAAGAGTAAGGAATAAACCATTCTATACTAACAGGAAGCGCAGTGAAAAGCATTGGCTTGGTCATTAGTTTTCCACAGAATGGCGGTGCTTCCAGTGCGATGCAGGATCCATCGAGCTATGTGTTCATGTCTGCACAAGCATGCGATGTGAAGAAGAGACTGGCCTAATAGAAGCATTATTTTTTTATTTTCTTCACTTGTTTAACCTATTGGAGAACTGACTATCAACTACGTTAAAATTGTAGGCAATTAGAGAAATCATTTTTAAATGTACATTTTTAAAGGTAATAATGAATCTTACCTTTGTTGCTGACAGTACCCATTTCACCATGGGCTTTTTCGACAAGATACCGAACTGATGCCAGACAACCATACTGAACTGCATACACACAGGGAGTACAACCTAGAATGAATTATTAAGTTATTTAGCTCTTCGACATTTTTTAGAATAAGTCTTAATATGAATCTTTAACTTTGACTTAAGATATAATTTCTAAAAAATTATTAAGAACTATCTCTTGATTAAAACTTTCCACTGGTTTTATTTGTTTGTGCATGGATATAAATTAGCTGTTGGTCAATATACGCACCAAACTCGTCTCTGTAGTTTGCCATCTGATTATCATATTTCGTTGCGATACGAATGTATTCCACGTTTCCTAAAGTCAAATCTGACTAAACCACATATCGATTATTTCAACAAAATACGAAGAACTAAGATAATAAAAAAAGCGGTAAGTTAAACATATCTTGAGCTGCTGCGACATGGAGTGGTAACATGCGGCTATTATTGGGAAGCATGGCAAGAGTTTTTCCGAACTTTTTTAGCAGCCATAGTGCAATATGATTATCTCCCTTAGCCACACATGCCATTAGCACAGATGTACCATTTATGTCCCTACAAATCTAACAGTTGGGACAAATGTTAAGGTTAATAATTTTCATATTTTTTCTAGCCGGTAGTATTAGTTGTTAAAAATATGCTGTAAAAAATCTTACTCTAATACTTGTTATAAATATATCAAACATGCCTATGGAGTGCAATTCGTATTGCATCCCTTAGTGGTCCCGCTAACATCACTTCTACTACATTCATGTCACCTTGAGCAGCAGCTATAAGTACAGGTGTTTCTCCATTACAAGAGGGTTGGCCTTTCAGCGATGGAAACCTCTCTACTAAATATCTGCAATGAACATTTGAAGATAATAATTTACTTTTTTCTGGATAGAATAATTTGACAGAGAAGTATATTTCAAATGTAAATAGAGAAAAGTTATAGATTAACGAAAGGGAAGAAGAGGGAAGGAGAGAGGAAAAGAAGGGAAAAAAAGTAGATTCAAAAAGGGTGGAAAGAGACAGAATACTGCGAATTTAAAAAGCCACTAAAACCTAGCTCTTACATTTTTATTTAGCTTTTAATAACAATAAACAAAGTGCTATGTTTTATATTTAAAAGTTGTTTTTTTAAACCTAATTTAATTTATAATGACTTCTTAGCTGAAGCATATTGTTTTCTAGAATAATAATTTATTTTAAGCTTCTATATTAAATCATATTGTTAAAAATATTTTTTCTAATGCAGTTTGTTCGAAAATATATTTTTCTAATAATGGTTATTTTTTTGAAACCAAACTACACCAGAACCATGCATATATATGTATTTATTTAAATAGAGAGCTTGAATAATGGACTTAATGAAAATAACCTAATGCTAGAAGTAGGTTAACATTTTATTAGCAGAAGGTTTATATGAGTAATGGAGTTTGCTTAAAAGCTTATTTGTTCAACGTGATGAGGGAAAATAGGTAGTGAAAACATGGAATGAAGAAGAGAACTATAGTATCCAAAGACACATATTTTTAAAGAAAATAACAGAAAAATTCTTGTGATATATAGTTGGTCTAATTTTATTGATGTAATTTTAATCATAGCCAAATGCTGTTTATATGAGACTACTCCAAACATGAGCTTTGAATTTCCGAATAATAACGATAACAAGGAAAATATGTTGCTACATGAACTATTTCATTTTCTTGAAATCATATGACGTTTGCTGTACCGACTGAGAGTTCATTAGAGTTAAAGAGTGAATTTAATTTACACTAATTTCTAGTAAATTCATCTTACACTAGCAATGAGTTAATGTAATTTTAAACTAAAATGATCTTTAGAAGGCTTACATAGTCGTAGAATTTATTTGCGCTAGAAACAGTATGCGCAAGATTTCAAGAGAATATAGACAAGAATTTCAAAATTTACATCTCACTTAATTATTGTGAAATCACTCGTCTTGACTGCATAATGCAGAATAGTCTGTCCGAACTGATCTTTAATTAATAACGCTGTAGTGGAGTACTTGCATAAACAAGCCAAATGTTTCTTTCGAACTGCTTCGAACACATCTAAGCACTGATGATCAGCAACACATCTGATATGAAATAACGAAATATATCAAGTACGAAGCGTCCATAACAATAAAAAATGTAGACTTAAAATTAAACATCTTGTGGGAAACTATGCAGATCCCTCTAAATAGTCTCACCTAAATTGTACCACCTCACTCACTATCTCCACCTACCCATCAGATTCCGTCATAATTCGCCGCTTCCGGAAGGTAGTGCGAGCGTGACTCCACCCCTTACCTAATAGCCTCCAAAAACCAGTGTGCCGAAAAAACTGGGTCAGGAAAGTAAATAAGCGATCATCTCACATACTAAAATTCCACAGATCTAGTTCTTGATCACATGACTATTCAAGCGACTATGAATCATTAAAATCACACTCAGCTAGGGAGCGAACAGCAATGCTATAACTTAGTTGTTACTTTATTTAACAAAACAGTACAAATTTAAAATATGCATAAGATTTACTTACTTTTAGGATAAACAAGTATTAAATTTGATAACAAAGCGAACAAGATAACAAAAAACAACAAAAATCCTACGTATTTAATACTAATTTTATAGAAAATACGTTATATTATAGGTTAAATATAAGTGTTAGTTTTAACCAATAGGGTCCAGTCGTAAAATAATTCACTACTTCGCCTTCAGTGTCTTCATCTTCACTACCCATTCTTTGCGACTTTTTCGGAAGAGATTAAGGTCACATCTTAACATTGCAAATCTCCAAAATTTTGATGAATTCTGAAATATGAAATTAAGAATAATTAGATTTATATACATTAGATGATGCAACTTATGAATAGATTGTTGTAACCATTAGTAACTAAAATTTAGTGCAATCAGGGTTTTTACCCTTAATACAGAACTAGTGAACATTTCGAACTAGCTGTGATTCTTGAAACCTGTTGATTGCACTTCACTTCTGAGAAAAAACGAATACACTGCCTATGTAAACATGCGATATCACACCGTCTTACAGCTAAGAAAACAGGAACGAACTGTTCGATTTTATTAAAAGTTGAAATAATGAAAGACAATACTCACATGTATTGGTAGAAGATTCTTTAAGAGTTCTTGTTGTCTTTGAACATTAAACAGCGAACAATCCCATACTGATTCGAAAACATGACTACCATACATATCAGAAATAAGTGTTTCCCAATGACCCTAAACCAGTTCAGGTAAAATGCGTCTATTAACAGATTAGGAATTTAAGATCTGATTTTATATAGAAGCATATAATAATTACTAGGAAATATTCTTCAATACTGAATTTATTTTGAAGCTAATAACGTTCTCAGACTTTTTCTATACATTTTAATGATTTGCAGATTTTAGCAAGAATGGATCTTTATTAATATTACTATTACTATTATTATTATTATTATTATTATTACTATTATTATTATTATTATTACTATTATTATTATTATTATTACTATTATTATTATTATTATTATTATTATTATTATTATTATTATTATTATTATTATTATTATTATTATTATTATTATTATTATTATTACTATCATTATTATTATTATTATTATTACTATTATTATAATTATTATAATTACTATTATTATTAGAATATTACATGATTCCTAGTTTCGACCGTAGATTTGCTACTATCATACATCAACTACTAACTCAATTATGCTCTTTATTTCTAATAAACAGGAAATTTAATTTAATGAATAATTCACAATAATCCTACCTCAAAAGCATCTATTAATTTGAATTTAACAGTGTCTGCTAGAGTTCGACTTTCAAATGCCGCTTGTAATACGTGTGATCCACAGCGATTCTTTGCCTTAAAAGAAACTAAACAAAGATATAAGCAATAATAATGAATTAGCATCAAACAACGGGGAACTCTTACAAAAATGAAAATCGATGACTATTTTATAATGATAACATAACATAAATTATCTACCGACCAAACGCAAAACATCTTGTGGAGTTAAAGCTTCAAGACAAGCAGATAACGTCTTCAACTTTGTGAATGAAAAAAGAGCCTCAAGGATTAAACCTCCCTAAACAATGATTATATATACCTATACAGAAAAAATTGAGATTGAAAAAATTTCAAGAAAAAGAAACCTGCAATTGACACTTTTCTACGTCAAAGTGTTTTCCATCATAAGAATTGAGAGTTATGACATTGATTAAAAATTCCGTTTTAGTCGAAACCTGAAAAGCTTCTAAATTTCAATTCATAATAAAAAGAATAACTTTTTTTAAATAGAAACGATTATAATTACTTATTTTATTTGCTCTGAAATGATGTCGGAGTTCTTTAATAACAGGTTCTTGAAGATC
The DNA here is from genome assembly GCA_964036235.1 of Heterorhabditis bacteriophora. Lineage (NCBI taxonomy): Eukaryota > Metazoa > Nematoda > Chromadorea > Rhabditida > Heterorhabditidae > Heterorhabditis > Heterorhabditis bacteriophora. Next base: position 1,290,935 of record OZ038425.1, on the reverse strand, counting down.
CACTTCTTCACTTATATCTCTATTTTGCAAAGATCCTATGCAGCGTATAAGAGCTACCACTACTCCTGACCTATTAGCGGATAAGAGCTGACGAATTAAAGGTTTTATTGTGTGGCATACTTCACTGGCCTGAAAAGTGTTTTAATTCAGAAAATCAATCAAAAAAAAGGTATAACATATATCACACTTACCAACTCAAAAGACTTTATACTTGAAATAAGTCGTTGCAAAGGAAAGTTGGCCGATGGATGAAAGGCGATATCGGATATCTAAATACAAATTTCAAAAGTATATAAAAGAATTTTCTAGCTAATATATTAACGGTATAATTCAAGGAAATTCCAGTAGTAAGGCTATAAAGTATAAATTAAAGAAAACAAGAAAGACTAACAGAGCCACTAGCAACAGCTTTCCATAATAAACGTCGTGATTCTTCACTGCATGATGCGACAACTTTTTCCCATATACGTGAACTATTTTTCCCCCGCCAACCTACATGAATATGCTCACCTAAATTGTAGTGTTCATAACATTTATACAATAATTTACGGTCCATATTTCTTTATGAACACAATAAGAAGTGATTAAACCATTTATGTACAAAAAGAGGCTCAAACTTACTAACCATCTTTCCCAGTATTTTCCAAAGCAGTTTTAACAAACATAGAAGACTTTCCAGCGTTAACTATTTTATCTGCTTCAATCACATCTTGAACCACCAAAGAGCAATGAGCATTCTCAAAAAATTCTATAATATAAATATAAAACAATAAACATGAATGATTGCTAACAAACATGCTAGTGAATCGAGACTGGTTTATCAGTAACATATGCATGAGATCCAAAATTTCTGACCTCCAGTTACTTTGAAATCGAGAGATAGAGCAGCTATTCTGTCGAATAGTCGCATTAATTCGTTTTTTTTATCGATCAATAACGATGAAACATCCAATTTATTATCCAGTTTAGTTCCCTAGATAATTCAGTTAAATAATATGAAGTTAAGATTAGATACAGATTCAGACAAGCCTATATACCTTTGGAGGTAGTCCACATAATACACGAGCCAAACATCGTATAAGAAAAGCTGCGTGTTGGTTACATACTGCATCCTTCCAATTATCACAAACTAGTCCAACTATCTTATTTATTAACTGGAAACGTACATTCTATTAATATTAATCAAAATAATGGTATAAAAAGCCAGTAAAGAAATATAAAAATACCTAAATTCATCATATAATTACGTTAATGGTTAAAGTGGCATCGCACTGAATAGAGACGGTACTATGCTTATATAGAATAACAATGGTAAAACATTTTTTTTAAATATTTCTGCAGCATGTTGTTTTGAAAATAGAATATTGTACTTAGGAGAATTTGAGTGAATGATGGTCTGTTTTCATAGTTATCCCTCATAAAACTAACTCGCTTACTCAATAATTAACTTTTATAGTTATGATACAAATAAATGAATAGCTTGAATCCAAATTTAATTCAACAATTTATATTCCTCTAGGGCAACATCATAATATAAACTTTCGTTGAAAAAATGAAAGTGATAATAACCAATACTTTAATAGAAGTGTTAAAGAAAATAATAAGATTTATTACAATTATGATTTGTTACTTTTTTCTTGCATACCTCAATTTGATCATCATTTTTGATAGGTGCCATTGCATATACGAGTTTCTCCATAGTACGTGATGAACAACCCGTAAACATAAGATCCGTAAGATGTCTGTGTTTTAAACGGCATAAAGCAGAAAGGAACAACTGTGCCCCATATGAACTACTTCCTGAAAGAGTAAAAATTACAATGTTTGATAAAATATAACCACTTCAAATAAAAATAGAATATGTAAAAATAAGTCCCGTAGATATATTGTAGCTGATAATATTGTAGATAAACTTTCTGGTTACAAAAACGAATATGTGAAAAGGAATAACATAAAATATAAATAATTACCAAAAATACTTTCTATTATGATGCAAGATTCTTTAAATGATAAAAGAGTAGCCTCCTCGCCAACACATTCCAAAATGCATTTGTCCAAAACAAAATCTTCTGAAATTTGCCTTTAAAAAAAGCTAAACTTATATGCTAATCTATTAGCAAAACATTAACTAACCCAATTTCCCCTCACTTTGTAGCAAGCTATCAATATTTCGGAGATAGGTAACAATCTCGGTGGGAAAAGTACTCCTCCCTGTTTGAGCATCACTAAGAGTATTTTCCAGTACATCCATTCCACCACCTCCTCCGACATAGCCATATGCCTATATCAATTATATTAAACGTAACTTTAACACGTAAAATGGTTGAATTCAAAAAAAAAACTCTAAATGTACCACATAATACGGAATATATGAGAATTCGATAACCAAATATATCTTATGATTAAATTTGCTTCACTAATTCACCTAGTTGTTTGATAAAATTTAAAAATAACATTATTAAAAAAAACAACCATAGCTTCCATAAGTATCTCATTATAAACAGCTAAAATCTACTTCATATGCATACAACAAGTTTGCTCTAAATACAAATTACAATAATGTACATTTTGCCCATTTATGTCAAATAAGCCAAATAAGACTAGTTCCAATGAATTATGGCATATTATAACTAATATTTATACAATTTGTTCTATTAAATTTGTTCATGACGTTTCGTTATTTCATATCAGATGTGTTGCTGATCATCAGTGCTTAGATGTGTTCGAAGCAGTTCGAAAGAAACATTTGGCTTGTTTATGCAAGTACTCCACTACAGCGTTATTAATTAAAGATCAGTTCGGACAGACTATTCTGCATTATGCAGTCAAGACGAGTGATTTCACAATAATTAAGTGAGATGTAAATTTTGAAATTCTTGTCTATATTCTCTTGAAATCTTGCGCATACTGTTTCTAGCGCAAATAAATTCTACGACTATGTAAGCCTTCTAAAGATCATTTTAGTTTAAAATTACATTAACTCATTGCTAGTGTAAGATGAATTTACTAGAAATTAGTGTAAATTAAATTCACTCTTTAACTCTAATGAACTCTCAGTCGGTACAGCAAACGTCATATGATTTCAAGAAAATGAAATAGTTCATTATTCTCATTAGTAAGAGCCAATTTCTAAGCAAATGCTAACTCTGCTGAAGTCGTCGTTCCCATACGTCTTTCTTGTCTGCCCTCCTTTATACATTTTCCGTTGAGATTCCCACTCCACTGTTCGTTCTTCACAATTATTGAAACTTTGACATTCATTCTTCAATCCCTGCTCAGCATTATTTACTGCATTTGCACCTTGAGTATTTGTTGGTTCAACATTCTTTCGTTTCCTAGTCATCTAAAATATTAAAATGCATAAGACCTGTTGTAGTATATATGAAAAAAAACAAATAATAGTGCATTAGAACACTTACACCCTACAATTTTAAAAAAAAACGCAATAATTTATTAAAATAGAAACAATTTGACACATAAGACGATGTTTAGGAGATTATGTACGATATGTTTTAGCAAGTACCAAGCAACGAGAGACGTTGTAGGCGCACTTTGCTAATAAGCATGCACTTGTATACATCTCGTACCGGCAGGATCGAAAATGACAACATATTATGGTAGTACGGATGATTTCCTCTATCGACTCCCAAAACTAAAACCCCAAAAATTCGCCTATAAAATCATATTCTGGGATGCCTATCTACGCAATAACGCAGTTTCAGGAAGATGGGAATTTTCGTTAAGGACATCACCGAACTTAGCGAATAAATATACGAACGATCTACTTACATTCTCAATCGGTATCTATCAATGCTAAACAGTTCAGAGCGCGACGGACTTACAGGATAACGGGTCCGAACACAAAAATTATCGAATTGCAGAACATCGGACGTATCAGACCCGTTTATGGTAACGATTAAAGTCGTAGTGAATGAGAGGGCAAAAGATGACTATTGAAAAGAGCCCGAACTAGATTACCAACAAGGCTATATATGTAGACTACCACAATATTGTGGGACGAATACATTTCAAAAATTCTAAAAAAAAATTCAAAAAGGAGTAGAAAACTATAGCTCAGTCGTATACCTCCTGAAGGCAAATAACTATGTACACACCTATTAGATAAAGACAAAAGGCAATGGAACATATTAGTGAACGTGACGAACATTGGTGCCACATTAAAATTCTAGCGATAGTCCTGTTGATAAAATAAAATGAATTCACAGATAAAAATATATTTGATATGAAACTGTGGAATTTCTAGAAGAATCTACTAATGAAACCGCAGTTTGATTCTAATAAACACCATCATACGGTAGTTTCGAGTTGCGGCTGCATCAAAGATCATTGTTGGATGTAGAACTTATAGCAGCCATTGAGCGTGAAGGATTTGTCGCACAATAGCATCAACAGAGTTCAGAGTATCGAACACTTCTTCTTCTTGCGAGGTTTGTCACGATTCCGTTCACGATGCTAAATTACTAATATTGGCATATTATTTACTGAGAGAAATGTGAAAACTACAATAAATTGAAAAAAAAAAATTTATAATGGAATAACGTTATTAATAAATAATCAACATCTACCTTTCTGATTTCTCTAACCAGTGTATAAAATGCATCATCAACACCCATTCTTGTTTTCGCTGAAGTATCAACCATAGGGATACCTAAATATAACGATTATTTAATATAGATATGAATAAGAGAGCTTATTAACACATTTTAAACAATGTACCATATGCTCTAGCAGCATCGGCTACAGTTCGTCCATCAACGGCACGTTGGGCTAGATCGCACTTATTTCCAACTAGTACCATTGGAACCTGAGAACGCAACTGTCATAAACATAAAATTATTAAAAATAAATATTAAATGTAAGAAATCAGCTTAATAAATACTGTGAAAACATACGTCGTCACTATCTTTTACTCTCCTTATTTGCTCACGATAATTAGCAACATTTTCGAACGACTTCGATTCATTGACAGCAAAAACCAGCAAGAAGCCTTCCCCTGAAATCTAAACTAATAACAACGTTAATTTAAAATTTCTCTAATTAATCAAGAAGGAAAATCAAATGCTTGTTATACCATAAACAAGATATGTTGTTCTTGTGGTAACTTAACTAGTCACAACATTCGCATATCATTGAAAAAATGTAGTCATGATTAATATGATCTCAGTCACATACGATAGTTAAATGATCGAAAACTAGCAAAAAAAATTCATAATAGTGACTATAGTATTACAAATTACTTGGCATATAATCACATCAAACCTTTCACAGCTAAGTTTACCTGTCCTCATGTACTGATCTCTCATTGCAGAATATTCTTCTTGACCAGCAGTATCGAGAATATCAAGTAGACACGTTTCGCCATCTATCACAACCTAAACAAAAACAATACACATAATATATTAAAATAAACCTAGTCTACATTTTAAAAGCAGTATAATTTTGGATACTATAAGTGAACCAATTAGATTTTTAAAAAACAATATGTAGCTACCGTAGAACAAGAAAAATTACCACAAGACAATTTTTTAGCAACCATAGTATTCACTGCAATATTCTTTTTAGAAAAGCCACCAACTTGCTTCCGATAACTATCCTCTATGGTGGGATCATATTCTTCGACAAAATGGTTTTGTATTAGTTGAATAGTCAATGCAGATTTTCCAACACCACCATCACCCACAACAACGAGTTTGTACTCAGTCATCACCCAAACCTGAAGATGTACTAATGTCTCATTTTAAACACATTATCGTTGGAGAAAAGGGTATTCGAAACAATTAGCCATTAAGTAGCATACTTTTTTTGATATATATATATATATATATAACAATTCGTAGCAAAACTCAAAATAAAATACTGCCATTAATGCTCATCTAATTAAGATATGTTCAATTTTACTAAAAGTAATGTAGACTATTGATTAATAAGTCTTAGAGCAATAATATAAGACTATTATTATTTCGTTGAAAATTAAGATAAAATTAATACAATAGTTCCAATAAAAATTTCAAACTTAAATAAGTGAACATAAAACATTATTGCATGACTATGTTTCATGATGGTAGTATTTCCTTCAATCTAAAGATTGGTTCTAATACATAATTTATAATTTATTTAAAAATAAATCTAATGCAGTTGAATTCAAATTTTCACCTTAATCAAGTTTTCATGTTAATTATGCTGTAGTCTACTAAACAGCAGGGTTAACTAAATAATATTTACAAATGACTATTTATTAACGTCGGGATACGCATAAAAATACGTAGAGTAATTAAAATAGAACATAATGAAAACAGCACACCAGCCAAAATAATTTACGAACAGTCATAAGTAAATGGCTTGGCCGTTCTAGTCGTTGACCGCTACGCAGCCGCACGCAAATCATACAAGCAAAATAGAGGACAGTTGCGAAATACCTACCCCTGAATATTACCCATCTCTTTTAATATAGAAATTAGCTATTTGTTTTGGCTTTTAGCCCAAAATGTAATTCTATTTTTGTGTGGTTGTACTAACACACGAATCTGTCTCTCATCATTATTGTTAGTTAGTGTTTTAATACAGCATCTTGATTTCTAATTATTGTTCCTTATATTTTAGTTATACTCCGAAATCGATTTCCGCTTACCTTAAAGTCCCTTAGAAATAATTCATTATAGCTATTATTAAATGTCTCATTTGGGCTGGTCTCGACTGCTTACGATTGCTTATTCCGATTCAAGTTGCTATGGTCACTCAAATTTAGGATAAAGGAATCAGTTAGTAAAAAGGTTGAATTGAGTACTCCATAACAACCTTTTACTATGAAGGCTGACCACTGAATTAGGATGATAAGCACGTGATATGCCATTCCTTGGTTTCTAGACTACTAAAATATTTATTGCATCGTTTATTACGTATGGCGTAAAATAGATTCCTATTAAATTTCATAGTTATTAATTAGCATTTGTTAATATTTAAAAACATCAACGTTTATTTTCAGTCCATTGTATAGGCACTTTGCAATGGTTGAGCTATACTGGTTTGTAGTTAATATTTCAAGAAATATTGGATAATTATAATTTCTATTTATTTTGAAATGAGGATTCGTCTATTTTGTCGTACACGGGAAAATGATCTTTTGTATTATGGTAAGAAATAAACATGTCATATTGAACTGCTAGTATATCCGCAACGTATCCACCAAAGTAAAATAGCATTAAATACTTTACCAGCTCTCTTACTTCTCATAGTTTTGTGGAATGAATTTCTATCGTTTCGTTGGGGACGTTATTTTTGGACTATACCTGATAGGAGTAGTACGGAGGAACTCCGTATTTTGCTAATAGCAGATCCACAACTGATTGGATATCAAAATGAACACTATATGGTTGGGCCATTATTACGTTGGGATGCTGATAGGTAGTTTTAGCATGATTTTAATAGATTTTACCTGTTTATATATATATATATATATATTTAGCAAAATTAAGTAGATTTCCAGATATCTTTCTTCTGGCTTTCAACAAGCATTACTCTCTAACCCTGATATTCTTTTTTTCCTCGGCGATCTTTTTGATGAGGGAGTAACAGCTAGTAAGGAAGAGTTTGAATGGACCATTAACAGATTCTACTCTATATTTTCTGATTATGATTATCAAGTGAGAAAATTTTTATTATAGAAGTGCTTATATGAGCGTCCTTGTTTACTTTTGTTATCTGTATAACGCACTGAATTTTAGAGAGTATTTATAAGTGGAGATAATGATGTTGGAGGGGAAGCTGAACCAGTGCAAAAACATCTCGTTGATAGGTTCCATAATAGGTTTAACAATACAATAATTCCTTGGTATCGACTCTTAAAACACATAGCCATATCTGAGGTTTGTGAGGGATATTATGCTTAATGTTGTTAATTCTCGTTTAGTAATACGTACGAAAGTATTTGCATAAAGGTTACTGCGGTTTATTAATTAATCGAAAATTAAGGTAAATGTAATAAGCAAAGATGTGAGGAACATTACATACGTAGAACGTCCGACACTCCGTATACTACTGTCTCACAACCCCTTTCTATCCTATTATGAGAAACTGGTGACTAGTTATAATTTGATTTTTGGATATATAGATTTTCATGAATTTTAGCTGTACATATCAACTTATATAATATTTTAGATTGGCAATATAGAAGCTGATATTATTTTAAGTGCCCATAATCACAAGGTATTTACTCTATTATTTGTAGTCTTTATCAATTTAAATTAGTTTTGAGGTACCAATTTTTACCTATTACTTTTTATCATGTTTTTTTGAGGCATTTTCGTATGTTAGTTCTCGTACTAGTGGAATCCTAGAGTCAACTGATTTATCCGATATGGATCTGCCAGTTAAAAGACTCATTGGTCCTGGAGAATCTCAATTAGAATTTCAATCGCCTACTTGTTCATATAGGTTAGCTTACTTTCCGTCAGGAGATTAACAAAGCACATGCCTTTGATTACTGGAGTTACCTAATTTAGAATGGGAGTGCCTCGAATGGGCTATGGTTTTCTCTCTATCTCGTCATCACCACAATCTGACAAGTTTATAGCTCGTTACTCGGTGTTTTGGTTGCCTTCACGTTTCCATCAGTTCACACTATACATTATCGTGATTTGTATTGGATTTCTTCGTTTATTTTATAGGTTATTTTCTTATTTTCGAATATTATCCTTTCGTCAGTTTCATTTGTATAGAACACCTTTTAGTGTTTAGCTAATCATACCTATTGTGTGTATACCAAGTTTTCTCTGCTATGCTTGATAAATTCTACAGGATTTGCGTGGTGAGTTTTTACCAGAGGTTTCTATGGAATTTGTCAAGCTACCATTACGAAAGTGATTTATATAAGATGCGCTAGATATTGATATTAGTGGCAGTATTATATTATGTGGTGTGTAACAAATTTATTACAGGTAGATGGTCACATAATAAAAAGGAATGTGATTGTTATTGTTCATATATGTAATATCTTCAAATATTTAAATATGAAATATTATGACTTAAACTGGTCGAGATTTCATGTATATTGGAATCAGGTGGCGATTGCTGATCAAAGGGTGGTGCGGATGGATTCGCTTTGTCGTGCTGTGATAGTTAAATTGTTAATTATGGGGATAATACTACAAATATATATAGTACCACTTGGTAATATTCTAGGCTCATATCATTTACTTGCCCACCTGGTGCTGTATGGTATGTAAGATATCTTCCGTAGTGGTCAAAGGATAGCAAGAATCAGTGTTAAATGCACTATGTTGTAATTTGGAAGGTGAATTGTTACTAGTACTGTTTGAAGACGTAGGGTACATTTCAGGAAGCCAGTTTACTGAAATCCATTTAGTGAGAAGTTGATTATTGCTTTGTGTAATATTTTTAAGAAAATGGACCTGCTGCAGAAGCCTTTGGCCATTGGTCTCTGGCGGGTCCTGGCACAATTCCAAAACGTTTCATATACGAAGTCATCTGATAAGGAACCTCTGCCAGCACTTCCTTGGATATCATATACTGTATGTGTTCGTTTTGTGCATCGTATGGAGAACGTATATAGTTACGCATTGGGACGAACTGAATTTTAGTGGGAATTAGTTACTAGTACTGCTACACCATATATTCTTGGTTAACTACAAAGTCACGTTCTTCTAATTTATTTGTTTTAGCTATAGCAATTTATCCAACCTGTACTATATCCCTTTGAGCAGTCCGTCCTCCGTATGTCAGTAAGCGGCCATCAGCATCTAACTCGTTCATATTCTCGAAATCATCGTTGCCGACTCCAATAATAATGATAGATAGAGGAAGCGAAGATGCCTGTGATGTAAACTATCTATCAAACTAAATTTATGGGAAGTTAATGATGTAGTGTAACATACAGATATAATCTCTGATTTCGTTGGAGCCATATCAGAAATAGCGCCGTCGGTAATTATTAGTAGAAGCTGTAAATAAGCTCAAATATGTTCTCAATATTAAGAAGATGATAAGATGTAGCTCGGCCCACATGATATCTAGATCCATCTCTGGATATTCTAGCGGCTTTTTTTGCAGCCTCTTTAATAACTGGCGCAAAATTTGTGGGACCATAAAGCACCACTCGGTCTAAGCTACGGCGATATGCGGCAAGGATACCAGAAAGGCCCACTACCGACGAATCGCGTTCGAAATTCTGGAACAAAATCACAAGATATTTGATAGATAATATAATTAAATAAATAAAATTATTCGAACCAAGTTAAATACAGGAGATACGAAATTTTCAGGAGGAATAATGGCTCCAAACCCAAGCCCGCTGAATATCTTACTGCTACTGTAGTGCTGACAAATTTCTACCACGACTCTAAACAAAGTAGTTTATTACGTGACAAAACAATACGGCTCAAAGTTACCTGATAGCGAGTTCGTATTGGTTAGGTTGATTTGAAGATATGTAGTGAAGAGATTTCGGATAGTGAACTGCACCATTTGAGGCAGTAAAATCAACAGCTACTGTGAAATCCAACTGTGTTCTGACATTAAATGAGTAAGTCCCTACTCTACAAATTGAATACAGTTAAAAACTAGCATGCTTCAGATCTGAAAACTACTCACCCCCCAGCTATAAAATCATAGAACGAATATTCCTTCATTATTTGAATACTGTTGAAGTGCAGCACTCCAGAATTCTTATATCTCTTACCCTTCTTTAATTTCTTCTTTACATTGATTAGCTTAATAATTTCAAATAATATAAGTATTCCAATGTTATTACAATATTAATTCATCACATAGTAGCTTGCAACTCGATGTTGTTAACAACGGTAGTTATACCTGTTATTATTTTGGTTTCCTAAGAGTGCTTAATTTATTATTACTAGAAAGTTGGAGCACCAGTTTCTTTGATATAGAGGTTAGTTTAAAATGTCATTTCGTTTAAGCACTCACATCAAACTCATTCATACCATTTAGCAACTTCCTCTAACTAGTAATTAGAATGTGAAAATTAATGAGTTAAAAACGTTTTTGAACTAGACACAATTCACTCATGAATTATAAGAATTCCTGTAATAGAAGTAAAAATTTCAGGTATTTTTAAAATCTAATTTTTATTAATGGCTAAAAGGCTCACTGGTAATGACGTGATATCCTTGCTTACTAGTTTATTCACAGTTGTTTCGCAACTTCCGATAAAATCGTGACTTAAATTATAGGATTTTTGAGTGATGGATCTAAGAACTACGAGTGGTATGAAACTTGAAGTTATTTTTTTTACAGAGTGATCTTATAAAATGGAATAGTGATATTGCACGTAAATGAAGAATTGAAACTAACCCCCCACTTCGATCATAATCCCAGCATTCTATGAATATAGGTCTGAAAAACAAAATTTATGTAGTTCAATTACTAAGTTGCTACATACATCGAAAAAAATATAATATAATATAATTTATAGTAAAATATAGGCGGAATCAGTGGATTTAGATGCTTTGTATATAAGAATTTACTTAGTAATGAGTTTAACAACTAACTTATCTTTATCCACACAAAGGAGCTTCTGATTAACCTCAAACATTTTCCACTGTGGATTTATGCTGTGATGAATGACTTCAGTACGATATGTTAGTTGACGACTGGAAAGAAAACTGGATTTCTAGATAGGTCTTCCTTTACTATAACTAAAACGCATTAAAAGTAAAAATTTATTTGGTTGATATAAATTTTAAATAGTGCAAAATGTTACGAGTTTTTGGATATGATACTTAGGGTTATCATAGATTGAAAAGAAAAAAAATAGACACCAGTTACGTGAATTCCGTATAGGGTCTTTTACTACTGCCTATGTGGAAAAATTTATATCAACAAACAGTTTCATAAGCTCGATAGATGATTAATAACTATTAAAAATTCAAGTTTCGAAACTACTCAATATTTAATAGTATATATCGGTAGTTATCAATCTCGTCAACTATGGTAGAATACTACCAATTAGTAGCTGTTCCCTGTTGAATCCAATCTTTGATCATGAACTTCAATGCTATATAAATCGATCAATTCGATTATTTATATCTGTCATAATCGCCTCTAATGGAATCAAAGTTTAAGAAATTATAGTAGCACAATTTTTTTCTGACCTGCCATCGTCATTTATTTTATATACATTAAGAAAAGGATCAGACTTTCCCAGAAAGTCTTTCTTATCAAGCTTCGTAGCTTTCAGTGAAAACTGGATAGATTCTTTAGATCCATTATTAATTTCTTCACAAGTAATGCTGATAGTACCACTTTCTCCTTTAAGACCACTGAAAATATTTAATTATAATTAATATTAGACATCCTTCAAAAATTATCAGAATGTTTGAAGACATTATTAAGGTTTTCTCTATCTGTAGTTAGCAAATAAGAATTATATAAGTTTTCATTTAAATCTTAAGACTATACTAGGCAAAGCAATAAATATGTATAAAATTAACGTTAGATTTTTCGTGAATGTCCCAACACTGACGATCTCTGCCAAATCACATTGTATTCTACCCAAAAAGTCATGCGACGATAGCTTTTCCGACTCAGAATCAATATCATAGCTGAAAAAATTTTTAGATCAATTTATCATAAAAAGAAAGTGAAAAATACCATTATCTCACATTTCAAATTTAAGAGTTTGTCTTTCTTCAAAGAAATAGTTGATATTAATAGGCGTAGCCCACTCAGGATTAAGAGAATCCTTCAAAATCTCCGTGCGACCATGTTCAACCCAATCAGCTTTTCCTAAAAATATCTCTCAAAAATAATTATAAATACAAAACTACTTAGTACTGCTGAACTAGAAATTCAGAAAAATATAGAGCAATGAAGCTATCATATTTCTTTTTTTACTAAACATTGCTATACTATTTCAGTAGATTCGAATTTTAAAAATAGACCCAACTTACCTGTTAATCTACCAACATATTGAAATACAATGCATACCGGGTCACTTTTTGAAAATACATCTCGATTTTGGAGTCTGCTAAAAATTATGTAGCATTGACAATATAAACATAAGCACAAGTCGTGTTAATCTATGGGGGAATTAAAACGTGATAAAAAACAAGGACTTAATCCTACTCAACATCTCTTTATGACCTATTTTAGAGAATTCGTTACTCTAATCTAACATTGTATTCTTCCTGAATACAACATGTATATGTCAGATGCACATAATTATCTAAATAAATTAGAACATGAAATACCGTGTTGAGGCAATCACTTGAAATTAATAATACTACGTCGCATAACTAAATATATTAACACAATTATACATTTAACTACTTCTTATAATGATTATAGTAGCAAAACTACAAAACTCACCTTGCTTTAATTATAAGAAATAAATCTGAAGACGGGAGATTCTGCCATCCCTTCTCATTGAAACTAATCATCTGACTTTGTGCTGAAGCTTTCACATTTATTGGTTACTCCAAATAAGTATAGTTAGGTTGTATTTAAACATAAATACAGAAAACTGCTTAAAAATCCGTGGATCTCCGTAAAATTACCAGTTTCAGAGTTAAATTTATAAATTGTAAATTTACAAGCCCTGTATCTGTTATTGAACTAAGATAATTAGTGAGATGGAAAATAGTAGTCATTTACAGTAGTAAGAAAATATTAAAAGTTATACAGGCATTCTAAACAGCAGCGTAAACATCAATAATAATTAAGCCAGCATTACCAGACTTATTGATTTCAGCCGCATGTTTTGTCGCAATTGTGAGTAAACGATAGGCTAGTTTTAAAGATCTACTACAGGTGTTTCTCTCTTTATTACATTACATATTATCAGAAATACACTAGAATATTTAACTTCTATCTAGTTGCATATAAATAAATGTGACTATCAAAATTTCTGGCCTGACTTTTAACACAGCGTTCACACCATAAACGCCGGCCGGTAAGAATCCATTACTATTGCACAACCCTAATGGTACGTTGCACCGGCAACCCCCCATATGTGTAGTAATTGTGCCTAAGCGTGACCGAACCTCCCCACTATTACCCCTAACCCGCACTGCTAACCACTCGGCCACAGAACACCCAGCATCTGCTGGTGTTTCAAAAGCATTTCAAACAGTGTAATTTAGGAATGATTAATTGAACCACACTCGACTCAATTTAACTCCTTCCCTACCTGTATAATAACACAAAATCTAAAAAATTTATTTATCTTTTTATGATGAGCATTATCTACAGAAATGTTTGTGCTAGTTAAATGCCCAATTTTACATTACTACTTATAGACAGATAATATCAAAAATTCAAAGAAATAATAATCATACTAACTTATCACAAATTCTGAGCAGTATATTTATCCACTATATTTAGCATCATAAATAACGCTTCACACTTGTATTTGTAGACTTAATAAAAAATACACTATTAACAAAGTAAAAGATAGACTAAACTTGGACAAAAAAGAAGAATACTCAACAACGAGTCACTGTGACGTGCTTTTGCCTAAACCAAGAAGTCGGAAAAGTGAAAGGGTGAGCTCAAGACCGAAAAAGCATGCTGCATTGGCAGGGAACGCTCGTAGCATGACAGGTGTAAAACCCTGAAATGTTAAAAATCGATTGTAGTAGTATTTATAGAGCTAAGGTATATACTGTCATACCTTAAAAAGTGCTTTTGGTCCTTCTTCCCTAAGAACTTCCCTGAGTACTCCTCGAATCCCATCAGGATACTTCCCTTCCGGTGCTGTCTGTAAGCGAGATTTAAGCACATCGGCAGGGATGCACACAGACCTAAAAACACGCAATAGCAGAATGAAATGTCTATAAAGAACTAATGTCGAAAATAGCTCTCACCAATTTGCTATTCCAGCTAAACCTCCAGCAAGTAATGTTGCACCAGGAGATAACGTCCGCTCTTTTCCTTCACCAGAAAATTTCTTTTTCAAATACTCATATACAGACAGATAGGCTGCACTTGCAGGAATATCTAGAATAAAAACGGCATCTGACCTAAGAAATAAACTAGGTGTGTAAAAAACTTATGTAGAAAAAATAAAAACCTCTAAGCAATGTGGCGCCAGTTCCCCTATACAAACTAGCTAGCCCTCCTTGTTTGTATAGCTTCTTTACAACATCAAGTGGTCCATTATAGTAAACACCGGAAGGAGCATGACCCGATGATTGAACCTTAAACGAAATCAGAAGTATTCGTTTAAATCAACCATGCACATGATACATAAGGATTCCAAACATATTAAAAGATATATATGAACTACTTGTTATTACCTGCAATAAACACTTAATCCTTTCACCAGGGACCATGACTGTTGTAGTAAATAAACCCGCTAATGCACCACTATTCATGTTTTGTAAAAATGTCATTTCTTGATCTGAAATACATATATTTCAAACTTAATGAATCAATTAAATTATTATCTACGAAGGTGGCTAACTTTTATTGTAATAAAATCATAACTTCTTTAATAAAGTTTTTAGAGAATATTTCTGTTATGTGTACAGCTAATTCTCTTTAAAGACATCTGAGTAAAAATCTTCAATTTTTTGAGAAATAGTCTATGAAGATTCCCTAGACTCATTAAATCATTAAGTACTAGCAAATCTTGTGCATTTTTAAAATGCTAACCTGGATTTTCTATCTATAGTAGATACTCTAGATCTCATTTCCATCCTTGTTAGAACACATTTATGTCGAAATTATACCAGATAATAAAGTTTTAATGGAAAATTAATTAATTCTAGAAATATAGCTTTCATACTTAAATTATACTTATTACAATTCGAGCAAGTTCATGAAACCTGTGCTATTAAAAACCTTGATAGCTTTATTATAACCCGTATATGACTCTCCTATGCCAAACAACAATTTAGTTAGTAGCTTCATTAATAGTCTCATATATAATACCACCACAGAAATATTAAAATTTAATTTTTGTAAAATATATGGTATGGTATTATCTTGATATGCTGATAAGCAAAAACGAACCAGGATCCGTCTGTTGTAGGTACTTCCCAACAGCACAACCTCCGAAGAATACAGCAAATAGTGGACTGACACCGACTAGAGGAGCAGACATTCCCTAAGAAAACATCAAAGATGTATATATATTGTCTCTATCTCACAAGCCAATACAAACTCAGTGCTTGTCATATAGTAGATTATTTTAACTCATAATTCGATCTTCATGTATTCTCACTTTGTACAAGGCGAAAATCCCCTCTTTCGTCACCGTCTGCTTAACACAATCAAAAGCACCCTTGAAAAGGGGTTGTTCTCCTGGTTTCGGAATTGGCATAGTTTGAAGACGAACCTAGGACAAATTTATGCAAAAACTAAATTCAAAACAGCCAGAAAATCAAGTAATGCAATACAATTTCTTATAGGATGTAAATATCCGTGAAAATTTCATAATTAACTTTATTAAGAGAAATGATGGCCAGATTCTAACCTTAACCGTATCGAAGGGATGACCAACAATGACGGTGCATGATCCACCAACCCCACCTGCCAGAAAATTCAATAAGACATCAGACATTTTGCTACAAACCGCAGGTGGGTGATCCTAAAAAACGAATAATAATTCAACCACACAACCTACATTTAGTAGAATAAAAATAATGTGACTTATATTTTGAAAATTATACGCAAACATCACACATGGAAATTATTATTATACCCGTATAAAAAGTCCATTAATACACTTGAATGGTAGTCTATAAATTTTTAGAATACATCTTTCGACGAATAAGAATAACAGACTAAAATGAAATCACGAATAACAGTTAACCAGGCTACAGAGTAGGCTATCAAAATGATAAACTGAGTGAAATGATCAAAAAATTGCAAGTTGTGGCAGATTGATGTACTTTGTACTTTCTCACAAATACATTGTGCGATAAGTACTACGAGTTTGTAACACTGTAGTCTAAATTAATGGAATGGATGTTATATTAATTAATGGTAATATTGGACACTAGGAAATGTTTATAAATATGACAATATAATAATTATAATTTTGCTATAGAAAATAAGCCATAGAAGGAACAGCGCTCCATAGTTATGGCGAATTTATAGATGCTAATGTTTCATTAAACATGCTTTTATTTCAAATAAAATTATTTCTCTGTTGTTCATCAAAACACATTTCACGTAATTTGTTCAATAATTGTACTGAAATAAAGAGAATGGATATAATAGATAATTTATAGATGTTTCTATATATAAGCGGGAATTTCAAAACCCAAGTACGTCATAGTGAGAATTACATTAAAATAAGTAAATTCTTAACTGCCAAAACAAGGATGCTAGAGTAGATAAGGAATTAACGTTAATTAATTAAAAGTGGATATTTAATGGAAGAAGAACCATTCAGAGATTCCATTGTTGCGATTACAAAATATGTTAGTTGTGAAACCCACCACTATAACTTGATGCATTTTGTTAAACTTGCCATTTACCTCAACTATAGTGTTGAGTTTTTACATTCCAAATTTTACACATAAAACGCGATGTTATAATACATTCACCAATATATTATGGTTTTATTAAGAACATGGGGAAAATTATATTGTTGTATAGTACAAACATTGGTTTTTAAAAGAAAAATTAACAATTTAAAAAAGAATGAAAGATGGATTTATGTGGCTGTTATGCTTCGAAGTACGTACTATTGTTTAAAAGACATCTTTCTTTTTCTTCTGCCTATGGGTCAGCTCTGAATGAAGCCTTTCATGCTTGCTCCGTACTTTCTCCATTTCTCGTTCTATGGCAACTAAGCTTGTTTTCAATCGTTCTACAGTTCGTTTATCGTGCTTATTTCTTAGTATTCCCTATAAAACCAATAGTAACTATTTGTAAAGTTGATGGATTTGTTCGTAATAAATATAAAACAAACAGATACGAAGAATTAAAACCAACGTCTCGTAATTTCTTTTCTTTTGTTTTTAGTTGTTTCAATTCACTCTCTAGATCCAATCCTTTAATGCCGAGTAACCTGATAATGTTTAAATAATGGTAGTTTTGTTGATTTATGCGTATTTATACAAATTTCAGTCCCGTCTACCTCGAGCTACTTTTCTCCATTTCTCTTTTCTCTTCTTTGATGATTTCTGCCTGAGTTTTATTCAGCCCCTGGTCTAGTTTTCTATTCAAAAATTCGAAAATATCCATATCGAGAGAATTTTTAGTGTGATCCATCTCCTTTCGTAGTCGTGTTTTAGTCTTCAAATACATATAAAACTTCATTATAAACTATGCAACATATTAATCACATAAAACTAGCACATACCTTCTGCACTCCATCAACGACATATTTCTTACTTTCCATGCAAATATCAACGGATTTATCTGAAATAAATAAAAATAAGAATCAATAAAAATCACATATTAGCGAAAAAACTCGCATTTTGGATATGCTGTGGCTTGAATCGCATGAACAATCCCATCACTATTTTTTCCCAAACCCTGCAAAATACTTACGCTTATTGATTTTCATACAATTGAAAAACTAAACTACGAAATAAATGAAAACTTAAAAAAGGACTCACATCTCCAATCTTATACCCCATTTTTTGCATCAGTTTAAGGCCAAATCCACCGCCACTCCAGTTACCTAGATCGCCTACAGTAATACGACCAACTCTATCTCCCTTCAGTTCTTGATATGAATTATTCCGTACCGGTAGAACAATTTCTTCTTCAACTGAATCTAAAATCAAAAATAAACCTACTATAAACTATAAAAACATAAATGAGAATTACTGTTTGAGATAAATTGTGATAAAACAATGACGTAGGTGAATATAACCTTGTATATCTTCATCCAATGGCAATATTTTCTCCAATTTTGCCGATACTTCTCTTCCTGATTCTATCAATTGAACAGCAACTTCCTTATGGTCTAGCGCTACTATCCTCCCGATATCCCACAGACAATCATTGACTTCTACTAGTACCAGGCTATCCTTAGTTAAAGATCTAAAATAAACAATGATTTTACGTATATTAAGTTGTAACAAAAAAAAATCAACTGAAAATTTAAATACCTGCATTTGGAATTGGAAATAAATTTACAAATATACGAATTATATTCTCAACTTATCCTTACTCGAAATTAGGTTCCTTATATTGTTCTATTAATTCCATTGGAATCAGTTCCCCATGACTATATTTACACTTTTCTTCAAAATGACATGTAGCAGATAAAAAGTGTATACAAGGACGCATTGAAGTGAGCATAGGATTACTGTATAGAACACGAACCTAGAGTATGAATATTAAGCTCATATTTATTAATAAATACAAGATAATAAGACAAACTTGGACTTTTTCTTCAATTGGATTTGGTGCAACTACTTCTAGAATTATCGCTGAATGATGAGATATAGGTAATTGTGCACGAGAAAATGGAGCATAGCAACGCATTCCAACGAAATCGTCTATAAAGTGGTATTTCATATTTATATAAAAGGTCTTAAATAGATGGTCTAGCTTTTCCTTCTGTGAAGATAAAAATGCCAAAAAATAAATATCTGATGTATAATAACAGACATCTTAAAGTAGTATATATTAATACTGATACAAATATAACCTAAATCGGATAATCCTTGGTCACTGATAATAGATGATTTTGAACACTGAGAGTGCAAGTCATTGATCACTGATGTATCTCCTGCCAACTATAAATAATATGAACTTCTACAATATAATTATGCAGCGATTAGAATTAATTAGCATATTCTGCTTAAAGTACTTTATGAAATAATCTAATAAAATACCTGTTCTTCCAATAGAGTGGTTAATTCAACCAAATCTTTACGCATTTCAACGATATTTTCCCTAGTACTAGCATCTGTCACCACTAGAAGTTGGTGGTCGATCAAAGCAATCTGATAGTTCGCCTATTTTGATTTATACAATTATGCAAAAGAAAAATAAACTAGAAGAGTAGTGTTCAGGAATGTACTTTATATACCTCATACACCATAAATGGCCATTTCTATGGATTAGTAGTTTAATCTAGAAAACTAACCTGCTGACGGTAACCTTCTAATTCCTCAACGCTCATAAACTAAAAAAAAATAAACTATATAATTGGTGTGATAATAAATGAAATAATACTGTGTGAACCAAACACTTTTCAATGTCCTGTAATTTGTAGCTTTACTCACGTATAAAAGAGAATATATACATTTCGAAATAGAGTACTTTTATATGACATCTAGGAAACAAAAAAAAACATTTCAGCTGTTAAATGACTAAATAAATAACCATCAACAATAGATTATTGTACTTCTCATTCTATCTTCATAAGCTTCTCAATTTGAAACATGAATGCAACTAAATTTACTATCGCATCTAAAACTATTTAAAATTAATATCATTAAAATGATCGATACACTATCATAATATAAACACATTAACCATAAAATTGAAGATCTGTAAGGGAATGAAAAATTGGACACATTGTACATGGCTAAACCTTTAGAAATTCGTGAAAGATCATAACGTCTTATGTCGTAATCCAAGATAACGCGAATGAGATAGTCTTGCGCAGTTATAGACTAGATACGGGTTGACTCTATATATTATGTAAAATTGACAGGTCCAATTCTACCAATACTACGAACTGAAAATTTAGAATAAAATCTAAGTGGTTAATAACTTAACCTAGCAGGCCAGTCTTCGTCAATTCTTCTTGCAGTGAGTTGTAAACTGTCAATTGATCTTCTGGCTGGAGCCAAAGAATTTGAGTAACCAATCTAGCGGGATTAGGAACTCTAAAAATTAGACGTTTAAGACTATTAAAAAGCAAGTTTATAAAATATGATAGATTTGTATCCATAATAAAGTAGACAAATAAAAACTATTAGAGAATACTGATAAACTAATGTGCAAATTCACTGTATATAATAAATAAACACAACAGACCGAATGAATGTATGAATGTAAACATTGACAAAGGTTCCCATAAGCAACTGACAATCAAATCGATCCATTAAACCGCCATGACCAGGTATGACATCACCAAAATCCTTTAATATTAGCATTAATTGTATTTATTAAGTCAAAATATTCTCCTTATTGCTGAAATATCCTATACTATAATAATTGTCATAAATATAAATTAACAGTAGAACACACTTTTATTTTAAATGCTCTTTTGAAACCACTTGCAAAGAAACCACCAAAAGGTCCAAGAAGACTAGCGAATAAGGCCATTGCGATAGCATGGCCAATGAAGGGAAAAATGTAGATGTGTGGATCACATCTGAACACTATTTATAATGTATCTTCACCTAATATATTAATAAATAGATAAGTAACGAGTGTAAGCTTCATAATAAATAACACATTATCAAATAATTAGTGCTAAAAACCAACTAATAGTAGAATTCTCTCAAAAAATTCAATGGCATACCTGAGGATCTTGAATATCCATGAAACAGGTCTAGGTACAGTAAATTCACGTAATTGGAACGATGTCGGTATAGTGCAGTTGGTATTATCGATGTAATAGTCTTCAACTGGGCATACGAAAAATGGACGACTGTACAGAAAGTAAGCTAACTGAAAACACTGTGTTAATCTAAGGACAATAACTCGATTAAATTAAGCCTTATGTTATGAATCTTTAAACAAGAGTATGAATAATATACCATATATATCAACATAAGTATCTTACACATAAAAATGACTATAAAGTAGTTTAAAAACGTATCATAATTCCAAATATAACAGTGCTGAATGCGCCTCCTATAAATCCTTCCCATGTTTTCTTCGGTGAAAGCTTGATTAGTGGCGTTTTTCCCCAAAAGAAACCGAACATGTATGACATTACATCACAACAAATAATCATTGCAACTGGAGCCAAAAACCTATAATTATATACGTATATTAAATATTACTAGTAAATTAATTCAAAGAACCATTACATCTAGTAAAATCAAACCAAATAGTTCCTTGGAAAATATTTTGAATGATGAAGAACGATTGACTAACAATCAGCAACAAGGTAATATGCGTCCAAGCAAACTGAAAATCCCATAACCAGATAAAATATAAAGTTAACAAATATAGTGCAAGCAGTGCTTAAGATTTCAATAACAATAAGTTCCTATCTTTTCATTTCTTTTACAGCTAAAAGAACACATCTGAGTAGGCTATATCTTGATGAACAAATTAATATACATTCTTAATGTGAAAGAATATCAATGGCAACATTGAAAATAATAATTAGTAACTTTGTTAAATTCAAGTTGAAATAAGAAAATATAAGTTTGCCTAAATACACTAAATAATTCTAAAAAGAAACTAACGAGGGAAAATTGTCTCATGTAGTAGCCTTTTTTGAGTGATAGAACGAACCAAACGAATCCAACACAATATAGTCCAAAACTAATCAGACGATGGTATGCGACCAGGTAATGGAGAAAATTCTGATAGGAAGAATCATAAAAATCGTAAAATAGTGAAGGCTATAATGATAACAGAAATAAACGGATAAAAATAAACCAACATCCTTTCTCAATAAAATTGCCCAGTAGTCGATGAGACTCTCTCCAAAAAAGAAGTAATTGCTAGTAAGAAGAAAGTACCTTAAAAACGAGATCTGTAAATTACTAGAAATTAACATGTACCCAAAAGTTTTTGCACCATTATTCTACTTACTAGAATATTCCATTCCTAATAAAATCATACAGCAAAATTCAGAGAATAAAACTGACCACGAAAGTGCTCTGAACCATGGAAAATCATACATCCTGTATACAGCTAGACCAATGCTTATAATTTCTTGAAAACACTTAAACTGGATTGCGAATACCTGAAAATTCACTTACTTGTACAAACCTCTATATTCATATACACTTTCTACTCAAAATAATCAGGTACTAGAAGTTAACCAGAGCCATCAGCCAAGTCGGCCCCCTGTTGACAATGAAGCAAAATAGTGATACCATAATAATAGTAAACACACCACGAACAACCCAATTCCGCCATCTGAAATACAGATTATATTACCAATTTAAAAAATTATTCCACATGATCAATAATGAATTTACTTTATTATTATTATTATTAAATATTTGTTGAATTTAAAAATTCGTCAAAACGGAAAAAATAAGGTATTGCTTTAAAATTACGAATTCAATAACTGTTAGGAATAAATAGAAAATACAAATAATAATAGTTCTATGTTTCTTATAATTTTCAAACATTATATTAACTATATCAGGCAAAAAAAACAATAATTTGTTATAACTAATAATGGTTTAATCACCTGTGAGGCAGTGGCGCAAGTACGGAATCGATCAAATGTCCCATGCTGCCTGAATCTTGTGGAATCATCTTTGTCAACTTTTCCATCCTGAGAGCAAACTAAGATAGATAAGTGAAAAATAACACTGTATTAATATTGCGTAAACGATGAAATTCAACACGGAAACACAGTCACAACACCGATAACCAACAATTCTTTTTCCTTGGTCGTTGACTGCGCATTAGATTCACTAAAATCTTCATGTCTAAACCAGGCAAGTTATACTTAATAAAGTATACCTTTGGAAAAAAACGTTATTCCCGTTATTTTAAAGCTATAATGCTTACCTCTCCTCATCTTGTATGATAGCGTCCATATCACTCTCATCACTTGTTGGCCGCATTTCCTTCTCTGAACGGCGTTGTCGTACATTAGTATCCTTGCTGTTAGATTCACTCATTTGGAATCTTAAACTGTTCATATGATAAGGATACTTACTTATGTGCTATTTTATAAATATTAAAAATATATAAAATGGTGGTAAATGTTTAAAACTCGATAACATTGATATTCATATTATCGTAGAATAGGAATAGTTGCAAGTGTTACATAAAGGTAAGTAGCTAATATCGATACTAACTAGAAAATTAAATTAAGAATACAGCGAGATTATCATGCAAAAAATAAACGTATTTCTATTAGTCTGAGATAGTTAAATAGTATTATAACTACTATACGCTTAAAACTAAGACCTATAGTTATGAAATGTGATTAAATTAACGTATTTATTAAACAATTAGTATAGTAAAACTACCGTAAAAATAATGAATAAGCTTAGTGTTTTACTATATCTTACCAATAATGTATTACATTATTAAAATATGAAGTGGAAAGTACCTTTATCAAAGGGAATAAAATGCATTACTAGCATGCATGCTGAAACTATGTAGCAAGAAAAGCAATAGTTTATAGAGCGACATGCCAATGAAAATTAGTGAATAAATGAGGATTCTAACATTTAATTACAAACAGGAAAATGCACATTCACTAAAAACGGTAAATTCGTATGAACAAAAAAAAAGAAACCTAAGATTTGCAAGAAATCCCTTGGTGCTAGTTAGAAAATATTCCACAGACCTTACGTCCAAAGCCTTTTAAAATAAGGAGCACCACGAAACACTGCTATTTATTGACGAAATGTATTACAACAATATTAAGTACTTTAACTGTTTTGGTAACACGTGGACCATTTAACTGTTGTAATAAACCAGCTTAAATGGAAATTATTAGGCACATACTATGCAGTATTTCTTTCTCCAAGTAAACCCATATCAAAATATGCCCGAATGTATTATTTTATGGATTGTCGTGCCAGTAGTGAGCAAAGAAACACATACGTGAGACAAAATGGAAATCAATGCTTGACTGGTGGCAGAGGAAGGAGGGTAACCCACAACGTGATATCGATTGAGCATATAGCAGCCAGAAGCTGGCTGGTGCCCGTTTAGTATGGGTCAACTCTACAAAGCTGACTTATCTTATCTCTTCAGTAATCATTTTATGTGCACTATTTTACCTTTAACCGAGTTTTTAGTACTTAATTCTACTTATGCATCCTATTACTTTATCCTTTTATTTGCTCATGCGAGTTTTAGTTATTGATTATATAACAAGTTCATCTAAACTGAGAAATTAATGTTATAATTCAGTTGTTTACTATACCCTTTGAATTTAATTCTGAAAGCATACTAATTGTGTATAATTAGCCAATTTGTAATACATTTTTAAATACTCGCATATTGTATTGTAATTTTTGAGAGAATATGTTCAAGTCAAAGTTGCAGAAAATACCCTCTTATTCTCCATCAAATACTCGTGATTAATGTAAAATTTCTACAAGGACAATATATATTAATAGGAAGGAGACATTTTCTAATTTCGTTACATATCCTATACCTCTTTTAAATAAATTATTACATTCTTGTGCATTAATCAGCTTATTCTAGGAAATCATTTGTTACTCCGATTAATTGTTTTCCTTTCCTGTTATTATTTGGATATAGTACGATGTTAGGGATGGCTATTACTGCATTTTCTTTAGATAAGCCCATAAAAATTGAGACTGCTGTGAATCCGAGACCTGAATGTGTATAACTAGTTTGTAGCTTACATACCTTTAAAGTCTATTATATAGTTCTACAAATATAGAATTGATTAAAACAAATTTAATCCATATTTTCGAAATACACTAGTGTAACCAGTAAAACACACACAACAAAAAAGATATGTCTAACGAAAGTTAGCCAAGAGTACCATACTATATATAAAATAGAAAAAGAAGAGTTATAAATAATATGAAACACTTGGAATTAATCAATTAAAATATCGTATCTTATAAAATTTAAATCACAATTTATTGGATTTGTTTAGAAGAAAAAGAGTAGCTCAAAAGTGATAATAGTGGTATTTATGGAGACAATCGTTAAAACTCAACTTCTAAAATGAGATATTAGTAAGATAGATTTTATGCTTAAGAAGTTTAGATATGAGAAACCTCATCTAATCTTTCTTCTTAAATTTAATGACTCATACTTCTATGTGCCTTCTACACTATTCAATAGCCATGTTCTAAGTGATGAGATTGCGTTCAACCTCAAGAGATAATTTCCTTTGATACCATTCAGTCATAATAGGATTTTATTCAATTATAAAAGTGTTCTTGGAGTGAATGAAGGCAAACTACAGTTTAAAATATGATAAAACTAAAAATAATCGAACAATACAATTTTTCACTCATCTAGTTTGCGTATACTTTGTACTGGCAAATTTACATCAATAATTTAAAATATTATTCATAGCAGTTTCCGAGATTTTCAAATAGGATAAAATTTGTAGTGAATGGTTAGCCAGTGTTATAGGGAATGACAGATCGTGGAAGGGAACGGGAGCAACGAAGGAAAAGGAGACGGGAATCGGATATTGATGATGAAAGTGGAATAACAGGTACTTATAGCATTTATATATTTTTAAGCTAATTTAATCCTCAAGAATTTAATTGTATATTCTCAACTATTTAATTAGGGATTAAATTTAATTGCATTGTTAAATCATAGTATTTACATTTAGGATGGAAATTAGGCATGGTGATAGGAGTAATTGTTGTTTGTTTTGCAATGCTGTATCCTACAGTATTGCACTCTGTTTTGATGGGAATGCTCGGTTAGTCATGTTCATTTCCTATAATCTCTTTTCCTATGTGACATGCTCTCTTATTTTTCCTATTTCATGACGTAACGACCCACCAAAAACTCACAATCCTACACGACCTCCTGTTCACCCAGGAATGGGAGGTGGTAACTCAAGACCGGGTGGATTTGGTGGTAGACATGATGTACACCCAGCAATGAGGATGGCTAGTGCACAGGTACTTATTCAATTTATGTAGGAAAATAGAAGATTATTGTAAATGTAGGTCTAATCCTGATTGCATCATTGGCAATAGTAAAATTATTTTCGAAATATCTCTGGTTTAAAGGCCGAAACACAGACGGGAGGACGCGGAATGTTCACTTGGATGTTGCCATTGTATACAGTTGGAGTAGTAGTATTCTTGCTTTATACACTTTTTAAGGTTTGTAGAATTCGTAAACGAGTCATCTTTTAAATGCATTTACCTTTTCTTCACTAAGATAAAATCAAATCAAACAAAATATATTATTTTTGAAGCTTTATATATATATATATATATAAAAGAAGTTCGTTTATTAGCTTTAATTCTAGTCAAAAAAGAAGAAGAAACGTTCTCGTTACGATTCTTCTGAATATTCGACAGAAGATGAAGATGAAAATGGTGACAATTTCAAGAGAAAATTAGGTTAGATAAACGATAAATTTAAGTTGTAACACATATTATGAGTTATTTGCATTATTTAATAAAATTATAACTGTTCTTTACTATTAAAATCTTTTATATAGTGGAAAAAATGTTGGCAGTCCTATATGAAGAAACATTATCAAAAAATTTAGCCAAAGTAAATATATTTTTATTGATAGGAAAGAAGAAATTACGTGGTCTTCAAGAGCGACTGCGGCAAACGGAAGATGCTATGAGTAAAATACTCACTCAACTTGAAGCAGTGCAGACATCAGGACTCAATTTAATGGGAACAACGGTGCACGTCTACTTCTTTTTTACTTTTGACTGGTTGCGAATTGTTCCAGTTTCTTTTTTTTTAAAATATGATTTCTAACTTTTATCCAAATTTCTTCCCAAGATTCCTATTTTGTTACTCATTAAATTAACAACAGTTATCAAAATTATTAAAAAACGGACTTAAAATTAATACATTAACTTGGAAGTTTGTTTTTATAGGCACAAAACACAACATGTACTTTGAGATCTGCGGGAACAAATTCAGAAGCAAAAAAAACAGAGAGTATTGTGATGAATCCACAAAGTGAGCAATATATAAACGACATAGAAAAGGCTCTCAGTGATTTCAAGGTAATAAAAGAGAACTACTATATTCTCTTCTACATACATAAGCGAATCAAAAATTACTTATTTGTGCCCCTTTTATAGGTTCTTTCTGAAGCTTATGAGAAAGAAAAAAATCTGCACCATCATGACTCTGAATCTGAAGAAGATACCAATTCAGACGAAGTAAATTCATCTTTCGATGATAATGATGAGGAATCGGGAGAACAGATAACTAAAGAAGGACAAAATATACAAAATGTAACAGAGGAGGAAAAGGAACGTGATTGCTTAACTGATAAAACGTCCATATCTGCAGAAAAAGTGCTTAAAAATGAAGGTGAAATAGACATTGATATAGTGGAAAAGGAAGAGAACATGACGAAAGATTCTGTAATAAAAAGTAAATCTCAAGAGAGGAAAGCTAGAAGAAGAGCCCTAAAAACCTAGCTATTCTATCTGTCCTTTAAAAATTGCTACTTTAGCATTTACTTCTTGCATTATGTATGATGTAATATTATTATTCCGTAAGTGCCATAAATCACTAAAGTATGGTTATTTATATAAATAATGAATATTTTCCATGAATATATTCAATTAGATCCCAACGATGTCTTGTTAGAAAAGTAAAATAAACCAAATCTACCTTTTCAATATTCCACAGTGAGATTAAATTATTATATTTTCCTGTTAATAAAGGAAGTAAGTCAAGATTTTGCATTACTACTCTAATCGCTTGTTATTGATTTCTACAAAGACGTGCAGGTCCCTGGGTGTCTATGTACTTTCTGTGCCTTTGAAATTCTTTAACAGAAAATGTAAAACGAATTCGCTATACTGCACTATTGCTATATACTAGTTAATTAGAACAAGTTTCTGTTTGTTATTCGGACGTAGCCAGACGCCACCAGCTGTAACTAACTTCACTTTGAAAGTAAACTCTAATATATTTCTTAGTAATAGCTGTTACTTCAAGCTGTTATATCTATATAAATTATGAAACAGTAGAAATCACTGACATCCTGAAATATACTAATCATATCTGAAGTTAAATATAGAACCATTGGGAAAAAGCATGTTTTCTCTTTAAGGATAAAGTACAAGTTCCAGAAAAAAAAGCTAGAACCAAAAGAATTACTTATTCAACTACTTAGAGGCGTGCAAGCTGCGTTTGACCCAATAAGTAATGTCCAAGAGTTTGTAGATATAAAAATATTTGGCTATGAAAGAGCAGTAGAGAAATTTAACATTCTCATAATTTTTTAAAATAAAGATTTGATATAATGCGAAACGATTAAGGTTCACACTGTCCGGTGCAAATAGTACTTTGGAATATAAAAATGCTTCCTCATCAAAGTACTATATATACTTACACAGACAAACTAAATTAATATTAGAAACTTATTTCTTCTCACTTTTTATATGTAGACATTAACTATTTACATACCTATTATTTGTAATCTAAGTGATGCTTTATTCTCATTAGATTAATTTTTCAAAGATATTATGCCATTAAATAATTACTTCACGGTTTCATGTGTTAATATACCAGTAATAACCTAATTTATTGAAATATTTAGCGTTCCTCCATGGTAGGTATTTGCTAATAACAATTAGCTGTGCTTTAAGTTTTCAGAAGACCTATTGACACTTCATCCTTTCACGATATTCAATAATATTTAAAAACCAATTATAAAAGTACTATAATTTCCTTTAGACTTAAGGAAAACCTTTATTTTAGAAAAAATGCTGAGATTTTATTTCTCTAGCTTTCCAGCCATCTTCATTAACATTTGTAAAAAGAAGTGCAATTATCGATTTTTGTTTTCTCACACTGATTCAAGTGTACTTATCTCGATTTGCTGCTATTCTAAACTAACAAATTTACGTATAAACCAACGCATTCTTTAGTTAATTCAGAGTGATTTTGAAGTTATAAACAGTTGTATTTATGATTTTTAAATAAACAAGGTCATATATAACTAAACAAGTTCATACTAAGTTATATACTGTTAAAACAGTGTGCCCTTGAACCAAGCGCGACACTTGCGTAGCGGCAGTAACCGATTTTCACTGTTCCTAAAGTCCGGTTACTTGCTAATTAAGCTACTTATTGAAATTACATAATATTTAGAGTAATTCAAGATGTTTAAGTTTTTTTAAAGTGATGTTTGGTCGTTATAAACAAGAATGAAACTAAACGTTGATATATTCATATAAGACGTCCTCTCTTAATGTTTTATCACAGAATCACATACTACACATGTGTTCAGTTATATTGTTATGATAATTTGGCTCTTATCAGCGTTGACAGGTTCTTAATTCTATCCTTTATTATTATTACCAATATTATAGGTTCTTTCTTGGTTGCATCACTACAGACAACCGTTAAACTTGTTTTTAATGAGAATTAAGGAAACTTAATGTAGTCTGCAATGCTTTCCGTCATGTAACGTAGTTCGTAGCTAATGTAAAATTAGGTACAAAGAGTAGAATTTAAAAAAAATGAAAAGTATAAGCCTATTTAAATTTAAAAAAAAATAGCATATAGAGATTTAACATATTAGCCTTAATGTTAATTATATTCTCTGAATATAGTGAGTTCAATTTTATTAATATCTTCAATACTAAAGGCTTTCAATTTTAACTTGCTTTTCTATAAGTAAATAATACTTTATACGCTTTATAATCATACTATTGTTTTCTTTCTAGGTGTTTGACGGAATAAGTCGGTTAAGCGGGTTAATATTAGCTAAGCTTTATCACCACTGGTATTTTTATGATACACAACCATGTTCTAAATAAAAAGGAACATAATATTCAATATTGAAATGGAACTCTAGTGAATTATTCACTCTTAGTGAAGTCATATTTTCCAACTGTTATGAAATGAATACTGGTATATCTAAGGTATCGTATTCTTTTGTCAGTGTTTAATAAAATAATTATGTTGTAAGAAAATTATAGACAAGTTTCTGTAGCACACAAACTACAACATCAGACACACTGAATCTGTGTGATTAATTTTGACGCGTTGTACCCTTGGTCTTTTTTTGTATTAGCTGCACTCGTCTAGTCTTATTATCAAATACACAGCCGTGAAATCGTTACAGTCAACTTTAATCGTTTTTGGCTAACTAATGGTATATAGTATTAATACGATATTTCCCTTTTAATAGATCTTATAGCATTGCAATCTCTCCATAAGCTGTATCTTGTAACATTTGTTGCTTTATTCTATCTAAATCTATAAATCCTTCACAAAAATTTGCTAACATTTTTATACAAACCATGTACAATTCTATTACTTCAATATGTATACGATTTTTTACTTGTGACAACACGGAAATCAGGAGTTATGCCGCTAGTTCCAATCGCTGGAGTTTTGGGAGGGTGTATGGGATGTATGGTGGTAGTAGAAAATATTGCCAAGTAAGTTAATAAATTTTTTGTTGTTTATAACGTTATATAAGCATTAATTAATTTTTAAAGAGTACGTATTAAATATTTGAATTGGTAATTTATACCTTACATTGATTTAGACAACAACCTTCATCAATGAATTTGATGACATTTTCTACATTCGCATTTATAGCTTTGCATGGATTAGTGTTTACCTCAAAATTCTTCTCAGTGCCCAATAAAATACCATTAAAGTGAGTTTTACATAAATCAATCAAGCTTAAGTCTACACTCTTTAGTTCAGTTTAAAAAACATCCATTGTAATTTATTATATCAAGACATTAAAAAAAATAACACTGTCAATCGTATCTAATTAGGTGGCGTTATTTTGTTAACTTTAATAAGTTTGTTTGTAGGGGTTATATTCCAACTGTAGTTACATTCTTCGTAGTGAATGTTATAAACAATCAGGCATTAAATTTCCACGTTCCTGTACCTCTCCATATCATATTTCGATCGGTAAGTAATTTAAAAAGCTACAACTACATTGTTTCTAGGAAGAAATTTGAGGTCTTTCATGAATTTAAGAATAGTACCAATAAAATTTTACAGGGTTCACTGCTTGCTAATATGGTGCTTTCTGTGATTCTTTTACGAAAATCGTATTCACTTCGTAAATATCTATCAGTTTTTGCCATTACTATGGGAATCGTTATATGTACCCTGGCTACCAGTAGTTTGGAGAAGGTAAAACATTTACTAATATATTTTATTTTATTTTGGAATATATAATTAGTACGCTTCTTTGTCTAGTTCCGCTTAAATGTTTACTATATCAAATTTGCAAGATTTAAAATGAGCATATCACACTAATGACTTCTATATTATTAATCAATTTGATTACTTTAGGACTCAGGACTTTCTTATGAGGAAGCTGTTAAGCATTATAGGGAATGGGTGATTGGTTAGTTTTGAATTTAACGTTTATTGTTGCTACGTTTTTTTTAAAATGGACAGAAAATTCCGTTTTTCTTACAGGAATCTTAATGTTATCCTTTGCTTTGATTGCATCGGCCTATTTAGCAATTTGTCAACAAAAGATGTACGAAAATTATGGAAAACATCCTAATGAGGCTATGTTTGTGACTGTTAGTACTATTTATTCCTATTCATGTAACGACCTAAGTAAATATTTTATAAATTATATGCGTATTTTTCATTTTTCACATATGAGATGTATTGGAATTTTAGCACGCCATATCTCTTCCTCTCTTTGCTTTGATGGGTAGTGATATTTTAGCAGCCGCGGAAAAATTTAATGAGGTAATGTTTCTTATTTCTGTATCGATAACCATATCTTTATGCTGTTTTAGTACGATACTAGCAAATGCGTTATGTACTATAATTTAACTAAAATATATTTAGAGTTCGCCATTCAATCTTCTCGGTATTCAACTGCCATTTCCTTCTCTTTGGGTAAACTTGTTTCTTAGCTGTGTGCTACAGTGAGTAAATTGTTGTTTTATATTTTTGTAAAACCATATCATAAAGACAATTTCTAGGTACTATTGTATTCGCTTCGTGTATCGGCTTAATTCCGAAGTTGAAGCTCTTACTGTAACACTGGTAGTCACACTGCGAAAATTCCTATCACTCATAGTATCTATTTGGTGGTTCCAAAACCCTTTTACAGGTACATTCTTTAAAATTTAATTATTTTAATTTATTTAAGGTCAAGTTTGACACTTTAATCCTATAATTTTATATATATATATATATATCTCATTTTTAAGTCTCATTATATTCTCACGTATTTTAGTAAGATTTTAGGTAGTTTTCTTTCAGCTTTACACTGGACAGGGGCTCTTTTAGTGTTTGTTGGAACTCTAACATTTGCTGATGTGTGGGAATCGAAAAAAAATAAGGAAAAGAAACAATAGACAGAACAATAATGCAATATATAAATTGTATCCTTCATTTCTTGCATGTATTACACTGTATCGACATATGATATTATTTATTTGCCATTATTTTATCCTGCATCGTGGAAATCCCAGTTAATCATTAGTAGTTACTTTAATACATGTTTAGCTAGAGATATTTCGCGAACTTTCGGTCTTTAGTCATTTCAAACGAACTAATGTAGATTTTGACTAGATTTTATCTTATAAAGAGGAATGAAGATATATCTGAAAACGTGCAAAGCGATCACCGGATGAAATCACTAATTAGAAGTCATGAAGTCATAAAGTGCCGATAAACGTCGACAAATTTACTAGGATACGCAGATAATAATCAGAAGAACAAATCCAGTAGTAGTGCAGGATGTTTGATTGCGTTATCCCTATACTATTGCAGTCTTATACCTAGTTGTGCTGTTCTAGCTCATACATCTTGGATCGAAATAGGAAGTCGTACTTTGTCCATTTCAAGAGCTAGCATTGTAAGCTAAATCAAAACAGCTATATCTGAGGTGCTATAGAATAAAAGTAGTGGAAATCAATTCACCAAGTTATACTTTTCTTTGTAGGTGAATTAAATCCTCTGCATACAAGAAAAACACGAAGTATTTTTATATTTACACAATGCAAAAAGTAATATCTGTAATTATTCTCTCTATAGTGTTTAGTAAGAACATCATTCCCGCATGCTTTCCACGAAATAAAATCTAAGTGGTAGTGTTATCTTATTTGATAAAATATAAGCTCCACTCATTCGCTGCCAATGTTCCATTTATATCTGAGCAGAGCACATTTGCTAGAGCTAGTTCCTAGTTTTCCATTTCCATATTTAAATATTATAAACAATTTAGTAGTCTATTGATTTAAAAAAAACTTTCAGTGAATAGATATACAATTGTAATTTATCCTAATAAATTTCTTGATTATTTCGGATAATATACTAGGATGCTTTGGCTGGTGTCCCTTATACTAATCCCGTCATCTTTCTCATCTGTGGATGTTTACTCAAGAATCGACTGTTTTCCTGAACCTGGTGCTTCACAGGCCTTATGTCAATCACGAGGATGTTTATGGGAAGAAGCCCCTTTAGTCAGTTATTTAGTTTTAATAAGAACCAAACAGTGGTAAACCATTTAAGAGATCTTTTCGTATTTACTGGAAAAATTCGTGCATGTACAACAGAAGCATTGTAAAAAAGAATCCTCTTACGCTTTAATCGAATTGTATCAGAGATTTTGAGTAGCTCAATACCCATAAAATTTTGCCTGAATAACTAATTTCCAAGACCAGAGTGAAAATGGCGAAGAACGCTTTACTATAAAAATATATAACACAAAAATGTCCCTAGAAACGTAAATGCTCAACGCACTATGAAATATACTTACTAACGATATTTACACTATTCTTTTTAGAAGAAATAGATCTACCTATTGCTGTAAATGACATTTTATTAATGCTATAAAATTGTAAATTGTGCCACATTGGCCTCTATGAATTACCAAAACAGTCAAGCCTCTTAGATGAAATTTTTAGGGCATAAATGACCAGCATAGTACTGTTCGAAATAACAAGAATTTCAGGTACTACTTCTTCAAAGTTTCTTTGTTTTTTTTACGACTTTGACTGAAGTTTAGTCTGTGACAAACGTTCCTCAAATTGGTGTTATAGAAACAGAATAGCTTAATTAGCGAGTGCATTCTCCTTCCACTATATCTGATGTTAATTTATTGTATCAGAGCATCTAGCTAAGCGATATTTCCGCTATGCAAATATACTTCAGCTGCTAACATTCGTATGAATTCCATTAAATTCTAATCTTTTGATAGTTTATCATGTCAACTACCAGTAGTTGGTATATACAGTGGCGGCCATATACTTAAGGCACCCCCCCTCGATCAGACTCAATAACGTATATCACGAACTACGTCATCAATTTGAGTGATTCAAAAGTGGAGAGAGGTAGGAGATGTAGTCTGCTCCCTAGTATCGATTGGTTTTCGTTGATTCCGCTGTTACTTTTTGAGAAAATGAGCTTAATCTCAAATCAACCCATCTTCGGCGCGGCCATATACTTAAGGCACCCCTGATGTAAGTGATTTTATTGTTTTTTACATGAGCTTTTCTATGTTCAATACTAAGATTATTGTATTTAAGTGTTTTCATATCCATGTAGGTCTGTTTCTAGATGAGGAAAGGAAAGAATATCACCCCAATTCAGCGAGCAATGATTAAGGTTTTGCTGGACCAAAACTTGAGTCAGGTGCAGATTGCAAAGAAGTTAAAACTCTCGATGTGCAATTCAAAATGCTATTAAGCATATTAATAAGTTTGGGATGCTAGAAAATGCCCCTCGTACTCCAAGGAAACGAAGTACTACCGAAAGGATCGACCGAATAATCCGTCGGCTAAGCGAGGGCAACTGTCGATTAACTGCCAGGGATATTTACAACGAAATGAAAGCCTATCCAGAATGCTCACTGAGTGTCAGGTCAATTCGACGACGTTTGGTAGAAGCTGGATTAAATGGAAGAATAGCCAGGAAGAAACCGCTTGTTTCCTTGAAGAACCGGAGGGCCCGAGTTGCATTTGCGCGAGAACACCTGACGTGGTCAACAGCGGATTGGACTAAAGTGGTGTTTTCTGATGAGTCAAAGTTCAACCGCTTTGGATCAGATGGGAAGAAATATGTTCGGCGTCGTCCTGGAGAGGAATTTATGCCAAAATGTACAATTCCTACCATTAAACATGGCGGTGGCTCAGTGATGGTATGGGCGGCTTTCAATAGAAATGGGCCGGGACCTCTTCATATCGTAGAAGGCATAATGGATAGTACTTCTTACGTAAGAATACTAGAGAACAACCTTCTACCATATGTTAGAAGTCAAAGGTTGGGTCGAAATTGGATATTCCAACAGGATAACGATGAAAAACACTCAAGCAACGCCACGAAACGTTGGCTCCATCGGAAGAAAATCACCAAAATGGAGTGGCCATCCCAGAGTCCAGACTTGAATCCGATAGAACACTTGTGGAACGATGTAGAGAAAGAGGTACAGAGGCAAAAACCATCCAACATTAGAGAATTAGAGGCAGTTATCAAGAAAGCCTGGGCTCAGATATCAGTCCAACGTTGTGCTAACCTTATAGACTCTATGCCACGACGCTGTGCTGCAGTTATCAAGAATTTCAGGTATCCTACGAAGTATTAATTATGTACTAACTTATTGGTATTGTTGTTGTTAATAAAATTTTGTTTTCATCAAGTTTTATAGTGTTTTAAAAGCAATGCTCGAGGGTGCCTTAAGTATATGGCCGCGCCGAAGATGGGTTGATTTGAGATTAAGCTCATTTTCTCAAAAAGTAACAGCGGAATCAACGAAAACCAATCGATACTAGGGAGCAGACTACATCTCCTACCTCTCTCCACTTTTGAATCACTCAAATTGATGACGTAGTTCGTGATATACGTTATTGAGTCTGATCGAGGGGGGGTGCCTTAAGTATATGGCCGCCACTGTATTTATGATTGTAACTATAAGATAAATTCCTGCTGAAGAAGTAGTAAAACGAAAAAAAAACATTTAGAATAATTTCGTAAGATAAACATTTCAGGGAAAAGCCTATCTTAGCCTTTGAAATGGAAATATATAACAGCACAAAATACTATTTTATATTTACTTTAATAACATGCTATAAATTTCCTAAAGATAACTGAAAGAAAATCCATTCCTAATTGCATCAGATTTGCACACAAAACCTATATAATCAATATATTATTTTAGGCAGTTTAATACATAAAAATAAGTCCAATCGACGAATGCTTTGTTTTACATCATTATAAATATATCAAGTAAAAATAGTTTCTTTCGTTTTTTCTTTAAGTACGAAGACATGGGATCTTTATCTTTACATGCAATATTCACCAATTTTCTAGTGGTTCTACACTTAGGTTTTATTTATTTTAGCATGTGAATTTTATGTTGTAGAATGCTCCAATAGGTACTCCATGGTGTTACTATCCGCGTGAATCCGGATTCAAGATCTATCAGCAGAACTCGAACTACTACCAACTTGTCAGCGGTTGGTCATGCCAAATTCGACCTAGATATTTGGAGCTTTTTAGAATTCACTTCAGTTTATTAACAATCATTAGTGAAATACTCTTAGGATTCAACAATGCATACGGAAGTAATATCTCTCCAATCAACGTCAATGTACGACAGAATGGTAAAACTCTCAGGGTGATAATTGGAGCCTACGACAGGTGCAACTTATATTTTAAACTTAAATAGTAATTTTTATAATGAAACCAGAATATTACTGCTTGGAAGCATTGACAGCGACTAATACTATATAAAGGATTAGATAATCTAGATTTTAGGCTAAGAATATTGATTAGAACTATGAATTAGGTTTTATATCATATAAAAACAAATGAATATTATGATTTCAGATATGTCCCTCCAATCAATATTCCACAACTACCATCTGTTACTGAAGAATCACTCCAATTTTCTGGAACAAACATACCTGGGACAGACTTTTTCGCGTTTAAAATTATTAGAAAGTCTACATTAACTAATATTTGGGATACCACTATTGGTGAGTCATACGATGAGCAAAAAAGATCGATTCAAAAAAAAGCATTATAACTTTCTTCAAGCTTGACAAAATTAATGATTTTAGAATGTTTATGAACGTTTATTTCTTGACTATTCGACCTCACTGCTCTAATTAGCATATGTAAAAAGAAGGAAGTGGAGTTATCGGTTTTGTGGAGATGGTTTCTGTTTTTTACAAAGACTTAGACGTATTCATCTTGGTTTTCTACTGTAGTAATGGAAAGTAGCTTTTGTTGTTATCATAAAAACTTCACATGATATTTTATGCTCTCAATTTTTCTCGTCTCTAAACTGTACATGTTCTTTTTTC
The DNA here is from genome assembly GCA_964036235.1 of Heterorhabditis bacteriophora. Lineage (NCBI taxonomy): Eukaryota > Metazoa > Nematoda > Chromadorea > Rhabditida > Heterorhabditidae > Heterorhabditis > Heterorhabditis bacteriophora. Next base: position 1,252,881 of record OZ038425.1, on the reverse strand, counting down.
TGTAAGTTGCCTTCTTCTCGACTGCAGATCTTTCTATCCATCAAGTTTCGTTTTTATATACAATTTTCCAATTAAAATCTTATCCCTCCATGTTAAATATAATGCTTAGATCACTTAAATTATTGTTTCTAGTCATTTTCAGGTGGACTACAATTCGCTGATAAGTTCATACAAATAGCAACATTCCTTCCTTCTATGAACATATTTGGCTTTGGTGAGCATATTCATCACAAACTTAAGGTGAGTAGACTTAGTTCTGAATAGATAGATGAATTATTCTAGTCACTTTTAAGCTAATAATATTTTCATTCACAAATAAATAACGTGCAGTGGTACTGCGAATTAATGGGAAAATGCATGTCGTTTCACAAGCTGGCCATCGCAACTTTTCTGTGAAGTGTTTCCTTAATGTAGTTTAATATGCAGTGTTGCGTTAAAATTTTTACTAGAGATTCTACAAATACTTCAATTTACATTTTTGACTTTTCCTCAATAGTCTCATTTAATCCAATCTGTCATCAAGGAACCAGCATATTCCTAGACTTCTTTGCTTAACACTATAAAATTGCGCGTTATTTTGCAATCTGCTATAATTGAATAAAAAAATCATCATTCGGTCTCATTTTGAGAACAATCCGCAACAAAAATCAACGAAATATGTGACAACGACGAGTCATGAACGTACTGATAACAGCAGATTCAGTTAACCTAAATAGAATAGGAAAAACTAAACACTTTTATAAGCGTAATATTTTTTCCAAATACAATATGGTATTTACCCTGGAAAAGTACATACTACTTTGAGGTATATATGCTATGATTAAGTGTAAAAAATACCACTTTCATAATATATAATATAAACTACTGCAGCACGATCTCTCCCGTTATACGGTATGGCCTATGTTTGCACGTGACATCGCTCCTGATTCAGGAAGCACCATTAGCACACAAAATCTGTATGGAGTACATCCATTTTACATCTGTGAGTTAGATACTTTCGCTCATGTCTATGTAAAAAATGATTAGGTGTGAAAACTTATTTGTGTTTAAAATATTTGTTACAGGCGTAGAGAATGATGGTAAAGCTCATGGAGTATTAATTTTAAACAGCAATGCACAGGTTAGCCTTAATGAACTTTGTTCAACGAACAATATATAAATTTTAGTAATAATCAGAGCTTTATGATCAAAATGGTTGATAATCTTATTGTTTTCTAATGCACAACATGTTTTACACACAGACTAGTATTTTTATTTGTAAACTCTTTAATGTCATATATACTATATATTTGATTAATATACCAAAAGCAATCGAAAATATAGTACTGAGACTTTAGAAAAGAGAAAACATTTGTCTCTAAAGATATTTATGTTGAGATAAAAGTCGATGAACTCTTTATAGGAGGTAGCACTAGGTCCAGGGCCTCACCTTGTTTATCGCACAATTGGTGGCCAACTGGATCTTGCTTTCTTCCCAGGACCTACCCCGGAGATGGTAGTTGAGCAGTACTTAGCTCATATTGGAACGCCGTTCCTCCCTGCGTACTGGGCTCTTGGTTTTCAAGTATGATAACATGTATATGCCTAGTATTAATAGTTATTTATCAAATGTAAGGCATATTTTATAGTTTTTACCTATAAAAACGTTTTATATACGAATTTCCAGCTCTCACGGTGGGGATACAAGAATTTGACAGATATGCAACATATAGTCAGAAGAGTACAAGCAGCAGGAATTCCTCTTGATGTACCATATGCGGATATTGATTACATGCGTCATGATGAGGACTTCACAGAAGGAAATGTATAATTTATCAGGCATCACTTTCCATTTAATAAGACACTATTTTTCATAATTAAATAAGCTCGTATTTATGACATAGGAGTGGTCAGACTTTCCTGCATACGTCGATCAATTGCACAATGAAGGACTTCATGTTATCTTAATCTTTGACCCAGCTATTGAAGTAGACTATGGTTCATTCAAGAGGGCAATTGATCAGGTGACATACATTATAATGACACTGTTTACAATAATTATTCAGTTGTTACTTTGACTAAAGTTGTTGTTACCAGATCTGTTTGAATAATAAGCACGAACAGTTAGTATAATTTTAGGAAGCTTCTTTCATCGAATGGGCGACGAATGCTCAAGTTCCTAAGTCGATTCAAGACCAGTATCCAATGGTTAAGGGTACAAAGGCGAGAATTTAATCGGTTAAGAGCATATACACAATATTTTAGCGCATAAAATTATTCCAAAAGTCATTTTTGTCTTTTAGGTTTTTAAAACTCTACTAGCATAAACAAAGACTTACTTTTCAAAAGTTATTACTAACAAAATATCTATAGTATTTTATATACTTCCCTTATATACGCAAAAGACTAATACATAAATTGAATTATGACTGTCAAATATTACGATTTGTTTTCTTAAAATTTTCTCTTGAAGTTTTGATTTTAAAATCAATAAATAAGGCGAATGTAGTTATCAATAGTTTTTGAGTTCTGCGAACATACAGTGGCGCTCAGAATTACTAGTAACAAATTGCGTCGAGGGCACATAAGTGCACTAAGTGAACTCTCGATTGTAATTCTCTTCTGAATGATCTACTTTGTATTCTAATTAAAGATTCGGTTTCAGCACGAAATTGCGCTTCGTCCCTGTATAGTTTTCTTAGTTCTATTCAAAGTTGACTTTGATGAGAAAGCGAATATCTCAGATTCGCGGAATTATTATAGGGAATATAAGTAGACACAAAAAGCGTAAATCATTTAGTAATATGGTTACTATTCTATAGTCCATTTGTTCTTGATGAATTGTAGTACTTTTTACTTTCATGCTCTGTTGGGAGTCACCAAAGTAGGGTCCACCAAACGGCAGGATTAGTTTCTGTTGAAGTTTGGGAAAACTAGGACCCAAAAACGAAAGTTTAATTTATTTATTTTGTCACCTATCGCTTCTCTATTGATCCAAGAAGTCCTGTGATGGCCTTGTGGTGTAGGTCGTACGAAGTGCGGTTTGCAGCGTAGGATCGGTTCCATTCGAGAACCGAAAGGCAACTCCATTTCTTTCTCCTTCTTCTTGCCAAACTCGTCCGATCGAATGCTCCGCAACAATTGTCATCCAAAATAGCTGTTTGTGAGTGAGGAGAGTTGGTTAAACATGGCGAAGTGTTTCAGTTAACAGGTAAAGAAATTCCCTCGCATAAGAAGAGTCTTTCTGTGACGAGTGTAAACGATAGCCTAAGAGCATAGAAATAAAGCAGTTTATTCGTCCAACACACATAGCTTACTTTGGCTGTTTTTATACAAAAATATATAAAAATGCATAAAAAAACTAATCATTTACACGACTCGGCAGGTGCTGTCGTGGTCTAGTGGTAGTCGGCGAGGCGTAGGGTGTGGTGGTCGAGGTATCGATCCCCGCCGGTTCCATTTTGATCTTCTCGTATTGAGTAATAGCTGATTATTTATTGTGCGTGAGTTCAATCCCGGCTGAGGTACGGAGCAGGCTAAGGTGGGGGTTTCGGCTATTTGTGAAACGAACCGCAGACGACCGAGCAAATGGAAAGTTTCGATGCACTTGGACGGAGAGTTTGAGGACTGCGAGAGATGTAAGTTTATTGGTGAGTTTTTCTCTCTATTTTTCAGGGCTTTCTTGAGCCGGGCCTTTGGCTCAGTGCTCTTTCCCACTTCTCCTTCGGGAGGAGAGTGGGGGTAATTTTGGACGCTTCTGAAGCGTTCGGCACTTAGGTGCTGGACTGCTTCAGCAGCTTATTGGCACTCAGGTGCCTTCGGAGCCTAACGGGTCGCACTGAAAAACCTTGGAAAGGCGAATCTATGCCCAATTTTTTTTCTCTGCGTCTCCTATTCCTCGACAGAAAAAACCGAACCCGCGTAAGATACGGAAACGGAAAGGTGTATATGTCTTTGAATTTGCTAGTTTCTTCGGCTTCAAAAGCCCTTCGAAAGCCACTCACAATGAGTGGCTGGACACGACCAGAACTACCTTCCGGGAAGGGAAGGTAGGATATGCTCTTTTGGAGGGAATAGTACCCTATACCATTTAAGGGTTGGGGTAGTATCCTTCCTAATTTTGGAGACCTTAGCCTAAAGGTAGCTAAGATTCTATCTATACATAATATAATAGTCCTGATTAGTTTATTTTAGAATTTTAAAATAATTTGGCATGACCTCCCCTTACATTTTAATATTTGACACCCTGGTGCCAGAGAGCTGCTGAAGCAGTCCAGCACCTAAGTGCCGAACGCTTCAGAAGCGTCCAAAATTACCCCCACTCTCCTCCCGAAGGAGAAGTGGGAAAGAGCACTGAGCCAAAGGCCCGGCTCAAGAAAGCCCTGAAAAATAGAGAGAAAAACTCACCAATAAACTTACATCTCTCGCAGTCCTCAAACTCTCCGTCCAAGTGCATCGAAACTTTCCATTTGCTCGGTCGTCTGCGGTTCGTTTCACGAATAGCCGAAACCCCCACCTTAGCCTGCTCCGTACCTCAGCCGGGATTGAACTCACGCACAATAAATAATCAGCTATTACTCAATACGAGAAGATCAAAATGGAACCGGCGGGGATCGATACCTCGACCACCACACCCTACGCCTCGCCGACTACCACTAGGCCACGACAGCACCTGCCAATTCGTGTAAATGATTAGTTTTTTATGCATTTTTATATATTTTTGTATAAAAACAGCGAAAGTAAGCTATGTGTGTTGGACGAATAAACTGCTTTGTTTCTATGCTCTTAGGCTATCGTTTGCACTCGTCACAGAAAGACTCTTCTTATGCGAGGGAATTTCTTTACCTCTTAATTGAAACTGTTCGCCTCGTTTAACCAACTCTCCTCACTCACAAACAGCTATTTTGGATGACAATTGTTGCGGAGCATTCGATCGGACGAGTTTGGCAAGAAGAAGGAGAAAGAAATGGAGTTGCCTTTCGGTTCTCGAATGGAACCGATCCTACGCTGCAAACCGCACTTCGTACGACCTACACCACAAGGCCATCACAGGACTTCTTGGATCAATAGAGAAGCGATAGGTGACAAAATAAATAAATTAAACTTTCGTTTTTGGGTCCTAGTTTTCCCAAACTTCAACAGAAACTAATCCTGCCGTTTGGTGGACCCTACTTTGGTGACTCCCAACAGAGCATGGAAGTAAAAAGTACTACAATTCATCAAGAACAAATGGACTATAGAATAGTAACCATATTACTAAATGATTTACGCTTTTTGTGTCTACTTATATTCCCTATAATAATTCCGCGAATCTGAGATATTCGCTTTCTCATCAAAGTCAACTTTGAATAGAACTAAGAAAACTATACAGGGACGAAGCGCAATTTCGTGCTGAAACCGAATCTTTAATTAGAATACAAAGTAGATCATTCAGAAGAGAATTACAATCGAGAGTTCACTTAGTGCACTTATGTGCCCTCGACGCAATTTGTTACTAGTAATTCTGAGCGCCATTGTATGTTCTAAAAACAACTTTTCCAGATAATGTTGGGTAATGTGTGGCCAGAGCGAAACACTGCTTTTCCTGATTTCCTTGATCCTACCAATAAAACCAATCAATGGTGGACTTCCGAATTGAAAAGGTTTCATGAAAAGGTTTGTTATTAGATGATTTTACACTATTGTATTTTCGAGTATGCATTGCTAAGTTAACAATGCTAATCAATCAATCTCAAAAAGTTGCCAAAGTCAATACGTATTGCGTAGGTTTAGTTCTTTTAAATAGAAATACAAAGTAAGTAATGAAATTCCTAGTTCTACACTACTTTGGCTTTCATATTCAGCTGGCCTTTGATGGGGCTTGGATCGATATGAATGAACCTTCAAATTTCAACACTGATACCTATAAAAGCATCAAAATGCGTGCAGAAACTGCTCACCTCTCCTGTCCCATTTCTGGTCCGGATGCTGAGTTCGACAATCCTCCTTACAAAACATATGCGGTCAGATTAAAATAATGAATAGTTTTATTGAAAAATCTTGCTATAATTGATTTATTTATAGGTTTATAATAGACAAGGGGAATCCCTATGTTCAAAAACGTTGTGTATGTTGGGCAAAACTGCTCGGCAATCTTTGAATTTTTATGATACAAAAAATTTATATGGATGGTCTGAAACTAGGACCACATCTCAGGCTTTAAAAGCTGTTACAGGAAAAAGAGGAGTCGTTATTTCAAGGTATTTCAAGGAGATTTCTATCGTAGTATAATCTGGTTTACTTGTTTTCCTATTCATCGTACAAGCCTAAATATTTGAATTTCATGTCGACTTTCCCATCTTCTGGTCGATTTGGTGGTCATTGGTTGGGAGACAATACTGCCAGATGGGAAGATCTTCAAACATCAGTTGTAGGTGGGTATCAACAATAATCTCCCATTATATTTATAATAAAATTTGGCATTACTGGAACTATAATTAGTAATAATTATAGTAAATTATGTACATCATCATGATCAATTTCTCAACGTTCAGGCGCGATGGAGTTTAACTTTTTCGGTATTCCTTATGTTGGATCAGATATCTGTGGTTTCATTGGAACGACTGAAGAGGAACTCTGCTTAAGATGGCATCAAATGGGTGCATTTCACTCCTTCTCGAGGTTTATTTCAGTATTTTTTGGAACATCACTCTTGAATATTTTCTATGATTCACAGACGCGCGATCCTTTGCTAGTTATAGAGTTATAATTATAATTACTATGTACGATTCCTCAAAACCAAATCACTAGTGTATTAGTTATCATCTCTTATGTCTTCTAAATCCTTTGTAGGCTTTGTCCAGTTTTAGAATTAATGGTTATTTAATGGGATTATGATCAGTAAAACACCCTTATAGATTTGCTCTTCCCTGTTTGCCTCACCGATTTCAGCAAACGTTTATCCAATAACAAGCAAAAAGTGGGCGGTTCCAGACTAAGGGTTGATGTACCGTCCACTTGGGTACAACACTAAGCTGTACACAAGCACAGGTAGCATACAATTAGGCTGGGAAGCAGATGAACATGGGAAATCGATTAGGCTTGCGAAATGTAGGAAGTTGACATTTTAGAATGTCTGTGCATTATAGGACAGGCTTAGAGTAAATTTTAATATTGGCGAATTCTATCTATATGACCTTAAACAACTACAAATTTACACAGTCAACTAGTTTGAGCAAGAACAATATTCTAATTAGTGTAAAATCCAATTACTAAACTTTGAATCTTCTAGTTAAATTATGTCATGCAACAACTAACACTTAGTATGCATCATTTGAGTATTTAGAATGACAATAGTGCAAATATTAATTAATTCATGATATTTTGCTGTTTTGGCACTCAATATTTCCTATAATTTAGAAATCACAACATCAACGATCAACCACCGCAAGATCCAGCCGAGTGGCCATCAGTTGCTCTCGCAGCTAAGATCGCCCTCAACTTTAGATATAGATATCTACCTTATCTATACAGGTAATGCATTTGTTTAGGAAATATTTAGTCTCTAAACTCATATTCTAGATATTTACTGCACTCCATTCGTCAAATGTATAAGTTTTGTATACGAGTATAGTTACAGTAATATTGTAATACTTCAAATTCCAATCTTTATCCCAGAAGATAAATTTTAACACCATTTTCACCCTTTCCCATGTATAAAGTTTATTCTGCGTTTTTCTGTCACGCCCTAATTTTTTCAAAATCCACTAGTTTTCATGCTCATAAGTGAAACAGCATAATTAAAGCAACTCGAAACAAAATTAAAAAGTGGGAAGTCACGCTTTTCAGTTTACATTATTCTGCATCCCGTTTTGGTGGCACAGTTATTCGTCCATTATTTTTTGAATTTACGGAAGACTCAAATACTATGGATATAGATCAACAGTTCATGTGGGGACCTGCGATGATGATTGCTCCCGCAGTTCAAAAGGTTTGTTTTACTTTACAATTACAACCATATTTATATGCAAGATTCAAGTTAGAAGTTCGCACACTTTAAGTGTATATTATCTTCCAGGGAGTAACTTCAGTTCACGTATACTTCCCTTCTGCAACATGGTACTCCCTTGTTCCTGAAAGCTATGCTTCTCAAATGGATATCGGATTCGTTGATGTACCAGCTAAACTCAATTCCCTCACACCAGTATACGCTAGAGGTATTATCAGAATTCATCCCAAAACCAATTTTTGGGCGTAAGTAAAGTAGAATAATCTTGAGATTTCAATGTTTAAATAAGCTATTTGTTCGTGATGATTAACACCACTACGTCGTTGATTTTTATTGTATACATTTAGGGAGATATAATTGATTATTATCCCAGTTAAATGTTTCCAGTGAAATCCCTTTAAAATATAGCATACTTACAAAATAAAAATTTTCCAGGTGGCTACATTATTCCTCGCCAAGCAGCAAATTATACTACCACTACTTCTCGATTGAATCCCTTAGAATTACTCATCACCATCGGAACTAACAGTTCAAAGGTAAACTGCACATATCTAGATGATATTTTAGTTTAAAAAAGTGTGCTTTAAGGTTCTTGCCACTAATATCAAAGTCATTTTCAATGTTGAAAGCAACATCAAGTGGTAGTTAATTTAATTAGTGATGGTATTTTTACGTTGATTATTGTCGTTTAATACTATACTAAAAATACAAAACAATAGAAGACATGCAGTGAGCAACAGGACCGTGCAACTGAATACCATAAGCCTATCATATTCTTCATAATTTTCAATCACGTTTATCCGAATTAGAGCAAATTTTAATCAACACCATTCCAATACGGAATTTAAGTCGAATGATTAGTACTGGAATCAAAAAACGGATTGAAGAAATACTTTTTAATACCATTTGCTTTGGTTGAAACTAGATAAGGAAAGCCTATGTGAGCTGCTGCCATACCATTCCGTCAGCGAAGTAGGCCATTTCATCATGTGAATTATAGATCAGCACGTCTGTGTCAAGTTTTTGGAAAAGTTTATTTACTTACGATTAGATGCAAATTCTTCAGTGCACTTTTTTGCTTAAATAACGACTTGGTCTATCACAATCATAGAACAAGCTGCTTCTAGAATGTTGAGGAATATTGTCATTATGGAGTGACCTTCTTAATCTACAGACCCACTGAAAGTGTAATGAATTTAAAAAAGGGAATTAAAAAATAAAGCAGAGGATATCGATACATCCATGTGATTTATTGTTTCAAATATATAGCGTATTTTTACTTTAGAACAGACTTTGTGAGTCAAATGTATGTAGAACTAAGCAGCAATCAGAATTAGTTTTGCTTTTAAAAATTGAAGTGATTTTCCAGATTCATTTATGTTTAGGGATATCTCTATTGGGACGCTGGAGATGATTTATTCGATAATATCGAAGTACATAAAAGGTGAAGGTCTAACTATTTGATTTAAGTTTTCCAACGCATAAATTAGATGAGAATACCCTCTACATTCTGAGAACTATTATTCCAAATGGCCAGTATAATATTGAATTTATTTATTCTTGTGCAGTTTTGCATTTTCTTCACTTAGAAGTAGTAATATACTGACTATTTCGAATGATGGAATTTAGTAAAATTTATTATTAATTTTATCATAAAGTTAAAATGACTAAAATATGCAATTGTAAGAACAGCCGAAAACCTTTCTTCCTATCTGATTTTCAAAATATTTGATATGAATGAAGGTTTGAGTTCATAGTTCAATATCTGCGGAAAAATCCATCGAGTATTGATAACAAATGATCTAAAGATCACCCGAGTGCACGTGCGTAATCTATGCAAGAACCTGTTTCAGGCACCAGTGGCAGTTCAATTTCATGATTATGGAAACGGGAGCAATACTAAATAGCACTTGCAAGGATTGTGATCCGGTTAGAATGTTTCATAAATACATGATTTTGTTCATATTTTCGCAATAATATTACCCACTTTGTAAAGTATGTTGGTATCTACAGGAATTGGATGTCAATGACAAATTTTGAGAAAAACTTAAGTGGGAGCAAATAAAAAAGAAAGAAAGGTATTTACTTAGAGGCCCAATCAATACTTATTACTGATATTTTATTTCAGTCCATTTCTATTCCATCTCTGGATGTAATCGAGATTCTGGGATATTCATTCTACCCGGATTTTACAAGTTTCACCTTAAATGGAATCAAGGTATATATATATATAATGTGAATAACCAGATACAAGCAATGGCTATCGTTCAAAATTAAAATAATAAGGTCCCTCTGTGGTCCAAAACACGAAGACGCAGAACTGCAGGTATTAGATATTCTATGTTCATTCCTCAGTTTGTTGATGGGTATAGGGTCAATGCGAATACTTCTAATCGTTCAGGTTGAACATACACAGAAAAATTGACCTTAATTTTGTAATTAATAGTTGAGATCGGATGCTCATTTTAACTCCAATAAGGGTTATGAAATTAGCATGATTATCTACTTGAGAGGAAATCTGATGATTTAAATCTATATTGTATAAGTATATACATTTATTATAGATAAATATTAATGTGCAAATATCCCAATACTCACCCTTCTCTAAACGTCTCACTATTGCGACATCCAATCTCGTCAATCTCAATAGCTATCGGACCGGAAAAGGATTCGTACTTGCATGGAAGCACACTGTGAGATGAAGATGAGGCTACCCCACGTAGATATCAGCTTATAGTTGTTCCCGTTCATTAAAACATTTTTTGCAAAGCATTGTATGCATTATTTAGACAAGGAAAAATAACGTCTTGTAGTTTTTTGCAAGTTATTACATCGTAACTAAAACTAACCAGGTCAGTTTTCCCATAGATTTGGTATTGACTTCGTTCTTCGGTCGATTACTTAGCAACATCCTTCTCCGATATCTTACTGTAGTTCTACTATGTTACCCCTATGAGAAATGCCTCAGTGGCATTGTAGCTTTCAACAGTATTCATTATAGGCTTATGATATTTGTTAATTTAATGTCATATCTATGTTCAGTGATGGGACATTGCTTATGCTAATTACCTAGAACAATTTATTTGATCAGTAAATTTAAGCCACTATGCGGCATCGATTAAAATATTTTAATTCTATTTATTATCTATTGTAGGACTTTTACTGCCGTTGTACTCAAAATGTTTGGGCATTCATTAAAATCGAATTATTATTCATACAGTTGTATTAAAATTGTCGCCTAGATAACTGAGATAAACATCAGCACTGCGATTAAAAATCAACGTTCTACAAGACTGTCGGCTGTACAACAACTTCCATTTTGCAAACTTTTATTACTTACAACAAAATTATCGAAGTAGATTTAAATAACCACTTTTAACTACTTGAATACAGTACTTATTCTAAGAAAGAAGGCCAACTTTAAACGCATTGTGATTGTATGAATGATTCATAAACTGGTTCTAGAAATCTCTTATTGGATATAGGTAATTCATATTAAATTTATTCTGGGACTTGTGATTCTGTAAACATAATTTTATTCTTTAAATCAAGATCTAGTTTTTACAAAAAGATATCTTCTGTATAAGGCAACCACTTCCTTTAATCCAAATATTAATTTTCAAATATAATAAATATATATGACAACCAAAGTAATCCTTATTACTATTATTTTTGTTAGTCAACAGAAAAGACTGATGTTACTAATATTTGTTGAAAAATGCACTTTTTCAGATGGTAAGTGTACCTCATCGTTTTCCTTCAAAATGCCGTATTCTTACTTCTCGATAAGCTCCAACAAAGACTTTTGTAAGCAACTTGAACCGATTATATGTATTTATATCATTATCTGGATCGAATAAGCGCTTTCGATCTTCGCGATATACGGAGAACCCTCAAGGCCGTGGAATCCGATCAGTCAAAGATGAGCTAAGATTAGACTCCACTTAGAAACTGCTTTTATTTAAGCCTCAATAAGATTAGAAGTAACCTTAACCGTTAGTGAAACTACCAATTCCATCTTTAGTGCAACGGTACTAAACAACTATCGGTGCATGTTGTATTGTTCTCTTCAAATCCTATTTGCTTCCAATAATTGTTTTTTGTCGTTCATATATGTTTATGTTATAAGTGGAGTATGAATTTAAACGACTTAAATAACTTGGGTCTGTTTATGTCATATTACGTAAAGAATATCATTTATTTATCAACAGAAGAAGGCAGTCGGATATAAATTTTTGCTCCCAAGGTTCTATAGCATTCCTGCCACATTTCACATTGCATTGTGCATAGGAAAACGTGAGAGGCAACTAAACATCACTGGCAGAAGGTTCGAGGCGGCGATACTACGAACTTTGAGTTTTCGTGCGAATCCCTATTTCTATATGTACCGTAGTATTTAAGTCATGTACACATCGAGCAATATATTCGTGTGCACTTCTTACCATCAAGCTACTGTCTTTGCTTGGTTAATCAATACTTCTATAGTTTTACTATTATACATTTTTACTCAATTATCTAGCCCAATATTGTTTTTGTTGACGCTTAGGGTATTAATTGTCGTCTGATGGGTAACACAAATTGTGTTTTTATCAAGCACCCTATTTCTTCATGGTGTGTAGTGCTTATGTGACTATCTACGTATGTAGTGTGCTTTCACATTTTACCTAACGTAGTTTAATGAAATTTATTTAAATTATTTAAGTTACTTAAAGATAAAACAAAATAATTGACCTCGATTAATAAATTGAGGCAAATAAGAGGTTGAACTGCCGCTATTTAGATATTTCACTTTATTACTATATCTACTGTTATATAATTGATTTCTTAATGTAATGAATTAAAAGGTTTTTAAAGATAGATGATTGTTAGAAATTATTTTTCTGCCACACAGCTCTTCGAAAGCTATAATTATAAATACGAGTAGGAAGTCACAGTCATAATACAAGGAACCAGTGCTTCATTTTTTCATGTTTAGAGATGTGACACTCAGCAAATATTGTTTTCTACTGCACTGGTTTTATCATATCCTCACATTCTGAAGAAGTTATGTATGACTTGAGTGCATACCGTAATTGCGATTTCGTCAAACTAAGAGTGCTGGCATAATAGTAGATCTAGCCAAGTATCTCATAAATTGGAATGTATTTATATAATTTAAAATTTTTTTAGCCTTTTTCTCTAAATCTAATAGAATATCTCATATGATATTCAACATGGGATTATATCTCTTTTGGGAAAAAATAATGTTCCAAATCTTTAGAATCAGCTACCACATCCAAAAAAAGCAAGAGGTCCGTCACTTTGCAACATAAAATGTGTTATAATATTTCAAGTAAATATTTTAGAAGTTAGACATATCATGTTCCTTTTATAGGCTTAGGGTAATTATTACAAATAAAAACAGTTTTCATAACACTTGTTTTATCTTTAATTCAGACAATACTGTGATGATATTAGTGTTTTGGTGTAAAGTTGAGTAAAAAAGTGATTAAGTAAAAAGGAATAAAAATTCAGAAAAAAGGATTGTGAAAATTCATTTCATAAGTCCCAAATATTTCAATTAAGTCGTTTGTGGCATATTTTCCTTATTTGGAATTTCCTTATAATTAGTTTTAAAACATATGTGAAACTTAAATGATCTGAACTAAATTGCAGCCATCTAAACATATTAACGAGTTTCTTCTGGAATATCCTAAGAAAAGTGTTGATTCTCGAGAGGACGTACTTTTTTTCGTTCTAAAACTTATCATCATTTTTAAATTGTTGCTTTTTGAGTTAATTTAGCATAGATTATTAAAGTACAAAAACATGAAGAATTTGGAAGGAATATTTGATATGCAAATCAAGCGACCTTCGAATTACTTACTTAATTTTTACTTTCCGTATAACACAATTTTTCTACGTCAACCATTTTTTACCTAGATGTTTATCTTCCACCTATTTGTATGTTGTAAAGTTCGTTGATCACGATGTTTGGTTCACGTAGTGAAAACTAAAATGTTATGACGAGTGGTCTTTTGTGTTATAATGTGATATGAAAGTTTAATTGGAATACATTACGTTTTGGATGTTTCCCTTGCAAAATGTATATTTTCAATATATGTACATGTGTGAATTTAACGCTGTAAACTTCAATAATATATTTAATTGGGAAGAATATTAGTAAAACAAGAAAAACAAAAACATCTAGATGAAACTAAAAACAAACCAAATTCAATGTGATTCATGATTAATATGGTTATTACTTTTTTAGATCATAGATCTATTATGAAATATTTTCAGTACTCAAAAACATTTCAAGTTCTTAAAAATCTAAAATGACATGTTTTTAGTAGTGTAGTCACTAAAATTGGCTACTACATCTTGCTAGAAGATATTTAATATTAAGTTTCCTTATTTTGGTGGTCCCTGGAATTTGAGTTAGTTTGTGACCATATTCAGTCGAACCCATCATGACCAATTCAAGCTCTGTACTTCACATTCACCGTCTTTATTCCCATGTTTTTTGCTTGTTTTGGGAGTGCACATATTCTTGTGGTAAACAGAACGAAAAATGTGAACAGTGGGGTTATTTATTACATGGATATTCTCGGACGGTTAAATATTGTAGCCACTAGCAGTTTTCACAACATTGGAACTGATAATGGGAATATAAGAGCATTCACATTTTGAAAAGTACTAACTTTAAAAACATCTTAAAGAAATGAGCTCGTAGAGGACGTTATTGATTTAAAACTGTGATAGCGTTTAACGTGGAAGGTGTTTGCCTACTGTATTTCAAAATTCTTCACTCAACCAATTTCTCAATTACGAATTTAATCAGCCACCGTTTTTAAGCCAAACACAGTATGCTGTTCTTATACAACGACTGAATTAACTCTACTAGTAGTTGATATACAGTCTGTAGCGAATACATCGGAATGCTATCTCAAGCTTGGTTGATTTTAGTCATCTCTAGATATGGCCCGAGAACCATTGGTTCGACGAATATTTCTTACAATTAAATTTGTGCTCGTATACATTTGGTGTCTACTTTTCTCCGATCTTCCACGAGTTCTGTTTGAAAAGAGAAAGAAGATTGAAAATCAGGTAAGTGCAGTAAACATCTAAAAGTTCACTCAATTTTTCTTATAAGACTTCAAGCACAAAAAAGGACTATTTAATTTAGAATCAGGTTGGCTTCTAATAAGGTAACAAATCAAGTAGTAGAACAGCAGAATGGTACAACATTTTCGAAAAGTGACATACTCCAGATAGTTGTGGTGACCGGTGGAGCAATGGGAATTGGGTGTGAGGTGGCAAAAATTCTGGCTATACAGGAGCAGGCAAAAGTTTGCATACTTGACATAAACGAGGTAATAGTTTATTCTTACTACTTTCTACAGAAGTATGCAATTCTTGTCTTATGCTCTAATATGAACAATATGCTTTCAATCATTTTAGATGGAAGAAAATGTTGCATAATGACTTAATTTTAATTAACCAAATATTAGGTCACCAGAGTGCTTAATATTGGGTTGTTCAGAAGGAAGGTTTACGCACTGTAGATGATATCTTAAATTCTGGTGGACACGCCTACTTTTTCCGTTGTGATGTATCACGTCCCGACGAGCTTGAGAAGTGTGCAGCAGAAATATACCAAGATCCAAGGCTCGGTTCGTTCTATATATTTTTAAGTAGATACAAAATATCTTCTGTCATTGACCAATTATTCTGACACCCAGGTATTAAAATAACGTAAAGGGAAACTGACGAACGACATATGATTTCAGTGCAGTGCTTATTTACGTTAGTAGCATTAGACTTAAAGTAGGGTGCATACACAAATTAATAATTGGTGCTTAGTCATTTGTGATTAAAGATTAATATGTATAGAAATAAATAGTATAAGTTAGGTTTTGTAGTGTGAAAATGACGAAGAAAAGACATCCGAGTAACACATAACGATCAGTGGATAATCTACTCTGATCTACTGTTTATTGAACTGTGGCACTTGATAAAGAACAGCACGCTGTGTATTGTACCCCGAATGATCCACCTTTACCTTCGTTTGTTTTTTTTTTATATGCCACTATTGGTTTTCTCTAATATTGCATTCAATTCGAGCAACATAATTCTATGACTTGTGAAGGGTTGCAGTTGGTTTACTTAAAGCCAATTAGATTCAATTTATCACTATTTGGTTGTATTACTTTTATATTTGGTGCCAGAAAGAGCCAATGAAAAGTTCCTGTTAGGGAGAGGACGGAACGAGGTCTGGCCATATTAACACCTGAAACTAGCAAAACTAATGGCGATTTGACATGAATGTTGTATGCAGTGTCATGATTGAACGTATCAGTTCAATATATAATTTCAATCCATATTAAAATAGAGATCTGCGTATTTCGAAATAACTATGCTTCTGTTAACTTTACAAATTGTTCCAAGGTATTTATTTTCCCCTGCATTTAGTTCCATTCTAATCGTCTAGAGTTTTGTTATTTTAATTTTAGTTGCCTTGTAGGATGCTTAAGCATATAAATGGGGAGTAAATAGGAGTTGGTAACAAGCCATATATCCACAGTAACCCACAAAGCTGCATTTTGCACGTTGCAGTAGAAGTCATCTTTTATAAATCCCCTTTTCTTATCTAATATTTATATTATAGGATTTGTTGATATCTGTATTGTCAACGCGGCAATTCTTCGGTTCGGCGAATGCCTGGACTTGTCCTACAGCGATTATAAACTGAACAATGACGTTAATATTCTTGGACATATCTATGTCAGTAAAGTTATGTAAGGTGAAAGAGGTTTAACTAAAGAGTTATATCTACATCATTGAGGGAAAATAAATAGTGCATTTTCACGAAGTTGAGTGTACAAGAGAGTTTTTCTGAAATCAGTTTTGTATCTGATATTCTTCACATTGGATCTGACCATGTAGTATTTGTGTATGAAATTTATATAATAGCAATAGTATAGGAGAACTACAAATAAGCAAGGCTTTAAAAACTGAGCAGCATTAAGATAAAGTCGTAAAATAAGTTAATTGCTAAACTGTGAATCAATAATATATTTTGTTTTCCAACTGCTGCCACAGATTTTATTTTCAGACAGTAAAGACATTCCTTCATCGTATGGTAGAGGCTAAGCAAGGTCAGATAGTGTCAATCGGATCTATCTGCAGTCATTACGGCGAACATTACGGGACAGCGTACTGGTATTTAAAAACGTTCCCAGTATAGTAGTGATAGTTTATTTGTACAGATGCATTAGTTATTCTAAATATCGATGCCAAGTGATAATTCTGAAAAAAGGGAAGAAATCTAAGCAGGTATCAGAGAGGTGGTGACACTGCTTTAGAAGCAGAACATGATTTGGAAGTGGGTTTTTCGACCACGAAGGAGGTTGAAAAAGTCCATTACTGTTAATTATTTCTAAATAATCTTTTTCGAATTTTTCGTTATTTTAATCTCATTGTTTGTTTTTGTATTCATATACTGTATATTGGAGTTATAGGAGCAACTTCTTGCTATGATTAACTGTAAATGGTGACATATTAAAATAAGTACAACAATTATCGTCCGGAACTCTTACAACATCTAAAGATTTATTAGCGTCTACAAATACTTAAGAAACAAGAAGGAATAATCCTGCTATCACATCTTTTAATGGTGCCATGCGAGTGAAAACAATTCACAAGCATTATAGTTATGGACTTTTAAAGGAAGAGTTAAGGGAAGTCAACCTTCACGAAGAAGAAGAATAGACTGAAGTGAACAGAAACAGTGCGGTAAGGAAGAAACTAACTGATTCCATAGTTGTGGCGGTTGAAATACACAACTATGGGGACCAAAGACCACTGAGAATTTAAGGCAATGAGTTATAATTCAAAAAGGACTTAGCGGTTATCTCGGATAATGTAAGAGGAGAATGATGGAGAAACATTGGACAAAAGATATTATCCACAGGACGAATCTGAAAATGGTGATCAACCCATAAATTTTCACATTTTAGAGTATAAGTTCCTGTTAATTAATTAAGTTTATGTTCATGTGTAGCCCAGTTATACGAAATATCAATAATGCTTGTATATATTTTCATAATTACCACTGCTCTTATCATATTACTGCAAGCCAAAAATGTTTAAAAAATTACTACGAGATTTTAAAGTTTTCAAATCAAATATATAATCAATATCCTATTGGATACATAGAAGAGGATAGTAGTATCACTGTTGTTACTTCTATCACCATTGAGTCAGTATATTTTTAAGGTTGAATAAGTAGAAATAGAGAAGTAGAAATACTTATATAATTGCAAAATATTTAAAACAAAATATTTATTAGAAAACATTTACCAACAAAGTGGATGATTCTAAATAATCAGTGCCGCCAAGTTTGCGTGTCGTGGATTCATGGAGGCGCTACAGATGGAGATGATTGAAAAGGGCCTGGACCAGATCGTGCTGACCTCTATATACCCCTATTTCGTAAATACCAACTTCATAACCAATTTGCAGGAGCCTTTCAGCACGTATGTGATTTAAATCAAAAATAAAGTAGATAGTAAATTACGTTTAACAGTTTTATAATTTATCTTAGAATGTCATATTAAAAATTGCGTATATGTGGAACATAGTACAACTAGCTAATTCTGTCCTCAAAAGTAGAATAATCTCAGTTTTATTCTTACGATATTACCACATAGGTTACTGTATAACATTGAATGATTTGCGTAACAGTTAACCAAACGCTTGTTGGTTAAATACACTACATCTGCATTTATATTTATTTTGCTGCCTTCAGATTCTTTAACATAATTTCTATTGAACGATGTTCTCGCGAGATTGTGGATTCCATTCTAAAGGAAAGAATATCGCATTTTATTCCTGCAGGCATTGGACTTCTTTGCATTTATCTAAAATGGTGAGTACCTGTCTGAAGAATATGTCTGACTTCTCATTTACATATCTTTAGAGTGATTTTATTACGTTTTGACTTTAAACTACCATAAGAAATCAGTAATCAAATGCGAAAGTACGTGTAACTTATAAGCAGAAGATTGTTAAAGAGAACTGAAGAATAATGAACCTTGCCAGAAAATATACTCAGTTATATACAAGGCCTTAGGATAAGCTTAGGACACATTCATTAAGCCCATACACACTAAGCGTCATAGTCGTAAGATACATGCAACATTAAAAATCAATTAAATATGTCCTAAATTTCTTTGTATTACTAAATAATGTTCTTAAGCCTCGTTACAAAAGGTGCTTTGCCGTACGGACGGAAGTTATTCAACTTTACGTACAAGCCTAAACAGCAAGAGGTCCATGAAATAACTAATGTCTAATAGGAAATATCAGAACTATTCCAGATTTATAGTAAGTACCTGAAGTGATTCTTGGAGTTACTACATTGTATATTACCTCCTTATATTCCTTGATATCTTTTAAATGAAATTTCTTGATGAAAATGAGTTTTATAACAGTAATTAGCCATGTTAGTTGACGCCTATTAAAAAACATGCTACTATAATGTTGTTTAGGAACTATTCGAAATATTGATCAATGTTTTAAGATGTACTTAACGGGATGAACCAAATTAACATGTCATGTAAATACTTTCTAACTTTTAAATAATGGATTATACACCATGCACAAAATGTAACTCCTTCAATATTGCAATACTTTCTTTGATTATTAATAAAATATTACGGCATAGTCTGATTGTTCATGTGAGCAACATAACCAGACAGCATATCTATTAAATCTTAATACCTATATGAAAACTTGTTTTATAAAAGTAGAATTTTACATTTTTAATCAATATGTGAAAAATTCACTTTTAATATTAGTAAGAATTCACACACCGGCAATATGTATTTATGACTTAGTTATATCCTAAAATGGATGAGACTGGGATCTCGTGGTGTAGTGGTTATCACATCTGTCTAACACACAGAAGGTCGGCGGTTCGAGCCCGCCCGAGATCAAACTTTTATTTCTTAAAATCCCTTTCTTTAGAAATTGTGATAAATGTGCGAAATTATTCGCATTTTTTTGCTGATAAAAAATGTGCAATATTCTGAATTCTTTTATTAATTAATCATTTGAAAGTTTTTATTATTTGTTTATAGGACGTTGTGTTCATGATTCTTATAATAATAGTTAATTTATTTAACAAATTAACTATAAATACATGAAAATAAAGGAAGAAATATTGACAGGTCAGGTAAATAAATAATAACATGAGTGGCTAAAGCTAAGTAAACAATAGCTAATGGTCAATATCGTTACATTCTTCACTTTCTAGTAATTTGAACATAAGTAAAACATAAAATGGAAATATTGGTATTCATCAGAAAATGGACAAATCTGCATATATTCTAACTGATAGGTAAAACAACGGTAAATAATAAACATCATAGTTCATACAATTGAACTGATTTAATTTAAGAAATGATTGGAGACATGGATCTCTATGTAAACCAAATTTTTGTTTAGGTGATTAGCTTATCATTAAAATATATGCACCATATTTCAACCAAAGATAAATTATTATTATTATAGGGAAATATTCCTGATTTATTGGTGCCAATCACTTATCTAATTTGCACAAATCACACCGTGACTTCTCATTTCATTTAACAGAAATATAGCTATTTTGTTCAGAAAAAATCTTTTCTTGTTGGAATATCTCTAAAAAGTAATTTTAAAGTCGTTGTTTATTTAAATTCATTCTAGAATGTGGTATTCTTGCATATTCAATGTAAAAATAATGCTATCAGTTCTCAGAAAGTGACGTATTCATGAGGTAAAATGGAAGGGGAACGTTGGGAGAGGTTTCGTCCCTGCTTGTCACTTATCATGCTTTATTGTTTTCATTTAGTCTAAGCATTCATAGTGTCATATCAGTGGACCAGTTGTGAAATCGTCGCGGTATTTAAACCGCCGTCTTCCTTATCGCCTGTTCCACCTTTTTTCTTTATTTGGTCTTGCGGGTGTATACGCCTTGAGGAACCATCTCCACCTTTCTACTTTTAGCTTTTTGTAATATTTTTATCGTTAAATGTGCTCCTGTTTCTACAAAAGTGCTTGTAAATATTATGGCACACATTAAGCTTAAGAGCAATGAACATGCCCTCTAGAAATATCCTGGATGGAATATCTAGGCTAAATTGAGGGGTCTTAGAATTAAATTTTCAACACACTTTTATTAACATAAGTCATAAAAACTAGATTTTTTCGACAAATGCCAGACATATTGACTCAGTTTTTGTTTCTGTAAAGCCAAAGTGCAATTGGAATTCTCGTTCTATTATGGAGGATTTATTCAGGGGAAGTCTATGCAGCTGATCGGATCTTTCACCACACCATATTAAAATATTAACATAATCTGTGAGCTCTGCTACTCAGAAACACTTTAATTGAACGGGAGAGTCCTTGTGATCTAAACCAATATGATTTCGTTCATATACACATTGTGTTACACAGATTGTAGAACAATCAATATGAATGTAGTAATTTGGTCAATAACAATAATTCATTTCATGTGACGCTAAATATCAGCAGTCCAATTAAAATACAATCAAGATTTAAAATATTTCCATCTAAAAATAGAGTTGATGAAGAACACCATGTAAATGAAATTATCTTTTATCTTGGTCTTTCTTTTATGAACAATTTTCAAGTTTCTAAAATGTTGTATTTGATTTATAAACTTTCAGCAGCATTAACATAAGTAAGACCACGGATATCTATCAAAGAGAAGCCAAAAAATATGGACATTAAACTTGTTCTGTATATTATTCTCATCTTTATGGCGGTGACTTTAGAGTGCTACAAGATCGTTCTCTTCGTACCTAATATGGCTAATAGTCAGGTAAATCGAGCGAAAATCTTCTATTTAATGTATAGTATTCCTACTCCAATGTATAATTTGGCCACAATATTTTTTAATTAAAAATTGCGAATATTACCCTTGACTACCCAGGTGTTGTTCAATAAAAGAGTGGCAGAAACCCTCGCAAATGCAGGGCATAACGTAACGATGGCTATGCTCACTCCTGTGAGTGCTAAAGGTCGAAGTAACGTAACGATTATGGAGAAGATCAATGGTGGGTATTGGTCCGTCCTTTTCAATGCCTCGAGCCACACGAGTTTTGGAACGAACAATTGCTTATTAATGTATTAAGCAGATTAAGTAACTGCACAGTAATTATAAAACAGAAAAAATATGGAAAAGTAGTGAAAATTAAAGGTAATATTAAATATTTCAGTTTACCATGTGGATATTCCATTGTTGTTCACCAAAGAAGAGATAGAGGAAAAGCAGGCACGAATAATTTTCAAAGTAAGCCCCTTAATTAGTTCTGTTTTTACGAATTCGCTTAGTTTTGGAGAAAGCGAACTATGCTCAGTTCAGGATCTTCCTATGTGGGATTATCGGATGCGTGAAAATATGAACATAATGACGAACTTGCTTGTGGAATCCTGTAAAGGTATACTATAGAAACTTAATCGTTAATACTTGTCAAACAGCATCATTGAAAAATGTAATTTTTTTCATTTTATGTGTACACGTAGTATTCAGGAACGATAAAAGACAAGAAGTTCCTCACTTGGCTTGAAAATGAAAAATTTGACATCGCTTTCTCACACATGTATCATGCCTGCCCTATCGGACTTGTCCATGTTGGAAAGATTCCCACATGGATATGGCTGAACAGGTGGGCAGCTTTCAGAAGAGAATATTCAATTCTCGAATTGCTTGAAAAAGGGTTGGTTAGGATCAATCTGTTATAGTGGAGCTCTCATGGACTTCGTCGCACATTACATTGGTGTTCCAATCATACCAAGCTATGTGCCCCGTAAGTTAATTGAAAATGACAGTGTCGAAAATAGCCTAATTGAGAACGTTCTTTCAGCTATGATGATGGAAAGTTCTGATACAATGACATTTTTCGAGCGAATGAAGAGCTTTGTAGGACACTTCTTAACAACGTTCATGTGGAAACGGTTGGTTATACAAAGAAATGACATATTCTAAACTTAATGGGCAATACACTGATCTCCTTGCAGTTAACGACTTCATGTCACGTTTTACCACACCTTTGTTTGATACGTTATATATTTGTCTAAAATTTGTCAAATTCAGTATGATGGCTGACAAGGAAACTGCGCTTTTCCGCGAGCTCGTCGACCCCAATTTCCCTGATCTTATAGATATAGCCAAAAATTGTTCCCTGGTAAGAATAAAAATGCATAATTGTTTCATCTTTCTGCCAATTCTCCATAGTAGTATTAATTTGATAACAGTTACGCTTTTTATATTTCTATGTTGCATATTCTCATTCAGGTAATGGTCAACACCAACGAGATGTATGATTTACCGCGTCCTACTATTGCAAAAGTGGTCAATATTGGGGGCCTGGGAATGGAATTTCAGGATGCCCAACCTCTTACTAAGGTAAATAAAACTATTAGGATAGTAATATTTCTCTCCTGATAGTTTGAAGACATTTGAAACAATAAAGGCATTTCCATTTTAATCCTATTTTCAATAATAATATGATGACGTGTATTACCTTTATATTAAAGCCTACAATTCACTATATTTACTGTCTCTATTATAATAAACGGGAAATAATTAGGAATATTCGAATATTCTATTTTCATGTCTTATGAATCCAAACTATTCATTTGTGTCTTTTTTCAGAATTAAGCTACTTTACAGGATTTCAAAGCATTATCTGAAACTGGTAAAGGCTCAATCGTGTTCTCTTTTGGCTCGGTAGCTCCAGCCCATAAAATGCCTGAGGAGTGGAAAATGGCTTTCCTCAACGCATTTAGACGATTTCCTGATTATCAGTTCTTTATGCGTTATGAGGGAAAAGACCTTGAAGGTAGAGTAGAAACATATTTTTCCATCTACTTTTTTATTTTTAAACGATGCATGCTAAATACTATAGTGGCGCTCAGAATTACTAGTAACAAATTGCGTCGAGGGCACATAAGTGCACTAAGTGAACTCTCGATTGTAATTCTCTTCTGAATGATCTACTTTGTATTCTAATTAAAGATTCGGTTTCAGCACGAAATTGCGCTTCGTCCCTGTATAGTTTTCTTAGTTCTATTCAAAGTTGACTTTGATGAGAAAGCGAATATCTCAGATTCGCGGAATTATTATAGGGAATATAAGTGGACCACAAAAGGCGTCAATCATCTAGTATTATGGTTACTATTCTATAGTCCATTTGTTCTTGATGAATTGTAGTACTTTTTACTTCCATGCTCTGTTGGGAGTCACCAAAGTAGGGTCCACCAAACGGCAGGATTAGTTTCTGTTGAAGTTTGGGAAAACTAGGACCCAAAAACGAAGGTTTTATTTATTTATTTTGTTACCTATCGCTTCTCTATTGATCCCAGAAGTCATGTGATGGCCTTGTGGTGTAGGTGATGCGAAATCAGGCAAGCTGGGCAGGATCGGTGCCTCTCCGTGACCAGGAGGCGACTCCATTTCTTTCTCCTTCTTCTTGCCAAACTCGTCCGATCGAATGCTCCGCAACAATTGTCATCCAAAATAGCTGTTTGTGAGTGAGGAGAGTTGGTTAAACATGGCGAAGTGTTTCAGTTAACAGGTAAAGAAATTCCCTCGCATAAGAAGAGTCTTTCTGTGACGAGTGCAAACGATAGCCTAAGAGCATAGAAACAAAGCAGTTTATTCGTCCAACACACATAGCTTACTTTGGCTGTTTTTATACAAAAATATATAAAAATGCATAAAAAAACTAATCATTTACACGACTCGGCAGGTGCTGTCGTGGTCTAGTGGTAGTCGGCGAGGCGTAGGGTGTGGTGGTCGAGGTATCGATCCCCGCCGGTTCCATTTTGATCTTCTCGTATTGAGTAATAGCTGATTATTTATTGTGCGTGAGTTCAATCCCGGCTGAGGTACGGAGCAGGCTAAGGTGGGGGTTTCGGCTATTTGTGAAACGAACCGCAGACGACCGAGCAAATGGAAAGTTTCGATGCACTTGGACGGAGAGTTTGAGGACTGCGAGAGATGTAAGTTTATTGGTGAGTTTTTCTCTCTATTTTTCAGGGCTTTCTTGAGCCGGGCCTTTGGCTCAGTGCTCTTTCCCACTTCTCCTTCGGGAGGAGAGTGGGGGTAATTTTGGACGCTTCTGAAGCGTTCGGCACTTAGGTGCTGGACTGCTTCAGCAGCTCTCTGGCACCAGGGTGTCAAATATTAAAATGTAAGGGGAGGTCATGCCAAATTATTTTAAAATTCTAAAATAAACTAATCAGGACTATTATATTATGTATAGATAGAATCTTAGCTACCTTTAGGCTAAGGTCTCCAAAATTAGGAAGGATACTACCCCAACCCTTAAATGGTATAGGGTACTATTCCCTCCAAAAGACCATATCCTACCTTCCCTTCCCGGAAGGTAGTTCTGGTCGTGTCCAGCCACTCATTGTGAGTGGCTTTCGAAGGGCTTTTGAAGCCGAAGAAACTAGCAAATTCAAAGACATGTACACCTTTCCGTTTCCGTATCTTACGCGGGTTCGGTTTTTTCTGTCGAGGAATAGGAGACGCAGAGAAAAAAAATTGGGCATAGATTCGCCTTTCCAAGGTTTTTCAGTGCGACCCGTTAGGCTCCGAAGGCACCTGAGTGCCAATAAGCTGCTGAAGCAGTCCAGCACCTAAGTGCCGAACGCTTCAGAAGCGTCCAAAATTACCCCCACTCTCCTCCCGAAGGAGAAGTGGGAAAGAGCACTGAGCCAAAGGCCCGGCTCAAGAAAGCCCTGAAAAATAGAGAGAAAAACTCACCAATAAACTTACATCTCTCGCAGTCCTCAAACTCTCCGTCCAAGTGCATCGAAACTTTCCATTTGCTCGGTCGTCTGCGGTTCGTTTCACAAATAGCCGAAACCCCCACCTTAGCCTGCTCCGTACCTCAGCCGGGATTGAACTCACGCACAATAAATAATCAGCTATTACTCAATACGAGAAGATCAAAATGGAACCGGCGGGGATCGATACCTCGACCACCACACCCTACGCCTCGCCGACTACCACTAGACCACGACAGCACCTGCCGAGTCGTGTAAATGATTAGTTTTTTTATGCATTTTTATATATTTTTGTATAAAAACAGCCAAAGTAAGCTATGTGTGTTGGACGAATAAACTGCTTTGTTTCTATGCTCTTAGGCTATCGTTTGCACTCGTCACAGAAAGACTCTTCTTATGCGAGGGAATTTCTTTACCTGTTAACTGAAACACTTCGCCATGTTTAACCAACTCTCCTCACTCACAAACAGCTATTTTGGATGACAATTGTTGCGGAGCATTCGATCGGACGAGTTTGGCAAGAAGAAGGAGAAAGAAATGGAGTTGCCTTTCGGTTCTCGAATGGAACCGATCCTACGCTGCAAACCGCACTTCGTATGACCTACACCACAAGGCCACCGCATGACTTCTGGGATCAATAGAGAAGCGATAGGTAACAAAATAAATAAATAGAACCTTCGTTTTTGGGTCGTAGTTTTTCCAAAATTCAACATAAACTATATTACCGCCCTTTGGTGGGCCCTACTTTGGTGACTCCTAACAGAACATGGAAGTAAAAAGTACTACAATTTATTAAAAAAGGATAAACTACAGAATAGTTACCATATTTTTGATTGCTTTATGCTTTTTCTGGTCTGCTTTTGCTCTCCTAATAATCCATTGAATCAGAGATATTCTCGTTTTCATGAAAAGTCAACTTTGCACAGAACTATGGAAATTATATTAAGAAGAATCGCAATTTGATGATGAAACCGAATCTTTAATTAGAATACAAAGTAGATCATTCAGAAGAGAATTACAATCGAGAATTCACTTAGTGCACTTATGTGCCCTCGACGCAATTTGCTACTAGTAATTCTGAGCGCCATTGTAGAACATTATTCAGCTTATTTTCATATATTACAAGGAAAGTTTAGTCTTGTTTATTCACTTGAAACCGATGGCTTTTAAAAACTGTTAAGTCCCGAAATGCAAAAAATTATGACTATAGAGTTTATAAGAGTGCTAAAAAGTCATTGATCACCATCTTATAGATGGAGCTTTCAAGAAAGTTTATTATTCAATGCAACAAAAGAACTCAACTTCTGGCTCATCAACTGTTCTCTGTCATTTATAATGACTTAAACATAAAAAGTTTCGCAAAATCTAGTAGAAGAAAAAAAATGAGAGCAGCATTAGGATACCAAAGTTAAACAAAAAAAAAACATATTGTCTACTTTTCAGCTTTACTATATCTTGAATTGTTGTACATTAACTTGGCACACAACTGTAATCATTAAATTCAAGGCAAATTGCCTCCAAATGTGTACATTTCTAAGTGGCTGCCTCAGACGGATCTCCTTCAGCATCCTAATACAAAGGCTTTTATATCACATGGAGGATATAACAGTCTTCAGGTGACAACAGCTTTACTCTTTATATAAATTATTAATAATATTTAACAGTTCAAGTATTAAGACTCTTTTAGGAAGTCATCTCAGCTGGTGTTCCATTGATCACCATTCCTTTGTTTGGAGATCAACCAAAGAACTCTAAATTGGCTGAGAAACACGGCTTTTCAGTAAATTTGAAAAAAGGAGACCTATCAGAATCTACAATAACTGACGCAATTGAGAAAATTCTCACCAATGACAGGTGAGAAATTTTGACACATACGTTTTATTTCGATTATTTTGGACTTTATTAAGCCTAGAGTCGTAAGTAGGTTCTATATGGTTATCCTAAAAATGTCAATAACTAATTTTACAATAGAATCTGTCAAAGACAGAAAAACCAGCCTAATGAATATTTTAAGGTACTCGAGAAGTGTGAAACGCCTCTCACAGATGGTACGGAAAAAGCCAGTTACCCCTGCTCATCTGCTAATAAAGTGGACCGAGTTACTAGCAGAGTTTAAGAATTTAGATAACTTGATTCCTGCTGGAAACCAACTTAATTTTATACAGTACCATTCTCTAGATGTCATTATGTTTTTAATATCTATTTTATTCGTTATTATATTTATAGTTTACAAAATACTGCAATTTGTAGCTCGCCAATTGTATAAGAAATTACGTACATCCATGAAACAAAAAACACATTAAAATTATTGTTGGAAGATATTTTTGAATAAAAGTGGAATTTGTACTCACCTTATTTACTGAAATAGAAGTGACTGCTTAAGTACGGCTACCCACAAAAGAAAGTAATGAAAAAGATCAATTACCTCAGAGAGAACACATTTAGAATTAGAGATATCTAGGAGCAGTACACACAAACATATCGCTACTCAGATCACAACAAATAATCAAAAGACGTATTACAATGAAATTTACTATACCTTTTCCATCATGCGCTTAAGGCTTTCACAGATCCGGATTAAAAAGTGCAGTTATTGTGATGGCTACTGGTATCTAATCAAACAAAGCAAGCATCAAATAGGTGAGTTTACTGCGACATAAATAACTTCAGTCATTTGGTTAAATTACTCTTAAAAATCGAATCAACTAGAATTTTGCTCTTAGGTTACAGAACATCTATGGTTTCACTTCGTTTAAATTCCCTATACATTGCTGCTTCCACTGAATTCTCATTACTAATTTCCTTCGAGGTGGGTGGAGATACAGGTTTTATACTTTGTTCCTCCAATTTTGCCAAATTCTCTGCTCTTTCTTCGCCTTTACGACCGTGGACCCAAAATGTCTCCATAACGCCTTTTCCCTTTAATAATAATTATATTAACCAAAACTGATGTCTATATTAATAATACAAAAGATTCGTGTGTTGTTTCTTATAATTACTCATATATTATAAAATAATCACTTTAATGATAACTTCCCCCCTACTCTGAGTCTCGTACTCATTACAATATCGGGTTACGAGAAGATCATGAGCAGCAGCTGACATGTGGACAAATCCAGCTTAAAGTGTAATTTTGACACACATAATTGATTTAGTCATGAGGTTACGAAATCTGACCTTTTCCATTGCTCTCCATTCTTGAGGCCGTGTTGACGGTGTCTCCAAAGAGACAGTATCGTGGCATACTCAGCCCAACAACTCCCGCTACGCAGGGACCTGGAAAAATAACTACTGTCAACAGATAAATAACACTTTAACGCGAAATTAGCATGACTTATTTATTATATTAACATTTAAACAACTACATATTTTTTAAATTAGAAATTTTATTTTCCATACCACTTCATAGCTCACCGCTATTAATTCCTATCCTTAAGTCCACTCGTTCCTTGGGAAGATAAGGTATCCTATATTTTCTTACATATTCCATGAATTTAAGAGACATTTCAACTATCTCCTTAATATGAGCATGACCATTCCTAGTCGGCAACCCAGACACACACAAATAACCATCACCAATTGATTCAATCTGAAATATTTAATCAAACTGAAACTAACACAACAGTTGAGGATGCCGACTTGTAAATGAATGACTTGAATATTCAACCAATATGCAGCATTTTAATTAATATAAAAAGTTACTTTATAAGCATCATGATCCTCGATTATAGCATCGAAGTTACTGTAAAGGTCGTTTAGAAGATTTACAACCTGAAATCATTGCGGTTATGACATAGAATTATTCAGGGTGTAAATATTTTTGCTATTGAAATTGAAATTACCTGGAAAGGAGTACATTTGGCGGCAAGAATTGTAAATTTAACTACATCTGAGAAGAAAACAGTTACACTGTCGAATCCTTCTGGTTCCACAGTTTGACCAAGTTTCAATCTTTCTGCCACTTGTCTGAAAAGGATAATTAGTGAAATCTAAAATGCTATTATATAACTTAAATTAAGCCAAATTCATAAAATTCTCTCACTATTAATTGTTCTCACTCTTCACGTATAATATAAACAGTATCATCACTAAAGCTCTCACCGAGGCAGCATTCTTCCCAGTAGGACATCAGCCTTCTTCTTTTCCTCCGTTAATTCTTTTGTCCTCTCCTCCACTTCTAATTCAAGACTCGATGTATAATCTTCTAACATATTAAACACGTGATCCATTAAGTTGCTCTTATTGTTTGGCTTCATTGCTTGTAAAAGATTACAGATGACTTCACTTGAGGGACGATCCTCGGGCTTCTGGTTCCAGCAATCTCGAATCAAATGCAACTAAATAATATTATATAAAGTTGTATTTATGGTGTCCATACTATTGCATCTAAGACATTACAAATAAAATATGCAATTTATCTTGTTTTTTTAGAAAAATTACCACTAATTTACACATACCAATGCTGTGCTAACTTCTATGCCATCTAGTGAAAGATCTGGCCGGACTGGAACTGTTCCACCCTTTTTGATTCTGTATAGTAGCTCTGAAAAGGTCTTAAAGAGCATTAACAAAATTTATTTTAGTTTTAGTAAGAAATATAATGAATAAAAGAATATTGATTGCAGAAATAAACATTGTATAGGATGCAAATTAAAATCTTACATAAAGAACAAGCTTACAGAGTAATTCACAGATTCAATTATAGAATATTATTATAGAATTGCTTTCTTTCTTGTGGTTGCCAATTCCTTCTTCACATTACCTAATATGCTTTCTCCTCTCGCAGTAATATTCCATGCAGGCTTCCTTGTGATCACTTCTGAACAAATAATAGCGAATGAATATACATCTCCTGCTTTTGAACAACCAACAGGAGTTTGTGTGAGGTGTTCTGGTGCGACCCACAGCGACCCTTAATTTAAATTTGTAGCATAATAAGTTAATATTAATAATTCATTGAAAAACGTACATTAGTAACTCATCCGAAAAAGATAAATGAACCTACGAGTTTGTCTTTGTTGATCTATTAGTTGTGGCAGCCCATAGTCCGTTATCTTCATCTGCCACCCATCGTTGACAAGACAGCACGCCGAAGTGAGGGAGCCGTGACAATTGATGAAGGAGTGGTGCAGGTACTTCACACCCTGAAATGTTTAAAAAAATCAGAACGCAATATTCAAATTATATGTAAATGAATACTCACTTCAGCTATATCTCGAATAATACAATACATGAAGAATGGATCAATTGAGAACGTTCTTCTTAGGATAATATTCTGAAAAACTTCTATAATAACAATGCCATATTACATTCAAGTTTCCCGAAAAGCCTGCACAAATTTTGCCAATGCATCAACTTAAAAATCATATACATAAGTTTTTAATAAATTTGACGACTAGACTGTACGGTTTTTTATTAATGGATATTATTCATTTAGATACTTTTTTGTTTATTGACATACAGTGTCTATTCTACCATAAATGGCCCTGCATTTAAGGAACTAACCGTTCGAAAGAAGTTAACTAAATGTAATCCTACTATCTTTTAATTTCTTTAAACATACTCTTAAAACCGAAATCTTGTAATTATTAACTACTTACCTGTAAACTTCCTCGTGCACACATTTTCATGACACTAAGATACTCCGTGCCATCGATTGATAATCCAATGAATCTGTTCAAATTATCGTGATCTACTTTTCTCAGCTGTAATGTCCATATAAGTCGAACTATTATCCCCAACTTTTTGCGCCACCTAGTTTCTGTTTCATTCAAACCTTTGTGCATGTCTCCCATCTCTTAAGAAAAGAACTGCCACTAAATAAACCGTCACAAATCTGATTTTTACGTCATAAATTATGTTCACTTTCAAATATTCCATCTTTATCCCGTTTTCTAACTAAATACCTTAACGAAACTGTCGTAGTCATATTTAGTAAGAGATACAACTGGATGCTTTCTGATTAAAACTGGCTCTTTGTCGAGAAAATACACTTCATACAAGCTATTTTCATTCTCGTATGTACTGTCGTTTGTTATTGTTGATGGGCCAGAATTGAGTGATCGATAACTTCTATGTTCACGCTCATGCTGAAATCAGATATCTGCAAGTCTTAATTTGCGAACTAATACTTTAAATTGTTATTTTTATAGATACAGTCATATGACTAACTTTATTTGGGAGCTTCACCAGGCGCACAAATGGAATCTGCCACTCAGCATTCAATCGAGCCTGCTCCTGCAGACGGTTTCTAGAAATTCATTAAGAAATTTAGAAAAAACACTCTTAATGCATAATAAATTATATAGGAATTCGAAATTTAATATTCGAAATCTGAACTTTATTTTTCCTGACTATTTATTTTATTTATAATTACTCTGCAAAATCGAAAAAATTAATTAGCTATTGAACATGAGGAAGTCCCAACAATGCACAATACTATTTTGTTTCAAGTTGTATAATCTGTTTTTATCATTTATTTAACTAACCTTATTACGAAAACAATTAAGCAGAGGCCAGAAATAAGTAGTATGATACATAGGACTCCACCAACTATGACATAGACTAAGTACATATCCCAAAAGAGTTTCGGACATTCCAGGCCTGAGTATCCACAAATGGGCTTAGTTAGAGGTCTGAAAGTAGTGTTAAAAAATATTTTCTTGTCGCAAACCTGTCAAATAATATATCGTCTTCTATTGCATTATGTAGTGTAACTGTCTTATTACAATTTTATAGAAAATCCTGTCTGAAATCTAGATGTGTCAGGGTTAAGAAGTGAAAAATTGAATATACAGTAGCCACCGTTTTCCTCCTCTTGTTGCCCATATGCTTGTAGCTTCATCTGTGTATAATGGAACGAGTTCCTACAAATGAAATCAAATTTTCACTTTTTTGTAAGAAACAAAAAAAAGTAACATTTCTGTTTTTTTAAAAGTAATTTAATGAATTACTAAATGTTAAAAGTGAAATATGATATGTGACAAAATTGACGTTATTTTCCATGAAACTATAATTTATAGCTGTTCAGCTATGTGAAAGAAGTGACAAGAAAGCATGAAATGACTTTTAATCTCAAATGTTTGCTTTGCATGCTAAGGAAAAATAAAGTCACCACAGGTTGCCCAGTCAGAAAAGTGATGTTCATGAAGATAGTTTGCTTGTAGGAATTATCCAATCCATAAACACAAAAAAACGGCTCACGAGAATGATTTTGATTAAGGACAATTTCTCCCGTTAGACCTAAAAATCAAAAAGAATACCTAAGTTTTACAAGATAACGAGACAATTATTCCGGGCTAATTTTTAAAATAATTTAAAAAAGTTGACTTTTTGGTTAATTTTCATTATTGCTTGGTAGTGTAAGAAACATAAAATAAGACAAACTGGAAGAAAAATATTTAAGAATACTAGTAATATTAATGTGCAAAAACAATTTCGCAACTACAAGTACACTAAAAAAAAGTAGCGGAAAAATCCTTGTGACGTTTAAAAACATAAGTAATGCACCTACAAATAAACCCACTGCGCCTATGCTATTAAATTGATTCACTCGGCATTGTCACTTATGCGAATTTTTAATAATATTCTAGATGTACCAGAGTAGCTTCCTATGAGTGCCTGTGTCATTGTGTAAGCGTCGTGGTAGCCATCTGGATTGTCTTTCTTGAGTTTCGAGAGAGCCACTCCGTACATATAGAAAACGTCGTGAAGGTGTCTTGCTAGCACCCCCATCTAAACTTTAGTCTATCAGTTACTTCTGGCATTTGATATTCAGTCTCGTTCTTTATTTTGTACCAATCCACATTATACTTTAATTATATTTTTAAAGCCTACAGATTTTCCAGTGTTATTTAGACATGCTTCTGTATCACAATTAAGAGGAGGTTCGCGAACACGTTGTACCACTTCGTTCTTAAATTTCTCCAAATACGCCATATCAGAGACATCACTGTTGAGGTCGACCTACATGCAACAAGTGCTTATTAAAAGTTTCATTTTCAAGTTCTTATTTATATTTTTGACTAATATTCTGTTCTAGAATTCTATATTCAGTCAAAAAGTAATTACGCTCTTATATTATTTAGGCAATCTTCGTTCTGCTCACCACAAGCATTTTTTGTGCTGCTTCTTTGGCCAAATCGTCTTTCCCGTCTTTTATGGCACTCGTATCTTCCCAAATAGGTGTTAAGCCATTCGGGACTGCATAAGGAACATGTCAACTTTCTCCAACGTCAACTATACCTCTCTATGTTTATTTAACGTTAAATAATTAAAAATCATGAAACATGCACACTTTCGCTCGAAAAAATAAATAAGATAAACGCACGAATTTCTTTTCCCTTATCGACTTGTCCTGAAAGCAGAAGTTTATTCTAGGGAAGGGAGAATTGTACCTAGTTTGAAGGCAATAAATGAGAATTGTTTACTTCTAACAAACCCCGTACCAAATCCTAAACTCCTCATTGCAGTTAAAATATACAGGTAGTCGTCTGTGACCATATTGAGTTCCGCAACTTTAACTAGAAACTTGCGCCTATCGGCGCCACCGTTGATGCATACCAGAACTACTGAAGTACTGATGTTTATCTAATTTCTACTTCGTATTTTCACTCTTTCTATCAATCTTTACCTAGGTTAACTTTAAATTAGTTTAAAGTGAAAATGGTTGTAATATTGATGTAAAATTGAACTTACATCACATTTACTTGTCATATAATATAACCATCAGTAAAGTATTATTATTAAGTACGATTTCCCTTTTAACTACTTCCCTATTAATCACAATTGCTAATGCCTATTAGCTCACTTTATGAAGCTTAATCAAGCAAATTCTAGGATTCAATTTTAAGAAAAGACATCTTCATTTACTTCGAGATCGGCTTTTAACGTTATTCAGGATATCATTCATTAGGCTGTCGTCTTGTACATCAATTATTGTCTTGTACACGATGTCTGGAGTGTATGTGAGCGGATCGGCAAATGCAGTCTGCATAAACAACACAACTATTATCAATGTTCCGTGTAGCTTTGAAAATACTATCAACAAAAAGGACATCTTTGAAGTTGTAATTTGAGAATCTACTTAGAGTCAATAAGGCCCATAAGGACAGCCAGAAATGTAAGCTGTGTAGTGACCCTTATCAGAAATTTTGTGCTACTTTTCCTCACCTCAATATCCGTCACTATAGTGTCGCAAAATGTGGCATCATCCAGGGAGTAGAGTATCGATAGATTATTCCAGGCAAAATTGTACAGAAGCTGTGCTAAGCAATAGCCGAGGCTAAATTCTTTCGTCAGTGCATTTAGTTCTCAACAGTAGATCAAATGTATACGAGCTAGATAATGACCATTGATTTGAAAATGTTTCTTACAACTATTTATAGATATGTTATTATTTTAAAATTGCAATGCATTATTTAGGGTGTTTTAGTACATTCATTATTGAAGCTGAAATAACTAACGTCAGAGAATTAGCGATGGGTAAGGTAATGTATGGGAACTTCTCTACGTAGCTAAATTGCACATTTGTGAGGTAGCCCCATCCTAGGACGGCGGTGTTGTAGACAGTTGACAAATATGCCATTATAAAAGCAGCTGAAATCACAATACATATATAATATATTTAAAGTGTTAACTTAATAGATATAATGCCACAACTGAGAAGGTGTGCACATTTTTCGCATCTTTTGATTGACTGTAAAATAAACAGGAGTTATAAAATCCTTTGAGCATATGTAAATGATCTAGAATAATTCTAAATCTGTATTTTTCTAAGGTTCTTACTTTGATTCTAAGTATTTCTAGCTGTTTTAGACATATTCATCCCTTAATTTTTAAAAATGATTCTAAAGACATTTTCTTCGTGTTAAAAGTGTTTTGATATAAAAACTTGAAATTTCAAAAGTTATACATAAGGCAGAAAAGAAACATAAAGATTGTCTTTAGTACTGTCGAAATATTAGGTTGATGCAAAAATAATGGCGGATTTTAACTTTCAACTTTGAAGTAGTATATCTCAGCTTAAAATAATAATAATTAATTGAAATAAGAACCATTAGACTCTAAGCATTTTCGCCAACAAAAAACAATTTTATTTATTCCGGCAACAGAATTCTGGAATCCTGGGAGTGATGAATTCTTCGAAAGCATTTTGAGCAGCCCCTTTGTTGTTGAATACCTTCTCTTGTAGGAAGTCGAGATGCTTAAAAAGTGATAGTCGGTTGGAGAGAGGTCTGGTGAGTCAGTCGAGTAAGGTGGAGTCTCGTAGCCCAGTTCGTCCACTTTCTGCAGAGTCATTTGCGAGACATGTGGTCGGGCATTGTCATGGAGAATAATTGCTCTTTCGACTGACCAATGTTGGACATAAACGTTTCAATTCTTGGTGTTAATTTTGTCGATTTAGTGGTAATACTTCTTCGCTGTGATGATTTTGCCAGGATCCAAGAAGTTGTAGTGGATGACTCCACTTGCCGACCATCAAACAATGAGCATAACCTATTGATGAACCTTCGGTTTGGGGAAGTGTTTTAAAGCTTCACCTTAGTCTAGCCACTGGGCGAAACGCCGTCGGTTGTCGTATGTAATCCATTTTTCGTCAGATGTCACATTGTGATCAAGAAATCGATTGATTTTCTTGTGCAAAAGAAGCGCAGAGCAGATTTCGCAACAGCTTTTTCTGACTTTCGTTCAGCTCGTGTAGCACCCACTGGTCTAGATTTGTTGATTTCCCACTTCGGTGCAAATATCGAACTCCTGACTGGCTAACGTTTAGTTCTTCTGCAACCTCTCCAGTTGTTTTGCGTGGGTCTTCTTCAACGATGGCCTTCAGTTGGCTGTCGTCAATCGCCAAAAGACGTCCGCGACCCTCCGCGACCCTCCGCATCTTCAAGGCTCTCGTCTCCGTTACGAAATCTTCGAAACCAATGTTGAGATGTACGTTCGTTGTCGGTTCCCTCGCCAAATGCTTAGTTAATATTACGAGCAGTTTCCACTGCTCTACGCCCTATTTTGAACTCGTACAACAAACTCGCTCGAATTTTCTTTTTTCTGCTTAATTTGAAAGCCTAAAATAAGCAAAACACACAGTGAAGACAAAATCATTAGTGTAAATCAATAGAGCGATTTTTGCGCTTTTAAATGGTGTATCATATGAACGTAATTAAATAAGAGTTCAAACCAAAATAAGCGTTGAAGTGAAACAACCAAATCCGCCATTATTTTTGCACCAATCTAATATAATATTTATTTCCTTAAATATAAAATTTTTGAAAATTCATATTTTGATCCATTTCGATTTATTCACTAGGTGAATGTTAAGAGAGACTAAATAAGGGATATTAGGTGAATCACCGTTTGAATAAAGTAATTTTTGTTTAAAAAAATTATTTACGTTGTGGACAAGGAGGAATTATGACGACATCAACTTTCTTTTCCTTCATAAATTCCACTCCCACACCCACTGCCGCTGCTGGGTCACACTCGGTGTAGTTTACGTAGAAGCTGAACAACTAGTGAACTGATGTTATATACCGAAGCATTGAATGTGACAAAATTTCTGTTAATAATAGTCTATTATGAATAAGAGCAAAATTTTCTTTATTTCAACATGATACGCGCGTAAAATTTTAATATGCTAGTTGTATCTCTGTTTGTTATGTAGGAAAAAGATGATGTACTAGGAAGACCAAACACTTCAAGGTGTTATGATATTTTCGCTGTGTTTGTTGAAGTTTTTAAGCGAACTGAAGCCATATTCTTGAAAATACGGAATCATTTCACTTATTATATTATTTGCAAGGCTTCAAAATAGTTAAAAGCTAAGTTAGAAAAGTGTTTTAGAAAACACGTATTACTTAAAACTTGGCACCCATAAAAAGAAGTTACTGCATTTTTCAATATTGGGTAAAACTGCAGCAATTTAAAAATAGGACACAAATTCTTGAAAACATTAAAGGAGAAAATGAGTAACTAACATGAACTCATAGTCATCAATCAGATGTTGCTCCCTTAAAAGGTCAAGGGCCATGCCAATTGCTCCTCCATCTACCGACCAACCGATGCTTGTGGTAAGAACGTATTCTACTGCTGCTATTCCAACAACTACCTACGTACACACTATTATCCTAATATTTTTCGAAGAAGACAACGTTTTGTTTAAACAATTATATAAAGTTATTTTAGTACTTACCACTCTTTTAGCAGTTAAATTACTCGGAGAATTAGTTGGTTGTACGAATAGGGATTGGGTTGAATTTGGAAACAAATTAGACACAGTTGCTTGGAACAACAATGGTAGAATCATGAAAAAAAGAGTTGTTAGAAGAATATATGTTTTCATGACAGCCGTAGTATCACAGCCAATAGGCCAGCAAGCAGTTACTACAAAAGGGGCTTCGCAACTGCAAAACACTGAAACCTTGGTATAACACGGCATTTGCGAGAATTAAACATATTCTGTATATTGCCATGAAGCAGAGAGATTCCTTTGAAATCACTTCATTCAGTGCCACTCATACAATCACTTAGAGAAAAATGTCATGCAAACAACGGACTGTTGGAAACTTCCTTAGTCAGCTAAATAATTACTATTCGATTTTAACTTATCACGAACTTGGTTTTAACTAAATAATAGAATGGTTTTTGTAACTTATAAAGAAGTACATAGATAGACTTTGATAATAAATTGAGCAAGAGATCAGTGAATATCGATGTTACACTTATGATCACAGGAAATAATTATCAACAAGTAATACATTTAGTATGTTATATTATAACAATTGAATGGTTTCAAATGTATTTGGACTCTTGCTGGCTATTTTTCACGTGCATGAAGTTTCTCGAAAGTTTTAAATTAAAGATAAAAACTATCGCCTTGGGTTTCTGTTTTTCCTGGTAAATTGGGCAGTGGGAATCCGAACAAGACGTAGTCCCAGTAGAAAACCTATGCATTATCCCGATACACAATGGAAAATTGTTGATAAAAATATTAAATTCTCGAAACCTTAACAAGTAGCTTCTGTATCTCTGGATCCTCCATTAACATTGCATATTTCTTCCTTTCAGACGAGTGGATCGTGGCATGGACAGTCGACGTTCTTGAGATCTCCGAAAGAATATACTGGATCATGTTTTCATGTACGTTTCCTTCTAATATTAGAAATATATTTTAGACTCAAATTAAGTGGTTGTCTAAGACTTGCTTATAACAAATCCAACATAAATCTGTCTTGTTGGTAAATCGTAACTAAGTGAAGACACTCATAAGCCCTACCTAACATCAATCTTCTTAGATCGTTTTTCAGGTTTTCAGTTCGAGATGGTGAGTAATGAACAATAGTGAAATTTTCCAAATTATTTTGTAGATTGCAGTGCCTAAAAACATATTTTGAGAACTTGAATTACAACTTTTGTGTATTCAAATACGAGTATATATTATCGCACTTCTTATTCATCAATTATTTTGTAAGAAAAACAGTAGTTATTATCCAACTTGACGGATATCTACAATTTTTTTATTATATTTTTCGCTACTAATAGTAATTCTCTCATATTGTATTTCTACCTAAAATTAATTCTCTAACCAATTTTGAGGACCAATATGCCACAACACGTTTGATTTCACATCTTCATTTCCAGCAGCGAATAGCAACGAGTTCTCATAGACTTTCTTCAAAACGCATTTCATGTCATCTTTACAGCCAAGACAAGTTGCATTTCCAATAGCTTTTCTGCAACTATTTGTTCAGTAGCCTTTGTATTTCTAAAGAGCAAGTCTTAAGTAGTTGGTAGAGACTGAGAACCCCAGACATAGAATATTCCATGATATGAAGCTGTCACCCTTTTCTCATTGTTTTCCTCTTCGTTATAATGCAGTTTTAATCGCTACTTCAATCGGACTCACGATGAACACGCAAACAGAAATCCGCTGAGAAAGCGTTCTGCAGGTTCCCTGACTAAAACGAAGTTCTCCCACTTCTTTCCACCTGCCATCTTCACTATCTGCTTGTAATCATGAAGTTCGTTTAATGAGCTGCACGTTCTGCAAAACATTATCACGATGCATCATTTTCTCACATTTATGTTGTACATAGTAAAAATAAATGTTTATGTTTACCAAATTTGACCATTGTAGAATTATTCCTAACGCTAAGCCTATAAACAGAAAGGAAACTCAGGCATTAACCACACATTTAAAGCGACTATAAGCAATATACATTTCCTCTTCTTTTCCAAAATGTATTTCCTTTATACTTAGTATTATTTGCACAGTACTTCTATAACTAATATATAGTTTTATTCGATTTAACCAAATGGTATCACTGAATATTGTAAAAAGAGTGTCTCACCTGTTGACGTCCGTGGCGAGTGCTCTTCCACTTTCACGAAATTCTTTATTATAGAGGTAGCAGAATATGGCAGATAACAAGGTCGACATGTTCTTCGGAATAATACACGACGATATTCGTGCCGGATAGGGAGCGACCTTATATATTATATTATGAGAATAATAACAAAACAAATAATAAGCAATTCAATAGATTCAATAAAATAAAATTAACTGAAATTAACTGACTGTATATATGGGATGATATACTTTGAATGGCGGAACAATTTCACAATTTTTTCCAGAAGAGCAAAGTCTCCTGTATAACTTTGTAGCTCGGATTTGTACTGACGAATTGATCATTTTAGAGTACTTGAACAAAACATTCATTATCTCATACTGTTGTCGCATCACCTCTTGATTAATAATGCTCCGTAAGCGAGCATAGATTATAAGAAATAAAATGCCGTAGTTCCATAAAATCGCTTGAGAGTAGTGGTTTCTTGACATTTCAGCACCTAAAGTTGTTCTCACAAGATCAAAATGAAAAATTTAATGATACAATCTAATATGCCAATCATATAGTACTTTTCTTAAAATGAACAATAAAATAATAAATAGTCCAATTAACAACATATTCGCAATGGATGCTGGTGCCGTATTAAAAAAGAAGTTGTTAAACTGAGTTCAGAGAATAGAAACCGATATTATCTTGTTACGAACAGTTTCGATCCCGGGAAGATTACCTGCGGAACAGATCATCTTTATTTTTATAGACGACACAATCAAGTACTCAGAACTTTCCCAACTACAAACTAAATTGCAATAGAAACTTAAATATCTTAAATCCGAGATATGTTTACCGTCTGCCAGTCTGGAGGTGTCAACATTTTGGTAGTGTCGTTTCACTAACTTCTACGTTCACTGATCTGCATGATTATCGTAATGTTGGATTAAATGTGAAAGGTAAGAATCAACTAGAGGAAATGGTTATTTTATAAGAGTGGACTATCGTGCAAAATAAT
Source organism: Heterorhabditis bacteriophora (assembly GCA_964036235.1). Taxonomy (NCBI): domain Eukaryota; kingdom Metazoa; phylum Nematoda; class Chromadorea; order Rhabditida; family Heterorhabditidae; genus Heterorhabditis; species Heterorhabditis bacteriophora. The sequence goes on along the minus strand of OZ038425.1, from coordinate 1,211,717 downwards.
GAAATAAAGCATTTGCAATGATGAGGAGAAGAAGTCAGTTTAATTACGTAAAATATTGATTGATCTATCTCTCTTTTTACCATTTTACACTCAATGAGTTTACTAAACAGTGAGTAAGTGTTAAACTAATATAAAATTTATAATCTTTTACTTGCATCTGTTATTTTCTGAACTAGTTATGAATGTTTGTCGCACAGCTGAAATTCGAATTTCAAAATATCATTATTGTGTACAATAGTTTATAGGCTTATACAATATATTCATGTAATATTATATCATTATTTTAGAAAGATTCACATATTTATACTTTATTTCAATAGATCAAAACATCCTAATAGCATTTAGGTGTAAATATCTGTGATATGTGGGTAGAAAATGTTCCTCGATTTGTATCCAAATGTGCCACCTCCACGCAATGTTATAGAGATCTACGATGTCAAAGAGTCTGACAAAGGTGCGCTATGAATATACAAGTGCCCAAATAAAGGACCTATTTTAAGTGTTCTAACTCTCTTCAATCTCGACTAAAATGGTCGTTTAGAAGCGTTTCTGGAAGCTTGACTACGCTGCTTCTCGACCGTATCCACTTCATTAGCATATCTTCGCTACACGGATTATCAATCCTATAAAAATGAGTAGAATCGAGAAACTTGTCGCAACACCAGGGGGATACGTACAATTCCGAAATAATGAAATATTCTGCAGTCCTCTATTAAGACGGAAAGGCTACTCCCAGCTACTAGAGAAGTGGATACGGTCGAGAAGCCGCGCACTCAAGCTTCCAGAAACGCTTCTAAACGACCATTTTAGTCGAGATTGAAGAGAGTTAGAACACTTAAAATAGGTCCTTTATTTGGGCACCTATATATTGTAAATATCTGAATGATTAAAATCAAGTTAGTTCGATGAGCACTGTTTTTAATTGCAATGACACTCAACATTGTTCCCTTAATGAATATATCGAAATATAAGAATACTTTACTCAGAAAAAGTTTTTATTTAGTTAAAGTTTATATGAAAATATTCGTTAATTCCATCAAGATAGTAAACACCATATACAAATTATGCTACAATGGATGTTTAAGCGTCAATAGAGCTGTCACATTTTTAGTTATATTTTGCAATGGTATTGTCTTTTTAGCTGTATGTATATTGAGGGAAAGTTTTACAATAAGTTACAGAAGAAAACAATATTTTAGCTAGAGGAAATATGTTCCCTACGTCCACCTTTCGAACAAAATTTCTAAAAAATTGTCTGCATTTTTGTTCAACTTATGATAGTAAATGGTATCTATACTTTACTATCCAAATTTATCGCAAAAGCTCTCTGCCGGACAATTATGAACTCTTACAGTATGCCAGTAGAATATGTTCTGTCGTATTACTAAATTTCACTCATATTTCTACTAGAAGTAAATAGGCTTGCCATATTCAGCTTTGATGTGATAGATGCAATCTTCTTCTCGGTGTATATTTATAATTTTTAGTGGGTATAAACAAAATCATAGATTAAATCAGAGTCAATCGTTTTGAATATAAATGCACTTTAAATATAGGACCAAGCTGTGTATAACAATGTTCCTTATGGGCACACTTTGCCTTAGGCTTAGCTGTTTTGTTATTTGGCTCCTTGAAAAAGACCAAATTTCCCCTGAAACATCGAATAACCCGTCCATCAGCAAAGAAATGATCATGGTCTCATTACTTTATGGAAATGCTTTAAACATTTACGTAAACCGGAAATAATGAGAGTAATCTATTTGAGAATTGACTAGTTCGTAATCTAACATTTTGGTTCTTTTATAAGTGTGCTGAAATTGTGGTTTTTCACAGTCACACTTTCAAATACTTAGTATATAAACACTGTGACAAATAGAGTACAAAATATTAACATTTTCTTCTTAATTTAACCATGCATGATTATTAATTAGAATAATTGCATCTCTAGCATGATTGGAGATGCATTTCTTAGGTTTTGTAGTAGGAACTATTATATTTATCGACCTTCAGACGGACACTCCATCTATAATTTTGATAGATCATCAACATAGTATTCTACTGTATTCCTATAATGTCTACCATTTTCTATGTATTTGTTTGTTTCGTTAAAAAGAAAGAAGAAAACCACTATTGTGCAAACGAGAACTATTGTTTCAAAAACACAAAACAACATTTTTATATAAAGATTCTTAATATTAGAATTATATTTAGTAAGATTATAATTAAATCCATAAGAGTGAGTAAAACAGATTATAATACTGTAGAAAGTGGTTAAATTCACAATTATACTAAAGTTAATAGTAAATAATAGGCATTGAAAATATGACTGAGTCTGTGAGAGAATGAAGAGGACAATTAAGTGAAATTTTATCTAATTGTTCCAGACTGATTTCATAGCGTTCATTTATATACAGAGCTTACCTTCAGAAATGAAATCAGAAGCACTGGATTCTACTGAAGATCTTAAATGCATCTCACCTCAAGCAGCCATTCCATTAGCTGTTATTTTTTGCAGCTCAGATATGAAAAGAACTCTTAAGTCATTGGTAATAAAAAATAGGACAGTACCAACTATGTCTCTTATAATAAAATGTAAAAAATGTAATCTACATTGCTTTATTATTATATACCTGCAATTTTTACAATAAATAGTTCCAAAAAGTTAAAATAGACAAAACAAATGTTTATTTATAGTTTAGATTTTGATGTATTACTAAATAAATATTATTATAACTGATAACCTGAAATAAATAATTGAAAAACATCCCATTCATCACATTTAATGCCAATTCTTCCTAACACTCAAACTAGTTACGCATTGATGGAGGGCTAAATTGTGCTCCATTCGTTACGATCAGAGTTAAATACTGATTTCAAAATCACTGAAATTAAAGATGTGATCAACAATATTTCACAGTTCTAAAATATTTAAGGAATTTTTCGCTATAATATTGATATACATGCAAGTATGCTTGCCTTAAACTTGTTTATTAGTTACCATCCAATTCCTGAAAAATGCAAATTGGAATTCACTAGCGATCCTTTGCTCATATTGCTTCAAAAGTATTCACTCCTCTCACCTACCCTCCGAATACATTATTTCCGTCACTTCTTCAATGTGCCTTGCTTTTCACCTCTTCACGTTCTCTTCTTTCTTTCGTGTAGTCTTAATTTCCACGTCATGAAGTGTGACAAGAAAGTTATCTGTCCGGAAGTCTGGCCAAGGAAACTTCGCTATTAAGAAATAGTATCAAACAATAATAGGCGCTTAAATGTTGCGTTGATGGAAAAGCAATTTATGACTATGGTTTATTAACTCGTTGCCAGAGTACAGTTCCATAGATCACAACTATGAGTCTAAGTCTATGTGGTCATCATGTCTTTCAACTGATCTTCAACTGAAATATCTTGTTTCCCAGTTATCTTAGAACGGTGTTCTATGAATTTATGTTCACGACATAATTTAGTTTACGATATGTATGTTTGTTGGTGCCAAAATATTCACCCTTATTACAAATTATATGGTTTTAAAAATCACATACTTAATTTCCATTATGGTCCTCAGAGATGAATGCGTTGACTTAAGATGACACTTTGCCGAATTATACTCTGACTTATTTAAAAATAAACACTTTTATTGATAAATTACAAAAATATTCTTTACTTTTTAATTAATCTATGCTCAAAGTAGTAATTTAGCAGAATATGAAATGGTAAGTCTATCATGGAAAAACACTAACTAAGGGAATGCATTTTCTCCATTTTTTGAAGAGAGTGACAAATGAAATGCACAGAATATGTGTTGACTACGGTATAAATTGAATTATTGCATAACATTAATCCGCCTATAATAAGCAATTAATATAGATTGCGAGTAGCAATTTAAAGTCACCTGGATCACTAGCGTAAGTATTAATCTTGTAATATGTGATGCCAAACAGATCTCGCAATAGTCAGCCATTCCTTTTGTTCTGTCAGCTTCAAACTGTAAATTGAATTAAATATTTTACCATATTTCGTAAAAATTTGAAAATATACACCCACATTTGATTTATCGTACTAGAACGTTAATACCACTTATCCATTTCAATAAAAATTCACCTGAAAATTGTCGACTTCCTCGTCTGAGTTTAAATTTCTCTATTTATTTGTTACTTTTGAACTTCCAGACAATTTGAAAACAAATGAATCATCTATTGAAGAAGTATATTTCGCCATAGATAGAACAGTTTGTGCCATATTGTATTACAATGTATTTAAAAGTATTTGTATAAGCCCAATGAAAGCCACCAAGCTACCACCTAACTCAAATAGCTAAAGCAGATGAGCGATAGAATGTCTGGAATGTTCATTGAAAATTCGATTTATTTATATATCTATACCGATTTATTATACTTTTAGAACAATGTTCAGTGCGGTCAGATATACTTCTAAAGAACCCAATAAGCCTTCAGATACTATGGAAATATCGATGAGTTTTTATAGTGAGTTTAACTCCCGTTGAAGTTATTTCATAATAATAAAATGTCACAATATATCGACTTATATGTCGCTTTTATTCTAGAACCAGAAGAAGAAACCGGCATATGTGTTTGGTTGTTCTTGGGCTTTGATAGCACCATCACTCTGCTCACATTAATCCTCAACTCCCTTGTTTTTATTATTTTGATGTTTGATAGAACACAGAAATTCAATGTAAGTCTAAGACCTCAGAAATATATGCTAAAAATCTCACTTAATTATTAAATCTATGCATAACTGTCATCGAATTTCTCGGTTTCACAAGCGCACAACCAAATCATTTGTTACATGGACCTTTTTATGAGAAGCATTGCAGAACGTCTTCTACTCTATTATCACGGTATTTGTACTGACTATGATGATCAATCGCTTCCTACACCTGGTGCTTTCTATCGTAACCGAAGCCTTCAAAAATCCATGTACCATTCTTATTGAGATAAGTCTTGTGGTGGATTTATTCAACTCCTACTACTCCGCACTCCTCATCTTTCTTCTAGGACTCAACAGATTGGCTGTTTACACTTTCAACGTCATAGATAGAATTGTATTTAGACGGTTAGTTAATATTCTACTTTTGAAACAAATTATAATACGACGTGTACTTTGAAATCACAACAAGTGATTAATTCAAGTAGTTCTATAAATCTACGCGTTTAAAGGAAAGTTCTCCACTGGACAATATGTGTTCTACTGATTTTTTCTCTAGTATTCAGCATTGGGCTTGTTAAATACGCTAATATTAAACGCAAATTAAATAAGGATATGGGAGTTGTAGAGGACACTTGTACAAAACTGGATTTAATGAGAGTGAGTTACTTCTTCATATCAGAATGCGTAATTTAGTCTTGGTACATGTTACCGTATAAGAGGCTAAAACTAAATCTCGAATAAATTAAGTTGTATGAAATAATAGCAATATAGGCAGAAAGCTATAACAAATCGAATGACTCAGTAGTGCTTTATTATAATAATATTATTTTCGTAAAAGTAAAACTCTTTAGATGGTCAACTACATTTTCTATATGATTCCTCTAATATCTTCAGTATTCTATCTGTTTGTATACAACTCTCTTCGCTCTCAGCGAGCAAAAGTAGTAACTGGGAAAACAAAGACTATGCTGGATAAAGCGGAAAAGTGCACTCTTAATCAAGGAATATTTATTCTCCTTTCCTATTTGGTACGTCGCTTACTCTTCGACTTCTACTTAACACAACAAAATTAAGTTGATGAATTCTTAAAAATAATATTTAAGTTGCTGATTTATAATGTTGGTATTTGCAGATCGCATTGATCACCCATGCTCTACTTCAGTTTTACCCGCCTAATGGATTACCATTTGCTGTTCTATTAAAATTGGGAGAAATCGTCTCAATGGCACCTCAGATTGGCGTTCCGCTAATAGTTCTTTGTTGCAGTAATGACGCCAGAAAAGCTATCGGCAATCTTTTATACATAACCTCTACAAAGAACACATTCAGCTTTAAGAAATCACAGGTGTCTTCGGAATCCAAAGAAAATACTAGAAAGTTGTCTATGTTGTAAATCAAGCTGTGATGAACTCAATAAAAATTAATTTTTTGAACACGAATGTGATATATTGACAAGGACCACTTTAATTAATACCGCATTATATATATGCATACTGTCTATTTCTTGACGGGAAAGTACAATATTCAATGGAAGGAACAGCGGGGATATTAGTAAAACAGGAAATATTCCGGAATGTACGGGAATGATAGGCGGTTCTTGAACCTATTTCTATCGCCTGATTAGTACTTTGAAAACATGCAACTTGCCACTGATTGTTATGTTGGCAGAGCAATATCAAAGTTGACATTTTTTATTTGACGTTTCGATTCAATTACCGTATTTAAACTTGGTGTTCTTGGCTACTCTTAATACAGTACCGAGACATTTTAGCCATCAAATTATAGCATTATTTTGAAAGTATCTGAAATAACAAATATGGGCATCCTGTCCTCTCGTCGACATATACCCAGACTCATACGGTGAACAAACCTAGAATATTTATCCTTCGAATTCTCCTCTCTATCACTTAGCACTTACTACTAGTGTTGGAAATATTTCAAACACTTATAAAATGAAGAAAGGAAATTCAGTACTTTATTGTTTATTCTTAGAAACTATTTAATAACAACGGTATAAGTAGACTAGTAATTATATTAGAGAGTTATAAATAAAAATAAAACGTCTTACAGCTACCACATAAATAAAATATTAAAATCATGCTCATTCATATATTAAAGAATAAAGAGCACTCTTTTAAAAATTATGAACTAATAACTTCGACATCTACATTCTATTCTGCATAGTATTAGATTTTTCACACATAGAAACTGTATTTTCCTCGAGATCATCGACTGCTTCTGATGTGATACTATCCTTATCCTTTCGTCCATGAACCCAAAATGTCTCCATGACACCCTTACCCTAAAGTGAAACGAGACAAACATATCCATAAAATATTCCGAAGTAATTTTATATTTATGTAGGACAAAGAAAATATAGGAATTGTATCTGCATAAACCGACTAGCCTTGACAATTATCTCTCCTCTGCTCTGGATTTCGTACTCGTTATTATAACGGGTTTGGAGCAGATTGTTGGCTTCTCCAGAGATATGAATCATACCGGCTTGAACTAAAGTTTTTATAAAATATGAATTTTTGAATTTTTAAAAATACTACCTTTTCCATTGCTCTCCATTCTTGAGGCCGTATTGACAGTGTCTCCAAATAAGCAATATCGAGGCATATTCAAACCTACAACTCCAGCTACACATGGACCTGTAAAACTACATTTCGAAATCTGTTCAACATTTTTAAACCTCACCAGAGTCAAGCTACATATTCCTAGATTGTCGTCTTTTACACCTGTCTTTTCAATGAAATTTTTTAAATTGATGTCTTAAAACGAAGTTTAAATTGATACTCACCACAGTTAATTCCTATTCTGAGCTCCACTTTTTCCCTTGGTAAGAAATTAATTTTGTACTGTTTTACAGAAGCCATAAACTCCAAAGACATTTCGATAATCTTCTTGATGTGGGTGAATCCGTTTCTTATAGGTAATCCAGAAACACACAAATAACCGTCTCCAATCGATTCCACCTGAATGAATTGTAAGTGAACCATCCGTCCTACTTTCCAATATGTTACTCCTTACTTAAGAATGATAAAAGAAATGATAAATACCTTATAAACATCATGGACTTCTATAATAGAGTCAAAATTATTGTAAAGATCATTCAGAAGATTCACAACCTGAAACAGACAGGAGTAATAGCCTTTAGAACTTAACTTTAAAAATTTATCTAATTTCAAAAGGTAAGTGAGAGGAATTCAAGAATCTACTGGAAGGCAGTATGAAATTTCATTCATATTAAGTGATGTCACTGTCAAGGCTATATTTTTGTGAATTTGGACCTCATATTTGTATGCTTGGCAAAATCTACTTGCACAGGTATGGGATGAAGATCACATGACACCTGTCTTTTCTCTCAACCAAGCACTCACATCTCACTTCATAAGGACATTTCATTTGCTGCCACTCAGAAAGACCTAAGCCTATTTGGCGAGCACAGTATGAAGCACATAGTGATGATAATTTCTACTATTATACTCAGCCGACCAACAAATTAAGTAAAAGTGCAACCAATGAGGTAAAACGAGCACACTCCAGTGATTCTCTCTGGAGCTTATATCCAGATCTTGCACTTTGTTGAGAGAAAATTATTGTACAGATCGTTTAAAAGGTTCACGACCTTAATAAACAAATAAATATGAAAAAATCACTATTTGTTCTTCTCATTTCTGAATTTTACTATTATTTTATAAGATCCTATTAACCTGATAAGGAGAACACTTAGCAGCAAGTTGTGTGAATTTTACAACATCGGAGAAAAATACGGTGACGCTATCAAAGCCCTCGGGCTCCACCGTCTGACCGAGTTTTAGCCTCTCTGCCACCTGTCTGAAGAAATATGAATAAACATCAGTCACTTAATAATTAAAGCTGTATAGCTAATTATCTTCCGTATGTATTTCAAATAACGCACATTGGGAGCATTTTTCCCAACAAAATATCTGCCTTCTTTTTCTCTTCACTCAGTTCCTTAGTTCTTTCTTCCACTTCTAGCTCAAGAGTAGTAGTATAATCTTCCAACATATTGAAAACATGATCCATTAAGTTGCTGTTTTGACTTGGCTTCATTGTTTGAAGCAAATCACATATAGTATCACTAGAAGGACGGTTTTCTGGTGATTGAATCCAGCAATCTCTAACTAGCTGCAGCTAAAAATGGCACAAATCTTCATTTGTATCCAAATACCATATCGAGAAGTTTATTATACAACTGAAAACTAGCAATGAACATAGTCTCTAATAACAGTAAATCCCATAAGATCAAGCATACTCTTCTAACATTCATGCCCTATGAAAGAATATTATACTTTTTACGTATATGAGAATCAAAGGTAGGACTTGATCTTATAGAATAAGTTTTCAGAGATTAATTGTCCATCTAACAGAGGTAAATATCAGAATAGTTTCTATTTGAACTTGCCAATGCTGTACTAGTTTCAATTCCATCCAGAAACAGTTCTGGTCTCACGAGAATTGTTCCACCTTTCTTTATTCGATATAAAAGCTCTAAACAATTTTAGTAAATCTAAATTCATAGCAGGATGACTTTGTTTCCGTGACATTTTTTTACTTCGAAACTGACATTTCAACACACCATCGATACTCTCGTTTCTATTAGTGATGTTCCAAGCCGGCTTCCGTGTGATTATTTCGGAACTAATAATAGCGAACGAATACACATCTCCTGCTTTGGAGGAGCACACATTAGGGGAGGAAAGATGTTCTGGTGCCACCCATAGCAGATCTATAATATGACAGAATTCAAGTTGTGTTCATTAGTCACCAGTTCCAGGGAAAAGCTGTATTGCCATTACCAGCACTTTTTAGCTACATTTTTAAGTTTAAAATGCATACTTTCTTGTTTAAAATCTACAGTTAGATTCTTCAGCCCATAGTCCGTTATCTTCATCTGCCACCCATCGTTGACAAGACAGCACGCCGAAGTGAGGGAGCCGTGACAATTGATGAAGGAGTGGTGCAGGTACTTCACACCCTTATTATATTTCAACCTATTTTCATAAGTAAGAACTTTTTGCCAAATTCTTACCAATAATAGAAAAGATCAAAAGTATTAGCATATTAAATAATGTTAATTATTAAATTTAACTAACCTCAGCCACATCTCTAATGAGGCAGAATATAAAAAATGGGTCTATTGTGAACATACCCTTCCCAATTATTTCCTTAAAAGCCAAGAAAATTATCTATTTGACGCATATTATATTACTGAACAACAAAAACCACTTCCTAAGTGAAACGCATAATTTTAATAAGATGACGATGATTCGTCACATTCAATTTGTCTTTCTCGGAGTTTTTAGGTAGCTTTCGTTTTGTTGTATTCTCTCTAGTAATTCTATATTTTTGTATACACTAAATATTTTTCATCTAAGTAAAGTAGTTTCTATTTATGAAGAATAACCAGCAATCCTCGTTTGGGAACCAATTCAATCTCGTTTTCATTCTATAGAACTAGAAAATATAGCAAAAATTATAGAAAAGTCAAAATAAACATGACAACGGGAAATGGAGGATGTGCTGGCAGATTCTAAACACAGGTTGGGGACCCTTTCATCCTTGATGACAATATCCATTAATTATACCTGTAAACTTCCTCTTTCGCACATTTTCCACACAGCCAAGTATTCTACTTCTTCAATCGACAAACCTATGAACTTGTCAAGGTTCTCGTGTTCGAGTTTGCGTAACTAAACAAATAATCATATTCAACTCTTATCAATTCTCTAAATAATCTATGCTTACCTTTACAAAATTGTTTCGATCAGATTTAGTGAAAAGTACAAATTTGCATTTTTTAGAGAGGACAAGCTCATTGTCGACAATGTACACCTTGTACGTAGAGTTAAACGCAGTATCTCCACTGCTGCTCGATGAGCCGGACTGTAGCGAACGGTAGCTGTGACTATATTTCATTTGCTAAAATTTGTTACTTCTGAAGTTTTATTGTCATTTTCGTAATATTTCCAAGAATAACTCACGCAATTGCATCACGTTTTACCAATTTTTTTTGGAGGAATTTTAAATAGTTAATAATAAAAATTACTCAGTAATTCTTCCTCTAGACTTTAAAAGCTTAAAGATTTTTCCTCAAATTTAACTCTATTTGCCATTATCTATGAATAATCAATTTTGCCTATAAATAAATTTCAAAATTATTTTAGGCTTTCTTTTGCAACAAGCTCTCAATACAAAATATCTTCATCCTTTAAAGTCTAGAATACTCAATATAGGCTCATTTTTTCTAGTATTCGCCATAATACAAAATTGGAGTTTGATATAGTAAATTCTTAGCTATTATACTAATTCTTAACAGTTCTAGTAGTAATTTGATCAGAAATGAAGTAAAAGAATTACTTTTACTGGTGTTATCATTTTTGACCTTGGTATTTGCCACTCTGCGTTAAGTTTCATTTGCTCTTGATGTCGAGTCCTAAAAAATATAAAATCCTAAAGTTAGGAATTTTTTAAATACTGAAGTTTCTGGAAAATTATTAACTTAACATAAGATATCGAAGATTAAACACATAACAGCAAGTAAGATAGTAGTTGTAAGAGCTCCTCCGATTATTATGTATGTCAAATATTCATTCCAAAACTTTTTGGGACACTCCAGACCGGAGTATCCACATATCGGCTTTGATAACGGACTGAAATTCTAAGTATCAATAAGTTACATCCAAAATGTTCTTGTGTTCTTGCAAATAAAGGTGATATGTCCTGATTGGTATTTTGGTTTAGTTCTTCACAAGTCTCACGCTCAGTCATCTTAGAGCTAGTTGTATTGAGTTGTACACCACTACGTCACAGTTGCTAAAGAGAGTTTATCATACACATTTCAATAAAAATATTTACCGTTTTCCTCCTCTAGTTGCCCATAAAGTTCTTGACTCATCTACATACAATTTCTCAAGGATCTGAAATCGATTTCGTACTATATACAGTAAGCAAATTGATAGGAAACGAAAAAAACCAGTCTACCACTGTTGATCCTTCAATGTATGTGATATTCATGAGTGATTCTTGCTCTCCATCAGTGTTCAAGGCATAGAGCACATACATGGGGTCACGGACGCCCTTCTCATTTATGGTCACCTCTCCAGTAAGACATAAAAGGATTCTTTAAGACTTGTTAAAAAGAAATTAATTAATTGATTACCACTATTTCTAAATAGTTGTTACTTAATGCTTTCACAGTGCTATTTCCGTGTTTCGTAATTTTAGACATTTAAAGTCTTAAATGTTCTGTTTTCCTTATGTTGAAGAATTGGAGCACAACTTGCCACAAACTAAAAATGCTCTATTTAATTCTAGTACTCTTATCTATATTTAACAATGGAATGTAGGTGGTTTAAATCATCCTGTACTGTCATGCTAGAATTAGCTTCAGAATTATATGCTCTCACAATAAAGAGACGTATTTTCTAAGAGTTTAGTGATTTGGATAGAACATATGAGGAAATGCGGTGTTAGAAATCCCAAAATATGAAATATAAACACATAATAAAACTTAAGTTTGTGAATATTTTTCCGCGCTGAAGACAGTGACTTATTGTTATATGATATGTTTTAAGCTGAATAAACAATATCGAACTCTACAAGAGTTGGGAAGGTTTGAAATGGCGGTGCGTGCGCTCAAAGAGATGAAATTACAATTACAGAAAGAAAAATATGACTATTTTTATTCAATATGCATATATAAGAGCATCTAAAACGTCCTACTTGCCTGAAAATGTTCCAATCATTGCTTCCGTCATTATCGTTGCGTTGCGAAATCCGTTTTCTTCTTCAGTTGCCGCACTCTTGTTGAGGGCTGTGCCATACAAGTAGAACACGTCATGAAGGTGACGAGCGAAACTGCCCATCTGAGAATCAGTAAACGATTACTTAACAGATCGATTAAAAGCTAATTTTCGATCATAGTAGCAGATTTATTTCTGAGTTTTCTGATGAATTCATAATAAAACTATCAGAAATTAGCTTTACAGGTAGATTTCTGTTGTTGAGACAGGCCGGTGTTTCACAATATAAAGGATCTCTCCTTACTCGTTCGACTACTTCGCTTTTGAACTTCTGGGAATATAAGGGATTGATAACTTCACTGTTAAGATCAATCTGGAAACAATTCTTGTAAAAACGTCTGGCTTAAGCACTTTAAATTTCAAAGTTTATAGCTTCGTACTACTAGCACTCTTTTAGCCGCCTCGTGAGCCACTTCATCCATCCCATCGGCGTTATGATTAATTAGATCTTCCCACATTGGTGTCAGGCCGTTTGGTACTGCAAAGCTACTAATTTTTAGCTAGAGCAACCTTTTTGTTCTAGCATTCAATTATGGCCATTGTGATAAATCTGATGAGTATTCATTAAGACTAATAAAATTTCGAACTAATTAAATCATATAGAACTTATGTCCCTCTCTCCACAATAGCTAAAGAGTTCCCAATTTTCTGGGACATCTCATAAATAGATGCAAATAAACACTCACAGACTTTTTTTCCACTACCAGATTGCCCTGAAATAAGCTTGAATTCTTTATAATACTGTTAACTATACGTGCATTTATAATGGTATTCTTAAAACGCAAGTCGACTCAATATGAATAACTTATAAAAATTTCTATGACTAAATTCCATCACATAGCTTTACAGACAATGTAGACCCACCAAATGCAAAACTTCGCATTGCCATAAAAATAAAAACGTATTCATCCGTCGTCATTCCCAGTTCATAGGCAGTTATGAGGAAACGTCGTCGATCACTGGACGAGTCTAGGCAGACGAGAATAACTGGAAAAGTGACGGGGTTGACTGATGCCAGATCTGATATAATATAACGATTATTCTAAAGTTTTAGTTGATAATATTTTTTACTGGATAGCAACTTGCTTTTCCTTGACACAATTAATAAGAATGCTACTATTATTGAGGAACTTATATTTTAGTCTTATACAGTTCATAGATAAATTCTATGCTCGGGTACGTTTTTTAATAGGAGAGTGTAGATGTAATTACAGTGGCGCTCAGAATTACTAGTAACAAATTGCGTCGAGGGCACATAAGTGCACTAAGTGAACTCTCGATTGTAATTCTCTTCTGAATGATCTACTTTGTATTCTAATTAAAGATTCGGTTTCAGCACGAAATTGCGCTTCGTCCCTGTATAGTTTTCTTAGTTCTATTCAAAGTTGACTTTGATGAGAAAGCGAATATCTCAGATTCGCGGAATTATTATAGGGAATATAAGTGGACCACAAAAGGCGTCAATCATCTAGTATTATGGTTACTATTCTATAGTCCATTTGTTCTTGATGAATTGTAGTACTTTTTACTTCCATGCTCTGTTGGGAGTCACCAAAGTAGGGTCCACCAAACGGCAGGATTAGTTTCTGTTGAAGTTTGGGAAAACTAGGACCCAAAAACGAAGGTTTTATTTATTTATTTTGTTACCTATCGCTTCTCTATTGATCCCAGAAGTCATGTGATGGCCTTGTGGTGTAGGTGATGCGAAATCAGGCAAGCTGGGCAGGATCGGTGCCTCTCCGTGACCAGGAGGCGACTCCATTTCTTTCTCCTTCTTCTTGCCAAACTCGTCCGATCGAATGCTCCGCAACAATTGTCATCCAAAATAGCTGTTTGTGAGTGAGGAGAGTTGGTTAAACATGGCGAAGTGTTTCAGTTAACAGGTAAAGAAATTCCCTCGCATAAGAAGAGTCTTTCTGTGACGAGTGCAAACGATAGCCTAAGAGCATAGAAACAAAGCAGTTTATTCGTCCAACACACATAGCTTACTTTGGCTGTTTTTATACAAAAATATATAAAAATGCATAAAAAAACTAATCATTTACACGACTCGGCAGGTGCTGTCGTGGTCTAGTGGTAGTCGGCGAGGCGTAGGGTGTGGTGGTCGAGGTATCGATCCCCGCCGGTTCCATTTTGATCTTCTCGTATTGAGTAATAGCTGATTATTTATTGTGCGTGAGTTCAATCCCGGCTGAGGTACGGAGCAGGCTAAGGTGGGGGTTTCGGCTATTTGTGAAACGAACCGCAGACGACCGAGCAAATGGAAAGTTTCGATGCACTTGGACGGAGAGTTTGAGGACTGCGAGAGATGTAAGTTTATTGGTGAGTTTTTCTCTCTATTTTTCAGGGCTTTCTTGAGCCGGGCCTTTGGCTCAGTGCTCTTTCCCACTTCTCCTTCGGGAGGAGAGTGGGGGTAATTTTGGACGCTTCTGAAGCGTTCGGCACTTAGGTGCTGGACTGCTTCAGCAGCTCTCTGGCACCAGGGTGTCAAATATTAAAATGTAAGGGGAGGTCATGCCAAATTATTTTAAAATTCTAAAATAAACTAATCAGGACTATTATATTATGTATAGATAGAATCTTAGCTACCTTTAGGCTAAGGTCTCCAAAATTAGGAAGGATACTACCCCAACCCTTAAATGGTATAGGGTACTATTCCCTCCAAAAGACCATATCCTACCTTCCCTTCCCGGAAGGTAGTTCTGGTCGTGTCCAGCCACTCATTGTGAGTGGCTTTCGAAGGGCTTTTGAAGCCGAAGAAACTAGCAAATTCAAAGACATGTACACCTTTCCGTTTCCGTATCTTACGCGGGTTCGGTTTTTTCTGTCGAGGAATAGGAGACGCAGAGAAAAAAAATTGGGCATAGATTCGCCTTTCCAAGGTTTTTCAGTGCGACCCGTTAGGCTCCGAAGGCACCTGAGTGCCAATAAGCTGCTGAAGCAGTCCAGCACCTAAGTGCCGAACGCTTCAGAAGCGTCCAAAATTACCCCCACTCTCCTCCCGAAGGAGAAGTGGGAAAGAGCACTGAGCCAAAGGCCCGGCTCAAGAAAGCCCTGAAAAATAGAGAGAAAAACTCACCAATAAACTTACATCTCTCGCAGTCCTCAAACTCTCCGTCCAAGTGCATCGAAACTTTCCATTTGCTCGGTCGTCTGCGGTTCGTTTCACAAATAGCCGAAACCCCCACCTTAGCCTGCTCCGTACCTCAGCCGGGATTGAACTCACGCACAATAAATAATCAGCTATTACTCAATACGAGAAGATCAAAATGGAACCGGCGGGGATCGATACCTCGACCACCACACCCTACGCCTCGCCGACTACCACTAGACCACGACAGCACCTGCCGAGTCGTGTAAATGATTAGTTTTTTTATGCATTTTTATATATTTTTGTATAAAAACAGCCAAAGTAAGCTATGTGTGTTGGACGAATAAACTGCTTTGTTTCTATGCTCTTAGGCTATCGTTTGCACTCGTCACAGAAAGACTCTTCTTATGCGAGGGAATTTCTTTACCTGTTAACTGAAACACTTCGCCATGTTTAACCAACTCTCCTCACTCACAAACAGCTATTTTGGATGACAATTGTTGCGGAGCATTCGATCGGACGAGTTTGGCAAGAAGAAGGAGAAAGAAATGGAGTCGCCTCCTGGTCACGGAGAGGCACCGATCCTGCCCAGCTTGCCTGATTTCGCATCACCTACACCACAAGGCCATCACATGACTTCTGGGATCAATAGAGAAGCGATAGGTAACAAAATAAATAAATAAAACCTTCGTTTTTGGGTCCTAGTTTTCCCAAACTTCAACAGAAACTAATCCTGCCGTTTGGTGGACCCTACTTTGGTGACTCCCAACAGAGCATGGAAGTAAAAAGTACTACAATTCATCAAGAACAAATGGACTATAGAATAGTAACCATAATACTAGATGATTGACGCCTTTTGTGGTCCACTTATATTCCCTATAATAATTCCGCGAATCTGAGATATTCGCTTTCTCATCAAAGTCAACTTTGAATAGAACTAAGAAAACTATACAGGGACGAAGCGCAATTTCGTGCTGAAACCGAATCTTTAATTAGAATACAAAGTAGATCATTCAGAAGAGAATTACAATCGAGAGTTCACTTAGTGCACTTATGTGCCCTCGACGCAATTTGTTACTAGTAATTCTGAGCGCCACTGTAGATTATTTGATATTATTGCAAAATAAGTTAACATTATAAGTATGCTTTTATAAGGCAAGCTTACTTCGAGATTTCGCCTTGATATTCTTCAGTGACGAACCAAACATATCAGGAGCACCAGAAATTATCTGTTGCTTATGAACTATGTCAGGAGTATAGGTGTTTGGATCGTTAATTGCAGTCTGCAAGTGATTATGTTCTTGTCTCAAATGCTTTTGGGACATCTTTCTTGAAGGCGTTATCGATAAAATAACATTGTGTCCAACGTGAAAATATCCACTCATCTGTGTAACTGTTGCCTAATTTATTTTATAACTTGAACTTTTAACTGTCATATTCACCAATCCGCACTTTCTAGGCTTCGAAGCCTGTTATAAGTTAAGGACAGACTGCTGTGGTTTCAGTGACTTAGTCTGTGGTGATTCAGGATGTAATGAGAAACGTAGTAAGTCGTGATTGCGTGGAAAATACCGGAAAATTAGAAGTAGTACAAAGCATCTTCTTTTAGGAAATTGTCTTTGTACCTATCACTTCACCTATCGGAACTGCTTGCCTACTTTGTAAAATTTGGAATGCAACAAGTTACAATTAAATTACGAAGTGGAAGCAAAATGTTGTTGCGTAGGATTTTTTTAGCGGGAACCACTCAAATGACACTTAAAAATAGCCTCACCTCAGTGTCCTCTATAATTGTATCGCAATAGTGAACTTCATTTGAAGTGAAGAGAATAGAAATGTTATCCCAAGAAAACTCGGCCAGAAGTCTAACTACACAGTATCCTAATCTAGAAACGATATCTCAGAGCCGTGAACCTGTTTTTCGAGATACTTTATTTTCTTATCCATATTTACATAAATACTATATAAGCTTGGTTAATCCAATATTTTAGTAGCATTGACCGTATTTTTATCTAGATTTTATATAACTCGACTTTGGAAAATACGATGTTATAGCTCCGATTATAGATCTCGTGATTAATTAAAATTATCTCACGTTTGAGAATCGGAGATTATAGTCGTTATGAATGGGTATTTTTCGGCAAGACTGAATTCAAATGAAGTTAAGAATCCCCAACCAAGAATAGTCGTCTGGTAGATAGTTGAGAGGTGGGCCATTATAATTGCAGCTGTAACGAAATATTTTAAAGGATTTTTTTCTCAGAGCATATCTAAAGATTGATAGTCTAGATCATATCGTGTCTTCTACTCTCTTAAATTGCCTTAGAACCAATTATTCCTTATTAATAATTAATTCTCATTAAAAATCAATTCAAACAGCAAATGGAAACACTTTCAGAATTTGCCTAACTCACGGTCTAAAGGGAACAGTTCAAAATTACTGTGATAAAATTTTATGCAGAAAACTAAGCAAGCCTATTTAAGTGGTGTTGTCCCGATTGGCAGTTTTACTAACCCCTTATTATTGCGTGTCAACCCCATTTGTGTAATCTATCCTATTCCTCCATATGTTTTCCTTTATCTCAGTCTCTGTTCTCATTGACATTTCTCCAAACTGTTTATACAATTGTGCCTCACCTACAAAAGTAGATATATGTACGGCCAGCTTGTAGTAAAAGGTGTGCAGTCAGTTAAAGTATTTTGTTATTTTCGGTTTATAGTTGTTTAGTGTTAAATAAAGTGGTTAGTAATTGCCGAAATTTTGCAATACCTAACGAGCCCAAATACAACTTTACTAAATCGGGACAGGTGTAAACTCATTGTACATTTGTTGATTTGTATATGAAAACATAATACTGTAGTTTTATGAAATAAATGGCGTTTGTGTTATCGCATATTAATAATTTATATTTTTAAAATAAACCTTAAGACGAATTCTCTAGAAATGGGTATTAAATTAATAGCTGAACATTCTTAGACATAAGATGTTTACTTTCTGGACAAGGTGGAGCAATAACAACATCGACTTTTTTGTCTCTCATAAAGTCAATTCCCACTCCCACAGCCGAAAACGAATTACAGTCGGTAAAGTTTACGTAAAATCTAAAATTAAAATAAATTATTTAAATATACCGAATTTTTAAAAATCTTCTAACTGATTAAAATACTTGCATTTGTGATCAATCAATATACTATTTTATAAATGAAGCTAGATTTAAGTGAAAAGTAGAACTCAATATTGTGAACTCTCTCAAATTCGAAGTCATCCACAAGATGGTTTTCTCTTAATTTATCAAGAGCCATGCCGATAGCTCCTCCACATACTGACCATCCAATATTACTGGGAAGAGTTCGTTCCACAGCCGCGATACCAACACTTACCTGGAAATCGCCTGTGCATTAGCATTCGTTTGTGTTCTGGGGTGCATCTGAAGTCACATCGACTAGATGTCAAAGCAAACAGCCTGTGAAGGTAATACCTCTTATTCGCATTTTGAGGCAAAGAATGCATATTAGAAGATGCATTTCATCTTCGAAATTGTCTTCGCCAAAATGTTAGATGAAACAGCCGGAACACTCTAGGTTTCTCGTAGGAAATAAGAAATTATTACTGGCACGCAGTATTTGTCAGGTAGAAAAAATAGCCGGACAATTTTGATAGGAAATAATAATTTTTTCAAGTACAACGTGCATTACTTTTTACTGCGTCTATATAACACAACATAGTAATAACAAATAAATATAGTATTAAGTAGATGATTAAACCAACCTTTTTCTTCGGTATAATTTGTTGGGAAACACTCTGTGCTGAGAAAAATATAATAAAGGGAAAATAAATTAGTGGAAACATTTCCATAGAGTGCGACCTTTCCAAAAACGTGAATAAAAGTAGTTGCAAGAGTGCTGTTATAAAGGGCTTCTGATTAAATGGCTTTTAGAATCTGAACTCCGAGGCGAAGCCAAAAATTATTAGGTTATCGTTGTATATTTAGTTGCAAGAATTCTATACTATCTAAATATGTAAGCATTTCTCATATGAAATATAGGCTAACTTCTAATTTAGACAAAAGTAGGTGAAATGAACACAAGGGTAAGCATTAGCTAGCAGAACATTATTTCAATTGTCGGCGATATGCTACCCCAACAGAACATTTTCATACTTTTCGAATGGTACTATTTTCTAAAAATATTTCACTCTTTTCTACTGAAGTGTTCATCTATATTTATTTCCCCAATAAGTCATTTAGAACCAATCACCATCATTTATATAGAGCATCGTTGCTAGGGATTCACTCACTGCTAATACATGGGCTTACAAGCAGAATAAAAATTCGTATTTTCAATCGTACAGTACTCAGCATATTTTCTTTTAGTAAACACTGAGCTGAGCCACAACAATACTCGAACTAAAAGTGTGTCTTTAATTACAAAATGAAGTCTTGAGTTACTGTACGGAAGGCTGCTCGAACTAAAAGACAAGCATATATTTATATGTAATGAGAAAACACATTTATTGTCAGCACAAAAAATGGAGACATAATAAAAAAACTAGAAAGAAAAGTAAAGTAACTAAAACGTCGGACCTAAAAATTTCTAATCTTATTTTGTTTCTATTTAGACCATTTAGAACATTACTAGGTTAACAAAAGGGGAAAATAATGAGAACAGAAGTCGCCAGCTTGAAAAAATTTTAATAACAAAATACATTTGGTTTCTTCCTCTCCAACCATTGAAAGTTTTTTCGAATGTTTTATTCTTTCATTGTATTAATTGTATACATCTCTTCCATAAAACTTGACGAAAATCAAAAACATATTTAAATGTAAATAACATACTCACAAAATTAGAGCTGTATCGCTTCTAAGAAATTTTTTATACATAGCATTACTTCCATCGGTAGTCTCTTCAGATACATCAGAACCTTTCAAAATAGAAGGATATGGGTTGTCGTTGGTATCAGTCATTTTCGCTTCACTGGTGTTTGATGTCGGCCGCTCATCTTCTCGGCCGAGTAGCCAAAACGTCTCCATCACACCTTTTCCCTAAATCATGCCATTTCTGAGTACTCTTCATACTTTGTTACGGCGTCGAAATTAAAGAGCAATATAATATCCAGGAATTGCTGAAGGTTTACCTTAACTTACCTTAATAATAACATCTCCTCGTGACTGTGTTTTATATCCACTTGGATATTTTTGGATTAATAATTCGTGGGCATGGCCAGATAAATGAATATGAGCGGCTAAAAACTTAGTTTAAACGATATTATAATTAAAATATCTAGTGAATGAGATAAACAAAACATAAAATAATAAATATTCAGATATCAAGTACTTAGCTGTTTAATGAAACATTAAGAATAGAGATAAATGGAAATAGAAAGTAGCTAAAAACAGATTTCTACATTTACTACTATGAGCATTCCCAATGGCAGTAGCGAATAAAGCTAAACTTCTCACATAATGCTTAGAATTTTAAAACAGATTTTTTTAAAAATTGCTTTTAACCTTTTCCATTGCTCTCCATTCTTGAGGCCGTGTTGACGGTGTCTCCAAAGAGACAGTATCGTGGCATACTCAGCCCAACAACTCCCGCTACGCAGGGACCTGAATATTTAGATGTGTATTGTAAAAATCTAGCCTTGTATACCATTCTCACCTTCATTTAAACCTGTGATTCAAATTGTACATTGATAACAAAATGTGTAATACATTTTATATTTGACTTTCTATAACTAAAATATACTATTATACATCATATAGTTACTTCTATAACAACACTTCTAATCAAGTACCGCTGTTGATGCCTATCCTCAAGTCAACTCTCTCCCTCGGAAGATCAGATATTCGGAAGCTCTTCACATATTCCATGAAATCCAACGACATCTCAGCTATTTCTTTAATGTGTTCAAATCCATTCCTTATTGGAAGGCCCGAAACGCATAAATAACCATCACCAATCGATTCAACCTATATGAAACATCTCAGATTCATACTTATAAACAAGAAAAAATATATCAGCAGATATCGTACACGTTATTATTAGGTGGTTGCAGAAGTTTTAGTCTTTTTTTTCAGTTTTAATTTTATTTCTATGATATACAAAATGCAGTTCAATCATCAAAATATTTTCCCTCGCTTTCTATGACCTTCTGCCATCCCTCAAGTAACTTTCGGATTCCTTTGTGAAAAAACGATATCGGCTTGGAGGCAATAAAATCGTCGATCCACTTTCGCAGCTCAGCCACATCTAGAACGCACTATTCTGCTAGACAGTTCTGCATCAACCGGAATAAATGGTAATCCGAAGGCGTCAAGTCCGGTGAATACGCCGCATGTGGAAGAACTTCCCAGCCTAAGTTCAAAATCGTGCTGAGTACTAAGAGCAACATGAGGCCTAGCGTTGTCATGCAGCAAAATGACCTTCCGACTTCTTTGTTCAGTAAATGGTCTTTTCTCTCCCATTCCATCGAGCAAATCAATCATTTGACGACCGTAGTGCTCGGCAGTAACCGTCTCACCCAGTTGAAGGAGCTCACAAAACAGCACACCCTTCGTGTCCCACCAGATGCGCAGAAGGACTTTTTGGCGTGGATGTTGTTGGCTGTCTGGGGTCTACCCACAAATGTGTTTACGATTGTCATACATAATCCATTTTTCGTCACCCGTAACAATTTCCCACAAATAGTTCTTCTTGCATTACCTGGCAAGCAACTAGATGCATGAGTTGAGTCGGCGACCAATGCAGTTTTCGGAGAGTTCATATGGTACCCATTTTCCAAGCTTGCGAATTTTCCCCATCTCATGCAATCGTCTTGAGACTGTTACTTTATCAACTACTAGTTGTTCTGCGAGTTCTTCTTGGGGTCTGCGACGTATTTTCATCTAATAATGTTTCGAAAACACCACTCTTCGTTGATCGTGGTGTTCCAAAGCGTTTCGGTCATTGACATCAAGATCACCAGCTTTAAAACGTCGGAAGTTATATCTGCAAGTACTGTAGAAGAGAACATCTTCAGTGAGTACAGATCATATTGATTTGCATGCATCAGCAGCATTTTTCCTTTGCTGGAACTCGTAGAGCATTTAGTGTCGAATATGCAGTTTTTGGTGGCTCATCTTATTCGAATTATTTTGTAAGGTTAAGTTTACCAATCAATCTTGACTTTTGGCTTCTCACAAAATAAAAATCCAATACTAGAAAAATGCAAGAGAAGGAATTTTTTTAGTGTTTAAATAATTTTACTAAAGCGCTGAAATAAATGACTAAAACTTCTGCAACCACCTAATACAATTGTATTATAGGAACTGAGGTATCCAGCATCAGCGGATGACTTTTTAAACCACTTATATTTAAAATAGGATTTATAAAAAAAGCTTTCTATTTAAGTATATATATGAGTACAGACTGAAACGTACCTTATATACTCCGTGTTCCTCAATGATGGAGTCAAAATTATTGTACAGATCGTTTAAAAGGTTCACGACCTTAATAAACAAATAAATATGAAAAAATCACTATTTGTTCTTCTCATTTCTGAATTTTACTATTATTTTATAAGATCCTATTAACCTGATAAGGAGAACACTTAGCAGCAAGTTGTGTGAATTTTACAACATCGGAGAAAAATACGGTGACGCTATCAAAGCCCTCGGGCTCCACCGTCTGACCGAGTTTTAGCCTCTCTGCCACCTGTCTGAAGAAATATGAATCAACAAATTAATTCTTATAAAACAAGCAAAAAATCTTAAAAGAATCTTTATATTTATTTTAAATGTGCTCTTTTATCACGTAGTACGTACATATTACGCCTATCCTAATTACCTACAACTAACTTTGGCAACATTCTTCCCAGCAAAACGTCTGCTTTTTTTTTTTCTTCAGTAAGTTCCTTGGTTCGTTCTTCTACCTCTAGTTCTAGAGTATTCGTATATTCTTCCAGTATGTTGAATACATGGTCCATTAAATTACTCTTCCTATTTGGCATCATTGCCTACAAATATTTGTTATGGGGCTATATTTTTACTAAATATGTAGTATTTGATAAACAATATTTAAACTATAAGTTATACTTTAAGCAAGGTGCAGATAGCAGCGGATGTAGGTCTTTCAGCAGAGTTCTCATTCCAACAGTCGCGAACTAAGTGAAACTGAAATTATTGTGTACCTGAGTAGAGAGTAAATTATCTAAAATATCGATTCTCAAACTGAAATATGGTACAAGCCTGCTGGTGTAGAAGGCAGTACTTAAGTTCCTAGCAACATAAAATACCGTTTACTTAAAACTCATGAGCTATCATCTCCTCTTTGGAGAAATATTGAGCTGGAAGAAGACTAATCCTTCACTACTAACTACCTCTCGGTGATACTATGGTTTAGTGAAAACAGTAACCCTTACCAGCGCTGAATTAATTTCAACTGCATCAAGGATGATTTCTGGTCGAACAGGAATAGCTCCGCCTTTTCTGATCAAGTAGAGCAATTCTACAAGCAAATAAATTAACCAGAAAAAATCCAAAATAAACTATAGAAAATACCGATGTTAGAAGATTTAAAAGGCAAATGTTAGAAAGAATTTTCAGTATTTTTCTTAATTTTTAAGCAATACTATAATTAACGAATGAATATTTCATACTAGCCTATACCCAATGAATTTAATCTTTTTGAATATTAAAGTTACCACACCATCTATGCTTTCTTTCCTCTCTTGATGGTTCCATGCTGCTCGCTTTGTAATGATCTCTGAGCAAATTATGGCAAATGAATAGACATCACCTTCTTTCGAGTAGTTGAAAACATTGTTACGTAAATGTTCTGGTGCTACCCACAACAATTCTGAAAATGGTTGGGTTATAAACACTATAACAAGGCACTTCCTATGTTTAATAACTGTTGAATGTGCCTTCTTCTTTCATATGCATACGTTTTTTGGTCATCTTCTCATCATCTACCAAACGTCGCATTCCATAGTCGCTGATTTTAACTTGCCAGCTATCGTTCACCAAGCAGCAACTTGATCGCAGACGTCCATGAAATGAGAGGAACGAACTATGCAAATAGTGTAAACCCTAAATATTACAAATTCAATATCTTAGTATAATGAATATTGGCTTCAGCAAAATATATCACTGTAGATTTAACAATAATCACCTCAGCAATATCTCGAATCAGGCAGAACATGAAAAATGCATCAATTGTAAAGTTCCCCTTGTTAATTATTTCCTAAAAGTATCTAATTAAATTAAAGAATATATTAAACGTTAGCAAATATAAACATATTATATCTACCACCGATTGACTTTCTTTTCTCATGTCACCTGCAAACTCCCTCTGGCACACATTCGCCACACTGTGAGATATTCGGAACCATCGATTGATAAACCAATAAACTTGTTAATATTGTCGTGATCAAATTTCCGTAGCTGTAACTTATATCAACCTGTTATAAAACTGATGCTGAATTTTTAGATGTTATTAGAAGTATTATTCAATAATTGTTGTTGTAATTGGGTCATGTATAAACAAATATTTTGAACTTATATATTGAGTAACTTTCCGATCATTCAAGTATTTTCTAGTAAGTCATCATAAAATTCTGGTAGATTTATTCTAAATAGGTGTACTTAATAATCTAGTCATAAAACTTATCATTTCTCTAAGCCAACATGAAATAATTTCCGGTGTTTGTCTTGTTTTTCTTTTTTAAAATTTTCATCCAGAAGATATCAACTGCTACTATCAGAATACAGAATAATAGTACACTATTAAAACTATTACTTTTGGAAATATTTCATAATCTTCGTTGGTTAGTTCCGATGCAGCATGTTTGGTGGAGAGCACGGGATCCTTCTCGAGGAAATATACGTCATAGTGACCAAATTCTGTATTGATAGTAAATTTGCTATCACCTGTTATGGTAGATGGATTAGACTGAAGAGAGCGCTTGCTGAGTAATTCCTTCTATAAAAGTTCTTTAAGCAGATCTAGTGAAACTTTTTGGAATTTTAAAAGTAGATTTATAATACTCACTCTACTTGGTGGTTTTCGAAGGCGAGCAAAAGGAATTTGCCACTCTGCCTTCAATCTTTCTTGCTCAATTTGTTTAGTTCTAAAAGATTCCAGATATTATTATGGAATTGCTGTTATTCTATCATCAACTGACCTGAAAATGCAACCTAAGATAATACAAATCGCTATGCTGAACATCAAGATAAGTACTCCAGCAATAATAATGTAAACAAGGTATTGCTCCCAAAAATCTTTAGGGCATTCTGTACCTGAAAAACCACACGAAGGGCGAGAAAGAGGCCTGCAAGTATTGTTTTAATATTTCCTCTCTTATTTGAAGAATCCTATATTACTGTTACCTTTTCCCCCCCCTAGTGGCCCAAATCGTCGTTGATTCCTCAGTATATCCAAAAGATATTTTCTGAAGAAATTATGAAATAACGATTTTGCCAATGTACATTTAATTCTTAGTCAGCACTGCTATGTAAAAGAATGTGATACTCTTGTAAAGCATATCTCTCAAAATGCAATACCACTTTTATAAGCTCTTCAAATTTGGTTAAATTATTCTTAACAATAACTAATAAATTATTAAAATGTAGTCATAACCACTCGCAATTCGTCCTACCGCCTCTTTGTTGACATATGTCAAGTTCATGTACGCAGTTTGTCTTCCTTCAGCGTCAAGACCATAAAGAGTGAAGAGAGGGTCTCGAGTACCATTTTCATTGATTGTTACTTCACCTGTTAAGCCTAAATAATGCAATGATAAGCCTACTTAAATCGTTGCTGAATACTTCACCGCCTATTCGCATAGGGACTCAATGTACTTTATCTGAGGTTAGTATCAGAAGCTCTGCATGAAACTGCATAATACATTGATTATCTTTAGTTTGTCAAAATTTTAATGAATGACTCAGTATTTAATAGACCCCTTTTCAATAGACAAATACCTCTTTCAAAGGATATTTATGTTATCTTGATTAGTATCATTAACAATTAAATACAGTTATTTAGCTATGTTATATTAAAACTACATTTGTACACAACTGTATTTACTTGTTAATTTGTATAGAAGATGTTTTGGTTTCAGTATTGAGTTCAATAACTTTTAACATTATATTTCAGATGTGTTGCTCGTGTACTACACAGATGACAAATATCTCAGATAATCTAAGCCTACCCACAAATATAAGATCATCATTTACCTAGGAACGTTCCCTGCATTGCCTTGAACAGCTCTGATGCATTTTTGTGTCCGTTCTCAGGGTCCATTGTTAGTGACTCATTTAAAGTATTACCATAGAGATAGAACGCATCGTGCAAATGACGGGCCCAACTACCCATCTATAACATAAATTTTATATTGCTTTGTAGAATCTTAATTTAGGCGTATTTTTAACTGAATCTTCCAAAGAGTACATACCGCTTTTCCAGTATTTTGTTGGCATGCTTCGGTTTCACAGTACATCGGCTCCTGCCTAACTCTTGCCACTACATTGTTTTTAAATTCAATCATGTATTCTTTATCGAGTACATCATTATTTAAATCGATCTAGAGAAAAAAAAAACTATTTGTATGTCAAATATTTTAGATGCTGTATATTTGTTAATGATTGCTAGAGGGGATAAAAATTCCAAGCTTACCGCTAGCATCCTCTTTGCTGCATTTCTAATTATGTCATTTTTACCATCTCCATTGTCAGATTGAACATCTTCCCAAAATGGAGTTAAGCCATTGCTAACTTAAACAATTTCTTATAATTGTTCTAAAAATATATTTTTGAGGAGAAATTAATTCTAACTTAGATTAAAACTCACGTAAATCGTGTCCAACTGCAGATTGGCCTAAACTAGGATTTGTGATTTAAATGTATTCCTTTTAAGCTAATAACAACCAAAGCAATCATTATCACTAGTACTATATATGCGGAGCATCCTATATTTCAACTCACCAAAGGCAAGACTTTTCATGCCGAGATTAAGATAGACGTACTCCTCGCTAATCACGTTCGACTCCGCAGCTTGTAGAATGAATTTACGGCGATTCTTGGCTGTGTCGATGCATAATATAATGACTGCAAAATACAAAAAATTAGAGATTCTAATCTTCTAGTTCTAGAGATGAATATGCATTCAAAAATAGATTTTAGTCATTCTTGACTTATTTGCACAATAACAATAACGCGAAAGCTTGCTAAAAAATTATTCATGGTTTCATGAGTAATTTGTACTTCCATATTTCATATGAGCGTTGTTTTTAGTATAAATTTTCCGCCTTTTCTGGTTGGCTTCTATTGACTTCTACAAAATCACACTTATTTCAGCTTACACATAATATATCAAGGAGAAAAGCTAGCACATATTTTCTCACTAGAGAAAAGTTCATTGATTTCATAAAACATGCGAGTAAACCTCTTGCTTAGCCTCGTGAAAGCGATCGTTAAACTAATAATAATTTATTTGTTACAGACATGTTTAAGAAATTAACGTTTTCGGGTCTATAAACAGATCTGAGGCTCTTAATAATGCAGATAAGCTTGTGGTAAAGCAACTTAGCAATATTGTGTAATTGAAACATTAATTGTCTCCGATATCTCGTAAGATTTGTGCATAGTGATGGGGCAAAGATTTTGAAGGTCTTTGGACAATCATCTTAATGAAGTGCTGGTTGCTCTTTGAGATCATCTGTCTAAGAACTGGGCGTTCTCATTCAGTACGGCTATGGACGGTGTTTAATTCCTCAGATCGTTAACTATGTTCATGGAAAGAAATAGGATGGAAGAATAGTAGTTCTCTACAAATGGTATATTTAAACCGCTACAAGAAATGAGAGCAGGTTTGCCATATTCTAATTTTTCACTTAAACGATGTCATGATTTTAATGCAAGTCATTTGAATAATAATGTTATTGATTTACTTCTTGAACGGGCACTAGCTTTTTTCAGTGCTTCTGCATATTCGTCTGTATTTTTCAGCAAAGTCTTCAATACAATGGTCACAGAGTACGTTGACTCATCGTTCAATGCCGTCTAAAAAAATCTTGATATTAAAATATTATACTTCGTTTAAAAGATAGATATACCTCGACATCATCAATGATTCCATCGCAGTAGTTCACTTCATTCGTTGTGTATAGAATTGATACCTTATCCCATTTAAATGTTTCTAAAACTTTCAATACGCAGTAGCCAAGCCTGAAATTTATAATTAAAATTTGTAATAAGATAAACAGCTTTTTGAAAAATTCGAACTACTGACGATAGTGAATTCGAAATGATGTTGGTGAGATAAGGAAAGCGTTCGACCTCTCCGAAATCATATTTTGTGAGAAATCCCCAACCTAGCATTGTGGTCTTATAAAAAGTTGAGAGGTGAGCCATCACTTCAGCCGCTGAAATTAGTGTCCAGTCATAAACATATTGTGCAGAGAACACAACACAGCTCATCTCACTCTGAGTATATGTATATATAATAATTGTGAATAGCTCAATTTAATAAGTAGAAACATATATTATCTATTTTTCAATTACTATCGCACATTTTGGACAAGGAGGTCCAATCACCACATCTACTTTTTCGTCCCTCATATAACCAATTGCTATTTCCACTGCCTTTGAAGTGTCACATTCAGTGTAGTTTACGTAAAACCTACAATATATGCTTCGAAATTTCATTACAATAAATACGATAACTTCATATTAATACATTACAGAACCAACCAGAGTAAAATAAATAAATTTAATTATTTTACAGACCTAAAATCATATTTATCAGTTATTCCTTTTTTATTCATGGTATCGAGGGCTATACCGATAGCCCCACCACACACAGACCAGCCCATGTCGAACTGGAGGACATCCTCCACAGCTGCTATCCCAACTGTGATCTAAGAGGTTTTTTTTAAAATTAGTAAATAATTAAGATGCATGTAGATAATATAATATTTATTTTAGTTAAAAAATAAAAGTTTACTGTTGTATGAATAGTTTTTATACCAATTAATAAGTAATTCATCTGTAACTCAATATTTTAGACATTCAATACGAAAATATATTCCAAGTTAGGAAATTTATTGAACATGCATAGTACCCTTACTATTATCATTAAATAAACAAAACTCGACTATAAATTTTGATAAGATAAGTTTGTTTCTTCCAGTACATAAAGAAATAAGACAAGCTCCTCTTTGGAACGCACACACCATATAAATAAACGTACTCACCAGAGATAAATCTCATTGACAACGTTGATAAGAAATAAACCACGTTATATATAATGTGATTTTTAATTAGTTTATTTACTTCTTAATATTCTAGAAGTTAGAATTCAGTAAAGTAACCTATTTATGTTATACAATACCATTAAAAAACGAATGATTTGAAATTTTCAAGTGTATAAGAATGGCACGGAGCAAGTATTTTGCACTGGACGAGTTTTATTTAGTAAAACAACTGAAATATTTTCAAACCTAATATGACTCCAAAAAATTAAATTTCAAACCCACCACCTTCTTCTCACTTTGTTGAGCGAAAATTATAAAATAAGGCATAAACTGAAACAGTATTTTCCATACAGATTTCATAGAGCTCATGGATTTAGTGAAGTGATTTCAGATATCTCCATTCAGTACTCAGATGGCTTCTGATTGAGCAGTGTAATTAGAAAACCTGCTTATCTTAAGAAGCCTTAGACGTAAAAGTATAGAAAAATAAATGAAGAAGTCAAAAATTAAATTGCTAAATGACCGTTTAAGAAATACATGCCCCTTACTAAACTATTAAATACCAAATTGTCTTTGGTACTTTTCTTATTAAGATTTAAAATTGATTTAAGTAAGACTAGTTGAATGATGGAAGCATAGATTGGAAGAGCAATATCTAAACCAGTGTTTAGTTCCGACCTCGTTGGTAAATAGTAAATCATGATACTCAATAACGTTTGACAGAATATCACAAATGCCTATGTTTAAAATATTATTCACCTACTACCAGTTAATAAATTATTCATTAAAAAAAAGTATGCATTAATGTCGAAAAAGTATTTATGTACTTATTTTTTCCATTATTTTTGAACTTCTGTTGAAACCCTCTGTGGTGATCGATGTTTTAACTTATATTCAGTTATAAACGTTAAAATGTAATACTAATAATATCTTTGTTACAATGGTACGTAGTTTATCTCAGTTGTCTTACACTTTTATTTTCTAGTCCCACTCCATTATCTGGGTATTTAATTACTACCTAGAATAGTTCACTATGAGTTACTAATAAGATATAAATCCTACCCATTGTTTTCCCATTATTGACTAATCCTATTCACAGAAGTTTATCCTTCAAAATGACAATACATAAAAGAGATAGAACTATTTTTAATAAGCTTGTGTTACAAAAATAGATAAAAACTACCTTATTATTGATTGTAAACGTCATTTATTTTCACTCTTATGCCAAAAGAACAAACTTCTATTGCTTTAGCGAGAGTAAACATATAATTAAGTCAACCTAATTGAGCTCATTAAACATTTAATGTAGCAAAATACAAGATTTGCCGCATGAGTTAGAGAATCATCTTGATTTAAACTACATTAGAAGACTTGCGAAGAAAAACGCAATGATTTTTCGAGTAAATTTTATTATTTTATTATTATAGTTAATGTAAGCAAAATAATGGGCGTTTCGTTATAAAGTACCTCTAGATTAATATAAAAACTGTATAGCTTCAATTGTTTGAAAAGCAATTATAAAATTCATCGTTTTTAAATTATGCTCCAATCACAAATAAACAACTGTGGACAGATACGCAGGCGATCACACATTAACCTTTAATATATTATATTACATTCACTGCCTGGTCTTGTTCGTGTGACATCGAAAGCTGCATTTTTATTAAATGACATGAGTTTTATATAACGAAAAAACATACGATATTATCATTTCACGTGACTAGTAGTAATATGACAAGTGATCATATGACAAAAAATCGTTGCTAGGATGAAATGAAAAGCTTTCAGTAATGTTTGTAAAGTGTGGTATTTGAAATGCATAATATTTTTAAATTATCATAAAAAACTTTTTTTTTGAAGAATTTATATATTTCATATAAATATTTAGCACCAAACCATTTCATTAGTTTCAATATATATATTACCAGTTACTATTTTTCTATTTGAAATAATTATATAAGCCACGGTTTTGTTTGGTAATCTTATTTCAGAAGTCGGTAATAGTCTCGTATCTCACAACTATATGAGCAATAAACTTGAATGAGAAGTTCAACAAAAGGTGTGATTTGGTTGTAGGGCACATCTTGTTCCAGTGCTGAACTCTTGTATATATGATATTTTGTCCATTTCGAGGGAACAATGAAGATTGATCATCAGGGTCCCTGCGTCTGTAATGGCGAATTGGTGAGTGAATCTGCATTTGATTTAAAATACAAAACTTCTTTAAAGCATGGATTGTTTTAGCCCCCGCTCAATGCTAATTTAATTGATACCATCAAGAATGCTGAGAGTATTGATCATTTCATCGAAGAAATCAATCGTGCAAGAGAACTTCAAACTGTATTGGGAAAGGTAAGTATCGTATTATGCCACCATCTTAATATTAAATCTAGTTGGGGTTGTTACTTATATGAAATCGTACTTCTTTAGTCAGTACTTGGCATATCCTTAAATGTTATACATGTATTTCTCTAAAACTTCGATCCTGGAAAACATGTATTACATTTTCAAGTTGATATTTTCTAGACGGAACTGTCCCGTTGGACAGATATATTAAATCGGTGTGACGATATTCTGGAAAATGCAGTATCTGTCTGCAACTATCAGATGAGGGTGGACACCTGTCCACTTGTCAAATACAATACAATTTCTGTGCTTCGGTTCACTGGGCTTCTCTTTGAATGCACATCTAGCAGACGAATATATGCTAGTACCGATGTTAGTTTGGAATATTTTCACATACATTTAAGCAAATGTTTGCATTGCCAAAACTATTTTTTAAAATTTCAGAGAATTTTGAGATTAACAGAATGTTCTGATATGGATGTTGTTGCCGAAGTACTTCGACTTCTTCAAACGATAAGTAAACGCTCTAAATTTCTCACCCAAAGGCTCTGTCCTCAAGATCAGACCACTCTTGTACAAAATCTGACTGCTATGGCACAGGCTCGTTGAATTCTCTAATTCAGTTTGATTTATCTGAAAATGTAAAAAAGTCACGTATTTATTATATTGATAAAAAAAGAATTTTTATTTAGTTAGTATATTTTAGTGCTGGGGCGGAAAATTACGGCATGTAAAGATGGATGAATGTGTTCGGGCTGATATGAAATTGCCAAATCTTTTTCCGTTCACTTTCACTGATAGTAAAGGGAAATCAATTGTAGTTGAGAGGTCTAATGTTAGTTAAACTTTTATATTTTTCATATAATTTTTATAATTTGATCTACATTTTAATATAAAGGTTGAGATGCCTCTTCTGGCTATATACAATGAATTAGCTGCTGGAATGGATGATGAAGATCGCTATAGTTTGCTTGCACGTGTTCGAATGTTGCGAGGTTTTGAGCTGCAAGAACATCGAATGCAGTGTCTAATTATCCGACTTCTATCTATTGCTACACTCAGTAAGTCGTTATGATGAACTTACTTTAATAGTCGTACTTTACTTAATTTGAGAGTTCCGTATCAATATATTTAAACCGTAATATTTTCTTATTTAGATCGTATACTATTAGTAACTACGGCATGATTTCTATAACAGTCTTTAAATTTTTTAGTTTACTGTCGTTGTCAACCTGACGAAACGCAAATTAGCTCACTTCTTTACCAAGGATTTATTGAGGAGGCTGTAGCCTTACTTAAAGTCGAGCTAGATTATCACCAGCTTATTGATCCTATCCAAACTGAGGCACTGCGAACACTGTGTAGCATTGTTTCGTTAGAGAAAACAAACAGGTTATTTTAAACTATCTATAAACTATGTTTAGATGTGTTTTTTTATTAATTCTTAGTACTTCCATTATTTTCAGAATATCACAAATTTTGGATGGTTTAAGTGCTGGTTCTTATCATGGGTTTCTTGCTGTATTCACTCGTAGTGTCGTTGAAGACATGAAACTAAATGTGCTAAGCACACCGGGCAAGCCGAGTGTTTCTCTCAGTACAGCTCTTTTATCTTTTATCTATCATCTGAGCAGTGCGGATCCGGGTGGTGGGAATTTTGCGATTATATTTATCTACTATAAGAATCGTTAATCAAGGTGTTAGAATTTTTATAATAAAGCTTGTTTCGGCATTACTATATAGATCACTGCGTTACTATACTATGCAGCTAACAATTTCATATTTTAGGTGAAGCTCTTGTTGCGTGTGGTTTAACTCAGACGTTACTTAGTGTTATTGCACATCACGAACTTCCACTGGACTATGTGACGTTTGCAACACGTTGCACTCGTATTATTGATATTTTTACAACTATTGATGTATCAGGATTTAATGGTTGCAAAGGAATGGAAATTTGTATAAACCGCCTTGTTGTAAGTCGACAAGCGCCAATTTTTACAATTTTAAGTTTTTTTTATAGTAAATTAATTGAATTATGTTCAGTACGAGATCGACGAATGCCGTAGGGAGCAACCGTTCATGATAGATACCGCTGGAGATGTTGACGATGAGACATTAGGAAGTTTATTTGTGAAGGCACCATCATTTGGTCGCACATGTCATCAACAGCGTTCAGGACTCGTTAAAGGTCTACTAACGTTTATTAAACGGGCTATACAGGACGTGCAATTCCAAGACAGTGTACGGCATCGTGAGTTTGATTCTCATTTCTAGTGGATATGGTCATTTTCACATATCAGTTAGCCTATATTTATTTTAGTCATGGAAGGTCCTCTTCCTGACGCACTGATGCACATTATAAGCAACGCAGAGTATTATACAGCTTCATTATATTATCACGCAACTCAATTAGTTATTAATTTTATTTATCAGGTATGGCTAATATTATTTTATTTTCTCACATTTATTTTATTGTATCTACGAGTAAAGTAATGAGCAGTTTTGATTCTTCACTTCAAAAAAATAACTTCGTTCTATTAACATATTGTCTTTTGAATTACCGTATCTAGATATGTTAATTTTAATGGTTATTAGTGATATTTTATTAGATTTCCTATTGTTATTACGCCATCGTTTTTTAAAATATTTATAGGAACCTGCCCAACTTACAATTCTTCAAGACAAACACGTACCTTACGTGATGTTACAGAGTATTTTGAGAAAGGAGGTAAATTAATTAATTTTTGCCACAGACAGTCTTGTTTAAAAATAAATGTTCCACACAAATGGGAGTTTTTAAATTTTAGCTACCAAACTCTCGAGATGTCATTAGCCACCTCGGTAATGTATTTACTGCTTTGTGTCTCAATGAAAGAGGTATGAAAAACTATACTCTTTTTATTTTTGTATTAAATATCTACATTTTAGGTCTTAACCAGTTTAAAGCCTATGCTCCGTTTGATCACGTTTTCAAGATTGTGTTAAGTATCAAGTTCATAGCCACAATGAAGAAAAAGAGAAGTGAAATGAGTAAGTAAATATGAGTAGTAACTTTATTTTAATTAAACAAGCGTTCTTAAAATAACATATTTAGATGATGCTGCACAGGGAATTGGAGGTTCTTTAGACGATTTGCTAAGACATCAACCATCCCTCAAACCTTTAATGCTTAGTTCGATTCTTACGGTCTGTATCTGAATTTAACTAACTTATTCTATAGTCTTTCAACATATTTTATGGTAAATAGTTGCATTATTTCCAGGTCTTAGACCGCCTTGTTGAAGTTGGAACAAATCCTCCACCTAATACTAAGATTGTAATGGCGCTTTCACGATCTGCTAGTAAGGCAGCTAGTCAGAATTTTGGTAGTGGCTCAAATACACCAAATGTGGAGCACATACATGAGGTTAATGTCAAAAGTCACAAGCTTAAATATAAACTTAGATTCGTTTAACAAAGCTATAATACTAGTATTTCTTACATCAATGTTATCTTACAGATACCTATGTCTCCACCAGAAAATGAAGAGCTCTCAGATGATGATGAGGAAGCTGAATTAAGCATGGATGAGATGAGTGCAATCCAAATAACTATGGATAAAATGGTGAGCCTAGAATGTCTTTTGGTAATTGTTTGCATTATCAACTAATAATATTTGTCGTTCATACTATTCTATTATTTTAGGGACTGGAAATGGACTGTCCTTCAGAATTGAATGACGGAACGCGTTTGTTGCCTCTTGGGGATTATCTTCTTATTTTTACAAAGGTTATTGGCTAAATAATTCTCTTTATTTTATAAGAGCTTATAAATTTTAAGTTATAGATTTTCGAGACGATAATTACTCAAGTGGCTGCTGCTGATTTGGTTGAAGGATTTGTAGAAAGGGACGGAGTTGAGAAGGTACTTTTAATAAGCTGTTAGAAGTAACTGATCAGTGATAATTTATTAAAAGATATTACTTGCTCAGATTCTTTCTCTGTGTAATCTTCCTACTCTATCTGCTGAACTTTCACAGAGTCCTTTTTCTCAGAGTGTTGCCAGCATTGTTAAGTTTGTTCTGGTAAGTTTTGATATTACTTGTTTTAATTTATCTCGAATTATAATATATAATAAGGTGTTTTAGCAACACGTACGCTCTGGAGAAAAATTGATGAAGTCTATAATGGAAGTATTCATACGGACTATAGCACCACTAGTGTCCTCTGTTGCTCCTGAAGAAGGAGCCTCATTGATGATACATCTAGGTCAAGAAGGAATAGTATCATTTATCACAAGCTTGAATAACGCAGTTCCTATTCTTAGCACATTAACAAAAACGTCACTTGGAGGACAAGTTAGTTTTAAAATTTCACTTCAAATTTGTATTAACGTTAAAACATTTCTGCTTCTTTTTACATTGTATTAAACCACCAATATATGGTTTATTAAGTTCTCTACTGAACTACGAAATAGAATTTGGGATGCTTGGCTTACAGAAACAGGAAAAAAATTGCACAGTGGATTTCGCAAGGTTTGTTATTAATTATACTATTTGTTCAATATTAATCAGTATAATGTTATATGTTATTTAGGTATCTCGAATTTTGGCTTGGGAAACAGCGCTCATTAAAATGATAGAACCGACTAAAACAGTCGCTACAACACAAACTGATCCTAGTGAAATTGAATCGGTTACGGAAGGCACTTCACAGTCCATATCGTGAGTATTGAAAGCTGTAATCTTATACCTATTAAGTTGTTGAAGTAGTACATTATAGTTTTCACAAGCGAAAAATCATAATATTTATGTATTATATCGTAATCAGACATGTCACCACGGAATCAAACAACGTCACTTCGGTAGCGGTAGATCCCAGTCCACCACGTCCACCTGCATGGGAATTAGCAGGGATAACGCAAGAGGAGAATACATTTTGGCATAAACACAGGAATATCGCAGAAATGGTGGTCAAAGCCAACAAGTAAATACATATTATATTGGCATTTCGCATAAATAAGTATATATATATATATATATATAGGTATTTTATGGCGAAATTTTTAGGGCAGTTTCTGAATTTCTTAATCTCCTAGCTCGGTCATGTTATGTACCTGCAAGAAGAAATAGAAGATATGATTATAGTAATACAACAATGAGTAAATCAGCTCAACAGATGGCAGATCAGATTTTTGCTGGTATCTTTAACGATATGAAGTGGATCTGTCCAAAAAGTGCTTCTGCTCCAATGGAGTAAATTTCTTCTACACTTAAATTCCTAATACTGATTAGTGAGAATAGCTGCATTAAGATCTATTAAATGAATGATTTTTGTAGATTTGGCCGTTTGTTTGAAGTTTTAAATCAAATGTCAGTCGTGCTATTTGACGAGCGACGTCAACCGTTTCATGCTATGTTGCAACGGTTCTATACTTCTGGATGTCATCAGTCATTTTGCGAGTTAATCACCGGAAAGCTAGCACCTGCACTTTGTGGAGAACATAATAGTTAGTGACAGGTCGATGTAGTATGTTAAATCCATATTCTCTCATTTATAAATAAATTTAGCTGCCTTGGAAATGGCTTTCGTTGAATGGTTTCGGTTAGCTGGTAGATTAGCTAACAAGCACAATATGCTTCATTCAATGTATCGACAGGGACATGTACAAGCTCTTGAGTTTGATCCGGAAAAATATATAAAACTGGTACATAATGTGAGTAATTCGATCAGAATATATAATTTGTTCAATATATATTTTTTAAATATTCATAATTATCGCGTTATGATGTGTTTACACTACGTTGAATTTTACCTAGGATTTTTTCCGTACATTTTCTGTTCTTTTCGCCAAATTATCTGAAGAAAATGTGGACCTCAAGAGTTATCAAACTTTATGTGAGACTGCGATATCTGTCTATAAAGAGGTACAGATGTTTAACTAGTATTTTTATTTTTTACAATTGATATGTCTTTATTTGAAATATCCTGTTTTCTCTAGGTGGCTCGTAATCTTACTCCAGTTGATGAAGAACCAAAACCACGCGATGATACTGCTGAATTACGACAAGAAGTACAACAACTTATTCCTGAAGAAACTATTCGTCAACTTGTTAGTTATCTTTTACCTTTCGCAATTGAGTAGTACGTGTGATAAGATTTTAAATATAACAATTAACAGAAGTTATTGGATTTGATTATGTATGTGTATGTAAATTTAGATGGATATGGGATTTGATCGGGAGGATGTCATGCAAGCTTTAATGGAATGTGGTACAGCCCAAGAAGCTACTGAATGGCTTATAAGCAGAGCAAGCCAACAAAATGTGGTAATTTATGTTTTAAAGTTATCACTTTAAGCAATTGCTATGCGTTTATGTGAACGACATCAAATAACTTATTCAGGCACATGATAATCCCCTAGCAGCACTTATTAGGCAGAATATTTTCGTAGAGGTTGGCAGCCGAGCTGAACTCCTCTCTGAAAATGCTCAAGAAAACAGAGAAGCTGGAACACTATCAGCTAGTATGTTGAAATTTTAATTTTATATTATGTATGAACTTGTAAAGGAAGTACATTTAGGCACACATGAGCAATCGGATGGTCGCCAGGCGGCTGGAGCTGATAGTCCTCTAAATATGGAGGATCCAATTGAGAAGCCAATAATTACACCTCTGAGAGAACTGAAGATTGATGTTTGTTTTCAAAACTTTAAATTGAGACCTAAGTACTTTCATTGCCTGTTATTTTATTTTATTTTTAGACCGATGTTTCTATCTCTCGTGCTTGTGTAGAACTGATGCCTTTATGTAGGAGATTAATGGAATTAGGATCTGATCTTGTTTTCTCTTGTGCTGATTTGGTAACAGGTGTCGTTGATTCCTTGGATGAACAGTGGCGGAGAAAACAGCTAATTGGGCAGATCATGATTGAGGAGGTTGGTTTTTATTAACTCTGGGTTATTAGTACTATGGAGGATGATCATAAAACTTGCAGATTATTGTAATGGCCCGCGCTGTCATGGCTTCACCCACCGAACAGTCAGTGAGAGTTCTTGCAACTCGTATCCACTTTGCTTGTCTACTTTTCGAGCATGTCGCTGATGAATATATTGAGGTGAGTGGTATATTCTCATTTGCAGCAGTTTCTCAAAAATATAGTTTAGGCTATTGCTGTTCAACCTTTAGTTGGGGCACTGATACTTATTCTTGGATTCGTTTATGATAACTTCGATGTCGATTACATGCAAAATTGGTAAGAAACACTTATGTGAACTCTAAAATAGCATTTTAAGAATGGGAATATTAGTATAAAGCTTTTTTTGTAAAGAGGAGTAGTTTCAGCGCTAATATTTTCCAGTTTATTATCACCAGTAGTACTCTGGCTTGATCTTTATGACAAGAGTATGCGAGCAATAAAACGTCGGAAGCTATTGAAGAGTGGAACAATGCAGCTTAAATGGTCTTATCTTGCGGATGAAGATCGATTCACAGGCTCAAGAAGTGAGATAATTTATAAGTTCAGTTAGTGATTGAAAATTCATGTACTCGTTATAGGCAAGAAGTGGCAGCCATATTCGCCTTCTAGTCTAGTGCAATTAAACAAGGCTTTCTTCGCAGGCAAGACTTCATGTGTTGTAAAAATTCCAAGGTATACTTTAAATTATTGTGCAATATAATTAATTAAAAATAGGTATGTTTATCTTAGAAAAGAGAAAGACTTCACGGTTGATTTCACAACAATGAAGCAGAATGATGGCGGAATCAATGTGAACGCCGTATTCGCTGAGCTTCCCGATGGAGTAGATATTGATATTGGACACATAATGTTATCTGTTAGTGTTTGAATTATTTTTTTAACTTTTTATATATGGTGCTATTGTGATTCGTGTTAAATATCTTATTTCTAAGGAGCGGGAATCAGTATGGACTGCTGCCGAAAGTTCTCGTCTTCTAGTTCTGGTAGTTAGCCTATTACATAAATCTGTTATTCATCATACGGCGGCCCACTCAATTCTATCCTTCACTGCTCGACTTACCAGAGATTCTACATGCGCTACCAACTTTATACAGGCCAGTAGTTTTAATCCAAAAAAAAAAAAGAATTTTTTGGTAAAGTTGTTATTTTTAAATTATACAATTAACTTAGCTTCACATATATATTTAGGAAGTAAACATAAGATAGTTTCTAGGATGTTTAACCTAGCATAATTTTGTAAATGAATTATATAAAATTCAATAAATTAACTAACCAATAATATTACAGTTCTATTATTCTTACTGTTGCTTTATAAAATTAAGTGTAATGGCCCAATTAGAATTTTTATGATTTTTAAAATTTAACTTTTAGCAAGGTGGTATCGCTGCTCTTCTGCATCTTAAATGTGCTACGACTCCATTGACATCGGTCCTAACGTCCCTTATTATTCGGCAATGCATTGAAGATGAAGCTATGTTAACACAGGCAGGATACAGATTTATTTTTATAATATTGCGCATCAATAGTTTTCGAATGTTATGTTCGCTACTTCATATAATTTCAGGTGTTTGAAAAGAGTATTAGGGTTGCTACAAATACAGTACAAACTACTCCTCTAGCTGAATATCTTGGAATGGCTGATATAAATAAACCAAAAGATTGGTGTGAAACCCTGAATAAATTGGCTCCACTATCTACAAGGTTGACTATCATTTTTGTTAATCGTATCATTTTAGATGAATTAGCCATTATATTTTTATCCATATTTTAGGAATCCTCCTCTGTTTATCAATGCGGTAGATAAAACAGTTAAAATGGATGGAAATACTATGATAGCAATAACCAACAAAAGTTCTTCTTCCCCGCCGTCTAGCAATGATCGTACTCAGCAGGTATAAATCAGATATTACAAGGAAATTCCACTTTGAAGTGTTTTGAGAAATTACTTTCAATGCAAAAAATTTCAGATTGTGAATCTACTTCTTCGAGAATGTCTTCATGGTGAATGGCCAGCAGAGAGTTCTGTTCCCTTAGGCCACACACGAATGGTTGGCGTTTTGATATAATAAATAAAAATCCTTTGATAACAAAAAAAGACGAATTATTATTAAATTTATGAAAGGATTGTTGCTTTCTATAGTTAGAAATTAAAAAAGAACGTTTTAATTGTTTAGGTAAGTCGAGGTGCCATACTCAGCTTGTTGGCAGAGTTGGTGAAGTCATACCCGGGAATGGCCAGTCTCATATGCGATGCAAAAGAAGATGGTCAGAGTGTGATACATTCTCTCATTGAACAGTTTATGGATGGTAGAGATGAGAAGGTATGCTTATGTTAATAATTATTTTATTTTGATGTTTATAGTAGTTAAGTAATTTATATTTTACAGGACACCCTGAGTTCACTAAAGACATTAATAGCTATCCTAGCGGGATGCAACCATTCACCAAAGGCTCAAGAATCTCTAGTTTCGGATGTAAAAGCTTCAATAATATCTGTGGGCTCATCAACGCTTAATCCACCAGCAATTTGCAATAAGGTAAATTTCCAATTAAGATACATTATAGTGTTTTTATGAGGAATATGGAAAATATAGTTTAGAGCTCTGTTTTTAGGTGACTGAGCTGTGCTCCCTAATGGTAATGATGACTGACTCGTGTCCTTCAGCAGCTAGCCCACAAGGCCGTCATATGCCAGGCGCACCTCCAAATGTTATTATGAAATTGTTCCATAAAAAGAAGATTTGTAGTGATTTAGTTAAAACTATCACCTATTTACAATTGTCTCAGAAGGTTAGTATAGAAAGATTCTAGAGTTTTGAACTGTGCAGTACTTCAAATTTAACTAGCATTTTTAAAATTTGTTTATTTTTAGGATGCTATTGATACTGTCAATCATGTTCTAAAGACATTAGATACTTTAATGAAATCTATGAACAGTCCATCATCGTCCAATGCTTCAGCAACTATCACTCATGGGACTCGTAGTGTTGCTCGTGCTGAGGTGTGAAGTGGAATATTTCGTAATTTTTGATTTTAGCATTTCATAATAATGCTAACTACTTTTATTTTTTTTCAGGCTGATATATCCGCTACCGCTTCTGTTGTTCGAATACCTAGTCCAAGTATTCGGGATGACGAACTTAATGAATTGATTGCTCGTGGGGAACAATTATTACGTGACAATCATGGTCGGCTACTAGAAGGAGAGATGGGTCGGCGTGATGAGGTAAATTAGTACTTAATGTTCAGTTAATTTCTAATGTTTGATTTATTATTTAGGACGATGATGATAGGAACGATGGTGATGATGATGATGGGTCTTCAGATGATGATGAAGGAGGACATGAAGATGATGATCACCAGGATGAAGCAATGGATGAGGAAGCAGTAAGCTTTTTCAGTATTTTTCCTTCATTTAGTTAAATTAACCTATATGCTTGGTTAGGTAGAGGATTCTATGTCTTCTGGAGAGGAAGATGTTGATGCACAAGAAGACGATACAATCGATGAAGGTCATC
This sequence comes from Heterorhabditis bacteriophora, assembly GCA_964036235.1. Lineage (NCBI taxonomy): Eukaryota > Metazoa > Nematoda > Chromadorea > Rhabditida > Heterorhabditidae > Heterorhabditis > Heterorhabditis bacteriophora. The sequence goes on along the minus strand of OZ038425.1, from coordinate 1,169,066 downwards.
GAATTGATGAGAATCCTGATAATGAGAGAGAAGAAGAGAGTGCAGAAGATGGCGAGGAAGAGGAAGATGAAATGTACGATTATCCCGATGAAGATGATGATACGGTTAGTGGGTGTAAATTTAGCATAATGAATATAGCATAATTAATAACTTTTTGTCAGTTGAATGATCTTGCGTTCGATGTAATGAATCGACCTGCTGGCTTCACATTAGGTAGCATTGCCGATGACTGGGATCTCTTTGGTCCTCCCATTGGCATTAATAGGTACGATTTATAAGTGCCCGAATATTTTTTATTTATTTTTTAGTTATTTGTAGTATATCAACAATGCATTTACCAGAGAACATAGTGGAGCGCGCCGTGAGCCTTCAGCAGCTGGAATGCATCCTTTAATGGTCCGTCCTTCTCATATTGTTGATAATCAACCATCAGTGAATCAATCAAATGTTGGGGTATATAATTTTTTTACTTTTCACTCTTTTTGTTGTTGTTATTTCAATCTATTGTTAGAAGCCTTTGTTTCAGATGACTGGAAATTACCGTGTTCTTCTTGCCGATGGTGCTGGTGTTCATCATGCTCTTAATCGACAGAACGCTATTCGCCGTCTGGGTAATGCAACCGGAAGAGTAAGGGCTGTTGCTCCAGCTAGTCAGTTATTCGACAGGCTCTTTGATCTAGGGGTTCACATCAACCGAGATAGACCTCTGATTATGTCAGCAGGAAGATTGGTAAGTATTTTTTTATAGCCACTATTACAAAAGGATTATGCAAGTGAATTTTAGGATGGAACCCTGATTGACAGTCCTGAAGATCGACGTCTTCGCCAACCAGCATCTGCTCCATCAGCTCTTGATAGAATGACTGAAGGAGCTGCTATGATTGATGCCCTTTCCTTGCAGTATATTGCTGTTATAATGAATACCTATATTACACGTGCAGCTAAGAAGAGAGTTGAAGAGGTTTGTATTTATAAAATTCGTATTGAGTTCTATATGCCAAAATCTTTTCTAGGAAAAAGCTAAAGAGGCTGCCGAACAAGCTGCAAAAAAGGCAGAAGAAGGTAAAAGTGCATCTTCTGCCTCTGGATCAGGTGGCGTAGCCGAAACTGCTACCGTTGTTGCTCCTCCAACTGCTGAACTTGCCCGTCCTGCTTGGGACGAAGCAATTGGTGTTAGCAGAGAAGAACAGAATGTTGATGTGACTACAGCTAGGGAAGATGAATCTATGGATACTGCAGGTTTTTTTTTATAATAGGTGATAATTTACTACTTAGAAAATGCAGTTTTATTGACGTGATTTTTAGATGGTCTTGAAACTCGAGAAACAGATGTATCAATGGATGATGCGCCACTTCATTCATCAGCGGCTACCGTAGCTTCATCTCTTCCTGAAGGAAACGAGGACAGAATGGTGACGCCTCTTGAGGATTTAAGTCATGACGACGATGGAAGGGATAACAGTGAAAGGTATATTCAACCTTATTATATATTCCGTATCTTATCTCTAGTAAATTTTTGCTAGGTCGGACAATTCTGGACAGACCGAAACCACAACAGATGAACCTGCAGCTGAACGAGATATTGCGCCTGATGCGGTTCTCGAGACGTCAGCTAATAGTATCTGCGATGAATTTAGAGAAATTCTTGGAGTTAAGTATAGGAAAAAATTGAGTTAGCATTCAGTTTTAATGAAGGATATTAAATACCTGGGTAATTTATTGTTTTTAGATATTGAAATTCCTGAGGGTGTTGATCCTGCTTTCTTAGCTGCCTTACCAGAGGATATGCGAAGTGAGGTAATACGTGATCACCAGCGACAACAGCGAGCACAACGAGCTTCACAGGCGCCTACAACTACTAATACTACAGCTGCTGAACAGGTAAGAAAATTCACTTTAGAAATTATTGCTTAAAGTGTAAATTTAAATGTTAAAATCTTTTAGGATAAAAAATAATCTATCATTATATACTATGATAAAAATAGAGCATACCATGTGATCGGTTTTCTTCTGTACTGAATTTTTTACAAAATAATTTCGGAAATTTCCATCCACTTTATTCATTGTATCGTTCCATTTAAAATAGGGAATTTTAAAGGGTACATCTGATTCTTCTGCTGCTCCATCTAATCCAATTCCAACTGTAGAACCTATAGACCAAGAATTTCTTGCTGCTCTTCCTCCTGAACTTCAAGAGGTTTTTCCTTTTTTTTTTATTGACCGTTTTGCTCAAAATTTTTAGTTTTTACTCACCATTATTTAAAGGAAATTCTGGCTCAACATGAGAGAGCTGTTAGAGAAGCTGAGGATGCAGTGCGTCGTGCAAATGCTTCTGCTGTGCCTGCAGTTGAACCTGAAATGGATGGAGCAGCTGTAATAGCATCGTTACCACCTGGAGAACGGCAACAGGTACATCTTGTGATCAGAGTATATATTAGGTGGTTGCAGAAGTTTTAGTCTTTTTTTTCAGTTTTAATTTTATTTCTATGATATACAAAATGCAGTTCAATCATCAAAATATTTTCCCTCGCTTTCTATGACCTTCTGCCATCCCTCAAGTAACTTTCGGATTCCTTTGTGAAAAAACGATATCGGCTTGGAGGCAATAAAATCGTCGATCCACTTTCGCAGCTCAGCCACATCTAGAACGCACTATTCTGCTAGACAGTTCTGCATCAACCGGAATAAATGGTAATCCGAAGGCGTCAAGTCCGGTGAATACGCCGCATGTGGAAGAACTTCCCAGCCTAAGTTCAAAATCGTGCTGAGTACTAAGAGCAACATGAGGCCTAGCGTTGTCATGCAGCAAAATGACCTTCCGACTTCTTTGTTCAGTAAATGGTCTTTTCTCTCCCATTCCATCGAGCAAATCAATCATTTGACGACCGTAGTGCTCGGCAGTAACCGTCTCACCCAGTTGAAGGAGCTCACAAAACAGCACACCCTTCGTGTCCCACCAGATGCGCAGAAGGACTTTTTGGCGTGGATGTTGTTGGCTGTCTGGGGTCTACCCACAAATGTGTTTACGATTGTCATACATAATCCATTTTTCGTCACCCGTAACAATTTCCCACAAATAGTTCTTCTTGCATTACCTGGCAAGCAACTAGATGCATGAGTTGAGTCGGCGACCAATGCAGTTTTCGGAGAGTTCATATGGTACCCATTTTCCAAGCTTGCGAATTTTCCCCATCTCATGCAATCGTCTTGAGACTGTTACTTTATCAACTACTAGTTGTTCTGCGAGTTCTTCTTGGGGTCTGCGACGTATTTTCATCTAATAATGTTTCGAAAACACCACTCTTCGTTGATCGTGGTGTTCCAAAGCGTTTCGGTCATTGACATCAAGATCACCAGCTTTAAAACGTCGGAAGTTATATCTGCAAGTACTGTAGAAGAGAACATCTTCAGTGAGTACAGATCATATTGATTTGCATGCATCAGCAGCATTTTTCCTTTGCTGGAACTCGTAGAGCATTTAGTGTCGAATATGCAGTTTTTGGTGGCTCATCTTATTCGAATTATTTTGTAAGGTTAAGTTTACCAATCAATCTTGACTTTTGGCTTCTCACAAAATAAAAATCCAATACTAGAAAAATGCAAGAGAAGGAATTTTTTTAGTGTTTAAATAATTTTACTAAAGCGCTGAAATAAATGACTAAAACTTCTGCAACCACCTAATGTTTATGCCATTTGATAAGCATATTTAAAGGTTTTGGCGGAAATGGATGAAACTGAACTACAAAGGCTACCACAGGATATGCAAGATGAGGCTAGAAGAGCTCGAGCAACACATTTTGATCCGGTAGAACTTCAATGTGTTTTTTTTTTGTTGCTATTTTCTAGTTAAATGTTTTTTCTCCATTCTTTTGATTCTCAATATTTTTTTTAGTCGAATGTTCTTCGCTATCACCGTCTATTTTTATCGACACGGTCTGGCCGCCATCAAATCATAAGAGGTACTGCAGGCCCATCTAGTCATAGTGGACCTGCAGTTGGGGGACTCGCGGGTCAAACTAGCACGGCTAATACTCAAGCTGTTCAATTATTAGATAAGGATTCTATCGTCACTCTTACCATGCTATTTCTTATGGATAATAGAATGAGTGTGGCTAGACTGCAGAAGGTACAATAAGATTTACTCATGTTCACAACTAATAGTTCGTATTACAATATTTTGATTTAGGTCATAAAAACCGTCTGCTCGCATGCTGCCAGTTGTGATTTTGTAATTTGGTGTCTTTTGGCACTTTTAGAGAAAGCTACTGAGGCCGCAATCGACGAAGAGGAGGTACAAGAATTGGTATATTAACCGCCATTGTTTATTTATCTTAGATAATTCAGATAATTTCTACATGCCCATCTTGGCTAGAATCTATAACTGTTTCTGGTGTTGGTCATAATGAGCGTGCTCTCAAGATTGGGAAGAGTGCATCACGAGGTAAACAAATTCTTGTTAGAATTAAGAGTCTCTACATGATAGCTAACTTTTTTTTAAATTGTAGTTGCTGTTCATTCGATGTTATCGGTACCATTATCTAAGAATGTTCTCGATACTTTGGCCGCTATCGCTAAAATTTATCCCGGACATTTTCTACCTGCTTCTCTTCGAAAATTTGAAAATATCGATTTAGTCAAGGATGGCCTTCCATTTGATCATTTTTGGGAGATGGTTCAGGTATTACTAAATTAGAGCATACCATTTTCATAATTCTTTTTTTGTGTATAAAAGTAATACTAGCTTTAGTGTTCATCTACTAAGATGCTATCCGTAAAAGATTCTGCTGTTAACAATGATCCATCTCGTTTATCACTGGAGTGCTCACCCATGGCTAAACTGATGCAGCATTTTGGAAAACCCGTTGTGAATTCAACTGGATCTCTTCAAGACAAACTTCTTCGGGTGCTGAGTACAGTAAGCAATTTTTTCAGTATGTGATTTTTCAGGCATGTAAATAGTGTTATACTTAGTCTGTAAGATATGTTATTCATATTTTATTATTAGATCGCCCAAACTCTTCCGAACGACACTATCATTCGTCTCGGTATATCTGGGGAGGATCCATTACCTTTAGAAAAACAACTTATGACTGTTGTGTACGTACTTACTCGTGGATCATGTAGTCCTGAGGGATTAAATGATGGAAGGTAATTTTTATTTGTGGTACTCAACTATATTACGTTTATTCATTGATTTAATACTTTTTATCTAACATATTTATATCCTTTACAGAACTCTACTGGTGGAATCCATGCGCGCTTTACCTCCGGCCATTGCAAATTCAGTTTATAAGCAACTGTTTACCGTTGTAGAATCTGTTGGGATAGAGCTTCAATCCCAGGTATAGTTTACTAATAATATTACTTTCTAAGATATCAACCAAATATTTTTTTTATTGTCATATTATTCCTTACAGATTGAGCGTCTTATCGATGAGTTGGGGGAACCCATACCGGTGGCTCCTGGAACACCACCTAAAACTGATTTTGAATTTGCCCATGGCTTACCATCATCATCATCATCTGATAGAGACAGACGAGTAGCAACAGGTCGATATGATGGAGAAAGGCTTGTCATCGATGGGGAGGCCAATAGTCGATTGGTATATAGTTTAAATTAGAGTTGATTCAAATTTAGTTTTCTACAATTAAATTTTGAAACATTCTTCAGATGATGAGTGCAAGTTCATGTCGGGAGCTACAGCTACCCGCTGTGATGGCTCTCACTGACAAATCTGGGGCCCAGTACCAATTACTGAGTGCATTACAAACACTGTCGAAAATCAGGGATACTATGAGGCAAATGAGAGAAGAAAGGCGTAAAAAGGAAGAGCAAGAAGCTGAACAAAGAAAGAAGGCAAATTATTTTCAGTTATTATTTATATAGGTATTTTATAAGAGGAGACAAGTAATCTAAGTGAATTCATGAATTATCTTATTATTTATTTAATTCATGTTTGAAAGTCTTGCTAGAAATTCAGAGAATGAATTGACAATAGTGTTTATAGAAAGAAGAAGAAGACGCTAAAGCTAAAGAAGTAGATGTTGCTGAAGACAAGATTGACGACGCTGAAGTACATATTGAACCTCAGAACGCAGAATCATCATCATCTGAGACAGTTGTGACTACTTCGTTTATCACTGTTAATTCCAACAATGTTGAAACTACTGATGATATTTCTCGGAATTCTATGGAAATGAAAGTTAATGAAGAAAATGAAAATGTTATGCTTAGCCGTCGTTTGATTGGACTTGAAAGTAAGTAAATAGAGTTATATTGCAAAATAATTTTTAGATTAATGTTATTCTTGTTTACAGATCTCTGGAGAGTTGTTTCTTTGTGTTTACTACGCTTAGGAAAAGCGTCAGATCCACATGCTGTTTTGGCTCTGCAACCAGCAGCTGAGGCCTTCTTTCTTGTACATGCGGTTCCAAGACCAAGTAGTGGGGATCACCATGACGATCCTGATACGATGAAAATGATTGCTTTTGCTGGTTAGTAACCTAAATTACTTTAAAAAATTAAATATTGGCAAAATTAGTGTTTTTTTTTATAGAAAAACATCGCGAGGTTCTTAATCAAGTATTACGCCAAAATAGTTCTGCTTTGGCTACTGGTGGACCATTCGCTGTGTTGACGCAGTTTCCAAAATTATTAGATTTCGATGTAAAAAGAAAGTATTTTAGAAAGGAACTTAGCAAAATGGATACTGAACGGAGGTAGTCATATTTAACTATTACGCAGTTGCGACAAGACTTGTTCATGCTTACACATTTTATATATATTGTGAACTTAGATATATACATATTTATAGTTTCCGCCGAAATGATGTACAGGTACAAGTACGTCGTTCCCAAATCTTCTCTGATTCATTCCGTGAGCTCTTTCGATTAAGGCCAAATGAATGGAAACATCGGTTTTACATAATATTCCAAGGTACTTGTTGGTGTTTTTTATATTCGCTTGTGATTGTAAAATCTTCTTCCTTTAATTGGAATTATGTAAAATTTTAGGCGAAGAAGGACAAGATGCTGGTGGTCTACTCCGAGAATGGTTTTCAGTTATTACAAGAGAAATTTTCAATCCTAACTATGCTTTATTTATCACAGCTCCTGGTGATATGGTTACCTATATGATTAATAAGGCATCTTATATTAACCCGGAACACCTTGACTATTTCAAAGTAAGAATTGTGTTTAATCGATATTCTTGTTTGACTATATCATTTCAGACACATAATTTTTAATTATAGTTTGTGGGTCGGTTAATAGCAAAGGCTATATACGACAATAAACTATTAGACTGTTACTTTACTCGCGCCTTCTATAAGCACATTCTCAATCTTCCTGTTAGATATCAAGATATTGAGAGTGAGGTAAAGCATTTGCTTATTTAAAAAATAATATTTGCATTGCTCAATTTTTATTTCAGGATCCTGCTTTTTACAAGTCTTTGGAATTTTTGCTGAATAACCCAATTGATGACCTTGGATTAGATTTGACATTTAGTCTTGAGGTTTGCTTTACTATCTTCGGGATAGTTTACTTGATGCCATTATTGCTTTAATTTAGGTCGAAGAATTTGGAGTGCGCTCAATTCGTGATCTAAAGCCTGACGGCAGGAAAACTGATGTTACTGATGCCAATAAAGAGGAGTACGTAAAATTAGTCTGCCAAATGAAAATGACTGGTTAGTCTTCAATTACCGTGTTATAACTATTGCATATTTTTAGATCTTCCCATTATAAATCATTTTATCTAATATTCATAGGATCAATACGGAAACAGCTAGATGCGTTCCTCACAGGATTCTATGAGATTATTCCAAAGCAGTTAATTAGTATGTTCAATGAGCAAGAATTAGAGCTTCTGATAAGTGGACTGCCTGATGTTGATATCGATGATCTGGCGAACAATACTGAATATAAGATGTACACGAAAACTAGCGCACAGGTATATATACATACATTAAAAAGTTGTTGATTTCTTTATTTTTACTTTTTAAAGCTTCATATATTAATTTCCTCTTTTTTGAAATATGATGATTAGCAATTTTAGTTTATATTAATATTTTTAAAGCTCTAATCAATACTGTGTTAATATGGGCAATAATATTAAAACATTAGGTTACTATTTATTCTTTAATGGCAGATCCAATGGTTCTGGCGCGCACTTCGTTCTTTTGAACCAGAAGACCGAGCCAAATTCCTTCAGTTCGTTACTGGGACGAGTAAGGTTAGTACAACATAATAAGTGTAGTTAAGTTCTTCATTTACAATACTATATTATAGGTTCCCCTTCAAGGCTTTGCAAGTTTGGAAGGAATGAATGGTGTGCAAAAGTTCAGTATCCATATGGATTGTCGTGGAGGGGATCGATTGCCCGCTGCACACACATGGTTAATTAATGCCTTTTTAGAAAAAATGTTTTGGTAAAAGTACCGGAGAGCTCATAATTTTCGCTTTGTAAAAATGGTTTTTATAATTTCAGCTTCAACCAGTTGGATCTTCCTCAATATGAATCCTACGAGAAACTGCGCGACAGATTGTTAGTAGCTATCCGTGAATGTACTGAGGGATTTGGCTTCGCTTAACCAAAAAACTAATTCAATCACTATTTTACTATGCCTCTCAATTACTTGTATTGTGTTGTAAACAGGTTTTTGTATTTGATTTTCTGATCTATTTGCCACTGATTTTGTACAGACTACGATACGTTGTCCCATTGACTCTTCTGATCTATCCACGATTTCGCTTTTTTGTCCGCGGGTTTTCTCTGACAAATTCGCATAGGCTCCAGTGATATACAACTATATTGTGTCGATTTCTGTCTTCATAGTCACTCAAATGCTTCTAATATATTGGTCGTTTTCGTGCATTGACGTATATTGTGATTTATTTGATAGATGTCTACATATACATCTGCATACCGTTATACTTATCAACTTTATGTATGTTTCTTATAGCGTCAAACATTTCTTTAACGATGTTATCTATGTTTGGATTTGCCAATAATAAAACAGTCCTCAAAGTACGATGTTCATATTTATTAGAAAAGATTATATAATCACAAAATATTTAAGAGTTCAAAATAGACTTATTATTGGAAGTATTTATAGCAATGACTTATAGGCTTATAGATGAATACAATAGTGCTTGCAAGAATCAACACTATTTCATTCAGAAAATTATCGCAACTCAGATGGTTAAGCCATCTAGCGACACGAAATGGAATTAAAGTACTCGGAATTGAAAGGTCAGTAGGAAAAGTTTGATTAAGAGGATCTAGTTTCATGTCGTTTTAATATAGGTTAACGATCACGAAAACACGACTCAGTTCTGTTGGCAAAAAGGATGGAAATGTTCCAGCTCAAAAAGAAAGGGAATCGTCTCAATTACAACGTTCAATACTTGAAGAAGTGCTTATTAGTGAGAAACGGAAACCAACTACATTTACAGGCAAGGTAAGTTGTTGTTTTAAAATAGTTTTACTCAGTTTAGCTGTTCTATTTTAGAAATTTATATTTCCAGTATATCTTTAAAAGTTATTGTATTTCCATAACGGTTATAAATAGTGTTTATCATTTTGGTTATTTAAAGTAATTAGTGAAATTATGGGCCCTACTGTTTAGGTAGCAGAAGGAGCGTCAAATACATTTCTTTATGCTGTAGTTGCCGCATCTGTAGGATTGTTGGGGTTATTTGCTTATTTATTAGCAGGGGAATTCTTCGCAGAGGACAGTCCTCAAAAGATATTTAGCAAGTGAGTTATTTTATGTGCTTAATTTTCGAGGCTTTGTTTAATTATATATAGTATTTAAATATTTCAGTGCATTAGCATTGGTCCGTGATGATGGTCGTTGTTTGGAACTTTTCGGGCCAAGTATTTTAGGCTTTGGAGAAGAAACATCACGTGGCCGTCGAAGGCATGTAGCACATCATAAATATGAGAAGGATGGTCGACAAAGAATTAGGGTTCTTTTTCACTTAAAAGTAGGTTAATCATTGGTATTTCCAAATTATGAAGAATTAAATTGTATTATTTCAGGGAGAGCGAGATGAAGGTATAGGACAAGCAGAAATGGAGTTGCGAGACAGTGAATGGCAGTGGCGATTTCTATATGTGGAGACTAAGCGGCGACCAAAGACAACCCATGTTCTCATTGATAATCGATAAAGTTCTCATTGTAAGCTCTGCTAGTATGTTAAATTAGTAACTTTTTAGAGTCTTATTATTTAATATTAATTATTATTTGTTCACTGTGAACGTTGCTATTTTATAGTCCATAAATTTTAGGTTAGGTAGTATATTTTATTGTTATTCGTTGAAATATCCGAATTGGCTTGGATTTTAAATGGATTGGTTATTTTCTTATAGTTTTGCATATGATCGTGATTCGATGAATGATACTTTATTGTTATAGTAATACATACGGTAAGCTTATTGCTTATTTCGTACATTTATAGTATGGAAGATGATGGCTTCATAATAGTGAAGAAGTGTAAAAGCCGTAGGAGGGGCGTAGTGTATAATGAAAGGAGGTTTTCTGGATCGACGAGTGATATTGAGAAAGCAATGAAGAAGGCTGCAGCTCAAATCGAGAGTAGTGGATTATCGTAAGAAATATTTTATAGGTTTTATGCTTTAGTTTTTCCAATTTATCAGTAATTTTTGAACAGTGAGTGGCTCCGCTTATGCATACGATCAATATTGACTGATCGTCGATTGGTTCGCATTTCTGTCATAGGCAATGGTCATTTCGATGCTATTTGGGAAGCTGGTACTCATCAACTGGCTCTAGCTATTATCTTAAGGGATGAATTTAACTCTGAGCTTATATTTCAAGTAAGATTTACATATATTATGCTTATAATATCAGTATAAATAAACAGTGTTTGTGAAATATTAATTCCTAAGGAACCATGTTCAAGTTCAAGTGAGCGTGAGTGGTTAAGTAACCAGTCAAAAACAGTTATGAGAGAAGATACGACTATGCTATTACCAAGCTCAAAAGATGGTGTGGAACTGTTCTTATTTATTCATGGAATTCACTGTTTACTCAATGATTTTTTATGGTTTAACTGGGATAAAAACACACTAAAAAACACAATCATATTATGTAATAATTATAACCGTATTGATTTAATAGGAGGTTCAAAGCAAATAAACGCAGAATGTGATGTTTTAAATAAATATAGGGATATAGCTACCTTTATTTCTCTACCTAGCTATGAACCATATCCTTCCTTTTTTGCTAACACATCTGTAGCCTTTGTAGAAAATGATCATGATGTTCCTATGATTTCTAAAGATAGACCAACATACAATAGTATGGAAAGTTAATTATTAAGAAACATTGTTAATTGTTATTTATAATGATCTAGTATTTATATTTATATGCAACTATATCTGTTTTACTACCAAGAGTTAATCACCCGTCCATTTCGGGGAAGTACTTGTCATTATTTAGATGTATAATAAACAATAATGGATTATTTGAATTAATATAAATTTGTTCTCAGTTGAGGAGTTAAAGGAAGATGCTTAGTGCTTTATCAGAAAAGATGATGGCTATGCGATTATTGGCTAGAAACAGTCAGGTCAGTACTGTAATAGTATTTATAGCAGAGATTTTTAGTCTTGTGTTGCAGTTGTAATAACTTACTCATAAGCTTGAATTCTAGGTTCTTGCCAAACGTAATTTACCCGCTAGAGGAACGAAGCCTCTTCCCCGTCATTTATGGGACATGAATGATCTTCAAGAAAAATCTGGAGGTTTGTACACACATAAGCCCCTGCAAATTAACAGGTTGGGAATTTTATTGCGTTAATCGTTTGAATTCTACTTAAATCTAGTTTACCCGTTTTCTTGGCTCAATTTACATCCAGACTTGGTGGTCGTGATCCTGTTACACGTCGTAAAGTTAATCAGCACATTGGAGGTGGAACCAAATTTGACTACTTTATGATTGATTTCCACAGAAGGTAAAACTCAGTTCCTATTACTGTCGCCGTATTTTCTTATACTTCATAATATGTTCATTTTTCTATGCAAATATTTCGAACTGAAAAAAATTTATTGTTTCTAGAGGTCCATTTGAAGCTGAGGCCACGTATAACGAGCGTATTTTGGAAGTTAGACGAGATCCTAATAGGTCGTCTCACATTGCATTAGTAGCTGGGGAAAAAGGCAAACGGTGGATTCTGGCCACTGAAAATATGAAGTAAGAATATACCTATTCTTGAATTTCATATTCTATAATGTGTTGCTTTGAATTAATTGAAATTGTTGTCTATTTATAGCGCTGGTAATATTATCTCAACAACATGTCACTTAACTGAAAATCCTGTGATAGGATTAGAGGGGAATGCTTATCCAATAGGATCTCTGGCCATTGGAACCATGATCAATAGGTATAATTTGATGACTAGTTGATTTTTAATTGGTGTTTCCAAGTCATATAACGTGTTTAGCGTGGAACGATTTCCAACTTTTGATTCGGACGTATTTGTTGTAAAGGCTGGAACAGCTGCCACAATCGTTCGGCATCAAGGAGATTTTACAATAATCAAGGTGCAGTTATTCCTGTTCTCATTTCATATATATATGATCAGATATACACTATAAAATCAATTCTTATTTACTAGTGTTTTATTAAAACTTATATTCTAAGTAATTCACTGAAAAGTGATCGATGTTTTAAGTAGCATTTCTCAAATCTTTCATCCAAAAGAAACAGTTATCAAATGTATTTTGCTTATTTACAAATAATTGTAACAAATACGAATCCTAAGTGTTACTCTAATACTAGGTTTTAATTTCAGCTGCCTCACAAGCATGAATTTTCTTTACATCGTTCGTGCATGGCTACAGTTGGTCGCCTGTCACATGCAGATATTGAGGGTAAAATTTTTGGATCAGCTCAGATGCACCGTAGATTCGGTTATAAAATGAGCAGTGGGCTTTTTCATAAGAAGGATGGATATTTCGGAAGAAAGGTTTGTAATTTATCTTCTCTTCAGCGTATATTATTCTTATTAACTTGTGGACTTCCGTATTTTTTCATTCAAAGACATTAATGCTCCCTTATCGAAGGTGCTGCAAATTATAAGTAACTAATGTTTGTATCTATCATGGATTGTTATAGAAACACTAGTTAATATAGGTTCGTGCGTTGCCCCCAGTGCGACAATTGGTGGCTCCAACACCTGATCCTCCAACGAATTATAAATTCTCACTTACGAAAGATCAGTTGAGTGGATTACACGGACATGCTAAAGTACACAATCTCTTACCTTCTGGATACTCCTTTAAAGAATATGCAGACTAAAATATTTATAAGGGAATAATAAATAATAGGAGAAATTGGAGTTTTATCATTGTATTTGCCTATTGTTTGTTTTTTGTGAGAAGCATGCTTTCACTGGTATTTTTCGTAAATACTATACCTTTAATTCGTGATGTGCTTTGAATGTCAAACCGATTGCTTTATTATTAACAGCAAGTACATTTCCTTTTTCATTAATTATTCTAGAACTGGTTTATATCCTCTAGATCTATAGCTCCATAAGTAAGTGGTCCAAGGTCATGAAGTATGCGGATTTCCAGTGGATCTTCTTTGTAGTTAAATCGAGTTTCAGGCAAGAAATACCAGAGCACTATGATGAATATGATGCTGAAAAAGTAGGTACCAGATGTATCTGTGCTAGAATATATTTCGGTGTTAAGAGTAATAAAATTATACAGAAGTAGTATTGTACCTAGGTACTATAAAAAGCAAGTAGCTCCATCCACCAATGGCTACACTGAGTGGATAATATGTAAATGTGGTGATCATGGTACAGATCCAATTAGTAGCAACAGCAGCACCTGGTTAATACTTCCCATTATGAATTGCTTGTTTATTTACTTGTTCTTGTCTTTATTTGAATATTGAAGCAATGTGGATAAAGGTATTTAGTTTTAAATCTTGATAATTGTAGAATAGGAAAGAAATTTAAACTTATTCACTTCAATTTTTCAATACAAATCACTAGTTTATCAATCAATAAGAAAGTCGTGTTTCGATGTATTTTTATTGTCTATGCTTCTGTTTAGAAAACTGGCTGTTTGTGACTTACCCAATGATGCAGTTGCTGCTTCTGTGGGTACAAGTTCCGCAGGAATGAAGTAAGCTATTGGACCCGTACCCAAGTTGTAACCAATCCCATAAAGAAAAAATGATAGAAAAAAGCCCCACGAGGCCCACTGTTCATCTAGAAAATCCGGCGTATGTTAGTGTAGTAGAAAATGATTGATTTTCGCACCTTGATTTGATGAAAGTAAAGAAAATATCAGCAGTAAACAATCTGCGATGAGGCAAAGTGTCAATGTTTTTAAGAGGAGTGGGCGTCTTCCGGAAGATTCGACCTATTTAAAAATGCATTCAAGCATACAGATGAAAGGGTAATTTTTTAAAATTTGTATGTACAACTTGGAGTTTAACTAATATATGATTAAAACATGTGGCTTGTTTGTCATAATTTTTATAATATTTAAATAACAAAATTACGGCCATACTTTTAAAGGTTGGTAGTTTTTTTTCGAAATTGTTTTAGAGAGGTGTTAATACAACTTCAAATTCTCCATACCATTTGTAATGCAGGAATAGTCATCACAATAGAAATAATAGATCCAAGAGCCGGCAAGAAAGGAATGAGTGCCGAAATAAAGGAAACGGCTGTGAACATGCTATAAGAGAATTTTATAAATTTATGGCTTGTTTTGTTTTTAATTGACTATTTTTATCTATATTCTGATTATTAACTACAATTATTTTCAACTCCTATTAATATAAATTATTTCTAAAGTCTTACTTTGTAGAATAAGATATAGAAACCATGCTTCCTGAGAATATCTGAGTAGCGTTAACAACCATTCCTAAAAGTATACCACTCCGGATTTTGGAGTCTTTTATAGTACACCAGAATGCCATCTGCTGAGGAACCTAAACGGTTAAGAACATTAATCATAAAGGAAAAAAGTCGAGGGTAATATATTTAAAATGAACGTAGTGCATACTTTGAGAAATGGTTCCGTTAGCAGATTGGTAAGCAGTACTGTTTTGCTCAAATGTATGTTATGAATGTTTCTTTTTTAAATTCGAAATATTGAATTTATATATAAGATTGTAGTAATACCTCTGGAACCATGTCCCAGTATGCTTTAATGGCCTCATCTTCGTCAGTATATGTTATGTCGTAGTAGAATCTGAAAATAATAGTATATTCTAAAACTGTTGTTTCATAAATTTCATTTTGTCTTAAGCGTATGGAGAACCAAATCTATGAAAATAATCGAACTAACAATATTGATTCTATAGCCTTTGTGTAGGACCCCTTTTGTAGCAGATGATTTGGAGTATCAGGAATAACAAACGAAATTACGATCTGGATTGCTCCTAAAAATAAATTGTATAAGAAATAAAAATAAAACAAAGTATGAAAGGTATTTCCTCATAATCTTGGATATATTTTGGTGGTTGGTTTTATACTAAGTAGAATGAACACACCCAAAACAGCTGGAAGAGCAAGCAATATTCCCCATGTCTGTACTCCTCCCAGCATGAAATCTAGAGACAGTATAGCACCCATTGCTGCTCCAAAGCAAACAGAAATATGCATGAAACAACTAAGAGAACCCTGCAAGAAGACAATATGAACTCTCATTAACAGGGTTACGTGATTTGCTCTAACTTCTCACTGTTTAACACATGGTTATCATCTAATTAAATTGGTTTCGAGGAAATTCTTAAAGCATCTAGTGAGAAATTTTCGCCCAAATTGCGGAATAACATATCGTATAATTTTTTTTAATTACTTTTATTAATTGTGGAAGTAAAGGACTAAATAATCATCTTACCTTAATATCTTTCGGAGCTATTTGTTGTACAAATAGCGGTACAAGAGCACAAGCTATTCCTGTGTAAACCCCAGTGAGAACTCTTCCGATTATCAGGAATGGTGCAAAATTTAAAAAATAGGCACCTGACATAATCAAAGAGCCAGTAATAAGAATGATATTATTGAAGAACATCATACCCGTCTTGGCACCATATCTGTGTGATATTGGAATGACAAGGGAGCAACCCAGCAGAGCACCAAGACTCTGACAAGCCACAGTGATAGACCTGCAATCGAAATAAATGCCGGAAAAGCACATGCATATTGTAACGTCTATTATATAATGTATTTGGTTATATAGGTCAATAAATGCTCACCAAAGCAAATTCATGCCATTCTGAGTTAAAATTATTCCAAAAGAATTGTATAGACTATCATTCACTGATTTCTGTATAATCTTTTCAGGTACATTTAGTACAACGATGTGATACCTGAAAACTATAAAAAAATAAAACTTTCCTTCGGTTTCATGTAGTAATATGAAATGTTTCTCTTTGACTTCCCGCAAGTATTATCCTTTGAAATATTTTAGTGAAAATAATTGAGTAAAAGAGGAGAAATAAATCAAACTATAAACGAAATGACTTACCCTACTGGCATAATTGTGAATAAAGAGGTAATAAGTGTGATTAATACGACCTTTCCCTGATCGCTCACTTGCCTCAGAAGACCAATCATATGTTTAGGAAGAATATCTTTTGTTCTCTGCATTTCTGCCGAAGTCGATAATTTTGCTGTTTAAAAATACACCATTGTGCCTAATTTTTGCAAAATCTCTGAAGTTTAAATAAAATTTCAAATAATCACAAAGCAAAGAAACCAAAAGAAGCATGAAAAGATTCATAAAGTGCCTGAAGTGCAGAATTTTGCAAATAATTAGGCACAATATAATTTGAATGTCAAACTGCTAGGAAAAATGCATTATTAAAATGCACATAGGGCCTGCCTTTGTAGCGTGGTACTGCAATAGACTGCTGGGAGGGAGAGATGTATGTATGAACAATATTTTTCACGTATAAGAACTGCTATCACACATTCGAAGTATATTGTCACTTGCATTAAAATAATAGAGAGTAGCATTTTTCATGTTTTTTTCAGTAGAAAATTTGACCTGTCATCCTGCCCTGCAAGGAGTCACACGTACTAATCTTATTAAATATGCTGATTGATGTATTTAAATTAACAAAGAATAATTCTACATTTCAAATTATAACGCAAGCTTAGAGATGCAGTTGTAAACAAGATCTATTAAAAGTTTACAGCTATCTGATGCAAGCATAATACCTCAGCACAACTGAACAGTACTTCAAATGCATATAAAGAAATTAAAGCATATAACAAACAACTGGATCCGTACCTGAGTAACCAGACTCAGGACGATTGAAACTGCATTACCCAAACTGAGATATAAGGACCCTAAAGTTATAATTTAGCATTTCAACGGAAGCTTCATAGTATTGATTTAGTGAGAGCAGTATACAAATGAAATCCCTAACAATGACAATGTTAAATAAACTGGCCTCATATGTAGGTAATTGATCGATAGCAGACGGGAATGGTTTACTGAGGACAAAGAAGATAAGCAATGGCAGAGAAAACATGGCTTATCAAGAACGAACCCCAATGTAAGATTATACTATTAAGTTAATTTCAATCGAGTCACATTGACAACAGCCATAATTCTACATTTAAAATTTTCGAAAAGAAGTTTGATGTTGTAGTAAAATGTCATTGGCGATAATGGTCTTAAACAAATAAATACTTATTTTTCAGAAACTTTTAAAGCAACTAGTTTTACCGATAACAACAACGGAATATTTCTTGTCATGAAACTAGCCATTCACTCTTTCGCATTTTGCCTCTATAAATATAATGACGCCCAAGATCTCTGGTAAGAAATTGCATCCAGTGCACTATCGACTGCAACTCCTTTCAAAATGATCTATTTTGCATTCTAATTACATATTCGGATTCAGCATCAAATTGTGGTTCTTCTTAGTATAATTTCCATAGTTCTATGCAAAGCTGACTTTTGACGGAAAAGAGAATATCTCAGATTCAAAGCATTATTACAAAAATATAAGTAAACCATAAAAGACGTAAAGCACACAATAATATATTTGTTGCCACTCCTAGTGGGTAGCTTTCCAAAGAGCTTTTAAAGTCCGAACAAACTATCAAATTCAAAAGCATTAAAAAAAGTGTTAACTAGTAGCAGATCACCTGCCAAGACACTGCCAGGCATCTTCTACCGTTTGTCACTTTTAGCTAAAAATTCTCTGATGGCCTTGTGGTGTAGGTAATTCGAAGTGGGATTGGGAACGTAGGATCGGTTCCGCTGAGTTCCCAGGGGCCGTCTCCTTCCCTGCATATACCTTATTGCCAAACTCGTCCCATGGAAAGCTGCGCAACAATTCCCATCCGAAATAGATGTTTGTATATGAGGAGAGTTGGCTAAATCTGGCGGTTTCGTCTGTCTTTCACTTACCGGTTACGAGGTTCCCTCGCATACGTGTAGAGATATTCTGTGACGAGTGCGTAAACGAGAAGCTAAGAACTTAGAAATAGAGCAGTTTAATCGATCAACACAAATGGCTGATCCTGTTCAGTTATCTAGCCTGAAAGTTGGCTACAGGAGCCGTAGAAGAAATATCTATAAATAAATGAAAATATATACATTCATTTGACACTAATAGCGTGAAATAATGTACTGATGTCAATTCTCACTCCTGGAAATGTGTATCGCCGTGGCCTAGTGGTAGTCACCGGGGTGTAAGGCGAAGTAGTCGCGGTTCCGACCCCGGTCCGTACAATTTTGGTCTTCTCAGCTACATAGTATTAGCTGATTATTTATTGTGCGTATGTGACATCCCGGCTGAAGTACGGAGCAGGCTGAGGTGGGGGTTTCGGCCATTCGCGCAACAAACCGCAGTCGACAGAGCCAGCCACAACCTCCGATGCTCTTGGATGGTAAGTTTGGAAGTCTCCGAGGAAAGTAAGTTAATTGGTGGGTTTTTCTCTCTATTTTTCAGGGCTTTGTTGAGCCGAGGCATTTGCCTCAGTGCTGCCAAGAGCCGGGGCTTCGCCTCAGCGCTCTTATCCCACCTCCTCTTAGGGAGGAGAGTGGGACAATTTTGGACGCTCCAGGAGCGTTCGGCACTGAAGTGCTGAACTACTTCAGGAGCTTTATGGCACCAAGGTGCCTTTTGACCCTAACGGGTCACTTTGAAAAATCTTGGAAAGGCGATTCTATGCCCAATTTTATTTCTCTGCGTCTCTTATCTCTCGACAGCAACAACAGAACCAGCGAAAGGTACGGAAACCGAAAAATGTATACAAATTTGAATTTTCTAGTTTCTTCGGGCTTCAAAAGCCCTTCGAAAGCCACTCACAACGAGTGGCTGGACACGACTAGAACTACCTTCCGGATATGGAAGGTAGGATATGGTCTTTTGGAGGGAATACTACCCTATACCCTTTAAGGGTTGGGGTAGTATCCTTCCTAATTTTGGAGACCTTAGCCTAGAGGTAGCTAAGGTTCTATCTATATACAAAATAATAGTATATAAATGATCATTTTAAATCCTGAAAAATTTGGGCATGACCTCCCCTTATATTCACGGTATTGGCACCTTGGTGCCATAAAGCTCCTGAAGTAGTTCAGCACTTCAGTGCCGAACGCTCCTGGAGCGTCCAAAATTGTCCCACTCTCCTCCCTAAGAGGAGGTGGGATAAGAGCGCTGAGGCGAAGCCCCGGCTCTTGGCAGCACTGAGGCAAATGCCTCGGCTCAACAAAGCCCTGAAAAATAGAGAGAAAAACCCACCAATTAACTTACTTTCCTCGGAGACTTCCAAACTTACCATCCAAGAGCATCGGAGGTTGTGGCTGGCTCTGTCGACTGCGGTTTGTTGCGCGAATGGCCGAAACCCCCACCTCAGCCTGCTCCGTACTTCAGCCGGGATGTCACATACGCACAATAAATAATCAGCTAATACTATGTAGCTGAGAAGACCAAAATTGTACGGACCGGGGTCGGAACCGCGACTACTTCGCCTTACACCCCGGTGACTACCACTAGGCCACGGCGATACACATTTCCAGGAGTGAGAATTGACATCAGTACATTATTTCACGCTATTAGTGTCAAATGAATGTATATATTTTCATTTATTTATAGATATTTCTTCTACGGCTCCTGTAGCCAACTTTCAGGCTAGATAACTGAACAGGATCAGCCATTTGTGTTGATCGATTAAACTGCTCTATTTCTAAGTTCTTAGCTTCTCGTTTACGCACTCGTCACAGAATATCTCTACACGTATGCGAGGGAACCTCGTAACCGGTAAGTGAAAGACAGACGAAACCGCCAGATTTAGCCAACTCTCCTCATATACAAACATCTATTTCGGATGGGAATTGTTGCGCAGCTTTCCATGGGACGAGTTTGGCAATAAGGTATATGCAGGGAAGGAGACGGCCCCTGGGAACTCAGCGGAACCGATCCTACGTTCCCAATCCCACTTCGAATTACCTACACCACAAGGCCATCAGAGAATTTTTAGCTAAAAGTGACAAACGGTAGAAGATGCCTGGCAGTGTCTTGGCAGGTGATCTGCTACTAGTTAACACTTTTTTTAATGCTTTTGAATTTGATAGTTTGTTCGGACTTTAAAAGCTCTTTGGAAAGCTACCCACTAGGAGTGGCAACAAATATATTATTGTGTGCTTTACGTCTTTTATGGTTTACTTATATTTTTGTAATAATGCTTTGAATCTGAGATATTCTCTTTTCCGTCAAAAGTCAGCTTTGCATAGAACTATGGAAATTATACTAAGAAGAACCACAATTTGATGCTGAATCCGAATATGTAATTAGAATGCAAAATAGATCATTTTGAAAGGAGTTGCAGTCGATAGTGCACTGGATGCAATTTCTTACCAGAGATCTTGGGCGTCATTGTAGCACCATATAAGTCGTAAAAGTGTTTCAATTTTTAAAATTAAGAACGACAGGCGAATTTTGTTCAAGAGTATATTCAAAGCTCAATCTATAGTTACACTGGTGATACCTTGTTTATCTGTACAACTTCCTTTGTCCTTCCTTAATGCTATGCTTAATACTGATTTACAATAGACGTTCTTTCTATATTGATTTTTGTAAACTAGATAAAAAATAATGTTTCACAGTGTCTTAATTTTGCTGATTTCGTAGCAAATCCAATTCTGTTTGAAATAATTTTTTCCTACCCATGATTGGTGTTGTCATACTCATATGATTTCTTAGACGAATGAAATTCTTGAGCATCCCATTTTTATCATTATCAAGATCGTCTTCTTCACTATACTGGTGTTTCGAATTTAGTTTATCTCCATTAATTAACACAATAAATTAGTCACATATTTTTTAGATAAATTTAATGTAGTATTCAAAATAGGATTCACAACAGAATATTAGTACCAATTAGTGAATGGGAGTTAGCCATGCACAATTCGTTATCACAAATTACAGCGTATCTTTAACCTCGAAGCTCCATTAATTTTTTGGGCTGAAAATATAAATGAACGGGTACTCTATCTACGAAGTTCAACGCAAATTCTTAATGCTTTAAAAGATAATGAGATATATAAAAGAGGGATAGGTGCCTTTGTTAGCTCCATACTCATTTGGGATTTATTTCTGAATAGTAAATGTCACTTATTTTCTAAGATAATTTGTAGAAAATGTTTAATCTTTGGTCGCACTTTTCTTATATATTTTGATTTTCCTATGAATAGAGTTATATATTATCTGAAATTGCACCAATGTTAAAAATCGACTTTCTACTATGTGAAAATAGCTAGTTCCTATTTTTAGCATTGATACAAATGCTTCTTATGCACCAATTTAAATTGTCTACAAAATTTGTGTTATGGCAACTTAATAGGGAAAGAATTAAATATGTCAAATAACCAATATGACTACTGTGCATGCTAGTTTCTCTTCTAATGAGATACTGATAGTACTTTGGATAATTCATAATTAGGTAATAGGGTGAAAGTACCTTTCGAGGAATAATTTTTGGCTTTTCCCAGGGACTTTGAAAAAGTAGGGAGTCTTTTTTTGTTATGTACATGAAGATATATATATATATATATATGTAGCACGTAATAAATATAATTAAAAATTGTAAACAATGAGATATGAACGAAAAGCTGTTCAATAACTAATTAGATAAAAGAAACATTTATGCAAAGCAAAAAGACAAGAAAAAACTGTTATCACCATTGTTACCTGGTTTTGTACCAGCTATTGACAATCTCATCATCTGAATTGAACCAAACGATATACCCACAAGTGGCCTTCCCTCTCATCCCAAATAAATCTACACGATCACAGCGTTCTCCATAGATTTCTGAGGAGTTGTAAGCCTAAATTAAAGTAACGTAGAAACGTATATATAATAAGACTTGAAGATCCAGCTGGAGAGGTGGGGATTTCCTGAAGGAGAAGTTTGTAGCTATGTGTATTGCATTTTCGAAGCTAAATATCTTTATTTAGGTTTTCCGCATGATAAAATTATGGCATAAAGAAGTACCAAGTAATGTACATTGTTAAAGAGACTTAGATAATTAATAGGAATAATGTATGATACAAAAAGGTGCACACCTTGAAAGAGAAGTGATTGATTGAGCAATCAATGGTTCCACAGATACCCACATTGTCGTAGCGACAGTAAATGTTGTGGGCAGTATTGGCACCCATCCAGCGACCAGACCACGTACATTCGGATGGGTCAGACCTAGAATATCTTGATTCTGCGATCCTACTACGCATCTGTAAACATCACTACAAATAGTTGAACAGGCATCTCATGTATTTGAGAATATAGGCTTAGCTTAAAATACGTATGCATTGAGAAAAGTCTACGAAAAAATCTTTAAAACATTAATTAAGATCGTTTATTCATGGAACTATTTTAGCAATAGAGAATTACGCGAAAAATGTGTCGCAGTTATGCGATTACTAAAGCTTTTATGGCCTTTGATTATTCTGGAAATCTGAAATTGATGAAATTATATGGTCTTCCATTTAGAGGAGAGATTTAATCTATGTAGTTCAAAAAACTGGCCAGAAAATACCACGAATGACGCGTATTCTTAAACTAATTCCCAGCAACTCCCACCCAAATTTTCTACATGAGCGTTAATGTTCATTTAGATATGAGTTACGACTAGTAATGCTATCCTGGAATTTCTGTCAATGGTTTTAAGCATGGTTTTTTGTAAACTGGAATAATGATAGGATGCCTAATTAATAAATATCCTTCTTGAATTGAAACTGGTACCGAACATATGTAAAAAGGCTGATCGGCATGACTGCAGAGTCGAATTTTACGATAAATATTTGAAAGAATTTATCACCTTTGTATGAATTTTATAATTGATGACTTCAGACCAACTTAGATGTCAAATGCTGGCATTTTTTGCGAATTATCTGATGTAGTAGAAACCGCAACTCATAGAACTCGCCTGATTTCACCCCCTAGATCAAGATCGCTTCATTTCTTCAGTAGATCTGGATTGGTATCCGCATCAAAAAGCTGTCATCAGATTGTGCTTGAGCGCTTTAAGAGCATTCCTTGTCTAGGACGTTAAAAATATCTTACATTTGATTTATATTATTTGGAATGCCACAAACAAACATTTATCCCATTTATGCCTTGCAGTGAAAATTCTACTAAACTCACTTGCAACAGAATCTCTTGAAGAAGTAGTTACCAAGTACCGTTGAGCATGGCTTTCCAAAACTATCGTCAGGTATACAGAACCCACTTAGCCACATATTAGAGCACCTCAAATTGAGTTTAATGACGACATATGTGGCTTAAGACTTTAGGTGACAAAAGCATCAAATGCTTATCCATTCTAAACATAGATATATACTATTAATTCAAAATTTAGTGTTGGATTCAATAGCTAACTTTCCATCTTTAGATAAATTATCATGAAGATGAAAATGAATTTCAGTGATTTATTAAAAGTTTTTAGCCTGAAAGGTGCATATAAGGCATAATCTATTAAGTAAAAAAGTAAAACTATATATAAATTAAAATATAAGTGTTATTTATTATCATTAGTGACGTGACAATGTTTGCTTCACAAGGTGTTTCTTGTTCTTAAGTAGACAAATTTATTTATTTATATGAATACCAAGTCCAACCTAGGCAATAGCAACTCTCAGATAACTATTTCAGATAATTGTCACTTATAAGAAGTAACTTGGATACCCACTGATGCACATAGTTAACCAGTTGAGTGATTTTGAGTCCCTAGAGCCCCAAGACTATTGTCATCGATTTTAAACAACTTCATAATATATTTAAATAGTATTGGATCTCCTTCAAAACTCGAGAAAGAGTGTATAAAGTAGATATTTCGTGTATCCTTCTCTCATAAGAAATTAATTAGCTATTTCCCAATCACTATTACATTCGTCGATTCTTTAGGTGTTGTTGAGACGACATTTCTGTATAATTCTCATCGGCCGAACTCGCCGAATCAAATAGAGTGTCAATAAGTCAGCGTAATTCTCCGTCCATTCAAGTAAATACACTGCCATCGATTAGTTTCCTACGCTTAAAAATGTCGAACAAGGATTTCGTGAAAATATGTTAAATAAAGGTCCTCGTCCGTTTAAATTACTTGCATTGGACTTATTAGAACTATTGCCACTACTATCTTATTTCGGTTCCAATATACGTCATAGGAAAACAAAATTCCTGAAAATATTATCAACCGTAACTAAACTCGGTAAAGCCTAAGAGGTTTCTGGGATATTTGGAGAGGGAAAATGAAGCCAATTTGTACGGGTGTTTGTCCAAATAAACTATTTGGAAAAATCAATTACACCGTTCAACATCTAATGTTATAGCCTTAATTGTGTTTCCTTTTGTTGTTTACATAAATAGTATAATTATTGATATTCATTTAATAAAATCGAGTGGAAGCTATTGTTAGGTGGTTAAGCAACGAGGAAGAATAAACGTTTAACATATTATCAAGTAAATAATATCATGAATGAATTGGTAGATCAAGGGAAAACCCAGGCGTAAACGATGGTTAGTGGCTTTTAGTGACGTGTGAGGACAATGTGTTTAGAACCTACATTTTGCACAATTTCTAATTCAGTTACTAGTAGCCAATTTAAGATTCTTCAATTCCCTTCTGTAACTTTGTCTATGTACTGAAATAGTCTTATAAATCTGGTCTTATTCGGAACTTATTAGAAACGATTAAGCTATCCTTATTAACTCAGACACTAACATTTTATAAGGTTATTTTATTAAATTGTAACCAAAATGTACTCACTCAT
Source organism: Heterorhabditis bacteriophora (assembly GCA_964036235.1). NCBI lineage: Eukaryota > Metazoa > Nematoda > Chromadorea > Rhabditida > Heterorhabditidae > Heterorhabditis > Heterorhabditis bacteriophora. Next base: position 1,143,771 of record OZ038425.1, on the reverse strand, counting down.
TATGTTTATTTTAACTAGAAGAAAGATAAAAGGAAATTCAGGCCTTAAATTCCTTCAATGTTGGGAATGAAATTATGCGAGTCATTTAAATTTATAGTTAAAAATATGTTACTAACCTTCCATTGTGCATCCTAATATAGTCATATTCAGGTGGACACGGAAAGTTGCAAAGTGGCGCTGTGCCAAACCAGCTACAGCCACCCTCGGACATAGACGGGTTGAAATTAGTTAGTTCGGACACCGTTCGAGCCGTCATTCCTGAGAGTAGAGAGAATTCTATTTGCAATTTTCAACTGTTTGTTAACGTTAAATATGTCTGTGGACTCGAAAATGCTTCAATAGTCACCTATTGAGAAACAATAATTTCAATATTAATTTAATATAAAAGTTTCGAGATGTTCCGTATTTTTTTTTAAGAATTACTAGTTACCATGCAAAAAAGCCGTCAAACATCTGAAACGTAAGGATAGAAAGAATGAAATGTAGAAATTTATCAAACAATCGAAATATCTAAATAATACGTTATTTAGTAAATTTTAAAGATAAAACCATAAATTGTGACGAAAATGTTAGATACTGTAAATATATTACCTACCAATCATTCCTGTCACTACTGCGGTAGCAATAGGACCTGACACAAATCCGCCGTCTCTCTTCACTCTTCCTTTACGTGGAATTTCTGCTAGTCGAACTGATTCCAGTGGATCACAACGTCCTTTCTCCCAGTGGTGATATTTATGTGAAAATTTCTCTTTGCTATAGTTGGCAATTCTTTGCCGCATAACATCTTCGTCTTCCCACTCCGTCAAAATATTTGGTATCGAAACAACTACAAATAAAATATGAAATTTTTGATAAGCTTTAGCTGTTCAATTTGGTAACTGTTTAAACCAAATGCGTCGCCCAAAACGGTTCCACATTTCACATTCAAATCGTATCAGTATGATAATCGCTGGATAGGAAACCTATTCAAAACATGTTTTTACCACTACGTTCAGATAGCACCGATAGTAATTCAAGACCCAAGAAACGATTCGTGATGTTGCTTAATCATCATGTGCTAAATATTGATGGAGTGAAATAGCACAGGTATAAGTGACCAGAGAGAAAATAGTAGGCTCGAATACATGGAAGCAATGAATACTAAAAAATATCTGGAGGTGCCAGGATATATACGCGACAAATAAAATGAAATCTATTTCTCTTAAAGATGCAAATTTGTGGAATGCAATAAATCAATATTATTTACTTATCTCACCTTTGACCTCTAAAGGAGCTAACTGAGATATAACCAGAAATGGGAGTAAACAATATGTTAGTGTCATAGCACCAATGAGCAGCTGAATAATCTAAAGATATAATAATGAGCACACAATTGCTAGATTAATATAAACGCTATTTCCTTAGATAAATAGCTCAATATCATGGACCCATCTTCATAATATTATATATGAGGGAATGTCAGGCTTGGAACCATGATAGATATCTCCTAAATATGATTGGAAAAGCGGAAGATTGTCCGATTATCCACATTAGAGATGGTTAGTTAACAATGAACTATTTAACAAAAATGTTTAAAAAAAGCAGGTATTTATTATCGTATTTTAGGAATATAGTGTAACTCTTATGTCGCAGCTAACCTCATGTTTATAGGGAAATTATTTCTATAAAATTTTCCATCTCTACGCCTGGTCATAGTTGTTTGACAGAAGGCGGGGCATTCCGGACCCTCTGTACTCTCTGAGTAATGCATGTTGTCTGTGGATCATAATGCACTAAGCCTGTCCTCTCATCGGTTTCCACACATCTCGTTAGTAGTATAGGAAGGAGGGATTATAATACCATTTTCGACATTTTGCTCTTTTGAACGTTTTTTCATTCTCTGAAGTCAGATAATCAACTCATTTACAACACTTTTTTTTTAAAAAGCCTGAAATCAGTAAATTTTAAAGGCACTAAAAAGTGCTTATTTTCAATGATTTTAATACATTTTTAACCAATTTTACGTTGAGATGTCGACTTCATTTTTCATTTCCAATTTTCGAGCTTAAATGCAATATTTTCATACTATTTTCGCAATTTTTAAAAATCACTGGATGTCGAAGGATGTCGATTTCAGAAAGAAAGTGGTATTATAAAAATTATGGTTAATAAATGCATTTTACGAAAGATCTTAAACCATTAACAAACCTTGATCTTTTAGAATTAGTAGAATTGTTAGAAATCAAGAACTTCCGGGGCACCTTCATGAGAGATACTTTGCCGAATAAGATTAAAGAAAGAGAAGTAGGTATTATAAATTTAGAATCTTCAAACAATAAAGGAACTCATTGGGTCTGCTATTCCAAAAACAATAAGGAGATTTATTACTTTGATTCCTTTGGGTTAGATCCGCCATTAGAACTCCAAAAATATTTGAAAAATGGATCTTCAGAAAGGAAGCTAGCTGACGCTAAAGATAAAAAATCAGTAATCGAACTCTCATCATTTCAAATTCAAGAATTTAATACACATCATTGTGGTTATTATTGTTTGTTACTTCTAAAATTATTAGAATCTTATGATTATCAAAAGTCAGTAATTGGTCTGATGTGAATACCATCATCCATTACAACACCTTTTGGATACACTGGAGATAAGCCAGTTTTATTTAATTCATAAGTCTTCATCATCTTATCAATGAACCTGAATCCTTTATTTTCTCCAATAATCAATTTATTATTCATTAAGCAAGCTAAGTATTTCTCTTTTATCAAGATATCACTATTTCTACCCTTTTGAACACCTTTAGCAGACATTTTATTTTCATGCTCATTCCAAACAAAGTAAGTCTTACTATTCAATGCAATCATTCCATCACCTTCAAATTCAACTTTAAATAATCCTGGTGTTCGTTTATCGAATGCTTTGAAATCTGGCCTAGGAAAAAACTTATATTTGTTCTTTTCAAATTCTTCTCTTAAATGTGGTTTGATCAGACTTTCAAAATCTCCAGAGAGAGCCATATATGCTGAATCTGTATCCATTTCTAATCGTTGATAATCTTCCCTAGGTATAAAATAATCAATGCAATCATAATTGAATTGCAACATTCTCAACTTAGAATCATCGTACACACTACAAGCAATTTGAATTGGCATGTTTTGCTTAACTTTTTCTGATTGCTTAACCACTTCATATGTTCCATCATATTCTTCAGCATCATAGTAAAAATAATCATTTTTAGCTCTATTGAACTGTATTTCATTACACATTTTCACTTTTCTATGTTTATTCTTATCCATTCCAGTTACTCCAAAGGCAGAATTTCCGACTAATTTAGCTCCTTCAGAAATTATAGCGTACTTTTGATCAACATCTCCTTTACGTCTTTCATCAGATACCCAATTCATAAAATCTTTAAAAATTTTTCCTCGTTTAGCTTCTATGACCCCATGTAATTTTGTAACAATACAACCATGTTCCAACATTCACCTCAATCTTGTAGATTTAATAAGAATTTTTTCAGCTTTCAAAGTTGTAACAAACTTTTTACTTTTAGAAGGTTTTCTATTCAACGATTTTATAACTTTATTAGTATATTCACCGCAAACACTTTCATCATACTCTTTATTTACAAATATAGGACTTAATTCACCAAAATAATCCCATTTATCTTCTGGCACTTCAACGTCTACTTCTAAAAATCCGAAAAATGAGAATGTATTACTCATTAAACTTTTTTGATAAATCGAAAAATCATTCTTTTCTTCAAAATACAGCTTTCCACAAGGCATTTCTTCACCAAGATACCATAAATATAATGCATTAGCATCAAATCCAACTATTTTCTTGACTACCTTACCTTCTTTATCGTAATACCATTCTTTTTTATCTTGATCGTAGTGTACTCCAGTAATTTGTGTTTTATCTTTTTCATGATATCTATGAAATACTATTGAAGCTCCACCAGTTATATTACTCTTAAATTTATAAAATGCTTCTTTATTTTCTTCTCCAAATAACCAAATCATAGGATGATCTTTTTCCCATCTTAATAGAGCTTTATGTCTGTAAAACTCTTTGAACAATTTCTTGGACCTTGCTTTATTGCAAGTGATACAACATGCAACACAATTATCTTTTGTATGACTCTTGGAACAATCAAGTCTATCTAGTGACCATGTATCTTCCTTCAAACAAAACCAACAATAGAAACATTTATAATTTTCTCTATTCAAGATGTCAACGACGTCTTCAACTTGTAAAATATCATCTGTCGATCTATTTGATTCTTTATCTTGCTTATAATAGTTATAAATTCTTTTTTCAAGAATATCTTCGTCTATATTTAAAGTGTAAGAAGTTTTAGCAGATGTTTTCTTTAGGTATTCTTCGAATCCTTGAATTTGGAATTGATACAAAATATGTTCACTCAAACCTGGCAGAGAAACAGCATCTTTATACATATCTAACTTGAAATTGTAGAAGAATTCTTTCTGTTTCAAGCAAGCCTTCAATAAGGGTCGTACATCTAAGTTATTATACCACTCTAATAAATTTCTGACTTTAGTTAATCTTCTTTCATTACAAATTTTCATCAAAGTAGTGAAATCTTCTTCTTTCATGTGTTTATTTTTTAAAGAAGAATAGAAATCTTTGATTTTTAAATCTTTTGTCGGAAAGTCTAACTTTTCATAACTATCAAACCATTCATAAGGGAACCATCCTTTTTGTTCTCCAACATCGTAAGCTTTGAATAATCCCTCTAATGTTGTTCCAGCAGCACAATAACCCATCTGATCAAGGAATATAAAATTCTTCGTTTTTATTACTTTGTATCTATTAGCACCTTCTTTTATAATGAAAGGATCTTTACATCTTTCAATTATTTCACTCATAAAACCTTCGTCAGCTGCTAAATTTATATCATAACCGCCACTATTGAATCCGATAATAGGAACAACAGAACAATATTTTTCTACTAATTCATGGTTTTTTATATCCCCTACATCTTCCAATTTATCTAATAATGGTTTCATCTTTTTAGTCATCAAATCTCCAGCTTCTTCAGAAACTTTGTCGAAATATTCAAACATCTGTTTTATTAGCTCTCTAGGATTTTCTGATAATATGAATTTCTCATTTTCGAATTCTGGTACATTGGAAGTTATTGAAACTGAGACTGGTGTGTGTTTACTAATGTAATTCAACTTTTTATCGTCCTTTACTTCTTCATTAATTTCTTCTTCAATTTTCGACTGAATAGCTTCAAAATCAAACACGACGAGATAATCATACCTAAAGTCTACAACGATATCATAATAGTCAGAAAGTTCAACTATTAGATTTCTCTTTTTATTCCACAACTTAGGATATTTAGGGAACACATCGATTTGTTCGAGTTGACATGAATCAATATGTCTTTGTAGATTATGATTATCTCTACATTTGAATCCACATCTATTACATATATAAAGTTTACTCAATTTCTTTAAATCAGTTATATATGAGAAGTGATCTAGATATAAATTTAAATAAATAGGTCTTCTTTCTTCATTGAATTTAGATTTTCTGATATAAGAAATACTAATTTCTTGTTGTTTTTCATCACTACTAGGATAGCAAGTCACAATATTCACTGCAAATGAAGTATATATTTCTTCAAAATGATCTAATTCATTCACAAAATCAAATCCTACATATTCGTCGTATTTTCTTTTACCTCTTTTTATACTTTTTTCATAAAATTTATCAAATATTTCTTTTGATTTTTTCGTGTATCTATCAATTCTACATCCTGTAGCAAGTGCGATACAATTAAAGAAACGCATATTATTTTCAACATTTTCTAAGCTAACAATAGATTTTGAATCTTTAATGTAATCAGGCAATTGTATATTACTACCAATCGGAAAATCTAACCTAGTGATTTTAACACCCATTCCATAAACTCCAAGAATAATAGTTTTAGAATCTGGTCGACTCTTACTCAAATGCATCGTAATAGATTCTTGTGTTATCTTTTGCTTAATACTTCTAAGATCTTCTGCATTTTTCATCAAAACAGGTTTATTAAAGAAATATTCATTTCGACCAGGCTTGAAAAGTTTGACTTCATTATTTCTTTCAGTTACGTATCCAAACATGATATTGAATTTGATAGCCTTGTTATCCCTTTGGTAAGTAGTATCTAAGTAGTGATGAATGTTATCAATTGACTTTACTAAATTAAAGAATGTAGTTTTCAAATACTTACTTTCTCGTTCATCAGGAAACTTAGATCTCTCTTGATACACTAAATTTCTAGCAGCCTCACTGTGATTAGTTTCATTAATTACTAAATACTCTGAATATTCATCGTATACTTGACCAAATCCCTCCGATTTTTGGGAAGTCGAAGCACTTGAGTATTTTGACTGAATCATAACTAATTTAACAAATTTAGAGATCACTCCATTTTCGATGTCTTCATGATTTCCGACGATTTTATTTATCAGAATCTGAACAATATTTTGAAAGAAAGTATTTCTATTTTCTCCAGAATGAAGAATTTGGATTTCACTTGTGACATCAAAGTCGAAAGAACTATATTCATAATTACTCACTTCATTAGTAACTGTAATCATTTTCTTACATTCCAAATGAAACATTATTTTGATATCACAATCTTTGAAGATATCATTCAATACTAGATTTTCCTTCTTTTTGAGAAAAGAAGTAAGATTCTTTCTTACAAGAGTATTGTAAAAAGGATGGCCATTAGTTTCGATTGTGTGGAAAATGTTTGGTAATATATTTTTATCACTCATATTCCTGTAAGCAGTTTTTTTGGAAATGTTATTATCTTTATCTTCTGTATCATTGGTAGAATACTTCAGTATGAATTGTCTCATTTCTTCTACCTTCATTTTTGTTATCTGATCATTAGTCATTAATAATTTTCTAGCTTTATTAATTATTCTAACTTCTTTACGAAGTTGATCTGATTCTTTAACCATTGTTATTCTTCTCAGAAGTAATTACTTTTTCACTTTACTGTTGGTGACAAAGTTTCCTATTTATTAGAAAAAAAATTATTGAAGATTTTTGATTTTTCTCAAAACTCAGTTAATCTTTAATTCTCTCACTAAAGCAATAAAATCAATCATTTCTCTCTTTCTCATTTTCTGAACTTCTCGAGCTTTCAGAATCATGGCACGTAATTTATTATTCATATCAAAAAGTTCTTGACGTACTTCATCTCTACTCATTTTCTTTAATTCATCTATACTTTTTGAATTCTCAGAGTGTTTCACATATTGATACATTTATAAACAATAAAAAAATTTAAATAAATTTGAATTTTATAAATAATGTCTTTTCCACCAAAGGTAATTGAAATCTATGATCCCAAGAAGAGAAATGAAATTGTTCAATCTTTCTTGAAGAATAGAAAAGAACACAAATTCAAGAATTTAGAAGAGCGCAGCAATCTGGAGAGTGTAGAAGATCATAGAATTGAAGTATTCAAACCCATATTAGAATCAAACAAGAAACTACAAGAAGAAATAATAGATGAAAAGAATAAAATAGTTCAAACTCTAAATTCATTTAGGGATTCTCCCAGGATTCACCCGAATTCGCAAGGAGTACAACAAATTTCACAAAGTACTCCACAAATTCTACCTCCTCAAACACCTAAACAAATTCAATCAAGTAGTCCCAAAAATAGAGGCAGTCAAAGTCCTTCAATCAAAGTCAGTAATTTAATTGCTACTTATCTTCAAGATCCTAGAGATAAAAGTAATGCTGGATATTCAATAAGGTATAATAATGACACTAAAGGATACACAATTGGAACCAAAGAGGTATTTTTCGATAATAATACTATAACAATCAATGATGAAGACTATCAAGCTACGAATGGATTGATGGAATTATTAACTAAAAAATCTCCTAATTTGACTAAAATAACAGATCAAGATAAACAAGATTACAAATACATTCTAATTTGTTCAGATGCTTTGTATCAAGGATTCAACAAAGATTCAAAAAGATACAATGCAGATGCAAGTGATAAATGGAAATTCATTAAAGAACATTATTTTACCACGAAGTCTCAAAATCAAAGTACTTCACTTCGCTCAGGACCTTTGGGAACTTCATTACATTCAGGACCTTCGGGAACTTCACAAGGATCTTCGATTATTCCAGAATTTCTACGAAATCCAAAAGATTCAGAAAAGTACAACTTTTTACCTTCTGATCTTAATGGTCTTCTTGATTCTTTAAGACTATCAATTGGTTCTTATCAAGCTGGTAATAATGGAGAATATAATAAAATTCACTCAATATTAGATGAATTATTACGCAAGAAGAAAATAAAAAAGAAAGATCTGCCTTGTATTTATATGAATATAGGATTGTAAATCCCTTACCAAAGGTTACCGGTATTTAGACCTCACGACCTAAAGGAGTATTGGATTATAGTCAAGATTTGTTTTTAATCAAGATTTTGGTTTTTGAATTATATTATTTTCTTTATTTGTTCCTCTCTTAACATAAGCCCTAGACACATTTGGAAAATCTTCAGATACACCAATTCTTTTGAACTTATCACCTAGTTCTTTATCTATTTCAATGTCGTTAAGGAAATTTACACATTCTTGGTTTGTCAATGTTTTCTTATTCTTCAAAGTGAGAGATAAGTCAATTGAAGGTACTTCTACTATTTGTTCCTTTTGTTTTTCATTATACTTTTTTCTAAGTTCATTGTGTTCATCTCTTTCTTTTTGAAATGCTTTTTGTTGTTCATTGAGCATCAATGATTTTTTCTTATTAGAAATTCCTAGACAATTGATTATTATACTCTTACACTCACTTTTACATTCACTAGTCATATGTTTAGTGAAAGCAAACTTATAATTGAATTTATCACTTTGAGATAACTTCGATTCATCAATACTTGTAATCATTTTTTCTAATGCATCTAAATAATTTTGAGCTGTTTCTTTTGTGTAATCGTTTCTCACATATTCTAATATTTCCGAGAAATCAAGATTTTTATTACCATCGATCTTTTGAATATCATTTACAAAGGTTTGCAATTTTAATTGACTCATTTAGTTACCAAAATTTTTTCTGAAATATTTTTCACTATGGAATAAGGTATTGTAATCAAGTATATTGGTAAAGTAATAGAGTAGAGTAAAGTAAGGTAATGTAATTTGGTATTGTAAAAAATATTGTATATAAATGGAAGTCCATAAACTCGTTGAAGAGCTCAAAATGTATGATTTCAAAAAGAATAGTGTATTATCATTTCACCAAAAGACAGGCATATCTCCGAAAACCATAAAGAAATATTTGACTCAATATAATATACCTCACAATACCAAAGGTGTGAGACATTCTGGTATTAGAGATTCTTTTGGTAGATTTTGTTTGAATTATACTCCTTTAGATAATGCTCCACAAGATCTGAAGGAATTAAAAGACATTCACCTAGTGAAGGAATTAAAAGAAGAAGTGAAGGAAAAAAAGAAGGTAGTAGACATAACAAGAAAAAGATCACCAGAAGAACAAATTGCTTACATTCAAAAAAGCATTCAAAAAGCTTCTTAGAATTCTTCAGAATAAGTCAAAAATTAAATTTGCAAGGCTTCCTTCACCAAGGTGAATGCTTGCAGATCCTTTGAATTTCACAAGTGAATCCGTAGGAGATCCTTAGAAGAAATAAAAATACTTCAAACACTTTCTAAATTTTCCATCATCAAGATCACTTGTCTTATCAATTGTCAAAAAATTATATTTTTACTCCATATTTCTCTTGTAAATTCAAGAAATTCTTCTTTTTTAATTTCACTACAATGATCCCTGTATATGTAATCGAGATTTAGTTTATCTTGTGGAAATATTATAAAGAAGTTAGCATTCTCTCTAATTGTATTCTTTGGAAGCTTTATATAATTTTGAGAAATGTAAAAACAATCTACCCCTGAGTGTCTACCTCTAGTATAATATTGTTCTATCTTATTTTGCTTCTCAAGCATTAAATCATCAAAAATTATTAGAGTTTTCTTATCTGGATCAATTGAACTAGGATCTGGAATGTCTTCTAATTTGTCTGAGGAATGGACATCAATGATAACCTTAGGATCATCTTTTTCTTCAATTATGAAATTCTGACGATGAAAACATTCTCTGATTTCTTTTTTACTTAATCCATTCTGGAATCCATTAATAAGAGCTTGATAACAAGGTTGAAAAAGAGTTGTAGAAAAAATATAAAGATTGTTGTAATCCAGATATTCTTCTCCTTTAAATTCATCAAGAAGTAAATTCATGAGCAAATTTGTCTTTCCACATCCACTCTTTCCAATAATACAACCTCTTATACTTTCTGGAAGTAATGGATTGTTATTCCTCTTGGAGTAATAATTTTTAACTGAATAATCGTTGAATTCTCTTTTCAATGTAGCCATTATTTAAAATATTGAGAAATTATAAAATAAAATAAATAAAACAATTCTTTCAAGGATGTCAAGTCTTTTCTTAAATTTATATCGTACTAATGAAAAAACATTTCAATTCAATTTTCCTCAAGACTTCAAGGTGGAAAGTATTGCAATAGTTAAAATTGATGGTATTCTGGATATAAATGAAAATTCTGAATCCTTTGTTTATTTATCATGCAATCTTATTTGTGATACTTATGTTGATGAAAGACAAAGTAATGTAATATGCAAATTTCCTATAGAAAGTGTTAGTTCTAGAAAAATCATAAAGTTTGAACCAATAAATTTGATTTACCATAAGATTGTGAGTAATTGTAATGTGATTACATTGAAGCTGGTAAATGATAAAAATAATCCAATTGATTTTAATAAATGTGATCTTCATGTAGAATTACATCTAAAGTAATACTAAATTCTCTTAAAACCTGATCCACTTTTGAGAATCTTGAGGAAGTTTGCATTCTTTTTATTCAATTTATTTGTTCCTCCTGTTTTTAAATTATCTTCATGTTTGAGATCTTTTTCTGTTTTGTTTTCTTTTTCTAACACAGCTGTGAATTCAACTAATTCTATTTTATCTTTCTCTTTCGGACTTATTATAATGAAACTCCTTTCGGAACTTGAACTAATACCAGAGTTGAAAAACCTCATTGAAATTCAGTTCTTTATTTAATAAGACATATTTAGTTTAAATAAAAAATAGAAAAATAATTCTTTGAATTAATCAACAATAAGAGATCTTCTAGAAGGAGAGTTTGGTATTTCTTGTAGTTCAACACCAACATATTCTTTATTTTTTCGATAACTTCGAAACCTGGATCCATTTGATTTGAAGAATGTTTTAGGAGAAAGAAACATCCAAAAGGATCTAACTATGAATATATAAAAAAGTGTAACTCCTATGGTTACATACACTCTCCAAATTCTGATGTAATACTTTCCGAAAATGCTTTCCACCTCATCTAATATTTCATGAGGAATCATACCGTCTTGGTTGTTGGAATGTAATTCAATAGAAACATCGGATTTCTCTCGCATTTCATTTATTATGTCTTCTTCAATATTAGTCTTAGTGTCCAGAAGTATGTGTTCATGAAAAATTACTTTATCATCTAAAAATTTCAAATCGAAATCTTCGAAATCCTTGAAATTAGTTATATTATTAATTTTAGGATGAAGTTGTAAATTACTTGAAATGATTCCTCCAGAATTATCGTTTTTATAATACCAAATCTTATCTCCATATGCTTTCACTCTAACAGGAATTTGACCTTGAGTAAGAGCTAAACTTCCTTCTATTCCAAAATTAGTAAGATCAACAAATTCAATCTCTTCATCTTCTAAAGATTTACAGAATGTTACTTGAACAATGTCCATTCCCTCAGAATCAGAAAGAACTTTCACTCTTATTGCTGAATGATTCAATTGTTTCTGAATGTATCTCCTAGGATTATCTCTTATTAGAGTTTCGAGAATTTCGCTTTGTTCGTTGAAGATGTCACACATTACTTCAGTTGTGTGACGTAATAGATTATTCGATTTGTTTTCTAAATATTGAAACTCTCCAGCAGCTTGAAAATCTGAATACACATTCCTTTTACCTCTTTCATATTCTTTTTGATCGTCATCGAAAGCAAACCTTCTCACTTCGAGCTCATATTTTACAATCCGATTTATGTACTCAGTGTAATTTGGAAAAGTATTACAAGCTTCTCTAATTTTTTTAAATTCGGTATAACTCGGTAGGATATCACATTCATGTTTAGTTTTTAAGTACTCGTCATAGGTAGGTAGAGGCAGAGGTCGCCAATCTTCTTCTGTGAGATCATTAGAATCATCCGGAACTTCTCTTTTTGTTTTGTTAGTATTCACAATTTGTGGAATTGGAGTAGATTGTCTTAATACTTTTTCTTGCTTCTTTTTCTCGAATTCTTGTTGTTTTTTCAGTTTTTCATCTCGTCTTTTCTCAAATTCTTTAACTTCCAATTCATACTGCTTTTGTCTCTCCTTTTGTTTAAGCATTTCAATTCGCTGTTGTTCGCGTAGTTTATTTTGTTCTTGTTCTTTAAGTGCTCGTTTTCTAATTTCTTGTTGTTGGTCATATTGGCGTTCATAATTTTCTCTATTTGCTTGATTGAGTCCAGTGGATGATGGTTGTTGTTCATTTACATATTTTTGAGGATTCGGTTTATTGACATTTATTCTTTTAACAGCAAAACCTTCATCACTTTCTAATAAATCGAGCTTGCAATCTCTAATACTTTTGTTTTCTGTGAAACTTAAAGCAATCTCATTTTTACTATTAATCCATAATCCATTGTTATAAATTCCATCCTGTTCTCCAATCGAAATGTATTGACACATCTGATCATTATTAACATCCCATACAATGAGTTCATTCTTTTTGATTTCACAGAAACCATCGGAATATTTACAATTATTCATGTCAGCTAAAACATTTGATGGACGACTTTGATTGAAATGCGAGTAAACTTTTGTCTCAATGATCACACAATTTTCTTTATAATATCTTTTGGGTGAGAACATACTAGTAAATCGATTTGGATAATTAGGTTCAATTTTATTCTTAGTGCTCCATATCAGTCCACTACTTGCAGCTTTCGTTAAAGTACCATAACCACATTTCTTATTTGCAATCATTTCTCTACATTCTCCTAATGTTATTGAATGATGATTCAATTCTTTTTCTATTAGATGCTCATATCCAGAGAAATCTGTATACATCGATACTTCACTTACTAATTTCTTACATAACATAGCATTTGAAACGTATTCAATAATATTTGGTTTGAAAACTTCATATCTTACTACTTCCGCTTTTGGTGATAATTGTCTGTGATAATTGCACTTGTGTAATTGTGGTAATCTAAAATATTGAATTGGACTTTTTTGAGTACAAATGATAGATTTTGCAAGAATATCATGATAAGAAAAAGTTAAGAAAAAATAGAATTGCAATAGATTCATTTTTTGATTTGAGTATTTATTTTAGAAAAAAATATTCTAATTAAATTAAAGTTCAAGAAAAACTATAAATAATGGAAGCTGTAGACAGAATACTAATTGTTGACAATCCTATTGTGAGTGATACATCTATTCAAAAAGAGAACCTAATTAATATATTTCCTTCATCAGGTTCTAGTCTAAATCAACATGGAGAAATAAATTTCATCATTGAAACTTGTGATCAATACCTTCTTTTAGATAAATCTTATATCTACATGGAGGCACAGTTATCAAAATTAGGTGGGTCTCAGTTACTTGAGACTGATGAAGTCTCGTTAACTAATAATGCACCGATGTTCCTATTTGATAGAGCAACTTATAGTATGGATGGTATGCAAGTTGAGAATATCATAGATCCGGGAAGAGCTTCATTGATGAAAGGACTTTTAACCTACTCTTCGACGATGAACAAACAAAATACTTTTGGATGGATTTTAGAAACGAAGGATATTATTCAATACAAAATTAATAAATACACAAAAAATAGAAAAGGTAATTTAACATTTTGTATTCCATTGACACATATCTTTGGATTTGCAGAATGTTACAATCGAATAGTTTACGGAAGAAAGCATACCCTGAGTCTCTATAGATCTCCTGAAAATAAGAATTCTATTGTTTCTTCAGATCCTACTAAATTTACAGCCAAGATGGAAATAAATAAGCTACAGTGGATTATTCCAAAGATAATGCCTAGTCTTGAGATGCAAAATAAATTACTAAATATTTTTGAAAGTAATAAACTTATCCAGATGCCTTTTATAAGTAGACAATTTGAGAGCTATAATATTCCTAATGGAAACCGAGAGTTTACTTGGAAATTGGGGACCAAATATGATAAAATAAAATATATTGCTATCTCTTTTCAAACTGCTAGAGACAATAACTATCTAAATGCTGCAAAATTTGATAATTGTGGGCTTGAAGAGATTTATGTAGAACTAAATTCAGAAAGATATCCATATGAATGCTTAAAGTTTGATTTTGATAAATTCAATGCAGTCCAACAATACAATTTTGCAAAAGAATTCAGAAATAGTTATTATGAAAGTGTTAAAGATTATATTTTCATGGAAGAAGATGTCTATTATTATTATTATCCATTATTAGTATTTGATGTGTCTAAGCAAAATGATAGAATTATTCAAAGTAGACCAGATGTTACAATAAAGGCAAGTTTTAATAAAAACATTGCTCAAAGTACTAAATGTTACTGCCTTATTTTGAGTGAAAATATTGTTGAAATCAAGGATAATAGAGTTAAGGTTGTCAGCGTTTGATAGATCAAACTAGATTATTCATAATAATTGCATATAAAAATGTTTAGGTCTTCAAATCTGTTTCCGCTATCCAAGAATTAAATTTATCTGGATATCCATACCACTTGACAAACATTTCTTTTAAAATTTTATCATTTTCTTTACGATTTCTCTTTTTCAAAACTTTTTCGATTTTATACTCCTGAGTAACATTATTATTATAAGGTGTAAGTTCTTCTTCATAAAATTTTCCTTTAATTTCTTCATCTGCAAGATCTTTAATAGAATACATAGTTGGTCCTTCTTCGTGTGGGTGAACTTCAGAAACTTTAAATTGTTCAGTACTCCAATTTGGAAGATATCCTTTATCGAAAATAGCTTTATACTTTGTAATTCTGACAGTGTCTCCTACTTTGAATTTTGTATTTATTTCTTTTTCTATTTTTTCTACAGAATCTTTGATTCCTAGATCCTCTGGATCGACTTTAGGAAATAAATTACTGTAAACTATACCTTCATTTTCTATTTTAGAAGCTTCAATTGGAGTCATTTTAATACTGGAGTGATAATGATTATTATATCCTTTTACCAAATCATCAAGAATGTTAGTCCATTTATGATTTTCTTGATGAGTAAACATTTTCCACATTTTTTCCTTGAGAGTTCTATTAAATCTTTCTACAATTGATGCTTTTTTATCTGAATAAGTCGAAAAATGATTAATTTCTAATGATGTAAAGAGTTTATTCATTTCTTTATTGTAGTATTCTTTTCCATTATCAGTTTGCATCTTTTTTGGTTTTCTTTTACTCTTATAGAAAATGGTTTCTAATGCATCTGCAGTTTCTTTGCCTGTTTTACTCTTTAGAGGAACAACCCATGCAAACTTTGAAAAACAATCTATAATTGTGAGAAGATACTTGTAGTCATTATTCTCTTTAGAATATGGTATCATTTCTACTAGATCTGATTGCCATTGATCATCAATTCCATTGAAGTAAACTCTTTGGCTCTTGAAATTCTTACGAGCTGGTTTGTGCAGAGTGTAAACATCCTGCTGATTTAGAAACTCTTTGACTACTTTTGGAGACTTTTTAGTCTTCCTTGCTAACTCATTGATACCACAAAATCCACTGAATGGTGAGTAATAAGTTTTTTCTAAAAGATCTCTTTCAGATTCACTTGTGGATTGCCTAAGTATTTTATCTTTTTCTTTGATGTCTTTACTTTGCTCAGGAATTCCATTTCCTGTCTTCAAAGTATTCAATCCTTCGGATCTAGGAGTCGAAGACTCTGTAGGGATGAATTTACATTTCGTGGTGTTGCAATCTTCACACAATCCCTTCATCATCAATTTGTTACTCTTGGAAATTATTTGTGATGTATCAACGGTCTTTGTATGTTTCTTGCACTTGAAACAAAATATGTCTTTATTTGATCTTATGAATTCTTCGGACATTCTATTTAAAGCAATGAAAAAATGATGAAGATAAAAAATAACAATCATTATTAGTAATAGTAATTATATATATTATTACAGGTACCAGTATAGTTATATATTTTATAAATACCGGTAAAGCTATACTCATTATGAGAATAGGACTTGTCTGAAAAGATCTAATTTTAAATTTGAAGTCTTTGAAGCAACTTTGAAGCAAGTTATAAGCGATAATGAGATAATTTATGCGAGAAAATGAAGCAAAACTGAAGAAATTCTGAGACGAAAATCGTTCTCAAATGAGACACTTCGTCCTTCTCTTCTCTCTTTTACCCAACAACACACTCTTGAAATGGCATCTTCTCGAAGGTTAGGGTGTGACCACTCTCTCTTTCTCCTTCAGTTCTCTTAATTTGTGACGCCTTCGCCCTGGCAATTTCCCCATGTTTAGGTGTGACCACTTTCTCTTTGTGTGACCTTCTTTTCTCTTCCTCACTGTGACCGAGCACAATCACACATTTGCTCCAGTTGAACTAGGCGCACGCGACGCGACACGCGAACGCGTTTGGCTAGAGTGGAAGGGTGATGAGAGTGACGCGTCTATAAGTAGAGACGCAGAGGAAGGGGAGAGTCATCCACAAGCATTCGTGAATGGAGGATAGACTTAGTGTTCCTCTGTAGTTCGCGTTTATTTTGTGATTTTCCATGATTATCATTGTTATTTTTTCCTTAACTTTGAGTTTGTTAATAACTTTTCCTACTTACTCTCTCTTTCTCGAACTAATCGAATATGTTTACAGTGTGTTTTATCATGGTCCACCGCCACTTCGTTTCTGTAAGTTAAACTTTAAGTTTTCGCTTCTTGTATTATTTTTTTGCTGACTATTTAATTTTAGGCTCAGGCCCAAACGCTCTCTATGCTGTTCCAGGTCGTTCGCTACAAAATTATGGAAAAGTGAGCATATGAGTTCTAACAATTTTTTACTCTAATTTAACCAATAATTTTGATTATAATTTTTTATTTGGTTTAATATATATGTCTTAGATTCTCCGCGATGGATTACAATACAAGACAAGTCATAGTCGAGATGCTTGTACTAAAAATTGAGCAACTGGACGGCTTGCTGCAACATCGATCAGGTACGCAAAACCTGTAAACTTTTTACTTTCTGTTATACCAATTTTATAGACAATATTCCTATTTGATAAATTTAAAACAAACATTCCCTAAAGTTATTAAAACGATTTTGTGTTTAGTGCGTGGTCACCTCAACCCAGAGATTCGTACACCACTCGTCGGCATGGTATGTTTCTTTTTTTATTATTCCGTTAACAATAAATTATAATATTCGACAAATCGATATGAAAGTGTATACATAATCATCTTATGACTGAATTTTGTATTTAGGATTCCTCGCCGAAATTGCTCCTGCTGAGACTCAAAAGACAGGTGGACGCCGCTGCGATTCTCGCAGACGATGCTCAATTGGGTATTTTAAAAAAATATATTTTAGAAGGCTTGTATATTTTACTATTTTGATTACAGACATGTATTTCTTTTGTTTTTATAGGTACCCCAGTCAATGCAGAAGAACAGGCCGTGCTGTCGGGGGCAGACGATGTGCTTCGCACATTGGACGATGCGATCTCTCCTGCAACATCGCTCGATGGTTCTGCCACGGAGTCCGACTGAACTGCTCGTCTGTTGTTTCATCTATTTACAAATTCCGGATACTTTTTTCTGTTTTTTAATCGTGTCGATATGAATCCTGATAAATATTGTATACTTTTTAAATTAAAATAATGTTCCTCAACACATTCACAGCTTGTCAAACAATAACTAGAGGCGAAGGAGTTTGTTGATCACAATACCTACTTCTCTTTCTTTAATCTTATTCGGCAAAGTATCTCTCATGAAGGTGCCCCGGAAATTCTTGATTCCCAACATTTCTACCAAAGCAAGGAGATCTAAGTTAGTAAGAGGCTTCAGATGTTTATCGAATTTCATTTAATAGGCTTATTTTTTATAATACCACTTCCTTTCAAAAATCGACATCCACTGATTTTTTAAAAGTATGAAAATGTGATAAAAATATAACATTTAAACATGAAAATAGGAAATGAAAAATGAAATCGACATCTCAACGTAAAATTGGTTAAAAATGTATTAAAATCATTGAAAATAAGCACTTTTTAGTGCCTTTAAAATTTACTGATTTCAGACTTTTTTTTAAAAAAGTATTGTAAATGAGTTGATAATCTGACATCAGAGAATGAAAAAACGTTCAAAAGAGCAAAATGTCGAAAATGGTATTATAATCCCTCCTTCCTATACTACTCTCGTTGCCATGACCAAGAGCCACTACATTTCAATATTAATTGCGAGTAAATTATTTATACAATTTGAGTAATTTGGTAAATATTCTAGTTATTTAATTAGTGGGTAGGAGTAAACGATCATCTGCAGCTAGCGGGCATGTTATGCTTATATATTTACTTCCCCCACTACATCTAAATTTGGACTTTGAATATCGGATTTCAAGTGAATTTAATCGACAAAACCATTTGATATCTATAAAGTATTTATTGCAATAATCTGGTGTTTCATAAGATTTCGATCTCGTTAGACCTACATCTCCTTTTGCTTGAGATTTAATACTAACTAGTTTTAATTAAAAATAAAAGAGTATAGCATATTCCTACAGTGATTTCCTCCCAAATTCTTACCAATGAATAGGAAGGCAAAGCTTTGTAATCCCACTAGAGCCCGTCATCATTTAATCCTCGTTACTCCAATCCCGATACTCCTTCCAAAATCATTGGAGCTTGTACTATATCTACATAACTTTACCTTATGAAACTACGCCGATTAGGTGACTCTCCTTGAGTCACACATCCCATAAGCATTTTCCCTCCTCTTTATTGCTTGTTAAAAATCTTACTTACACAATCAAGTTTACTCGGACTAAAGTTCCATGTAAAAAAATGCTGATCCGCGTGATACCATAGTGTTAGTAGAAACAGATTTCAAGACCAGCTTAGATCTGTTTAAATAAAATTAAATAAATCATGAAATCTGTTCTTTATGATATTTATACGACATTTAATTCGTAGATTTTCCAAAAAATAGTATGGTGTGAATACCAATTTTTTAAAAGTTACCACATGACTTTTCACTTAGAACTTTAATTATCAATATAAAACTCAGAAATATTTGAAGTAATTTCACTGACGATTACAGTACGAAATAAATTAAAATGCAATGAAATTCACACAAAAAGGGAACATCAACAGAAACAATATAAATACATAGGTATTAGAAGTATTAAACTTGGTGGTATCAAATGTATTTTCCAATAAATTCATCTTTTTCTTGTCAAACCGATTTTCGCTTATTCTCTCTAGAAATATTGTATTATGGGAAAAATTCTGCATGCTTTGCCCTGTAACTTGATCATCGTTGTCATCTATAATGTGATCGCCGACTATCTTCTCGTTCTTAGATTCATTTAGAATCAAAATATTTTTATCCCCAACAGCTTCAGATTCGACTTGTCCTTTCAATGATTCCATCTTCCTCTTCTCTCCTTCGCGGATTCGCTGGAGAAGTATCATGTTGTCTTTATCCAAAACATCACTATCTGCCTCTAACGCTTGTTCTAATTTCTTGATTTCCAATAATTCTTTTTTGACCTCAGTAATATAGTTCTTCCCATGATTACCTTTCAATTCTTCATTCTCAAAGTAGATACCTTGCCATGACTTGTGATCTACTATAGACTCATTTACTTTCTTGTTGGTTTCTATAAATTCATTGACAGTTGAATCTACTTTTAATTTGTTATTAACCATATTTTTATATGAGAATTCCGTCTTTGTAGAAACATCTGAAATAGCTATACTTTTACTATCATCTAATTCCTCCGTAATAACATTGTTTGAAATCATATCAGTTTCCGATTCCGACTGTGGATCAACTTCATGAGTGTCAATGTAATCCTTTGCTGATGGCAGGCTAGCTGGTTCTATCACATGGAGCTCGTCATATTCAAAATCAAGTTGTCTCAGCATAGACTGTTTACCTTTCTTATCTAACGTAGCAATTGCCGTAGCACCTGTAATCCTTATATTACGCTGATTATTCTGAAATTTATGGATTCTTTTACCATTAATTGCTTTTAATATTTTAGTTTCTTAAAATAAATATGAGCGCGATAATAAGATTAAACTAACTTGATCTCAACAAAAATTTACTTCAGACTTACGAATATTGCTATTAATTTGTTTTATGTTCCCAGCTATCAATTCCATCCGCATTGGGCGAGCCAGATACTCATAACCTAAAAAAAGTTCTTTCTAATATTACTTTCAAGAATAATGAGTACCATTGAATAACAATTTCCAATATTAAATGCGCAATAATAATTAAATATATCCCATCAAGAGTGGTAATATTCATTTCCTTTAAATGTATTTTTCATGCAACTCTTTCATGTCAATGAAAACATTTTAAATTGTAAAAAAAATAAGCACTGTAACCACTATTAAATCGTTTCAATATTTAAAATATAAAACATTTACCGGGAAGCACATTCCCCTCAGTGTCGATTGGAATGAACATGTTTCCTTCACCATCCATATTACCCAATCGAGGATCAGTGATTTCTATATATAACTGTTCATTCTGAAAAAATGAAGCGATGACAATATCCAAAAACACCATGTTTTATAACAATTGTTGCAATCATTTATTTACTTACTAATATCGAAACAAAAATAAATCAAGCAAAGTCAATTACGGCTGACTATTATGCACTACAAGGCAGTTAAATATACAATAATTACCACCACATTTATCATAATTAATACAAAATACCAAAAAAAAACATTTTAAATGTGATAAAAATGAAAAAGTATCACCTCATAGTCTAGTGGAAGTGGTGGCAAGTTCGCACTAGGTTGAATGTCTGTTTTATTTTGATCCACTTGTCTTGAAATCAGTTCTACATGAAAAATTAAAGGCTATTTATTGATCCATAACGGAAAGACATGGTATATCCTAGGGTAATCCGAACAGATCAGCTTACTCCAAAATGAACTAGATGATTCTATTTTTTGAGTTATATTGATTATTTAAGAAATTGATTTTCCTATAATGCTAAACATATATACTAGGGTTGGGATCCCAGTACACCTGATTCCCTGAATCTCGGGAAACACCCGGCTTTTCCAAAATCTTGAAAACCCGATAGCCCGACTTATTAAAATACCACGAAAACACGGAAACCCAATAGCCCAATATTTTAGTCTTGATTAGCAACCCTAATATATATATATATATATGTCAATAAGATCAATAATACTATAATGTTCGCCCAGTATTGATTTAAAATTTCTCTGAGTTCATAGATTACAGTATTTTAAAACTTTAAACAATCAAAAGTGGCATAAAGCAAAGAAAACTGGTATAATAATAGGATATGTGATGCATAAAAGCTTCAGATTTTCTTTGGGTGTAATCACCCTTTAAATCTTATTTTAAATACTGTTTTCATTAAACAACAGTGGCTTACATAATTGCTTACATGACAGTTCATGCTTATGCATGAAAATATTTACGTAAACCATTGAAATACATTTCTGAATTGACGTAACGTTACGTAGAACTCACCATTTCTGTGTCGCCGAAGAACATGAAGTGACTGTGATATTACTTCTGAAGCAATAACATAAATATCTTTTCCACATAAAATTATTAATCAAAACACCTATCCATTAATAGACCAATAGAAATTTAAAAACAAGTTCGCAATCACTGACTGGACCCAATAATTCCATATGTTAATACTATTCTGATATTATTTGAACAAATTATACTCACCTGTAACGAGAATAAGCCAAAAAGTTGGTAGTTGCATCTCGCATTCACTTATCTAACGACTGAAGAAGACCAACAATGCTGACTGTTAAATTGCTTTATCAGCTATGCATCTCTATGCGTCCTACACATACAAAATGCATCAGGTTCTATAGAAATTTACTGTTAACCACAATAATCAGGTATCAAACAATTTCCATATTTAGTATTTTGATAACAAATTAATATCCTGAGTTCCATTAACTTTAAGTTAGTTGAATTATCCAGTATTTAACCTATAGGGTGAGCAGGAAAAAAAAGACCTATTTTAAGTGTTCTAACTCTCTTCAATCTCGACTAAAATGGTCGTTTAGAAGCGTTTCTGGAAGCTCGACTACGCGGCTTCTCGACTGTATCCACTTCATTAGCATATCTTCGCCACACGGATTATCAATCCTATAAAAATGGGTAGAATCGAGAAACTTGTCGCAACACCAGGGGGATACGTACAATTCCGAAATAATGAAATATTCTGCAGTCCTCTATTAAGACGGAAAGGCTACTCCCAGCTACTAGAGAAGTGGATACGGTCGAGAAGCCGCGCAGTCAAGCTTCCAGAAACGCTTCTAAACGACCATTTTAGTCGAGATTGAAGAGAGTTAGAACACTTAAAATACGTCCTTTATTTGGGCACCCTGTAGGTAATTTCGAATAGATTTCGTAAATTCATAGAACATATTCTAAGCTGACTGTATGTCTATGCATTCTTCTAATATTAAGTCCAAACCAAAAACCTCTATCGTAAGACATCACTGAGTATAAAATCTCTATTTAGCATTTAATTAATTATCCTACATCCTCCCTAAATCCAAATATGTTTATAACTGCTCTGATTAATTCCGATATTATATGCCTTATTACCAAGGATAATATTTTTGATATTATAACAAAGCAATAAATAGTGCAACAGGTTTTTGGCTAGAAACTATACTAGATCTTTTGACCTGCATAATTTCATTAGAGGGACACTCAACAAAATTGACATTTAAGGATAGGTCATCTAAAGCAGTTTGTTTACTAGCAATCAACTTAATCAAGACAAATGAATAATTTAAATTTACTGAAAATTGATCCTAGATAATATTCCGACTTATCTTGATTAGGAACGATTCTCATTGTTTTCGTTAGCTGTGATGGTGCATCATTGTTTGGTCCAGTGATATAATAATTAGTTCGTCCAAATACGATGTTAGGGGCACAGTTTTGTGAACATTTTACCGAAACGAAAATAATTAAATATATACAATCTTTTTAAGACAACTGTTTGGGTAGCAAGCACTCCTTAAGAGGCTTACCACCAACTAAACATAAATCTTCCAATTTTTGAAGATCAAAAACAGTATCCGGAATATCTATGGCCAAATTCATCACTGCCTCCAGAAACTGTTCTCGCATATATTTTCTCACCTAAATTAAATATATGCTAATAAAGAGAACAATTTGTATTTGGAAACCAAATTAAGAATATGAATAAACGACTCCTATTTAATGTGATATTATATAACTATAAGCATAATTATAATAAATAGAAGATAAAAATCAATTCACATTCCACTTTTCGTTCTCATTTTCCATATCAACTTGACATTCTTTTGTTGTCATTGGAGGTTTTTCAGCTTCTGCATTCACTTGTAGAAACTGCTCCAATACTAAAATACGACTTTTTAACTGTGAAAGTTGAAATAATTATATAAACTACTATAATTAATGGCTTAAATAAAGTTCTTCAGGAAAGATGGTGAGATCACGAATTAAGATAAAAAAGTAAGTATTTAAAATATCTTGTAACATAGTACCAATATTCCTGCAACATTAAGGCATAGATTAATAAGTAACCCACAAATTAGGAATATTAAGTTGAAGGTATTCACATTACCTTATATGATTGACATATTTACTTCACAAACTTTAGAATATGCAAGATAACCCTGTTATAGTGTGAGAATAGGATGTATGGTTCATAAAGATTGAATATAAAAAAATTTTTAGTTTGCGTAAAATGTCTAAAATGAATAAATTAAGTGTCTTTATGAACTATAAAATTATGGCTCATATTTACTTATTGAAGTCAAAGACTACTCAAGTAGGTACATGTATACATTAAGGTATTAATGAGAGGCAAAAAAGTATACCCTGCTGATGCTGCAATACTGATTGACTCGGCATTTGGGCGAAAGTATCTTCATTGCTCGAATTCGGAGGATGTTTGAAGATTGAGAGATGTTTAATATGCCGATCAGTTCGAAATCCATTAACTGAAGGCCATCGAACACTAGTGCGATGAAGGTTTACCTAAAATAATATTATATATTTAAAATAAAGTATTGAATGAATAATGTCAAAAACCATCTGAAGAAACCTTTTTCATGTGTAAACCCATTCCTGATGAACTGCATGCTGTTGCAGTAACTGTAGATGTATTCGCATTTATATTTGTGTTCAAATTAGTAAAATCACCATTTTGCTCCAAAGCTGAATTCTGCATAAAGAAACTACGAGACATTGTGTCGTTCTTCTAAAATTCACTCATATTAATAAACTTTATAAAATTTTAAAAAATAAGTAGTGACGGGAAAGAAAGTAACATTATTGAACCAAAGCCCAACTCACTATTAGCTGGATCTCATCTTGAAGTCTTCTGATCTCATCGTCTTTCTCACGTAAATCAGTCATTCGCTGCATTTCCACACTTCGTATTTTTTCTGCATGCTCTCTTTCAGATCGTTCCTTATTTCTCTTCAGATTCTCAATACTATTCTTCATCATTAAATATTGTCCTGATTGTTGGAATTCGTTCTGTTTCTAAAACTACAAGAGTTCCAGAAAATAATTCTAAGATCTATAAAATATAAAACAATACTTGAGCGGTATATCTTCGAGGTGTTAGTTGAGTATGTGGTTGCCTAGATGGTACTTCATCTGACCGACTTGTATTCGCTGTTACTGATGCATTGGATCTCTGATTCTGTTGTGAAGCAATTCGTTGAGTCATAATGCGTTCTAAACAAAAAAGAGCATATGAAAAAAAATGCGAACCCCAATTTTTCAATAGAAACTTTTTTTAGAATTTGTTGGAAATGTTTCATTTTCCTTTATGCGTTTAAAACGTCGTCACTTTTTCGCCCCATTATTATTATAAGAATAGTATGATTACTATTAAATATTAACACAACTAGAAGCATATATAAACGGAGACTGTAGTTAAAAAATATGACCTTATATAGATATAAAAAAAGCTTTTTCCTGCCAGCTTGATTAGAACCGATTAGTGTTTAAGAATTAGCCTGATACCTTCACATTGTATAAATAGTGAGAAAAACTTACGTGCAACTTTGCTAACCTCCTTGCTAACTGGTTGGTCAAATGAATCATCTGATTCAAACTCATCATCAAAACTATTATCAGCTTGACGAGCTCTTTTGGTGGGTGGGCTATTGCAATATTTCATCACTGCAATGTAAACCACCACAGATTTCCTTCTGAAAAATGACATCAATCACTTGCTCCACATGTTGTATGGAGTGAGAATTGTTGTAGACATTGGATGGATCTACACGATAATTAAGCAATACATATGATCCAATAATAAAAAACTCAAGGGTTGTATATATAAAATTTATGAATCAGAAAATCGTTACAAAAGTGTGCATAACTATAGAGGTATGACTAAATAACTTTAGCAACAAAAGCTGATAAAACTTCTATATAATACACTGGTATAAGTACGTTATATCACAAAATAATGACTAAAGATTCCTATCACACAGGACTGGGCAAGAAACATTTTTCCTGAGAATAGTATTTATAGCTTAAATCAGCAATGGATGTTGTGGCTCACAAAAAAATAAAATTTTAAATTATTCCTTAAAGACTAAAGAGTCCATTTCATCTAATGAAATGAGTTCAAAAATTATAAAATCTATACTAAAAGATACAAAGTTACAAAATTCAAAAATAACCGCTTTACTAGTAACCATAAATTGAAATACTTGGTAGACCCGGATTTCGAAAGGCAGATTATTTACGTGAACTTCCCTATACTTATAATCAGTTTGCGCCTCCATCATTTTCCCTAATGTTCTTTTATAGTTGGTAAATGTTTCCTGTTTTCTCCAATTTCGCGACGAAAATATTGAATGGTCTTCATTAGACCATCATGCATTGTTACCTAAAAATTCCAGATGTTGCGAAAAAAGTATTTGATTACTTAAAATAAAACTAAAAACTTGTTTCAATAACACTTCGAGCTTTTAAACTAAAGCTGCGAATAAAATGGAATTCCACATGATCTCAATTAAAGTTATTATAGTGAGGTTAACATTACCTCGATGATTTTTAAGTTGAATGAAGTAGTTGCAAATGATTTAACCTCTATGAGCAAGTATACGTTATTAGTTTTCATCCAAAGTGTATATCGGAGTAACAACAGTATGTACTCCTGTGTCAATGCATTTCTGTTATTGTCTTAACCTAATGTTAATGAAACAATTTAACAGTCGTTTTCTTTGACCTACCTAATATTTTTCGAAAGTTATATAGTTATGTGAAGATTACTCTAAACAAAAGCTTAATAAAGACAACATTAACCTTTGGTCGCCAACCAATTTCTTGTGCAGCTCTCATGATATCAGGTCTTCGCTGTTGTGGATCATCCTGTTGAGACTCCCAATTAACAATTTCACTAGAGCTTCCTAAAACTATATTAATATATTAATTACACAATAAGTGCAAAATACTACAGCATCCAGTAAAATAATGGTGTCAGAAGTATACAATTTAATTAAACTTTTAACGTATGAATTACATAGATTGTAATGTTATGTTAAATAAAGCAGAAAGTAACGCACCAACAAGATCACGGATGATGTGTGCAAAATCACCAATAGTGTATTCTTCAGGATTGCCGAGATTTACTGGCAACGAATAATTGCTATTCATTAATGCCACTAATCCATCTACCAAATCATCTACATATTGAAATGAGCGCGTTTGCGATCCATTGCCGTAAATCTACAAAATGACAAATTATACTTCGGATATAGAAAATACATATTTATAGAGAAATAACTATAACAAAACACACCGTAATGGGTGATCCGTTCAATGATTGAATAATAAAGTTGGAAACAACCCTGCCATCACTCATATGCATTCGAGGTCCAAAAGTATTAAATATTCGGGCAATTCGGATAGGTACTCCTTCCTTAATATATAATATAGATAAAATGGGATAGTAGATACATTTCAAATATATAATTAACCAAGTATACCTGTTTATTGTACGCAACCATAAGAGACTCTGCCACTCTTTTACCCTCATCATAACAGCTGCGTGGTCCAATCGTATTTACATGTCCCCAATATGACTCTGATTGTGGATGCTCCTCAGGGTCCCCATAAATCTCCGAAGTTGACGCCAAAAGAACCGTAGCTTTTACTCTCCTAAATCCTTATCCCAAATTAATATGAACTTCTGTACTATTTCCGATAGTATTTAAGGTTAACCAAAGAATACATAAATGTTCATTGTAATTATCCTTCTTACTTTGCCAATCCTAACATGTTTATCGTCCCTAGTGTATTTGTTTTTATTGTTTTAACTGGGTTGTACATATAGTGTGGAGGAGAAGCGGGTGAGGCCAGATGATATATTTGATCAACTAAAATTAAAGGATGATCAGGTAAGAAAATACTGCCTTTATAATATACTAAATATGAGATTTATATAATAGTACTATAAAGCAAATAAATTCAAGTTATCCAACCCTTACAAAATTTGTCTAATATAAGAGACCTTTACGAATTTATAAAGTATAAAATATAAGTAGGGATATTTACCCTCAACAAAATATGGATTCACAACATCATGATGTACCAATTCAAAGTTTGGATGTCCTAACCACTGCTCTACGTTCCGTTTCCGGCCAGTAAAGTAATTATCCAGAGCTATTACCTGAAGATCAATATATGACTGTATTATTTGCATTCAGTAGCAAATTTAAAGAAAAAATAATGTCTCAATCTAAAAATTGCATCAAATATAACAATTATTAAATTACCATCTACACACCCTTTGTATTCAATGTCCTAAGATTGAAAATGATTAAATAAATCTAATTTGTTGTTATATTCTAGCTAAATTAGTCATGTACCATTAAGACATTTAATGAAATAACTATTTTTGAAATATTCTTAGCGCATGTTTCATATTTTAGCTTATATTTAATATAATGTTTACCTATATTTTTGTAATGAAGTAATTGTCTTTCCCTAAAGAAACTATTTGCCTTGAACAAATTTCTTACCTCGTGTCCATCCTTCATCAGCTTATCGACTAAATGTGATCCAACAAAGCCCGCTCCACCTGTGACTAATATCCTTTTAAGAGTATCCTCATTGCGATAGCGTACTTCCGGAAAAACTTTGCTGAAAATGACAAGCTTTATCTCGAAAATAGCATTTAATGGAAAATGTAGTACTGCAACTAAAATAATTACATACAGTAAAATCTAAAGTTTTACCAGTGTGCAGACTAAAAATATGGTGAAATTACATAAGTTAGCCTATACTTATAAAACAAAGAATTTTGAGTAATTCTCTACCAATTTTAAGAAAAATGACTACCGTTGCAAAATATAAGCCATAAATAGATTTATAAAATAGGTAAAACCGATCATACTATGTTTACAAAAAACTGTGGGCAAAACACGATTCAAGATGCTCAATATTATATGGCCGCTTTAGAATTCATTTGAAAACTTAAATTTTTTTTAATATATTGAAGGCAGTTGACAAATCCGCAATCAAAGACTTAATATAACACTTAAAAACTGTATTTGATGAAACTAACAGGTGTGAACTAATTGTGAAACGTACCTTTTCCCTTCAACATCTGCCTTCATGTTTAATAGTGCCTTTAATTCCGCTATTTCAGCTTCAAGTGATTCAAGCTTAGCTCCTATGTGGTCATTCTTAAGTGCAGCAATATTTTGACTGAAACTATCCTCCAGTACTAAAGTACCAATAAAAGTACAAATAACTAGCAATATAAATATAATTTTATAGAAAAGATTAATTGGAAAATCATATGTACTCACTTTGATGCAGCGCTATCGTGATGATGTTCTCCTGTTTCTAATATAACACTCCCATGAAACTCTTTATGTAATGGTAAACCAATATCTGGTTCTATTATAACTTCTGACTCAGGTTGAGATACAGCATTATTCAGTGACAAAACGATAACTAAATAATTTAAATAGCGGAAAATCTAAATAATTTAAGAATACTAAGACCGAAAGGTCACTAACAAAATATAACACCCATAGATATAAATCAAACAAATTCGAAATGGAAATGTAATTGTATAAAATAGTTTACTTTAAAACAAAGTCAATTTAAATCCATGCATATTATAAGAACCAAACACCACGATTAGTTGAAGTATACGCAACTTACACATTAAAATACTGCCACAAAGTAGCATTATCAGAGCCAATCTACTCCGAAATAAACGTGATATCTTTTCAATTTGCAGCATACATAAAAAAGCAGTTCTAAGCAAATATATAAATTGGTATGTACAGAACTGTCTTCCTCGTCAATCACTGTTCGGACTAAAATAACAAAATGACAATGAACAAAAATTTAGTAAGTAGAAATAATAATGAAAAATTTAAATGCATTTAATGAAGGAACCTTATCATTACATGCTTGGAAAATTTGGGGACAAGAGAAAAAAACGAGTAGTTTATAGTTGAATTTCTAAAAATCCTATAGTCTTAACGCATTTTAACATCAAAACAATAATTGAATCAGTTTTGACTACTCAACTTAACTATGCCAAAATTAATGAATGTATATATATATATATATAATTTAACTATAAATTTCCTAATAAATTGATCAACTAAATTTTATAGCGTAAACGTACTGTGTAAAAATATCAGGCAAAGCAAATGAAGAATACTGCATCCAAATAATCGTATATAGTTAAAATTACTTATTTCCACCGAGATGTGCTTAGAAAATTCATGGCTGACTCTAATTTTCTAGCGCTTCAGTCGTAAATTCAGAAAAATGCTGATGAATACAGTACGACAAATATAATTTGCTTGTTATACAGCTACAAGGTCTTGTATTAGGTTATCCCAACAAGTATATATTTAAGAAAGACACGCGTATTACTAATTATGATAAATCACTAAGAATTTCAATCGGAGAAAGTAGTAATCAATCGAACGAAATTTCGGCGTAACTGTAGTTTTGAGATATTCCATACAGAAATTTACAGCTGGAAATGAAAGCAAATAATGTTCCAAGTTAGTATTAACTACTGAAATATGGGATAGATATCTCCCACATAATTCTGTCGAAATAATTGCTTATATAACCGACCTAGGTATGAAAATCTACATCTATTACTAGATAGTTCCTATTCCTAAGTTGATTTTTAATTGTTATGCGAAATGTAGAAGGTTCGGATGGTGTGCTCAACGACCTACACTGCCCATTAAAAATGCCCTCTTTTAAAGCGAAACAGCAATATAAATCAATGCCTTTGCTAGATAGTATTCTCTTACCCATTAATACTGGTAATCAATTTAGGCAAACAGCTAATCACATGAAAAATACACCCAAAGTATTTTATAAATGGTACCATTGCTTTAGTTAATACTTATCCAAATTTGCATATACCACGTTGCTTATTTATCCCAGCTTATATCACGTAGACACGTTTATAACAGGTTCATGAACGTTCCATGGTAAATGTCTCTTTCCAAACTTCCATTTCACTGACTTTATTTGTGTATTAACTCGCTTATAGTTTTCTTGGCACATATTTTCAAATAGATTTAGTGCTATTTATCGATATTTTCCATGTTTAGATAGATTGTATACAGTATCTCATTTTATTTCATAATAAGAATAACAGTGCCCCAAAATAGAGCTGCTTCCACGTAAAATTAGATGCGAGAGCTTAATCAACAAGCCATCCTGTGCATCTGATGTAGTGTTGTCCTCTATCTAGCGTATGAAGAGCTTCGATCTCATCGCTAGTCAGAGTAAGATCAGCTACCTAAAACAGTAAGGAAATATTTACTATAAAATCATAAATAATTAAGATAAAAACCTCAATTTTTACTAGAAAGAAAATTCGTATTATCAGCTAAAAAATTTACTAACTTTAAGATTTTCAATAATTCTCTGCGGACTTGCAGACTTAGGAACAATTCCTACACCTTGACTCAGCGCCCAAGACAGCAGGATAAGCTGATAATTATGATTGATGTAAATAACCACACAAATATTTTAAAAAACCGGATAACTCCGGAACAAAACCAATTCTTAGAATAGAGAGCAAAAAATTAAAAATTGATTATGTAAAGATGGCTTGTTGGATACCGGGACAGACGTATTGTACTTGTGGGCTAGATTAACTACAGCTGGATCGTTGACAAGTTCAGGATTATGGCGACCCAATGAAGAGAAAGCCTAAAATACCCATTAAATATATTAGTTGCATTTGAAACACTAATAAATTAGCACACAACTATTTAATCACATACCAGAGATAGTAGTAGTATTACCTGGAAAAATATTCCCTCTTTATTACAATACTCCTTTAGTTCATCACGAACGAAATGCGGGTGATATTCAACCTGGTTTGCACATGGCATATCCTTAAAATACAGTAAAATTATACCAGAAAACCATGATGTAACAGATCTAATGATTTTTTTAATTAATAGGTTAGTATAACCTTTCCGTATGCCTTAATTTCCTCGATATGACGAGACTCATAGTTTGAAACACCAACAGAACGAATCATTCCTTCTGCTGAAAACTGGAAAAATCAATGTAAAAAACACTCACTGTAATATTGATCTACAATTAATATAACTAATGTAAAAATATAGAAAGATTATAATGGAAGTTAGAATACCTTTCAACTGTTCTAGTGCCAAGTATGTATATTTGCGGTGATCTGCATTTCTAGGATCGTCCAATTCACATGCTTCTGCTTTAGGATAATGGATAAGAACCATATCAATATAGCTAAAAGTAGTAAGCCTAAAACTAATAAAAGCTAACAACGAATATTTCTAGAATTTTAAAATAGACCTTGTCTTCAGATTAGCGAGAGACTCAATAACAAGTTCTCTGGCCGCTTTTGCCGGATCATTGTGATCAGGAAAAAATTTAGTCACCAGAAAGACATCGGAACGCAGTAAGTTGTATTTTGGAAGTAATTCCTAAAATTTAAATTTAAAGAAACATGCACCATGTTTAGAAAGGCAATCTTAATCTTAACGTACAGAAAAAGAAATGACATATTACGGAGATCTTCATTAATGCTCAAACCTTTAAAATATCGGAAAACAAAAATACAATACGTCTTTTTGCTAAATATAAATTTCTTTTAAACCACACATAAATCCCCACCTGAAGAGCTTCGCCTAATTCTACCTCATTCTTATAGTACTTGGCCGTATCAAACATACGATATCCAGCTGAAAGAGCTGCATCAACTGCTGGCTTCACCTATATAAAAGATTACTGTATTTGGTGTTTTCGTCATGATTATCATTATTGAGTCTGAAAAAGTACCCACAAATCTCATATTTCAAACAAGATAAAACAACTCCCACATAAATATACAAAAAACGTAATATTTAGACCTACCAGATCTCCTGTAATTTTATATGTCCCAAGTCCTATTAGAGGAATAATATATCCAGTAAGTAGCTTTGCAACTCCACCTTTTATATCTTTAAAAGCGTCTTTCATAGTAAATTTCTTGGAGCCTAAACAATAACAATACCACCCATTAAAAATCCAAGGGAAGCACTCCTAAGATTCCTCTAAACATATATTATCAAATCTCGAAACTATATTTCGAACATTTCACTGCTTTCTAATGATGCACGTTTTATTCAAACAAATCAACAAAAATGTGGTGGAATGAGGCTTCCTAAAAAATAACCATGGATCTTATAAAATTTAAATGAGATAATTAAATATAAGCTCGTTCTATTAAATACAAATTTTATGACACGACACTAGTAAATCAAAACATAGTCCACATAGAAGATCCCATAAAAAGTGCATAAACGAACTCCAAAATGAAAAATATTAATATATAAAATACGTGATCTTTTGTTGGCGTACACCATTTTACCCGTACGGTGAAATCATTGCTACAGTGTCACAACCTGCGGGAAAGGGCGACTCACGGAACCATAGTGCTAAAAATCTATATATATCATAGTTGAGTATTCACAGATGAGTATTAAGTTGCAATGATGTTACAATTTTTAAGGAAGCTCTGCCAATAGGTCGGAAAACAAGCAATTTTTTAATAGTATATTCTAACATTTCGCTGATATTAGTTTGAACAGAATAACTGGCATAGAATAAACTATCTCTGCATGGCGTAGTGGCGTCATTTCACATAACGAAATAATTATACTATTAGTTCTTCCAGTTATCCTGTAGATATTACCTAGTTATGTATTACTTAAACTGTAGAAAACCTTGCTAAAAAGATTAACAATCATATAAAGATTTACAAAATTCCATTAACTGAAAAAATAGCTGGGGGACTCGTCAAATTAAAGTACTGCGCCCTTGGTTGACGACATTCTAAACTAGAGCGCGCAGACGCAAAAAATGTAGGTCAAGAGATACAGATGTCTATTGTTCCTTAATATTCTAAATACATAGTACTGTGATTTTACTGGGTCGTGTAAGACAAGAGAAAAAGGAAAATTTGTTTAAGAGTAAATTTAGTAAATACCCATAAAAATAATGCAGCCCATCTGAATAAATAAAAATAACTAACAATATTAAGCACGCCTGACGGGGGAAAACATTGTGAGATGCAAAAGAGATGCGGCACCAGAAAAGATCTTAAGTCTTCGGAAGCATATATTAACGAGAGCATCGCTCACCGCCTTGGATCATAATCTAACCTCATCTCTTTTCTGATATATACACTTCTTACAGCTAGATGTACATTTGTAAGGGAAACAAGGTCGATATTTTAAATTGGAAACATACTATGTTTAATTTATCCGAAAACCTTGATAGCCGAATGGTTCTCAATCGCTTTCATTGCCTCCAGCTCAAAATTCATTAAAAAATTTAACTGTGGACAACGCGGGATAATTTAAAGCATCAAGATGTGCTAATTAGTAAGGAATAGCCGAAAATAAAAATAGTTTCTTTTTAGAACATGTATTTTTGTATTAAAAATATTCATAAATGATGTATCCCAGTCTGTTAACTGAAACCATCAATTTGTAACAAGATGCAATTCGACGAGACCCAGACAAGAATATATAATTGACCAATCACGAAAATGGACGAGATATCTTAATGCGAATTCACCCGCTACCAAACAAATGGTTCTAGTATATAAATTGGTATTGTTGTGTCTTGCCAGAACAATTTTGGTATTTACCTCAAACTTGGGTAATTAAACCTTTATAATCAAATACATAAAATATGCACAATAATAACAAAAAAAAGAAAGAAACGTAGCTTATAAGTACTGAACAAAAATATAAACACGCACGCGCGTCATTAGGCTACAACAGAGGAGTGTGCGTACAATAGACGGTAAGATATTATCGTATTAAAGCCAAAAATATAAATATGAGGAAATTCATGTTTGTATAAGTCACGATACAACAGGTATGTACAGAACTGTCTTCCTCGTCAATCACTGTTCGGACTAAAATAACAAAATGACAATGAACAAAAATTTAGTAAGTAGAAATAATAATGAAAAATTTAAATGCATTTAATGAAGGAACCTTATCATTACATGCTTGGAAAATTTGGGGACAAGAGAAAAAAACGAGTAGTTTATAGTTGAATTTCTAAAAATCCTATAGTCTTAACGCATTTTAACATCAAAACAATAATTGAATCAGTTTTGACTACTCAACTTAACTATGCCAAAATTAATGAATGTATATATATATATATATAATTTAACTATAAATTTCCTAATAAATTGATCAACTAAATTTTATAGCGTAAACGTACTGTGTAAAAATATCAGGCAAAGCAAATGAAGAATACTGCATCCAAATAATCGTATATAGTTAAAATTACTTATTTCCACCGAGATGTGCTTAGAAAATTCATGGCTGACTCTAATTTTCTAGCGCTTCAGTCGTAAATTCAGAAAAATGCTGATGAATACAGTACGACAAATATAATTTGCTTGTTATACAGCTACAAGGTCTTGTATTAGGTTATCCCAACAAGTATATATTTAAGAAAGACACGCGTATTACTAATTATGATAAATCACTAAGAATTTCAATCGGAGAAAGTAGTAATCAATCGAACGAAATTTCGGCGTAACTGTAGTTTTGAGATATTCCATACAGAAATTTACAGCTGGAAATGAAAGCAAATAATGTTCCAAGTTAGTATTAACTACTGAAATATGGGATAGATATCTCCCACATAATTCTGTCGAAATAATTGCTTATATAACCGACCTAGGTATGAAAATCTACATCTATTACTAGATAGTTCCTATTCCTAAGTTGATTTTTAATTGTTATGCGAAATGTAGAAGGTTCGGATGGTGTGCTCAACGACCTACACTGCCCATTAAAAATGCCCTCTTTTAAAGCGAAACAGCAATATAAATCAATGCCTTTGCTAGATAGTATTCTCTTACCCATTAATACTGGTAATCAATTTAGGCAAACAGCTAATCACATGAAAAATACACCCAAAGTATTTTATAAATGGTACCATTGCTTTAGTTAATACTTATCCAAATTTGCATATACCACGTTGCTTATTTATCCCAGCTTATATCACGTAGACACGTTTATAACAGGTTCATGAACGTTCCATGGTAAATGTCTCTTTCCAAACTTCCATTTCACTGACTTTATTTGTGTATTAACTCGCTTATAGTTTTCTTGGCACATATTTTCAAATAGATTTAGTGCTATTTATCGATATTTTCCATGTTTAGATAGATTGTATACAGTATCTCATTTTATTTCATAATAAGAATAACAGTGCCCCAAAATAGAGCTGCTTCCACGTAAAATTAGATGCGAGAGCTTAATCAACAAGCCATCCTGTGCATCTGATGTAGTGTTGTCCTCTATCTAGCGTATGAAGAGCTTCGATCTCATCGCTAGTCAGAGTAAGATCAGCTACCTAAAACAGTAAGGAAATATTTACTATAAAATCATAAATAATTAAGATAAAAACCTCAATTTTTACTAGAAAGAAAATTCGTATTATCAGCTAAAAAATTTACTAACTTTAAGATTTTCAATAATTCTCTGCGGACTTGCAGACTTAGGAACAATTCCTACACCTTGACTCAGCGCCCAAGACAGCAGGATAAGCTGATAATTATGATTGATGTAAATAACCACACAAATATTTTAAAAAACCGGATAACTCCGGAACAAAACCAATTCTTAGAATAGAGAGCAAAAAATTAAAAATTGATTATGTAAAGATGGCTTGTTGGATACCGGGACAGACGTATTGTACTTGTGGGCTAGATTAACTACAGCTGGATCGTTGACAAGTTCAGGATTATGGCGACCCAATGAAGAGAAAGCCTAAAATACCCATTAAATATATTAGTTGCATTTGAAACACTAATAAATTAGCACACAACTATTTAATCACATACCAGAGATAGTAGTAGTATTACCTGGAAAAATATTCCCTCTTTATTACAATACTCCTTTAGTTCATCACGAACGAAATGCGGGTGATATTCAACCTGGTTTGCACATGGCATATCCTTAAAATACAGTAAAATTATACCAGAAAACCATGATGTAACAGATCTAATGATTTTTTTAATTAATAGGTTAGTATAACCTTTCCGTATGCCTTAATTTCCTCGATATGACGAGACTCATAGTTTGAAACACCAACAGAACGAATCATTCCTTCTGCTGAAAACTGGAAAAATCAATGTAAAAAACACTCACTGTAATATTGATCTACAATTAATATAACTAATGTAAAAATATAGAAAGATTATAATGGAAGTTAGAATACCTTTCAACTGTTCTAGTGCCAAGTATGTATATTTGCGGTGATCTGCATTTCTAGGATCGTCCAATTCACATGCTTCTGCTTTAGGATAATGGATAAGAACCATATCAATATAGCTAAAAGTAGTAAGCCTAAAACTAATAAAAGCTAACAACGAATATTTCTAGAATTTTAAAATAGACCTTGTCTTCAGATTAGCGAGAGACTCAATAACAAGTTCTCTGGCCGCTTTTGCCGGATCATTGTGATCAGGAAAAAATTTAGTCACCAGAAAGACATCGGAACGCAGTAAGTTGTATTTTGGAAGTAATTCCTAAAATTTAAATTTAAAGAAACATGCACCATGTTTAGAAAGGCAATCTTAATCTTAACGTACAGAAAAAGAAATGACATATTACGGAGATCTTCATTAATGCTCAAACCTTTAAAATATCGGAAAACAAAAATACAATACGTCTTTTTGCTAAATATAAATTTCTTTTAAACCACACATAAATCCCCACCTGAAGAGCTTCGCCTAATTCTACCTCATTCTTATAGTACTTGGCCGTATCAAACATACGATATCCAGCTGAAAGAGCTGCATCAACTGCTGGCTTCACCTATATAAAAGATTACTGTATTTGGTGTTTTCGTCATGATTATCATTATTGAGTCTGAAAAAGTACCCACAAATCTCATATTTCAAACAAGATAAAACAACTCCCACATAAATATACAAAAAACGTAATATTTAGACCTACCAGATCTCCTGTAATTTTATATGTCCCAAGTCCTATTAGAGGAATAATATATCCAGTAAGTAGCTTTGCAACTCCACCTTTTATATCTTTAAAAGCGTCTTTCATAGTAAATTTCTTGGAGCCTAAACAATAACAATACCACCCATTAAAAATCCAAGGGAAGCACTCCTAAGATTCCTCTAAACATATATTATCAAATCTCGAAACTATATTTCGAACATTTCACTGCTTTCTAATGATGCACGTTTTATTCAAACAAATCAACAAAAATGTGGTGGAATGAGGCTTCCTAAAAAATAACCATGGATCTTATAAAATTTAAATGAGATAATTAAATATAAGCTCGTTCTATTAAATACAAATTTTATGACACGACACTAGTAAATCAAAACATAGTCCACATAGAAGATCCCATAAAAAGTGCATAAACGAACTCCAAAATGAAAAATATTAATATATAAAATACGTGATCTTTTGTTGGCGTACACCATTTTACCCGTACGGTGAAATCATTGCTACAGTGTCACAACCTGCGGGAAAGGGCGACTCACGGAACCATAGTGCTAAAAATCTATATATATCATAGTTGAGTATTCACAGATGAGTATTAAGTTGCAATGATGTTACAATTTTTAAGGAAGCTCTGCCAATAGGTCGGAAAACAAGCAATTTTTTAATAGTATATTCTAACATTTCGCTGATATTAGTTTGAACAGAATAACTGGCATAGAATAAACTATCTCTGCATGGCGTAGTGGCGTCATTTCACATAACGAAATAATTATACTATTAGTTCTTCCAGTTATCCTGTAGATATTACCTAGTTATGTATTACTTAAACTGTAGAAAACCTTGCTAAAAAGATTAACAATCATATAAAGATTTACAAAATTCCATTAACTGAAAATACAATCTATCACTTTGCGCATCATTCTTATCAGTGAATTGTACTATAAAATTGCGCAGGTTTTTTGGTTGTCTGGTAATGCGCAGGCTAATACAGTCGTCGTCTAATTCTAGAACTTTAAGGTGAGATAATTGCGGGGTCATAAGTATTGTCGTATGTTTTTTGTAAAAGAAGGATTTTTAGGTATATGAGGGAGCTGTAAAATTTAGGGCTGTCCTTAGTTTTAGCTATAATATACCTGCAGTATATAGCCGTATTTTTCACGTTCACATAGGTGATAATTTTGTCACTTAAACATTTAATAATATTCATGTCGGTCAAAAATGCTAGTAAAAGAAACAATTATCTAAAATCGATGCGTATGATACGACAGTAATATTCGGTATTGAAAGCTTCGGTAATCATGCAACTAAGGTTCATAGTTTCATTTGTAAGCTAATGATAATCATTTAAAATTTGCCGGAGTTTGTATACAATGAAATAAATCACTATGAATTGGTTTGACTGTAGAAGAACTTCAACTTGAGTAAGGCTTTCAGTATTTTCCTAGTTTTAAAATTGCGAATGTGGATCTCATCTACAGATTATCCTATGAGTGTTATATCTTCTACATAAATAGTTTCTTCTTATCCTTTTTTTAAATTTTGAAGCCCTGGAGATGAATGTAACTTTCCATCCATATGAAATTTTGGTTTTGAGATGACAATGTAACGAATCATCAGAAGGGATTATCATCAACCTAACAATGCTAAAATGATAAATCTTCTCATTTACGATTCCAATTCTGCAAAATAATCTATTCTTAGCTTATGTTCCTTTATATATTAATTTAAACATAACAACCCTTATAAGTCTTTCTTATTATTTTGAACTTCAGGTAGTGTAATCAAAATGTTATTTACAAGTGAATAGGATGGATGGTATGAATTTAGCTTAGGATTAAATTACATAACAACATTATTAACCAGGAAGTATGTGATAAAATACTTGACAAAATAGTCATATCATATTATTCGTAGTTACTGTCGTGGCTTGGACTGAATTCATACTTCGAGCTTGTCGAAATCTAATTAATTTAAGAACATCCTTCTGAATGGTTCTGTTGAGAGCGATGTATACGATGGCTGGGAATCCTAAGAAAATCAATCGTTGCATTTGGATCATTACTATACGATTATTATCATTACAAGGATTTTTAAGCAATATCACGTATGATATAGTGATTGAATATAGCAAACAATAACTACCTTTCTCAAACTAGTTTTTCCATTTTATTTTATTTGTAGCTTCCATATTTTTATTCCTAATATTCTTATCAATCAGATTGCTCTTACCATGTCCAAACTGCCAACTGACATGTCCAATTAAAACAAGATAAGGAGGTGTCGCAAAAAACTGCATGTAAACATAAATAAGTGCGGCCACAAGGTTAGCTAGGCAGATCAGTGTCGACTGGATAAATATCTGAAATGAATAACTAATGTGACAACCATCATTGGCTTTGATTTATTGGTTTTTCTATTAGGTGAAACGCCTATATATAATTATGTTACTAATATTTTTTAATACACCTTTTCCAATTAATGTGACTTATGATTAACAAGCAGGATAAAGCTGTTAGAGAACATTTGTCATTAATTAATTATCGTAGATACCCATACTGTATACTTCGAAGTAGTATCTTATTTATTGGAAGGTGCAACAGCCGAAGAGTGCACTACTAGTGTATTGCCATTGTAATAAAGGCAAAAGTTACGGTTGATTATGCTGGACTTTATATAGTTGAACTGTACTTGAGTTGGCTGACATTGAAGATTCAATTAAACATTGGTTTCAGCCTCATGATTCAAGTGAAGTCACGCAATGCCACTAAATCACAAAGTTTTTAGAAAACGCATCATGCGTGTAACTATGCGTATTTTCAAGGTATTTCTTCATACGGACACCTTGCCCTAATTAACTGAAGAATTCCTCTATATTCATGACTCGAAACGATAGATAGACGACGCACTTTTCTTCATTCTGAATGGCAAAGAAATAACTTATGGTTTATTTACCCTTCAAAAGAATCGAAAATTTAAAACTGGAGACGGGTTTTATATCAAGTAGTTTCTCATGCATCACTTTCCCACTGGTGTCAGACTTGTTCGAAGATCGTGCGACAAAAAGTGCTTTGGCATTTTACAATTCAAAAAATGTGTTAATAAAAACATTTGAACTTTGAATATGTTAGTCTCTAGAAGTTACCAGTTAAATTAAAAAATTGTCTATCTTTGATGACAAGCACAGTTCATATTTATTTAGTTCCTAGATTTGCTTCTTGGCATCATTTTATATAAGAAACAAACCGATTTTTGTGCCCAGGTGATTCTGGTAAATTCTGATTTGAACTTGTTGAGAAGAACATAGCAGAGAAATCCATAGAGGGAACAAGTCATCACCACTATCAGTAGGTTGTTGGCCGTATGAGGAATGTTGATAAACTAAATAATTGTGGAGTCATTATGAAGAGTGGCTATGAAAATGTAAAGATGTACACTTGCATCTAAAGAAAAGATCCCATGTATTTTGGACGCCAGTTAAATTTTAGACATGGCATTGTATTTCAGTAACAAATTAAATAGATGAAAATGGAAGCGAACTAGGAATAAGAGGAAACAGCATAATCACCCAATGTTGGCGCTATAGAAACCTACCATTTCACCTTCATGTTCCACGATGAACGGATCAAAGAACCAAGCAGTTTTCCTCGAGTTGAAAAGCAGTGGCTCAGTGAAAAATGTAAAGTAGAGAGCGTAGAACAGGGGAATTAACAGGATGAAGTAAGTCTTGTTGCCTCCAAACACCTGAATAAAAATTATGATTTTCTATTATATAGAGAGTTTATACATGATTTTTTTGTTAACACTAGCTATCACATCAGGTAGCATTTTTTCGAAGAAAACTTGAGTATTTATTTCACCTCATTTAATAAATTCCCATGAGACATGATTTCAACCACAATTTGCTACTTTTATAAGAATGTTTTCTATGATGTTCTATAGTTTTGAAACGAGTCTAAATATATTTGTTTTCATGATGAAATACTGAGTAAAATTCTGAGTATTTCTGGGAACCTTCGTTAATTCTTAGACAAAAAATTTAATGAAATTTGAAAGATTAATTTTTATAGAAAAGTTTAGAAAGTGATAAGAAAAAAATATAGAATGCTTGAATATTGAAGGACGCTAAACGTGATAGAAAAAAAATTATAGCAACAAACTCCGTTTTGGATTTGTACAGTGAATTTTTTGGCTTGTAACATTTGGTTATATTACTTTTATCAAAATTATAATTAATAGATCTGAAATTATTGATTGATTTCCCAACGTTCTTCTTGGATTAATCTTGATATTATTGAAAAACCTGTTTTATGACGTAAAATTGGCTGCTATTGTGTCTCTGATCTTCTTCCAGACAGCCACTTCTACTGTATTGTTAACTAGCCAAAATAGGGTTCTTTAAGTACACCTTCTTTATTGCAAATAAGTACGGTTTATTCATGACGAGACATCGAAGTGACTTGCGTAGGTTCAGATACAATATTTCTCATTGTTTTTTGCCGAAGTTTTATGAATTCTAGACAATTATTTTTGAGGATTTCATAAGATCTTCACTTAAAATAATTTCATTGTGATGTATGTACAAACCTCAACTTAATACAAAGTACCCAGTATAGCTCATCTCTTAAAAATTTCGATAAATTACTGAAAGATAGATGTTAACGATTTTCGTTACTAGATTTAACAGTGATACTAAACCAAGAAGACTTTCCCACGCAAGTTGACACGAAGTGAATATTATTAAAAGAACTATAGATGGGTACACTGTAACAGGCTCTTCTATGTAAATAATATTTTAAACATCTTTAATTCCTCTCAAAAATACTGTTGATGAAATTTTGTCTTACTATGTATGCTAATTTCAATTATGTCTTTACCCGCTCCATAAGATATGGTTTCCATAAGTCAAGTAATCGATTGATGACAAGCACAAAACAGTTGAGACAGGCACCGCACCATAGTCCTAAATTTAAAAATATTGAGTATTTTAAATGTGTTTAATGATTGTATTGTAACGATAGTTAATTAATTAATTACCAAGCGCAATAGCTCCTGAAATATACATGAGGTCAGGGTTGCTACAGTAGGAAGCACCGATGAGCCAAAAGTATCCAGTGAGGATCGAATTGAGGGCTATTGCTGCCATATCGTAAATTCCTAAAGATTTTGAACTTATATCACCTTTCAAAAAAAGTTCCATATTTTATTACGATTCCCACCTAAAACAAGCATGATTTTATAACACGAATATCGTATATGCTCTGGTCTGCTCATCACCATCATCACCAGGACGTAGATTACCTACAACTAGTATCTTTGCTCTTCAAATCTCCGTCCTGTAAATATTTTCAATAGTAGGCTTTGTAGAATTTTTATATACACATTTTACTTTAGTCACAGCATCTCAAAAATGTCTCATACAGAAAAATTCGTGCTAACATTTATATGGTACTTTCTTAATATTTTAGAATCTCACAAGTTTTTTACTGCAATAAACAGAATTGTTTCCTTTGTATAGCTTAAGCGGATTACTCAATATTTTCTTTCATCTTCTATTTGAGAAATGTCGCACGCTACTCATTAGACAACAATAGATTTCTTAATGTACCAAACAGTAACAAAGCAATTATTTATCCTGTTTGCATATTCGAAAATATGGATTAGGCTTAACAAGGAATTTATAATGTAAGTGGATAGTGAATGAATTGTGGTGACTGTTGGTGGAGGAAGTGGGTAATAGAAGGGAGTATATAGCTTTTTTCACAATGCATATAATGCATATATTACTAACAAGATATTTACTGCTTTTCTCACCTCTGCTACTAGACCGAATATAATAAATGGTATCCCAATAAAATAATTAGTTATTCCTTTCTTCAGAAATTGTTCCGCTGTCAATCCAGCTACTCTAAAAATTATTAAATTGAAACAGCAAAAAAACATAAATTAGTATTTGAGGTGTTTTATTATAAACT
This sequence comes from Heterorhabditis bacteriophora, assembly GCA_964036235.1. Taxonomy (NCBI): domain Eukaryota; kingdom Metazoa; phylum Nematoda; class Chromadorea; order Rhabditida; family Heterorhabditidae; genus Heterorhabditis; species Heterorhabditis bacteriophora. The sequence continues at coordinate 1,099,859 of OZ038425.1, read as the reverse complement.
ATACTATCTGGTGGAAAAGTAGTGAGTGAAAAAAGTTGAAGAAGATCAGTAATCCCTATGTACCTGCAGTCGTAATGAGGAACGTTTAGAGCACTACCAGCTCTTATGTATTGTTCCATATCTAGAACGAAATAGTAAATATTGAATGGTAAAATACTACGCATTTCAAGAATTTATATTCAGAGATTTATGTCACGATGGATACTTTCATCATTAGCGTTTAATTTCTATATTTTCGTGGATATCGTGTTTTAGTGTACAAAGCCTGAAGTCTCCCTCAAACAACCCAGCCATAATTATTTAGTGATCAAAAGTTGCATTGTTAATCAATATACGATTTTCATAAATTTCTTTAGATCTTTTAAGTCATAATGCTTCCAAATTATGCACTTTTTCATGCTTTGATTGCTGGATGTTAAACATTATGATCTATAATGTAGTTTACTAATAGGTTCATTAACAGGTAAGGTTGAAGTCAATCTGCATTGCTTTCCGATCTTTTAACAATCTAGATTTTATTAATAGAATATTATACGAACTAATTTCTGCCTTTTTATTTCAAATGATACAGTTTGTTCTTACTTTTTAAAATTGCAATTTAAAACGGCAGTACCACGTTTCATTAGACCTTGAATTATTTAAATGTTGTCAGCGATCTTAATTCGTTATTTTGGTACTATTTAATAAGCTTTTCATACTTGAGAACTCAGCACAATTTGCACTTTTATGTAAACAGCCACAAATGAGCGTACTTCTTAAAACTATAACTAAATCATTCGTGTAATAGTTTTTTAATCGTTTATACAAGTGGAATGATCATCGATTCTCGGTTTTTCTTAAGAAAAGAACAATTTTCGAAGTAAAAGTAATAAGAAATGATGAATAAAAGTATACTCGGGATTAAATTCATGTTTTGCAAAATGTTTTATCTCGTTAGAAATTTCTGAATCGATTTTTTAAGAGTATAAATTGGAATACTATAATATATTATTAAACAGATTAATTACTAATTAAGAATCTCATGCATGACAAACTGCTTTTGTTTTAACTTCGAATTATAGCATTTAATAGCGAAAACAACAAGAACGATGTATAGGACATACAAAGACATGCATTTTCGGTAATGAAAGTTTAATATTATGACATATTTTGCAAGATAATGGTCATGGGAGGATGGGGAATATGAAGTGGTACTATTCAGTGGCATGGAAAGACATTTCTAGAACTGCAGTCATAGTGGCTGCAAATGGGAGATGTACTGTGAATACCATACGGTAGGTGCAAGACAGAGGATGTGTGCATTCGCTAATTCTTATTGCTTTCTGCACGAAGTGCCGAAGCCGGCATTTATACCACACTTCACAGGTGTCAGGCCCCGCCCCATTTCACATTATCAAATGCTAATCTAACGAACAGAGACATACGAAGTGGATAATCTTTTATCAGAGTGGGCTTAACACAATTCTTCCCTAAGGTTTTCAACTAATCATATTCGATCAAATAAAGATAATAAACACTTGAAGCAGCCGTTTGTTGCATCAAATGCATGTAAACATATATGAATCTCAGTATTTTTTGAAATAAATCCAGGTAGCCTTAAACTTAAAACCTTATTTATCAAAACATCACGATTCATTACACATTAAAGTTTAACTGGCCCCAGATATTCACTAAAATGACGTTTTGGCCAATTATGAGGATATCGGTCTTTCTTAATTAAGTGTCTTAGTGGGTATTTTAAGCTTCGCTTTTAAATCTTAGGCATTATAAGATAGCAAAAACTATTCTTTATTAATGTCATGAACATTTCACCATAATTGAACACTTATAATCTTCCTATCGCATTAAACTTTAAATTTTAAAACGTCTGTAGACGTAAACTGCAATAACGAATCTATTCCAAAATATCACGAATTAAAGAGTAGAAAGTTATATTACTCATAAGATCGGTTTTAATTATTTGTCTTCTCTTACTTATGTCCCACAAATATATTTTAACAATCGCTTTAATTTTATAATACATATAAGTACCTTCATAGTTGTTTATCTATTATAAAGAGTAGTTTGAAGATGAACATATTTTGTATGCTTTTTTTTCTTATTTTTAAGTTTTAGACTGGGTTAATCATATTTTGATTAGCCATATTTTATAATAATAAAATTATAGAGTAGACTAAAATATGATTAGCTGATCATACTCTAGAATAAACTTTAAAGGAAAACGACGATCTTCAAGCTTAGTGAAATCATTGATTTGTAAAGATACGTTGCAGCACTTTTCGATACTAAACCAAATATGACAAAGTTATTCCGCTTTTTGCTTTAGGAAGTTTATATGTTTAATAGGTTTATTGCTGAAAAAAAAGGAAAAACTCGTGTGATTAATTCTAGTACTCTTTAATAAAACAGTAATTAGCTTTGTTATTGGATGTAATTGTTGAGATCAATAATTTCTCGAGATTCAAATGTAAGTCGTCAAAATATTAGATTAGAACTATGATTGAATTTGAAAGTTTTTCTCTATAATCGTATAACAAAAAATATATATTTTAATTATCAAAACAGAACGTTTTACTCTTGAAACTTGCAGTTTATTAAGCCTACTAAAATATTAACTATTGTTTCTCCAGTTCCCCTAGTGGAAAATCCAATAGTTCCCTGATTTTGAATAACCATAATTTTAAGTTTAGATAAATAACTATTCATTTGTGATAGGATAATTCTCAATGAGATTCATTGTTCAGTTCCCAACATAAAAGAGCGGCGGGAGGCTTGGTGATTATTCGGAGTTAGCATGAATGCGACGACAACTGACTACCACTCATTCCTGAAAAGGCACCTGAAGATGAGTAACGTACTTAATGAACGTCATGTGAGTCCTATTTTCTTTTTTCTTTTTTATCTGTATTTTTGCCTTTATCCACATATCTTTTCTCATTTCTTAATAAAGATTTGTTAAAGATCAAGTATAGTGCTAGTGAACTGAACGCTCTGGTCAAATCAAGTTTGGATGTTTTCAAAAGCGAAAGTTCCTTAGCCGAAATAAATCCACCAGTAGTTATTGTAGGAGACATTCATGGACAAGTTAGTAACCGTGTCTTTTTAGTTGATCCATGAGATAAATAAGTATTATTTGGAGATTCAATATGTTTTATTACTTGTGGTTTTAATACTTCGATCTGCTGCGAATGTTCAGCAAATTTTCTGAAGGAAACCAACACGGAAGTATGAGGGTAAAGGTAAGATAAGAGACTTTGTAGGTAGGATAAAGTAAATTATTCTGTATCAAATAAACATCCTAGTATATCTTCCTGGGTGACTATGTTGATCGTGGTCGACGTTCTCTTGAGTGCATCTGCCTTGTTCTTACTCTTAAAATACTTTTCCCCAATAAGGTAAGAGGATTAAGGCTTATTCATGCTCAGAATTTAAAAAAAATGAAGAAATAGACTAAACCTTTCAAAACACCATTAAACATTTTTATCTACCAAAAACTAGTTTTAGTATCAACTGTTACGTGGAAATCATGAATGCAAGGGAATTAATCGTGTTTATGGCTTCTACGACGAGATTCTCGATCGTTTTGATAAGGTAGTACTTAAAGATATGGGAATATAACCTGCATTAGCTGCAATACATACTGTTACTGTAGTTGAATCATTCTAAAAATAATGAGACCTATAATTTAATAACAACTGATTTCATTTGGAAGGAGGAGGCAGAACGCCTTTGGCTTGGATTCAATGAAGTTTTTGCGTGGATGCCACTGGCCGGATTAGTGGGAAAGAAGATTCTGTGCATGCACGGCGGGATATCGGCAATGTTGAATAATTTGGATGACATAAGAAAGGTACTATAAATATCTAACTTTAAAATTTTCTTGAAAAATATTAAGATTAATTTTTTTCCCAACAGTGTATATCGTAATGCATGTCTACTAAGTACTATGCAAATTTTCCCTATCCTATTCGTTTTAATATTTTTCTATTATTTCGTCAGACTTTTGAACAGATTTAGACTTAGATTTTTAACTGTTCTAAATTTTAAATACCAATGTTTTTGCGTGATTTTTATTACACTGAAGTTCGTAAACATTTAAAAATCAGGACTTTTACTTTAAAGCGACACATATGCGTGCATATTGGTAGTAGTAGTATTTATGGCATTGATTCATAGGTTAAGTGAAGTGTTGACTTTTTACACTTTATCGATATTTTATTCAAATAATTTAGAACTAGTTGGTTATTATCTTGCGATGTACATAGAAATTCGATGTTTACAACTTCCAATTGCTTTTAGCAGCTGCCTCGAATTTAGACCCTTGTAGTGTCTACGTTTTTAAAATTAAACAAATGTCTCTTTCCGCTAGTATTGTATCTTGAATTGCTATTTACCATAGTTCACAATTGTTTTCCGATTGGTGCATTAAAGTTCATGAAAATATTCCTCCTTGGCATTTACTGATGTAGTGCTCCCTACATTATCTATTGAGATCTCTGCTGATGGAAGCTCCTCATTTCTATTGAATACATGGACAATTTCCTTAATTAGGGCTATCTTAACAAATAAATTTAACCGCCTAATTTGGTCCGATATCATTTCAATATTACATGGATGCAGTGGCTTCACTTTTCAAAAACATTAAATGGTATTTAAACAGTCATTAAATACCATTAGGTAAACGTCTCACGATTTCTTAATATTCTCAACTGATTGCTACGTGCCTTTTGGTATTCGAAGATATTCAGATAGCTCACGAAACAATTGGCTCTGTGATTGCTCTAACGTGTTTCTCATAGTCTCTTTTAAGAGCTTAGGCTCAGAAATTCAAGAAAATAACAAAGTAATGCAAAGAGCAGATAGTTTACAATTTGCACACAGCATATTACCGAGAGGAAGATTAGAGAGAGAGAGAGAGAGAGAGAGAGATAGAGTGGATTAAACTCAGATTAATGAGATCCCTTAAACCATATCTTTTGACATAACTGATAACAATAAGTCAACTAATAGTTTTTTGTCCATTCAGGATAATTAAAACCAACTTTAGTAGTTAGAGTTTTACAAGAGCCTGCTTTCAATTGGTTTTAACTATTAGGAGCATAAAAAGTGAGATGAAAATGAATAATTATGCATCCTACAAATTACTCAGTGCACTTTTACTTACACCTATTGCAGATCATAGCTATGAAATCAAAAACAAGCTAGTCGCTTCAGTTTTTCCCGAACGTGTTATGACCTTTATTTCATAATGCTGTGCAGAAGGTGCCAACAAGTGGTCATCGAAAGACAATATCAGATTTCTCGATAAACGATACACCAGGCAACGCGAGTATGTAGACAGCTGCGAACAATTATTGCCGCTATTATTGTGCCTTGAATATATGGAGATTTATCCGAATTACATATCCACAGTTCACTAGGAACTTCACTTTTTTCGCAAAATTCGAGAGAGGACATTTATAGCTTTTTTAAATTTGTGTTTCTCACGCTAATATTAAAGTGGTAAAATAGATGCACTATCATGAAAATTCAATATTGTCATCAACATGAGCTTGGAAACATCGACAAGTTTAGCAGTTATATACAATGTGATTCCTAAGTGTTGCTTGGCTTAGGCTTAGAATGTTAAATGAATCGTATTTTATTTGAAATTACCGTTTCACTTAGTCACATGAACTAATACATATGATTGACTATATAAGATGCACCATCCAGATTCCTCGTCCTCTCGATGAGCCTAACCCAAATCTACTAGTTATGGATCTTCTCTGGGCTGACCCAATGCTCAACATCAGCGGGCAAGTTCACCCTTAAACATACATAGCCAACCAAAGATCGTTCTTTGATTTGTTTTATATTTTCAGGTTTGCACCGAATACTGTGCGTGGTGTGGCGTCATTTTTCGGAGAAGACGCAGTCCTGCAATGCTGCGAGAAACTGAAAGTCGATCTAATTGTCAGGGCGCATCAGGTTTGTATTTAGTCAATCTAAAGTTATATTAATAATGAGCAAAACTGCTAACATTTATAACGATTGGAATATATAAGAATTATTTGATATGCATTAGGGTTAGCATTTGGAAAAGAGGGTTTGGATTCTCCAGTTCTCAACGTTTGGAATTCTCAAGAATTTAAAAAACAAAATTCTAAGGCATATTTTAAACCAAATAGTCGAATCCATAACTACAACACAAGGAAATCCTATCTTCAGATGATGATGTCGGGGTATGGCTTTTTTTGTAATCGTAAACTCGTAACCATCTTCACGGCTCCTCGCTATCAGCCAGAAGCAGTACGTTTTCTATTCATTATGAAGTAGTAGATGTTTCACACTTGTGTAACATTACATGTATGACCGTATCGTGTTCAGAATAACAAGGGTGCGGTGATGTTCGTAGATAAACAAGGAAAAATTGGTTTCAAAGTGCTTTCACCGGTTGAAGACAAAATTGACGCTGGTAAGGATTTAAAAGGAAGCTTATCAAAAAAGCATATAGAAGACAAAGTGGAAAATATTTGTAGTTGTAATGAAATATAAACTGAATTTTTAGAAGATGCCCGAAATATAAACAATACGAATTCTTGTTCGAGGAACAACTCAAAACCAAAGTAAGCGCTATAATCTGTTTCGTACTCAGCCACGTTTTTAGTTGTTTTTTTAGAGAACTTACAGGAAATAGACATTAAATTGGTCATTCTATGTTCATGGCATAAAGGTCTTCATCCGGTAGCGGTGTGACGTCATATGAGGACAAATAATATATAGATATTTTTGAAATAAACGTGTGATTTAAGTTATTAATTAATTTTACGGATGGTAGATCAAAATATTCCTTTATAATAAATTATATACACCACACATATGAGACAAAATTTAATAAAATAGCATACATTTTAACTAATTTACGTTTTCTTAAACCAAGGATCAAACCCAGTATGAACTTCTTCCAGGCAGCTACTTTCCCGGTAAAGACACCAATAAGGTGTGTGCTTTTATATTGATTGCTCATGTGGACGGGCTAATTTCATCTGAATCATATATGTAACATAACTCAGCTTATATAAGCGTGGCTTTAAAATCAATATAGTTTTTTTATAGTCTCCTGGAGAATTAGTCGTACAGTTCGTCGTGTCATTACGCTTTTCTTTATAAAAGCAGGAACAATATCCGAATCTCAATATAAAATTACTCAACCGAAAAAACTGAAAAGCTTACGGGGAAATTTTATATATGGATAACCCACGTAATCAACTCAAAATAACACTATTCATGGAAAATTAGAACAGTAGATGATGACGTTAGGATGCTTCAAAAGTAAAAATCGGTGATTTCTGGGTTTTAATGTATTTATACATATGGAAAAATTGATTACAGCATTAGTGGTAGATGCTTTGACCAATATTAGCAGAAACCTGCTGGATTCACAGAATATAGTATCCACCTTGATACTAGCAGTTTTTAGATGAACAATACATTTGAAGAGATTGCAGTCTTTATCCGATCACAGTATGATTGCGTAGTTACGATTTTTCAATGGAACATGCTCTGAAGAACATTTTATACCGATATTCTCATTAACAAACTGCAGATATAGCCTAAAAATATTCCCTACTTATGAAAATCAAACTGAGCTGAAGAAGCAACTGATATTTTGAAGTGGCTATAATTTATACAACCTAAAAGTGGTAGGTCGTAGTATCTAACGCTTCCTGAATGTAATCTCGAAAGCATTAAAGACTGTACAGCCATTCTAATTTACTTTTTTTAAACCACCCAACCCTTACAGGAAAGTGGAATTTCGACAGTGTAGTGTTAACTAGATGTAAAAACAGGTCAAAGTGTTATAAACGATTGGTGAAGGAGTTTAGTAGAAGAACAAACACAGACAAGACGTACACCAAAATTGAGGAAATGTAGTCAACATTACTAAGAATTCGAGTAAATGCTAAAATACCCTTATATTCAATATTCACTATTTGCTAAGATTGATATAAATATTTTTTCTAACTTTTCATTTCAAAAATCCTCTAATAATATTCTATCTTACCAATAGAGTTTAATAAACTGGTTGAATACAACTTACACAATAATTTACCCCATTCGGGAGTGGATCTATGCCTTTGGGTGTCTTTACACCTTTCGCCGTTTCTTCCCTCTCGGATTTCCATTCCTCGAGAAGGGGCGTGGTCTCTCGCTTCACTAACGATGATGCCCTCGATCTGGTTCTGGTTGGCCGTGGGCCTCATCTTGCTGGACTTGCGATTGACCTCAACGGCTTATTTATCAGAATCGTGGGCTATACTTAGTTCAGAAAGGCCTAATGGCCCTAGATGTGTCACCATTCCACAAAATTTATCTATTTGCTATGGAATTCAAGTGAGAATTATTTTAAAAAGCAGTTATATTTTAAAGTAAAAAATAAACAAAATTTCCTTTCTACTTATAATTAAACTAATACTATAGATGTGAATTACCATTTTTAACGTTTTTTTTCGAAAAGATACTTCTCATAAATTTTATCTAATTGTAAAATTAAATTTCAATAGCTGAATTTAATGTTCAGAAGATAACATATGAATTAAATTCTTATCGTCCCATTATGTAGAATTGAACATATCTATTTATTATTTGAGCAAATAAGTTTATTGATAATTATGTAGTTATCAATCAGTTAATTTTACTTTTAAAGGTTCAAAATAGGTTCAAGGATTTTAAAGACCAAAATCCATTTTAGTATGATCAGATGCGAATACCAAATCTTCTTGAGCATGAAACACTGAATGAAGTAGTACATCAATCAGGTGACTGGAAATCTCTTCTTCAGTTAAACTGCCATCCAGACACCCAGGTAAGAACATGCTTGCTAAAACTGTCATAACATTAATTTTTGAATATACCACATTTAAAATATGCTTTAAAAAATAGCGTACTTTTATTTTAATCTTATGACTTTTTTCTAGCTTTTCCTATGTTCCTTGTTCGCCCCTATTTGCCTTCCAACCATGGATAAAGAAATTCTGCCATGTAGATCACTGTGTCAGGCAGTAAAACAGGTGCTTTACAACGGATTTCACATTTAAACAAAACTGGGTGAACGTATTATTTAAAATACGCTTCATTTGAAGATTGCATTATTTTTAGATCTTAGGATAGGTGACACAATAAAGAAAAAGTGAGTAGATGAAAATATAAATACTATAGTATAAAACTTACTTAGGGTTGCGAAGGCCGTATGTCTGTCTATGGATTTCCATGGCCGGAGATGTTGTCTTGCGATAAATATCCTGAAGATAACGATATGTGCATAAAACCAGTTAATCACGAGAAACAAGGCAAGTCAGCTCGTTCCGATACTGGTCAGTGTGAGTCTCCATCACTTTCAGTAGTTTCATTTTATGGATATGTAGCTTCAATCCTCTTCATTTTCTATCAAACTGTTAAAGTAACGTACATCATATTGAAAAGGGACGATATCCAAAACGTTTAATAGTGCTTTTGTTAACAATAACTGTATGGTCTTTATATTGGTCTCGTTATTGACAAATTCCTCTTTGGCCATTTTTATGCTAATCTATTTAATCCTTTGCTACTTTCTGTCTCTGTTATAACGTATACAACTGCAGTTTTTGAATTAAGTAGATATAAACTATCCCTGTCTGGTGGAATCAACCAACGCAAAGAGGGACAATTTGACTGAATAATATAAACGTATACGTTTTTGAGAATATCTATATTAACGATGCTCTACTCTAACTGGTCAAAGCATTTATATTCATTTTTTTAAAACAAAATCTAATAGTTGTGTTGTGGCACCTATGCTTCACATTTTCACCGCAAAAAAGGCAAAAGAATTTGCTCATACTGCCTTCTACTTATGCTTCCATCATTCTGAACTACTTCAAAAACTCATTCAGCGGTCTTTTTGATCTTTGTCGGCTCTTTTGATCTGCCACTTTTCACTCACAACCGATCAGCTAGCTGTCTCAAGTTACAAATCGCTCGTCTCACCCCGAGAAATGATTAACTCACCAACCGAATTTTGAAGAATAGTTGTTTTTAAGAAGAAACTCAAAAATCATTCAATCCGATCTAAAATGCAGAATTATCAAATTTTTGAAATATACTATAAGATGCTTTCACAAGTGCTTGATTAACTGTAGCAATTTAAAACAAAGTTAATCATTTAAAAAGTTGCCATAAATTCTAAATAATATTTATCTTGAAATCATAGTAAATGATAATCAATCATTAATACAAATAGCCATGATGACAAATAATAAGATCCGAAAAAAAGAGCAACCCTCTGGAATATTACAACTTTATTTTAGAATCTCTCATAATCTAAATATTTTATACAGCCTATTAAGATTGTATTCACTTACAGCAGAATTTCCTTTCTCATTTATACGCCCATTACGTTTAAACAGATATCGTATTTCAGCTCGCGACATCAGCTGTCCTGCTTGTAACCAAGTTGGCACTTATGAGAATCTTGTCGACCACTTCTGCCGAAGTCAGCTTGGTAGGGCAATCTAAAAATTATTATATTATATTTCATGCACTTCATGTGAAATATTTCTTCAATAACGACGAAGAGGATTAAAATTTTAGAATTTTTAGTACTTAAAGCCAAGGTTGGCCAAATAACCGGAACTCACATAAGTCTACGAAACGGTCGCAGTTTGAAGAAAGGAGATAGACGACGATCAATTGAAGACACAGGTAAAAAGACATATCCAATCAGTTATCTAACAGAATGAATTGTATGCACTTATTCCCAAGCTTATATAATTAGGCTAACGGGATTTTGTTCAGAATAAGTAAATGTTACCATCTATAAAATATAACATAAATATAAGGTAAAGGTCGATGTAAAGATTTACTTTGTCAACAAATTTATCTTAAAAGAAAAATTTAAGTAATTTTTTGTTTGAAAGCCAATATGTGGTCATATTATTACACTATTTGTATGAATAGCCTAATATTTTAAAGATAAAATAACTCAGAACAGCCATTTCTGTGCATCTTAAATTACGGAGGTTTTATTATATGAATTCATAATATTATTGTTATCACATTTCACTAAATTTAAGTAGAACTTGGTTCATCATATAGGCATACACATTTAATACCTAAGTAAGAAGAGATTTTAATCATGGCTAATCTAAATTTTTCTATGTGGTTTAATATTGCCAGGATGCTTGACTATTCTCGTATAACTTCAATACCCTGAAAATTGAATGTTTTAGCAATGAAATTCATGGAAACGTTAAAATTGGACTCAAAATCTACAACATTTAGTAATATTCTGGTGAGGTAAAAAGATCCAGTTTATAAAATAAGTCGATATATGACTTTATATCAACTCATAAACTGGCAAACTAACAAGATACGATTTTCTCTGGAAGCAAACAGCATCTAACTTTCCTATCAAAGTTGTAAAAATTACGATAAAATAATCCGATGCCCATTTCCAGGTTTAGAGTAAATCCTTAAAATGTAATGTTTAAACCTAATGTTTGTGCTGAGTTCTAAGTACATACAAACTATTCTTTTGTACTCAACTATTATTCCAGAAATCCGTCTTTCAACAGATGCCTCAGAATGTCCCTGCAACATAACAAATGGACATGAGAAAAGATACTTAGTGATGGCCAGCAAAGGCTCCGATGGTTTCTATACTGCAAACCTAATACTGCCTTGGAAAAAAGATAAGGTTGGTTCCGCTAGGTAGTGTAATGCTAATACACATTTAGATGCAGTTTAAACATCCAACAATTTTAATAACACATAATTTGTTTTTCACAGGAGAATTTTACCGATAAAATATTTGCTTGATTTGTGGAATCCAAAGCTTAAATCATGATACGTACTTATTTCACATGTTGTTGTACATTAAAAAAAACTATAATTGTAAATACTGTTTAAGAGAATTTACTCTCTTATGCAAGCAATAATTTTCACTTAAGTTCTATCATTATTGAGGTATTTACAGACATTTTCAAAAGTATATAATTTATATTACAAGCATGCTAAAAGTTCATAAATAAATCATAAGCTTACATAGAGCTAAAAGCGTTGAAATTCACGTTTTATTACATCGTATGAAACTGATAGAAGCAGAACAAATAAAACAATACGCTATAGCATAGCTTCCGCATTTATAACTAAATTTACTAACCGCTACATAACCACATGTGTACAGTGATTCAAAATGTACTTGAATTATGAAAATATTTAGTAAAGTTCTGAAAATCGAATCAGTTATAATATTTTATTAATAGGCTGAAGTATTGGGGTTCTATTAAAATATAATAGTGAATCATTAGCTAATTTTGTTTCCAGAATTTCAAACGGACAGTGCATCAGTTCCAGCGACTCAACTGTAAATCACTTGGAAGAGAAATCCGGGAAAGCGCTTCGCGCCGTCCACACTACTACACTATGCGACGGCATAACAATGGGCCCTATAAACTGTTTTAAGATACGCTTCCATCACAATCGTCTGTAAGACGTACATTTTTGAGACTGTTGACGTCGTACGCCTTCATAATATAAGGCATCCATCTAAAAATGATCTATTCCCCTCCCAGGTCTTTCTAAATCACTAGAATTCTTTTATAAGCATCTCTAAAGGGTATACTACCATAAGGCATATTTTCCATTTCCTTCGTCTGGTACATTGACGAATTTTTCAAACCACATCAACCTAAGTGTATGAGATAAGGCAAAAATATTTTCAAGTAAAAACCATATTAGTGAAACAGGATAAAATAATTAAAACACGTTAAATAGAAAAAATTACAACATTTCATAAGTATATCCATGAGATGGACAAAAAGAGGAAGTATTTTCACGGAATGCTTCTAAACGTCATTTGGTGCCAATACCCTCATATTACCGATCTACACCTTATTTCTGCAAATTAAAAGAGAACTAATTCCTAACCATAAGACAATGATATTTCATAATTCTGTTTAAAGTTGAAACTGGTATTTCCCTGTGAAGACCTTGTGTAAGTTAAGCATTTTAATATAGATAGTAAAAATATGTGATAGATGTTATATATAACTTTCCAAATATTTAGAACCAACTTTACAACCTCGAAAATGTCTCCTGCAATTTACCGAACATATTTTAATGAATCTTAGAGTCTACTATAAATATTTTATATTTCATTATGAACTCACGAACAGTTATTAAATGTCACTTAATAGTGAAACAATACACATAGCATGCAATTGGAAACATTAGCATAAATAAGAGCTGATGCTTGTAACATTGTGATAGTAGGTACAAAACAATCAAGTGGAAGACAAATAATGCAATCAAACAAAAATCGAGAACTACGAACATTTGACGAGAAAGGAAATATAATGATAATGTGTTAATCCAATCTGGATCTCTTCACATGTGTAAAATAGCCACCTCCCTGTAGGCTACTAACTGGATACCGTGCAGACGTTGAAGCAATTAATGGCTTTTGGTCCTGTAGCCAACGCACCTGGGTAGCTGGACCATATCCCTATAAAAATATCACTGAAATTTACGGTACAAAAACTTGGAGATTTTTAATGCAAGTCAACTTCAAATTTATTCATAAAGGATAGGATATGATTTTGTAACATACTTTTTCGTTTCTCGCAGCTATTCTGAATATTATTGCAGGTTTAGATGTCAAGTCGACGTAGGCAGCAGCTAGATTGCTTTGTACAACCACACACTCTGGTTCACTACCAACATAAACTCTGAAATGAGATTTTTAAAAATGAAGAATTCTCAATTTTTCATCAATTCGCATGTTTTATACTCTTCTTCAGAATTGTTATTTCCTATTTCCTACCGCATAAATGCTAGTTGACTGTCACTTGCACCAGAAGTATTTCTTACTGCAAGGTAAACGCTATACTCGGAAATTCGACCTGAAAATAGAATGCTAGGAAGATTTAATAATAGGATGGTATCGTCTTCTTCCCGTGTTTGCATAAGTGGTACCATTATAAGAAATTTTAATGTTATCCGAACCTTTCCTCAAAGCTTAGAATTCAGTGGTCTATTACTTATTCAGAAAACTTAATATATTGAAAACACTATACAAACCGGCAGCATTATGAGGAGGTTCCCATGTAAGCTGAGCTCCATCCGGTCCTTTAGTAATTTTTATTGATGATGGTGCTCCAGGAAACCCAGGAAGGCACGTCTTAATTATATATAATTAAACTATATTATATTCCTCACTTCTAATATATTTGACAAACGCACTTTAAATGCTGCAACCTCACTCCATGGTCCTCTCCCAATAGAGTTAATTCCTGCTACTCTGAAGCGATAAGCGGTTCCTGGTTCAAGTTCCGACTTTCGAAGAAAGTTCACTTGACCAGCATGCATGCCAACTTCGAAATCAGACTAAAAATTCAGCATCAAATAATTAACTAAACGATACTTATTAGAAATAATACAAATAAGAAACTATTTAAGCAGAACCATTAGCTTTGCGTCTGACTTAAGATCTTCCAAGCACATTATGAAAATGTTAATTCATACCCCATATGTGCTCTCCAGTGACATTTCGCCAGGTAAAAAATAATGGGTTACAATGCATGATGTACCCTTAATTATGCCAACATCAAACCACTGATCCTCTTCCAAAGCTTGATGAGTTGGATCACTTGGTTCAGATGTCTGCAAATAACTCAAATATTCCATTTTCCAATCAAAATAACTAGTTCTCATCTCGTAGAAAATGTATTCTAAATAAGTAAGCTGTGCATATCTCACCGTTTCAGACGTAGAATTTTTTCCAACTTGTTGTGACTGTGTAGGTATTTCCTGTGCTTGCTGAGCTGCCTCAAGTTTATATAAATTATGATAAATATAATATATTGTAGCTATCCATTGCTCACCTGATTATTAATAACAGTCAAATTATCTGATCTCTGATGTGTGTGTAAGGGAGTGGGATCTGAAGGAATTGTATTTTGTCGCTCTTGAGATTCATCTCCAACCTGATCTATTGAGCAGTGAGGATCTTGAGGTGCAACATCCTAAATGTGAAAAATAAGGGAAATAACTGTATCGTCCATATTAAATATATTACTTGAGAGCCTGACGGTGCACAATGAGAATATTCTGAAGTTAATGAAGGTACACTTTTTGGTGGTGAAGGTGGATTTTGTTCATCAGCTCCAATTTCATCTAATAAATTCTGAGGAAGAGCAGCCTAAATAAACTTTTTGCAATACTTCACTTTCTTCAAATAGCAACAATAGTGTAGTTCCTACATAAGTAAGTAATATACAAGAGCGGTCAAGAATTTATAAACTATTTCCTATAGGCACAATTTTATTAAAATTAGTGTTACAAATATATGGTTTTATATGCCTTTTTACTTATATTAGAATATTATATTAAAATTTTACATGCCTCCACAACATACTAGCAAACCCTGACTTTCGGTATATTCTCACTGGTTACGAATTACATAGATATAGTATAGAAGCCGCGATACTCGACTAGTGATGATTAAAGTGAGCTATACTGTTTACAAGGAATTTAATTTAACTGCTTCTATTAAATCCAAACATATTTTAATATTTGGGAAATAAATTCAGTCGTAAATGTACGCAAGGAATCAGTAAAATATAAATATTTTTATCATTGTTTTAATATAAATGAAATGGAGGACATTGTTGAATTAAAACAAGTTTAATATTTCGTTGGATTTTCCTTTAAGTGATTTTCCTATTTCTATATTATGTGTTACTCATAATAAGTAAAACAGGCATTCCACCCAATCCTATTTGTCGGCTATTTTATATATATATATTTAGAGTATAAGAATAATTAATTTTACTTCATCCAAATGTTGACGTTCCTGTGAAACTGGAGCTGTATAAGTAGTTCCTTGGGTGGAAATGCTCGACTGTTGTCCGTCTTGTGCAACTGTAGCTGGAGATGAGGTACTATTCTCACTGACATTAGTAGGGACATAAACTAATCTGAAAATGAAGACAGGAAGTATATTTTGTTTTTCTCCATCAATATCGACATACACAGCTAAAAATAAAAATATCCAGTAACGATCGGTAATCTAAATAAAAACAGCTGTATATACGAAAACAGACAATATATGATGGTGACTTTAGAAATAACATAGTTCCTACTTTTGCTGTACTGCTCCACCTCCAGCTTGTGGTTTCGTAATTATTATTGTTTTTGTTCCTGGTTTAACATTAGCTGCAAGCGGTGTACCTCCTTGTTTAACAACGCGCAATACTTGCGCAGTACCACCTGCCCCACCAGCTGCTCTCACTACCTTTAAAATAAAAGCAATGCCTTCGATTACAAGTTTATTATCAACTGAAAACTGCACCTTCATAACCTGTCCAGCTCCTGTCCGCTGAATCATTATCTTCTGTGTTCCAAGAACTGTTTTTCCCGCCGACAAACGTGATTTTCCTAGAAAATTTGGGGATAATATACTGATTATAGTTACATCTAAATATCACAATTTTAAAACATACCATCTTCTTCGTTCCTAATAATATTAGCGTCATATTTATGCAGTTGTAACAAATATGCTTCTGCTGTTGGAACTGAGCTCCATGATACCTGCAATATGACTAGTCCGTAATTTACAAATAAACAGAAGTATACTGAAGATTCAATACCTCTAGTCCAGCAACACTGGCTCGTACCAACTGAACTCTTCCAGGTATTTCTGGCCGACCAGTCTCCAAATACCACATATCCTTGCAGCATACCTAATATTTTACAATATATTAATCAATATGCAGAACTACTTCTACTTTAAATTCTAACTTAAATATACAAATATACATATACTGTTGCAGAAATACAGAATACAATTAGCAAACCTGATTATTCCACGCCTTTCTGTATCCATCTCTACCCGACCAAATGTATAGTCGTTTATTTATAACTACTGCGCTATGACCGGCTCGAGCACGGGGGATTTGTTCTAAATGGAATATAGTATATAAAAGAATAGTTGCTTAACAAATATCTGTTATATTGTAAATAAATACTATCCTACCCTCATAACATTGCATAGATATATTTTCCCAGGTGCTACTTTCTAAATTAAGACATGCTAATGTATTCGTACATTTCCATTCCTTTTCTAACGTCTCATTCCCGTCATCAAGCGTGAGAGGCACCTAAATACAACATCAGATTTATTGGAGTTCAAAGTTCACAGGATATCAAACTAAACTATAGATTTTGTGAGAAAATAGAGGTTAAAATGAATAATAGTTCTCCATTTTTATGCGTTATTTACCTCTAGTAAACATTCTAAATAAAATTGCCTATCCTTTCAGGAACACAATTGTTCCTTTTAAAGTATTTTCTAACAAAAAAAAAATATATAAATTGTTTACACAAAATTCCAGATTATCCAAAGTCATAATGCTTCCGCAACCAGAATATTTTAACGCATATTTATCTTCAATTACAGTTAAATGCATGTATTTTAAAATTCTTTTGCTAACCAAATTTATTGTGTAAGACCCACCCATCCTCCATACAAATACATTCTGCTCCCAATTAGATTGGCAGTATGAAGAGAACGAGGGAGAGGCGTAATTCCGTCTGGCTTTAATAAGTAAAAAAACTACATTAAAAGTAGTAACAAACGCAATCATGAGAAACTGATTACTTACAATAGGATTGCTCCAAGACATAGTATTCAAATCTAGAATCCAGACATCCCCCATCCGACATCCACTCATTCCACCATAAATGATCAACTGACGACGACCATCTTTTTCAAGCATCACGGCCGAATGAGATTCACGTGGAGGTGGTGGAGGACCATAAGCCTTATATAATTTATATTTAGAAATGATAAAACGTATTTTTCTTGCATAGTTTTATATTCTAACCACTGGGTTTTCCCATTGTAAACCGCTGACTGGTCTACTTAAATCAATGGAGTACAAATCGTTTAGATATCGAGGAAAATTGTTTTTTGGATCCGGCGAGTCATTAGCCAAACCACCGAATACGTAGCAGACCTAAAGAACAATGAATATTATTTTAATTACCACTCCTATTCAGATTTCGAATTTGGCATGATACTAATTATAGCAGTCAAATTTTGTACCCATATTCACATTTTTATTCAAACAATTAACAACTAACCTGATGTGAAGTGAGAGTGAATGTATGTCCCAGTCGTGGACATGGTCCACATCCTCCGCTTCGTGGTGGCCTAGGACGTAATTTACGCCATTCCCAGCGAGCGGCTTGCAATTCATATAGGTCATTAGAATATCTAAACAGAATCATCATCCCATATATAGGTGAAACAATAAGAAATGGTAAATTAAATACAAACCTTCCAAATTCTACCATCCCTCCAAAGACAAAAATATGAGTCCCATTACACACAATACCGTATGCAGCACATCCCTGTGGAATGTCTCCTCGAACTGTTGGGACAAACCACTGATTAGTTGCTAAAATATTATGTACAGAAGTATGGATGCTAATAATGTATAGCGAAAAACTCCAGTAAACATATTAGCATGCACTACTATACCAGTATTATACACGTGTAGTTCATCAACTATTCCTTCGTTTCCTCCTCCAAATACTATCATTAAATCTTTAATAGCGACAGCGCGATGTCCGTGACGAGGTCTTCAAAATTATAATGGTAGTGGTGATTAAGTCTAAAACTACAACCACGACACAGAATATACTACAGTACTTATATAATAGCGCAACGAAATATCGTTGAAAAAATTATCCACCTTGGCGTAGGACCACTAGTGTTCACCACCTTCTTCCACTTTACTGGTGGACTCAATGCCACTTTCACTTCAGGATCACAGTAATTCGGCCGTCGTGTGTTATCCGCCTATAACCTTTACTTCTAAACCACAAAGTCATACAACTCTAACAACAACAAACAATTTTGAAATATACCTGTTCATATTGTTCACCTTGAGGATGTCCTGCTTCTGTAACAATTTGTGTGGATTCTTCTTGAACAAAATGAGGTTCACTCCTTCCATTTTGGTATATGTTTTCGTCCACAGTAGGCGAATCAAACTCCCCTGTTCTGGGTGAATCACCACTCATCTACTAAATTATTTCACTTATGCAAATATAAATTTGTTCCCTATACCAATCTATTTTAAGCTACTTATCAGTAATTACTTATATTTCCTAAATGTTCAGAAAAAAGCATAAGTTAGAGTACAAATCGTAATAATAAAAATATATCAGTAATGTAAGTATATTCATATCTCATTTAAAAGAATGAGAATTGCATATTCCCATCGACGCTGACGATAATTGCTCTCCGCCCACAAAACTGCGCATCTAAATTGGACTAATGCCAGATTTTCAAGTATTTGGGCATTTTTGTTGCGAGTTTTTTAAGTGAACAATTTCAGGTTTGTTACGTATTAAAGGTAATGTTAATTGAAAGCATACCAATTATAATTTGTAAAAATTGTAAACAACTTGAAATTACACATCTTGATTACAGTAGTACTTCGTATGTCTCACGAAATATGTATTTTTCAACCGAATAATTAATTTACATATAAAGGTTTTGTAGCAGTTTGTGACTTAATATAACGGTTAGTTCACTTTTAATTAATTCCCTTATAACATTTTTTTTGTCCCGAAAAGTTCATATATGGTTCTATTGCTATATTTATTTTTAGGTGAACAATGAAATTAAATACACACAACGTTTCACATATGGTTTGTGCTAAAACGTTCTCTGAAAACACGATGAAGATCAACAGCATTGATTATAGTGCAGATGGTATGAGTATGATAACATCTAGTGATGACGATTCGATTTTTATATACAACATGCAGAATGGAACCAGAGCAAGAAATGTCAGTTTATCTATTGTTGGACGATAGGAAATTAGCAACTTTTCAGAAATTTATTACTAGTAGGTTTTCAAGTATTAGTATACTTCTGTCATACCTGAGGAATATATTTATATGATTCATACTTTACTGTGAGGTTATAAGTGGTACTTTACAGGTTAATAGTAAGAAATATGGTGTGGATTTAATTCGATTTTCTCATAATATCAGCAATGCCATTCACTGTTCGACAAAAGTTGATGGTACTAACCCTATCTTCTTATACATTTTTCTTTAATTAGTTCTGGAAAGCAGGTTATTGGAGTTATTACAGATACTATTCGTTATCTTTCTCTTCATGACAATAAGTACATTAGGTATTTTCCTGGCCATACAAAAAAGTAAGTCTGTGCTTTTATTTATATTTTTTGATTTAGGTTGAGTAGTATTATTTTCAGGGTTATATGTCTAAGTATGTCTCCTCAGGATGACATGTTTTTATCTGGGTCAATCGATAAAACCATTCGTTTGTGGGATTTACGATCACAGAATTGCCAGGTTAAAATCCAGTTATATTAGTAATAGGCATTAGATATTACCTATCTAAGAGTTGTGATTTTGATTTTGCCTTTAGGGTCTCATGCAAGTGAATGGTAAAGCAATAGCAGCATTCGATCCGGAAGGATTAATATTCGCTGCAGGAATCAATAATGAACAGGTCAAACTCTATGATCTACGTTCATTCGACAAGGTAATCTCTAAAACTTAACTATAATGCCATGACACATTTTTATAGTAATATACCACTGGTTAGATACATGTATAGATAGTTAATGTCGTCTACTTTTAATTTTTTACGAATTCACCTTTGAACAAAGTATAGGTACCACGTCCCATTAAGCTATTAAAAAAATAAATTAGTTGAAATATCTAGAGTAAATACCACTAAAATATTTTTATGAAAATAAGTGACAATATGATGTATGAATCAAAAATTGTAGCCATTCGAATATTTATCGTAATATTCCATAATAACAAGTAATATAATAAAGTGCAGGTATACTGGTTTATAGAGAAAACTATAAGTAACATATCATCTAGGATATCCATGTATGAAAAAAAAGAGAATACCGTAAATTACAGGAAAACTTATCTAATTATATGTATGGTTGTTTATAATGTATATATATATATATATATATAATATACTAGTATTTTGTAGGGTCCATTTACCACTTTTAAACTAGAACCAGAGAGAACATGCGAGTGGACTGGCATGCAGTTTTCACCTTGTGGAAAAGTAATAATGGTAAATACGAACGGAAATGTGATTAGGTTGGTTAAGTGCGAAGTTCCGATATTTTTATCTTGCTGTATATTTCATTAAACAGGGATATATAAATGGCTATTATGTTTTGATCAGTGTAGTCGTTGATTCAGACTAGTTGATGCATTTACTGGCGGTCTCAAACATACACTCGAAGGACATAGAAACGATAAAGTTGGTTATAATGACTGCATGTTGATAGTACACACCTATTTTTATATTATATTAATGTGATTGTTAAGCAAGAGGCGTTAGAAGCGTCGTTTACACCCGATTCGCAGTTTGTGTTTTGTGGATCTTCGGATTCTCACATATATGGGTGGTCAACAGAAACAGGTTTATTTCTTACAATGGACTTTCATTATAAGAAAGACATTTTCGTTTTTAATTTATTAAGAAATATCAAATGTTTTACCGTTTTAAGGTCAGCGAATTGGTTGCCTGAAAACAGACCATGATTCTTACTTACGTATTGTGGCATGGAATCCTAAATTCTTCATGATGTCTTCGGCGTGCACTAAGCTTGTATGTTTTGAAGAAATTATTTTTTAATGGAAAATGCATTTTGATTTTTTGTAAGAGTTAGTTAATTTCATGTAGCTTTTACAACTATTCTATAGTATACTTCTGTTTTATTTTGTACAGAATATTTCGGTTATATGGTTCGTACATCATTCTACCTTAAGTTTGGCAAATTTCTGTATAAAGATATTCATAAAACCTAAGTAACATCCCTTCTATTATCACATTAATCGAATTTATAGATTTTGCTAATCTATTTCGTCATCAATAAATCAAATGTAAAAATAACTAATAAATTTAGTAGAGTTTACTAATATTTAGAAAAAATTTTCCTGATAAATCATGATGGGTAATAATAGGTTACTTAATATATTTTTTCATCCATTATTCAAGATCATATACTTTTGCTTCTAAATTTTATTTACAGAGCTTGTGGATTCCTGGAGAGGAAATTTCTGACTAGTGATCAGTTAACTACTACGGAGAAAGCATTTAAGATATTTTGTATTGCAATGTTCATATGCTGTGTATATAGCAGTTCGAATGTGTATGATGAGCACGTATGTGAATGAAAATCTTGAAAAATAATGTTTATGATCACACTGTATAATGTTTTGAAATACAATGGTTGTGGCACGAGAGTATAATTACTTTATCGTGTTAAGTGTAAAATTACTTCGTAGATTGGCTGCATTCGCCACGTAATATCTACCTGTAAAGTTCACAGTTGTCGTACCTTCTTTATCTGCTGGGTTAGCGATTCATCTTAATGATTGGTTCAGATGTAGTGCCCAGATTTGGTATAGCTTGATGAGATTTGTATATTTCATAGAAGAGATTAACTATATTTCTTGGATTCTATATTCGACATGAACATCTTGATGGGACGTTGTATCTGATTAATTACAAAGTTTATCGCTCGCAATTTAGGATTATCCACTTATTCGAATAAATCAGTTAACTATTTCTAGGAAACCTTGGTTAAAGAGCAGCGTGACTGCTTGATTGGTTTCTTTAGATTGTTATTAATTTCATCACGAATATTATTTAGTTATATTTAAAATTGACCTCTAAATAACCAGATCGACAAAGGATGCTATTCAGCACGCGTACTCCATTATATATCAAACTAAGAAGTAATTTGCAGTTATAAAGGTAATTTTGAAATCATCTTCCCTTAAAAATTTTGTAAATATAAGGTAGTGCGTATATTACTGAAAAATCATGTGGAAATTGTTACAAAATATTAAACAAAAGCTTCCAGTTTGAAGATTTTTTGTTCTAATAAATTATATATATGAAAGCATATAGTTTAAGAGTCATTATAATTGTCCAATAATGATAATATTAGTTAATTGCAATTTACAACAGCCGCGAAGGTCGCATGGCATAATGCTTAAAACATAATGGCAACACAAAACTTTCTGTTAAAAACTTATATTACGTAGCCACTAAAAATTTATGTTTTCTCAAATTAGTATCGCTTTATTTTTCTACTCCTGGGTGACGACTTCCTTGTTTGGCACTGTGGATCGCCGCGTTCTTATCGCGGTCGTTCTCGAGTGCCAAGGCAGGTCGCCGTTCGCAGTGCTGCCACAACACAATAACTTTAGAGAAGCGTGAAAAGTTTGATAGTGTGATACGAACAGTTGAATCATAGCAAGAGGATGATATTAGGATTATGTAGAGACTTATGGTAAAACTATATTATATTATGTAGTAGTGTGGCAAATTTTACGTGATGTAATGCACGTTTTCCATAAGTGAGGAAAATATATAGATACATATCATCCTTCCTTATAAATTCCACTTTAAGGTGCTAGTTTTATGGGAACATTATGTTGTATCGAATATGCCTTAAATGAGCTTGGATGTTAAACCATTATATTCACTACCACCTATTAATAAGACTGCAATGGATATCATAAGTCTTTGAAGTGGATTCACATTGTATAGAGAATAACTGATTACGAGAAAAAGAGTTTAATTCATCTACTGTATATTGAATTTGGTCCAACGTATTTCGTAAAATAATGGCAACTATTAATATAAATTTCTCAGCATTAGACATTATTGTAAATATTTCATTTTCTTAAAAATTTAGATAGCCACACTATCATTCTGATCAGTCAGTATGTATATAAGATTTCACCTAATTTCATTCTTCCTTATGTATGTAATTTCAGATAACCAGCTTCAGATTACTGTTTCTCTTTTTTCTGATTAACTTGTTCTTTGTATCCTTATTCTACTTTCTGTAATGTTTAAAAAAATTGATATTTAATTATTTTTTCCACACTTCCACCCCTTGTCAATTGATCCATGTCTCCTACCCAGAGGTTTCCAACCGAGCCCCTCCATACCCAACCACGTTCATAATTGCCTCGTTTCAAGGCCAGTCAGCAACAATGCGCCCTGTACTCTTCACCTTCCCGCCGCGCCATTCAATAATCTACTCGAAACCACCCTTTTCCCGACTGCAGCCGTCGATGTGTTACCGTATCCGGGGACCGTACTGTTCCACTTATTATATCGCAATATGTAATATATAAAAGTATTTAGCTTTAAACTACAAATTGTCTACCAATAATCATACTTGTCCTATCCTATATAAAAAGCATAAGTAGTGATACATACAATGGAACACTGAGATTATTAATAGAACTTGGACAGACCATGTGATTTCATATTTAGTTACAGCTACTTATAAGAACTAATTATTGCCATGTAAATCAGCAGTCTACGAATAAATGTCCTTGACACGTTTGATGAATGATAAGAATTTTAAAATATGGAATCCTGTTACAACTGTAGTCCCGACAGTTAGTTCGGTTTATTATTTTTAAAAGCATAATATAGAGGCAAATGGTAGAACGAAAGCATTGGTAAATGAGTAGTTAGAATATAGCAGGAAGTTGTCCTCTAAATTTGTGAGGAATTTGTTACCATAACAAATCTCAGCTCTTAATATCTGACAGAGTTATTTATAATACTATACGAGATCCACACAATTAATATCAGATTCGGACATAACAACATGCAAATACCCCTCCCCTCATGTTTGTGTGTATGTTGACATAAATGAGCATGCGTGATTGAAGGTGACCATCGATTATGTCTTGGTAGGAGATTGTGCAAGATTTATATAGGACGAGCGGCACTAAAAGAGGAATACTATTTCTTAATCAAATAAGTGGGATGTTTAAACGGAATTTTTAAAATTCATAAGAAATAGAACGTTTAAATTGTTAGAATAAATGTTTGAGTAGTGCCACCCACTCATTTTGAAGTATACCTGAATAATCCGATAGGACGCCAGACAGCTGAATTATGTATCAGATTAGTAGAACAATATGGAGAAGAAATAGGGAATATAATATTTTATGTTTAAGGTGAAATAATGTTTATAAGTCTAATTTTAAATGCAAGGGTGATAAAGGTGCAACTAATTAAAAATAATAATGGGGTAAGGGGAAGGGAGGGATGTGGAAGATGTCTTAATTAATTGAATAAGCAACGTGAAATGAAGTAATAAAATACAGAATTCATGAAGAAAAATGACAGAAGGACAAATATGCTACCTGGCCCTCGTCGGCGGCCCGGCATGGTACCGATGGATGCACGGGGTTCGGCCGTGAATTCATGCAGTGCCATTGTGGGCCGACGCCCGTGGCGGGTTTTTTTTGGGAATGTGCACTTTAACTCTCGATGGTATTACTGTACTGATATATGTTTAAAAAACATAATATTGAAAATGAGTAAACAATGGAATAAGTGGTAGAAACTATAATAGCGCCTATCTTCCTTAATACCACCGAGATCATAGCAGCAGAGACACTCCCAGGACAGCGAAAGGGAGGGCGCACCAATGGAGAGGCGAATGGGCGAGGCGCGCCTACACAAAATACAGGCAACCTCCACGCCACCACCAGCACCGCCCCCCAGGGGGAGGACCAGGATAGCCAACAATTGGCAAACCTCAGACAAATAAATAATTTAGCTGATATTATACTAATATTGAGTAGATAAAAACAATTAAAAACTGTTTGAGATATTATACATTTCCACTCTTTCATAGACCCAAATTTATATTTTTCATAAGTAGGCCAGCCTTATTTCATAAGTATACCCAAGTTATGCCACAAATGTATATAAAGCACTATGAATCCCTACTAACTAGTGACTTTTGGTCTTATAAATTTTTTTGCTTTAGTGCGAAATCCGATGAGCATTAATATTAGGCTTTAATTATATATCAATGTAGTACACAATATCCCTAAAAGAGAAAGTTTTAATAGAACTCGAAAAGTTATGGCCAATCTAAACAGGGCCTTTTATCTAGGAAAAATAAGCGCTGAAATGCAGAACGAATAAAGAAGTAATAAATTTAAATCATAAATTAATATTTATGAACAGAGAAAACAAAGGAACAGTATATGTGCAACTAGAAATGAAACAGAAACATAGCGGATAGGACGAAGTGACAACAAACTAACCTGACTGCGGGATTTCATACGACTGTAACCATGTGCAATATGAATGAAGTGGCCTGTGAAGCGAAGCCCCTTTTAGGATCAGCGGATATAGCAGGATATGGAGAGATATAAGGGATATATTCAAGTAGAGGCCTCCCCGATCGATAAAAGGTAAAGCTGTTGATACCTTATGCTAGACGTAGCATTTGTGTATGGTACTTATCAAAAATGATTCAATAAATGTGTAATATACAATCAACTAAAAACACGCAAAATTAAAATTAACAGATGACACATTACAATCATTGTCATAGTAAAATAACAGTAGCATAAACGTGATGCGTAGACATTTTGAACTCTAGACCAAATTCTATTCAGGTGGAGAAACAGACATCTGTGACTATGAAAAAATAATTTGCAGTGTAGTTATACAGAAAAATGCCTATATCCACGGACGAACGCAATAGTGATAAATATTAGTCGGTGATATTAACTATTAAAATACTATTGGCAGTTAATTTCTATTTCAAGTAATGCCGTACCCTATGGTTAAGTATTTGCTACATATTGCTGATACACTAGCATGAGATTGGAAAATATGGAAATGTACCCAAATACGTTACGAACCAGTTTTACTTAAATTACACTGAAAATGTGACAAGCGCGTACACATATCTGGACACATGAAATCAAAAAAATGAATCACAGAGAAAGAAAATAAGAGTGGTGATAAAAGTGCTAAATATATGTTAAAGAAGTGAGGAGGTCCTCTGGAAGGCACTAGCATAGATTATCCATCATCTTATATTTGCATAAAATCAATATAGGCTGAAACCTAAAGTTGACTCACAAGGTATCCAATGACTATAGAGGCCTAATATAATCCACAAATAGAAATCAACTAGCTAGGAAGACATGATATTTAACTTATACAAAAAAATAACTATTCAGGTAATCTACAAAGAATGATAAAAAATCTCTTGATAATGAAAAACAATATATTTCGTAGCAAAAAAATACAGTCAAATCAAGGGAATTTAAAACATGAACTCAGATGTAAGAATAAACAATGTACGGTTAATATAGACAGATCTATCCTAACATTCAAGTAAGTAAAGCACCACAGGATACGGAATATCCGTTAGATATTATGACAAAGTATATAACTTAAAAAAAAAAGTCGTGGAGTAAGGTACCTCGTTTGTGCTCTGCCCTATGCATATGTGCTTCGAGTGCCCCCCTAGCTGTGGAATCTGCCCTTTCCACAGCCCATGCCAATTCTTCCACTTCCTTTTCTAATTGTGCTTGCTGATATTCGAACTGAAATAAATATTTTAAATTCTAAAAAATTAAATGCCTACACCGAACTCAATAAATTGCCTCATTTTATATTCTGTAATACATCTCAACCTACAATCTAACAACCAGATTTACTACTAATGAAAAAAATTATACGCTGATTATCAACGAACAAGATTGAATTAGCCACACGCTAGCAAGTTAATGTATGACTGATCTATCGTACCAACTGTGTTATACAACTAATATGTTGTCTTCACTAATATACCTGAATATGCAAATACCGCTGCGTAATTAAATCAAAACAACAGACAAGGCCTAATGGGCGATTGTGTTTTTTATTCAGTAGTTAATTTTAATGTTAACATGAGAATTACAGAAGAAACAATAAGCTTTAACAATGATGAATACTTTATTTTGAATATATAGATAACTGCCGCATTATCAAATAACTCCCTTATCGGCTTATTACTACTGACTATTATTCGCACAACTGCTATTTTCTTATTAATATTTCGTCACAGTGAGGTCAATAAGCATCTGCACCTTTACTGACAAATACAATTTGGACAAGAGAATGTGCCGCATTCTTCTTCATCAATATTTCTATAAAACTCCATGCAACTTATTTTAATTATATTTGAACGTTACTCTATCTTTTAGTCATATTCTAACTAAACACTTTTCCCCACCAATTCCATAGATAAATTGCTTAAGCAGCCTAAGCTTATCTCTAATAATCAGAATATATTACTATTAGTAGACTGACGTAAACCTCGCCCTGTTAGGACAATCAATCAATTCCTGTTTTGTCACTGGGTAAGCAATCACAGAGCGAACGAGTATCGGAAACTCGTCATAACATAATAACGTGGTTAAGAATCAGAACATAAAAAAGTAGTAAAGAAACTATACATTACGTAATATCGTGATACTTCTAATTTTATTAATAATCAGCTTAAGAATTACATTACGTAAAAACTAATTATACTTTTTGGCAATATCTGACGTCAAATGTGTCTTCCAACAACAGACCTCCTGCTTACCTGCACCACCTACCTACCCTTCCCTCTCGTTACCGTACCCCGTGGCGGCCGAGTTGGAACTAATCATGTAATGGGGTGATAGCGGGGAAGATTAGCGCGGATTATCGCTGGCCGACGGATTATCTCTTGATGGACGTCCAACAGGTACCTGCCACTGAATAGGGACGCGATAGAGACAGGCGTCCCTTTTCGTACGTACTCCTATGAGTGAAACAGGGACCTTTAGAACATGAAGATAACAAGGCATCCCCATTTAACGCGTAACTTTAGTATCACTATTCATATTGACGCCGTTTGCTTTTAACTTAAATTCTGTGAGATTTAAATTAAACATTATAAAAACAAATAGTGGGCATAAAATTAGATACATTAATCAATTTTAAAATGTTCCTCAAAATCATATCAGAGTGCATTTTAAAAGATGAACAGATGTACATGCCTAGACACG
This sequence comes from Heterorhabditis bacteriophora, assembly GCA_964036235.1. Lineage (NCBI taxonomy): Eukaryota > Metazoa > Nematoda > Chromadorea > Rhabditida > Heterorhabditidae > Heterorhabditis > Heterorhabditis bacteriophora. Next base: position 1,070,882 of record OZ038425.1, on the reverse strand, counting down.
AAAGGGGGTTATCCTTGATGATATCTCAGTCGCGCGCCACCACACTGTGCACTCACGCAACGGCTCACAATTTGACAAAGGAGCAGGGTCGCGAGGCCCCGTTAAGGACATCTATGACATAGGACAAAGGGCCATTCCAAAATGATCCGACAGTGTTCGCCCAACAGATGCTATAGGGAATCTTATTAAAATTTAAATAAATACAATGAATCGATCAGAATTAAATTGTTCTAGAATGTAGTTTAGCTCTTTTAACATTTATCACCTATTACGTTATTCGAAAAGCCTCTAAAACATTTTTTCTAGTAATTTCTAACTATTAAAATTACAAAACCACCACGTTTAGAAGGATTGCCAACACTGGCACTGACCATGGGAACTATTGCCTTAGAAGGATTAACATAAAATGAATAGATAAGAATTGATAGCAATATAAAATCATTTAGAAGGAATGGTAAAAACTTACCAGTTCTTTCCTAGCTCCGTTCTCCATAAAATAAGCAAACGGATAGGTGTACTGTAATGTATAACGACATTTCGTTAGAAGAGTGGCCGCATTGTGCAAATATTGCCAGTCTATCCATGTTCCATCATGATCGTTCACCTTTTTAAATAAAGTAACATTACTAACATGTGAATATAGAGAAATCCAAAATAGAATCATTGAAATATTTTTACCTTGGCCTCAATTTTCTTTCTAATCTTATCTCTGAACTGCTGTTCCAACTTCAGTGACTTGTTGTGATTTTCAAAGCGTTCATAATAATGCAAGTACTTTTCCAATGCTCGGCGAGCCTTTACATGGTTAGCTTCCGCAACAACGAAAGGATTATCCTATAAAATTAAAGTAGCATTGGAACAGGATTTTAGGTAATTTACATACCTGAATTTAACTATGCAAAAATTATATCAACTATTATAATTTATCTACTATTAGAATTAGCGACCAACCTTGTACCGACTGCACTCGTAATACTCACTGCCATGTGTTTTCCAGTCTTAAATATATAAATGTAGAAATGAAACCTTACATTTCTGATTAAATATATACATAGAGTAAGAAGAAACTGACCGCCAAAACACATCCAACAAAAGTGATGCTTGCACTTAGCACACTGCATATGATTGCAACCACCATTTTTTTCTATACATGAGTGACATTCAGGACAGTCTTTAGTATGGGCACTAAAAGAATATCAAGATGGCCAACAATGACAAAGAAAAATCTCATATATATATGTGTGTATAGTCCCTCAAGAGGTTATATCGCCATCAATAACACATCTCTAGACGTTGTTAAATATTCTAACTAGAAATTTTTAGAATAATATATTTGGCTTAAAAATTTTTAAAATCCATTTTATAAGAGCCTTTGACATGCATGGAAATTCAGGAAATGTTCAAAAATGGCAAACGTATTTTAAAAACGATAAAACTAAAGTGTGATCATAGTGAAATAGATGCAAAACTTCGCACTTGAATTAGTTAGCCTAAAAAAGGACATGTTGGAACACTAGATTCACGAGGATGATGCACGACGATCAGAAATCCAAAAAATTAGTTAGAACAATGACTACAAAGAGTGAATCAATGTACATAATTAAAACCAAACTATGAGCTTATTTACAGAAGTAAGGACTATATGAAAGTAGACGAAAACAAATTTATGGTTCAAAATAATGGTTACTTTCCTTCCTCAATAACGATGTAAGCTGAAATCTAAAGACAGAAAAATGTCAGGTTTGTTGAAGTAAAAATCTGGGTAGATAACGAAAAAATCAAAAATAATACAAAATCAAGTTAAAATGGACACGATGCATCATGAACTCGTGAATAATTCCAATATATCTAAAGACACTTATATAAAGAAATAATAGTATATTTTCTTGAAATTTGTTTTATAAATTAAAACTAGATTTTTAAAAAATATTAAGCATTTTATAGCTTAGTTAAATATACACATAGTTCACAACAAGTATTATTTTTTTTAAAACCTGATATAATTGGCTGTTTCGCTGTCGTCAGCACATTTCAACAACCACTGTTTAATGGTTTCACAGGAGGTAGGAGCGTGATAGTCAACACCGCATGTAACACTGAAAAAACTTTTTTAAACATTAATCTAAAATTTTCTAAAACTTAGAAAATTTCATACCTAATTATTAAAGCAATAATTCATAGTAACATATTAATATCTTTAAATGCTTAAATTTTAAAAGTAGAATTTCAGATGTGATTAGAAATTGCTTTGTAATACCACTCAATAAAAGGAAAATTATATGATCCTACAGAATCCATCACTTTTCTATTCTTTTATTGTATAGTAAATACAATAAAACCTATAAGAAATTAAATGTTTCCATTAACTGAATTTAAGTAATACATAGGATTTATAGGAATTTAAGATAACAAATCAACTACATCTTAGTAATAAGACCAATTTCTTCATTTTTATTTGTTCTTCTAACACTTCCATTGCAGAACTGAAACCATTATATCGCATACAAGCTACGCACTTCATTACATGCAACAAAACGAAAACTTAAGATCAACTGATAAAAATCAAATCATATATGTTTACTTTATGAGTATTTATACCTTACAAATTAAGCTAGTAAAAATACAGAAATTTATATCCATATTGTAGTAATTCTTAAATATGTACTGGTATATACTAACTTACTTACCTATTAAATATACTTTCTTTTAGCGTGAGAACAAGTACACTCACCAAAATGACGCATCACATATAGAACATGTTACACGCTTTGGCTTTTTTTCCTTTGAACGGATAACACTCTGGAGTAAAATATCTTATAAAAAACTTTTAGATGAGCACTGAAACTTGCTAGATATATTAATGAGAGTAAATAATACTATTATTAATTATACCTGACAATCTTTCCCTACACAGAACTTTAGTTGTGGATGGGATGTAACATAATCACGAAAAATAAAACGTTCGTACCTAAAAAAGTAGCAATAGTTCATATATAGAAACTTTAAAAAGGGAGATATTCAACTATGATAATACTTATATGTAGTCTAACCATTTGAATGCAAATCTTAAGGACACTAATATAAGGCTAGTGTTAGACAAACATACCTTGCTCTGAAATGTGCCTTATCCAAAATCCGTAAAACAAATTCACTAGGACACAGCAAACAGCAACTGGGATCCATACACTCCAACCGAGATGCCACCCCCTCAGCAATTCTATATGAATATATAATAAGTTGAGAGAAAAATCACCAGGTAGAAAAAATGTCTGTTAAAAAAAGGTATTAAAATGAGTTTTTTTTCCGTATTTTCCATTTATAAAAATAAATCCACAAACTTGGCTTCAATATGCGATCTCCAGCATGTAATGCAAAAGGAATGCAAGCAAGCAAGACTTCGCATATCCCTGTTGCCGTCCTCAGCACAAACAACACAATATTTTGAAGTAGTTGGAGTAGTTAAACTTGAAGATAACCGTGGCGGAGAAATTCGACAAGCGCAAAGCGTACCCTGCTCATCAGTAGCTAGTAGAGTGGCCACCTAATTATGCATCTTAGTAGCAACACTAAAGTATGATAATTAAGTTTCCTATTAGAGAAGAGATCTACGATAATTTTTTTACAATTAAAACCTATAAAATAATAAACCACAATTGCATCTAAATAATAAACAGAAATAAGAATCAAATGCTAGTTCACTCTTTGAACATCCCAATCATGTGCATGCAACAACATCCTTGCTAATGTGGGAGCTATAGTGGCTTTCTCCACTAATTGTGCAACGCTCTCATTCAGTACTCTTTCCACCTGTTAAAAAAACGGGTAGGAATAAAACACAAAACAGTACTGTAATTTCTGTAGAACGTTATTCAAATGTGACTGTTGAATTAACAAAAAACTATTCTAGATGATTGTCTCAAAAACAAAAGAGATCAACCTCAAACATATTAAGACATTCGAATTCAGCATCTTCCGATTCAGATTTTTTCGGTTCTTCAACATCATCGCTCATATCCACACCATAATCATCATAATAATCTATAAAATTACATTACATTAGAAATATGTTCTTATGTTTTATCATAGAAATAAAAATCATCACCATATAAATCACAGCCATCATCAGCAGAATCATATATGTTCTCCTCACTGTCCATATTCGAGACTTGAAAGACGTATATCACAAATTCATCTAAGGCAAGTGGGAAGAAATCTAGAAAAGAAATAAATTGAATTAGATCCTATTTTAAAGCACAAAACACTGCCTTTAATGTTATGATAATTTATATATGCTAGAGTTCAATACTATAACATAAGTAGCAAAAAAAAAATTATTATTATGATGTTAAACATAAGTAGGATATATAAAATGTTGCGAAAACGTGCTAGGCAAGTAATCAAATTAACATAGTTATACAAAACCATAGTATGTGTGATCGAAATTTAAGTATAGAACAGCAAGAACAAAACAAATAGATAGTCAACAAAACTAATGTGATATACAATGTAATACACACAAATAAGAATCATACATCACGATTACTATTAACTTAAGCCATAAACTTATGCGCAACCAGAATTCAAGTGCACTCAATATTCATAGTTCTTAACATAACTAGAAATAACCATAAATTAAAAACCTAGTAATTCGATCCGATTTTCGTGGTGAATTTATACAATCCGCCTTCAAAAAAGGAAAAGTGGTGCTTTAACGAACAAACAGCAGGTGACCATAGTGAGCCGCGCATTAAGAGAGAGTAGTACAAAAGAAGATGGAGTAGAATGGCATAACATACCGTAACTCAGGTGACGTGTCAAGATATATAGAGAAAACGCATTGAGACATCTCGTTCATTTTCGTGTTTGGTCAATTATATATTCTTGTCTGGGACTCGTCGAATTGCATCTTGTTACAAATTGATGGTTTCAGTTAACAGACTGGGATATATCATTTATGAATATTTTTAATACAAAAATACATGTTCTAAAAAGAAATTATTTTTATTTTCGGCTATTCCTTACTAATTAGCACATCTTGATGCTTTAAATTATCCCGCGTTGTCCACAGTTAAATTTTTTAATGAATTTTGAGCTGGAGGCAATGAAAGCGATTGAGAGCCATTCGGCTATGAAGGTTTTCGGATAAGTTAAACATAGTATGTTTCCCATTTAAAATATCGACCTTGTTTCCCTTACAAATGTACATCTAGCTGTAAGAAGTGTATATATCAGAAAAGAGATGAGGTTAGATTATGATCCAAGGCGGTGAGCGATGCTCTCGTTAATATATGCTTCCGAAGACTTAAGATCTTTTCTGGTGCCGCATCTCTTTTGCATCTCACAATGTTTTCCCCCGTCAGGCGTGCTTAATATTGTTAGTTATTTTTTATTTATTCAGATGGGCTGCATTATTTTTATGGGTATTTACTAAATTTACTCTTAAACAAATTTGCCTTTTTCTCTTGTCTTACACGACCCAGTAAAATCACAGTACTATGTATTTAGAATATTAAGGAACAATACACATCTGTATCTCTTAACCTATATTTTTTGCATCTGCGCTCTAGTTTAGAATGTCGTCAACCAAGGGCGCAGTACTTCAATTTGGCGAATCCTCCGGTTATCACGTGACAAAGCCGTTTTATTTGGTTCAAACAACATCCACCACAATATCATGGTCGTTTGGTAAACGTAGATATCGGTGCAATAAACAGTATAAAGAAATAGGGGTTAAGTATTGCAATCCTGACTAAACAATTCAACAATTTATTTCTTTTAAAAAGCAGCAATCAATTTAACATTTGCCATTTTATATTAAAAATTATATATATTAGATTAATGAATATTTCGAAATCTATAGATACCAATGGATCTAAGATTAAATTAAATCTAACGCCTACAAAATTGTCAGTACAAAACTATCTTTCATTTTAAAATTTCTCGAAAAAGTAAGAAATACTTGTAAAAAATCAGCTAATAACATCAGAAATAATAGTGAAAACAATGAGAGTTAAAAATAAAACATGAAAACGAACGTGAAAATAATGGGAATCAAAGAATTAGATAGTTTAAGTGAAGTGCTAGGACGTGAATTACTGGAATCCGTACAACATAAAAGAGAACAAATTGCTCGTAGATGCAGATCATATATGGCTTATACATTTCGAGATATAGCTACTAACTGCATAACCAAAATAGTTTCTGGAGGAGCAGTTATATTAATGCTGATAACGGCTCGACCACTGCGAAGATTTCCTATAAATGTCACTATATATCCTAAAAGGCAGGAATATTACAAATATTTTAACAATTTTAAAGTGTTTGACCTATAGACTTTTTGTCCACGACGAAATACCAGCAGGAATTAGTAGACACACTTTGGTCAAGGATTAGCTCAAGTAGAATGTCTTTATCCGTATAAGACAAACTAAAACATAGGATTTAAATTTCTGCATTTAATGGTAATAACAATTTTAACAGTTGACAACTTACTAAGCTTTTTTTACATCACATCCGGGAACAATTCGTTCATGCACTCTCAGAAAAGGTACTTGAGATAGATTAGAATATTCAGATCGGTATGCTCGACCACCTGAGAAGTCTACTGAGTAGACACAAAGAACCTGGAATAGCAATGGAAAAAGCATTACCTATTATAAAAGTTAAGTAGATATTTGTTGAATATTTAATGAGTACCACAGATGCCTTGTCATTAGCTACATTTTCTCTCAAAGCCATAACCGCAGTTTCTGTCATATTCCAAAATAAAATCGTAAGTGGAGAATACTGAAATATACACTGGCTCATTTTAGAAAACAATCTGACATATCACTAATTTCCATAATGAGAAATTTGATAAACTAACCATATTATTTAATGGATATGGTATTATACGTATAGTATGCACGGGGGTTATGCAACCTGAACACAATTAATGCAATTACTTTATTTTACCTAAAATAACCGCAAGATCTTCTTTCTACTTACATTCGAAGGATAAATATGAAAGTGGATCCGATTTCAGTTTAACGTCGACTTGGTTTTTCACAAACCTATCCAGCTGTTTATTGAAGGCATCAATTAATTCGCATACGTCTTTCAGATACTGATATGCCTAAATATTTTTAATTGCAGGGAAAATAACGATAAAGAAAGAGTAATTCAATTACTAATAATTAATTTGATCTTATTTTCTGAAAAAAAAACCCTTTTAGAATAGTATCTGAATAGGTTGAGAAGAATATTAGCGCCAAAAGATTCATAGTAGAACACCTTATCAGTTAAATGTGTTCCTTGAGTAAGTATTTCCTCGTCGAGAGGAACTCCACCGAAACGTTTAGCAGTCTGAAATTACTTATTATAAGTCATAATAGACATGGAATTCACAGAAAAACTATTGTTCCAGTATTTGGAAATTACAGTTATCAGATATTTATAAAACACTAACAAGCATAATCTGATGAATAAACTGTCGCACGGTGCACTCTGATCCTACCATATTAACATCTTTAATAGCAATAGCATTCACATCAAAACCATTTCGTAAGAAATCCATGAACTATAACAATACACCATTTATTTTATTTAGTTAAACGTATTTAACTATGATTTAATTTAAAATAACCCATACATATCGTATATTATGCTGAATCCCTGCGACATGTGACTGATCTACATACATGTCTCCTAATTTGACTAATTCTATCCCATATGGTACTCCTGAAAAATCTAGACGTTTAAAATACGTGATTTGTAGGAATAATATTTATTTAACCAACCAAGTCAAAATTACCCACCAGTTTTGATGAATACCATTTTTTGACACTGTGCCCCATTAGTCATACAATGAAGGAAATTGAATGTACTGAATGGTGACCGCTCATCAAGAAACCGTGTAGAAGGAGGTGATATGGTGATAAGATGAAAGAGCATTCTAAAGCATTAAAATACAAAAATACGAGTGTTAAGAATTTTCTTGAAAATTCTCTTAGTTCCCTCCTATTGGAATAAAGTGTACAAAATACAATAGGCCACAATAATGTAAGGTTACAAAGTTATAATTGGAATTGGAGTATAAACACTCATTTATGAAATCTCTTAGTAAGTTCATAAAACCAATTTATTTGTTGTATACATAGTAGTGGACAGACTTTTGGAAAAATAATTGGACATCTTGTAATATCTTGCTTTTATGACTATCGACTAGCATCGTATTATGACTATGACTGTAACATGCTGGGGCAGTTAAGCTACTAAAACCTGACATTTCGAACCATTTCCTTTAAAATTTTTTAATTAAAAAAAAATATACACACGTTTTATATTTCATCTCATTACGCTTACATTTCCTGTTTTAAAACTGGATATATGCTTTTAGATTTACATATTAAGTATTCTTGCAATATGATATAAGAAAGAGTTGAGTTTAGAAGTCCAAAGAGTTACAAAAAAGGTTGAAAACCCGGAATAAAGTTGTATGAAACAATTTAAGGAATTTCAACTGTTTAGCATGAAATACGTTGTTTTATAGATAGTGAATGTGTTATAAAGAGTAACCTTTCAGGTAGACCAAAGAATTTTCAGGAACATACAATATAAACCAATGATGGAAGCCTTTAGGAATACAAACATAATAAATTGTAAATAAATAATGTTATACTTACCTACACTTCCAGTGCGATTTTGAACACTGAGATAGTGGCTTGTATGTGCTTTTAATAGATGAATCTGCTTCAACCAAAATTTGCGAGAGGTTTAATGAATCCTGTTCAAACATCTTTTTCCTCTGTTCATTCATACTAGCGGGAATGCGTATTGTGGAAATTAATCCCTGTGAAAATTAGTATATGAAGACTAGCACTACATATTATATTGTACATTTTCGCACTATAAAAAACATTTTGGTAAACTGAAATAACAATATTTGCATCATTAACTACACCAATCACCTTGATAACATCAAATCTTTTCTTCTCATTATCTATAGTAAGAAGTTCACGACAGCACTGTTTGTAGGAAATCTCAGAGTAAGTAAACGCAATTCGAAGCATCAGATCCACCTATATCATGTAATAAACCTCTGATGGTATAATAAATAAAATTTCAAATGTTTTGTACTTATATTCATCACATTCTTATATGCCAAAATTTACTGACCTCTACACTCTCAAACAACACACGATTCAAATAAATTACGAGCTTTTCAGCATCTTCAATTGAAGTAGGATCAGCTCTTTCTCGAAGTAACTGGAGAGAATAAAAACAAGTATTATTTTCGTTTTCTTTATAGGTTTCGTTAGCCTCGGTATTAGATGGCGTCTTTATAGAAGAGAATAACGGCATCTGAAACAAAAATTCCATACAATCTTACATTGAAATTCGAATTTATACATTAATTATACAATTATTTGGAAAAATTACAACTATAATTAGTCTAAGATTGATGGAAAACTACTGTTCTTTTAAGTTAAATATATGATTGAGCTCTAAAACAACAAAGTATTCCTATTGATAACTGGATATTTAATTACAATAATTCTTACGCCCACATTTGAAACATTGGTTCGCCTTGTCATAAATACAAAATATTTAAACGCTTAAATTAGAAATTAGAATAAAAATATACTGCACGAGGACGGAAATGTTAATCAAGATTAACTACCTTGAGTGGATGATGCTGCTTAAGGAACTTCTTTATAAGGCGCGATCCAACCACACGCCATTCACTTGAACCGTCCTGAAACAATTGTTTCCGTGTAAAAATTATCTACTTTGTTTTGGTAAACTGGTCTAAACATGAAGCTAAATGAAAACATTGTAACCTCTTTAATCTTCCTTCTCATAAAGACGAGCATTTTCCTGCTACGTGAAACATTTAAAGGATTGCGATATGCACAACATCTGAATTAATACAATTCAATAAAATTATGTGGTATTACCAAGTCGCGAAATGAAAAGAAATAAGAAACTTAAAGTATGAACTATATACCTGACTATCCTATCCATCCTAGCAGAAAACATTTGTAACCGTTCTGCCTTTGCCTCATCTTCAACTGCACGTATCCAACGAGAATTCAGGCGCTCAGCAGAAGTGCATCTATAATTCCTCCAAAATAATGGTGGAATATAATTCGAGTAACAGATAACTCAGCTTTCAGGTATAATACACTGTTTCATAATTATATCCTACCCCCATTTCTCGTTTTAACTCGATGCCTAGTTTTAAAGTAAAATGTATATATTCGCATTAAATTTTTCGGAGGAATTATCTCAGTCCATTTCAAAGTCCTTAAGAACTGTATATGGGCAAACATCATAGTAGCTTTTTTGTTATCTGTTATCAAACTTTTTTAGATTTTATCTGTTGATGGATGAACTTGCGCTCAGTGTCCAAAGCATTGTTTGGTGTTACCCTTATAACTAATCTTTCTTCGATCTCCTCAGTTTTAATAGTCTTCTTCTATTCTTTCCAATTTCATATTCATAAAAAGATCTCAGGAAATTAGCATCAACTTTCTTAGTTCGACTGATTTTTTATAATCTTACAGTTCAATCCCACCCCAGAACTTTCCCTTTTCACTATGGCTGAAAAGAGAACCATGAACCTTTTTTTTTCTTCTGCAAAAGTTTGTCATGTGGTATTTAAAAATAAATACTTGTATATCCTAAGTGAGTTATAATTATAAAAGGATTAAAGAACTTTTTTTGAAGAAATCTTATGTATAATATCAATAGATGTAGATGATGAGGCAACAAGTCACAACAAAAATTTAGATAAATTTTAAAGTTGCTAAAGAAATAAATTGACAAATGAGGGGTGGGCTATAATTATGAAATACGTTGTATAGTGCTTAAAAATGAAGAACATGTGGAATCTACCTTCGTTTAAAATAAAGTTCGCAAGCAGCAGACCTACTCCTACGACTTCCCTCACCCACTGCATATCGAAGTACATCAATAGTGTACATAGAATGATCAGATTTATCTTTGGTCTGATTCTGTAATAGCTGGAATAAGTGAATAAGAAACTATTGGTTAAGTCCAAAAATTACACTACAAAGAACATTTAATTGTACTAAAATTGTCAGCTTTAGTATATCTAAATTCAGTCACTATCTAGAATTGCATAGTAAGGCAATAATTGAAAGTAAAGAATCAGTTAATCACAATCTAATTACTCACTAGTATCTTTTTAGCAGACGTTTCAGTATCATGATCAAGCACATTTCCGGTGAAACTACTTTTTAACTTCAACTCCTAGAATTATGTAATTGTACAATTACTACAATGGATCTCAATTATTGTTAATCACTAATTTTTCTTCTTGTTATTCAGTACAGCAATAGTATAATATTAAATTTGAAGAAAAATTAGAGTTTTACAGTGAATAACTAGCCTTATCATTTTTACGTTCACGCTTTGCTAGTTGTTTTTCAATTTTATACACAGGTATCATCGATAACGAAGAACGAGAAGGTGCACTTTCTCTTCTAGCTGGTCGTGATGAAGGAAGCTGGAAGATTTTCACTTCAAATCTACAGGTGATAACACTATAAGTAAAAACTATTCAATAAATAATATACTGAAAAGTATATCATATTTATAGTAAAATAATAGGTTGCCTTTTGAAAATTTCACATTTAGCTTACATATTCACATTCACTATCCGATTTTTCATAGGGTGGGGAGATAGAAGATGAATCTTTTGAAGTGATTTTTTTTGAATACTTCTGCAACTGTTAAGTTAAAGATTTAAATCCATATGACATGCATAAGATATATGACTATAAATAAACACAATATTAAAAAATAATTTTAAAATCTAATTTAAAGGTGTTTTATTATTAGATATTCCAGTGTTATTTTTTTGACTAACGTATTTAGATATAACATTTTAAGATAATTGTATAGAGACTTTTAATAGATAACTATTAAGTTAAACACTATTCTCAATAAGAAATGCTTAATTATTGCTACCTTTAATGATCCCACAGATTTTCCGTGATTTGTTTTCTTACATGATGATAACGGAATTATTCGTACCAATGCTGACGTTTTCTTATTAAGACGGCGGTTATATGCACTTTCGCTAGATCGTGTTGAGGGCAAACCTTGAATATTAATTTAACCACTATAGTTGCAATGATGTTCTAAGAATCCTAGGATAATTAGAGAGAAACCAAAGAAACCAATAGCTACTCTTTAATTCATTAAATAATATTGTTATCTGCTAAAAAAATATGATTATTTTTTATCACAAATATATGATATATTAATATTTAACTTTTTAAAGATAGCTTCATTATGGTTAACTTATACGTGAATCTATTGCGGTTCAATAACTTAAAAATAAAAGCCGGATCAAGTGACTAGACGTGATAAACAATCACTTAGTTATTCGCATTTTTGTATTTTACGAACCATATACCCATGTGGATAAATATTGATTTTTTATAACCTACTCCAGTCAAAGAATTCTTTGAAAGTTTCCCATTCCTGAGGTAGTCCTTTACGTCGCTTGTATTTGATGAGCTCATGGGTGCCTAACAGATTTTCTTCTGGCTCCCATGTGTTATCCTTCTCATCGTAACCTTCCCATTTCACCTAAAATTGTATCATTTTATGAGAAAAAACATTTTTTATTCATATTAACAAAAAATATATCAGCCTAAACAGTTTATTTCTGACTTAAATTGTGCATAAAAATAAGCCACATTACGGAATAAACAATTATTATATGGTCGAACTAGAAGTAAAAACTACAATAGAAAAGCAATATGTAAAAGTGAGAAAACAAAAACTAACTAAATAAACGTATTTAGAATGCTGTTCTTTCCACTTGCAATCTGGATTGAAATTCAGGTGAGTTCGTAATTCAAAAGCTTCATGATATCTATAACTTATATTTTAAAACCACAATGCAAGTATTGGTGCCAAAAAAAATTAATATTAAATACTTGTTGATACAATAGCTACTCACTCAAGATGGTTTTTTATCTTCTCAACTTGGTACTCTTCTGGAACATAACTTGTTGAAGCAGTAGACAAAATAGTCTCCTCCTCCATCATGTTTGCTTTAATAAACTTGAAATACTTAAATAAGAGTAGTATAATTTCCCACAAATCACCACCACTAAGAGTTCACTAAGGTAAGCAATGAAAACAACTAATTGCATGATTTAAAAGTGATGCAGGCATTTGACTTTATTTCTTAAATGTATGCTGGAATACAATTTATAAGTGATATCTCAGGATATCCAAAAATTAGATTACTGGGATATCATCTCATTGAAAGAAGGTGTAATAAATGTAAAACTAGAAGAATATGAACTCAATAATTGGATAACGAATACTCTTATAAAAAAAATGTATTTCTGATACAATTATAAAGTCAAAATACTCTATCGTAAAATCGATTTTAAAAATTATACAGCTACTTAAATGCATCAAACAAAATATTTTGTTAATCTAAGCAAAGTACAATAAATTAAGCAATGAAAAGAATCACAAAGAAAACAATGTATCTAGGCATATATGCTAGGCTTCAAAAAAGTAGAATTAACAATGTTGTTACCTATTTGCTTCAATCTAATAAATATCAGAACAGCTATATGAAAACAAATTATACACTAATTGTGGAAAAAGTAATTTTTCTCTCGAACAAATACCGAGGTTAATACTATCCCTGAATAACCTATAATTTTGTTACATATGGGAACTAAAACTATTCTGTACAGGATTAATTTGTACAAAATTAGAATAATTTGATTCATCAGCAAAGTTTTCACCATAACTGAGTCTCACGGACCTCACTAATTATCCGACTAGCCTGATTAAGGGCCTGAAACAAAAGCAATTTCATGCACATTTATATTTTGCAGAATATGATCTAGGCAAAAAAGTTCACATTAATTTCCACTTGACATACTTTCAGCGTTTCCATGGTTTCTTTACGTTTCTGAGCCGTGTCTTGTGTTTCAGCTAAGAGATCATCCAGAAGTTCAGGCTGATAAAGTTGACGAACTAATTCAGATTGTAAACTATCCTAAAATAAGTTTTTAAAAGTACAATTTTAATATTTGAAAGAAAAATTGTAAAGCTCTACTTTAAAAAATATACTAACCATTATGAACAACTTACTCTCACATAATTCACAAGAAAGTGCATGATAGCTTTTGGTACACTATCTTGAACATTCTTGCGCACAATCATGAAATAACTTCGAATCAGACGTTCTAAACAATTACGATGGTTAAGCATTAATTTTAGATAATTGATATTAAAATAAAGTGAATTTAGAATATCAAAACATTTTCTAAACCTATAATAGCACAATCTTTTTGTTCAGAACTGGTCAATTGACGAGCTAAAGGCTTTTCAGGGACTTCTGGTAGAAAATTTGCTGCTTTGGGAGTATCGGCTAAAGATTTCCAATAAAGTTACAACGAACATACACATATGGCAAAACTGATAATTTAAAAAAACAACAAGATAAATAACAAACCCGGTTCACCTGGTACCGTCTGTCTGAAAAACCAAGATGTTAGTCCTTTGGCTTCACCGTTCATATTTGGCTTCCCAGTGTTAGCACAATTTTGCCCCATACAAGTAGCCGGAACAGAATTATCCAACTAAAAATTTAAACATTTACTTACAAATAAGCTCCAGTTTATTTTTAAAATATTAACAAACACATGTTTACAATGGTGATTTTCAAAAGAATAATACATAGTATTTCCCCCAAATAAATATTCCAGAAAAACTTACTATCCTATGGCCTTTCCCTTAAATACATAAGAATGGTTTTAGCCTCTTGTTGCTGATTGCCAACAGGAAAGTATCTAAAACAAATACAAACCTGTTCGTTACCAACGTTGTTCGGCTTCTCTCCAGAAATACATTTCTGTTTAGCCTTTCCCTGTTTTTCTATCAATTGCTCTGCTCTAAGTAGATTTGCTAATCCAGCAACATCGGCAAATTCGGGATGTTTCGTATTTATATAGGCTAACTCAATAGCAACCTGATTTTCCACCTAGAACAAAATATAAAATCGGTTTTCACATAATCAATTAATGACAAATTCGAATAACACTAACCATTTCATTTGTAGGCCTGAGTCTTTCCTTTAATACTCCACTTACAACTTCATTGATCTTATCATAAAGACGTGGAAATCTCTGCATTTCTTGCTAAATATGTGTATATATACAAAAAATTGTCGTGAAAATAGCTCAGTCATGGAAAAGGTATAATTACAGTAGTCAAACCTGTGTAGTTAATCCGCAGTGCTTAACCATTCTTTGCATTTCCTCATGTACAAGTTCAACACATCGAAGACTTGGTTCCTCAAGACGCTGGATTTGTCTCTTTACAAGAAGTTCAAAGGCAACTTCTGGTACAAAGAGAGCCGGTCGAGGACCCTAGAAAATTTTTTACAATGACCAACTTTCTCTAGAAACTTCAACATATCCCATAGTTTCCATATTGACTATTTATTGATTTTATAACAATAAAATCCTAAGAAAATTATTTTCTCACACGAGTGCAACTACAATTCTATATATAAAGATAAAAGTCTCAACACATTTGTAATTTTAAAAAACCCACATTCCTGATTGAAGTAATTGGATACTACCTATCAGAATGTGTTGTATATAAAATTGATTACCACATACAGTAGCGTTTCTGATGGCTGTCAATATATCCATTTGAGTTAGATTTTCCAATGGATTTACTGATTCTAATGACCTGCCAAAAGTTTCATGGAAAATGTAACATATACGAGCACCACCACACCTAAAATGAAAATATAAATAATTAAATGTATGCATACTTTGGATAACTACGTATTTTTTTCAAAAAACTATTCACCACCAGTGGTAAATCAATAATATGCTTACAACTCAGTAGTTTCAATATTGCGAGAAGTGCCATCAATGGTTGAAGTATAAGCTGTTGCAAATCGAGTTATAATTTGCAGTAGGGTTCGACTTTTATCATCCTGAATATAAGAACGCTATTGTATAAAACACATCAAATACAAACGAAATGATTTAACTAAAACTATTAAGAAAGAATCAAAATAACAAATTACCACGGGCTCTCCAAAAGCTTGTAAATCAGCTTGGCATTGAGCATGCATGATGGAAACACGTGCTTTCAGAGCAGGTAGACAATTGCGTATATGGTGCATAAGTAACTAAAAATAACCCCAATTTTTATGTTAAAATACTTTAGGAAATTTATTATAAATGCAGTAAGTGTCCAAGTCATAAATACTCGGCATAATAAAGTTAAATTAAATTAGAAATTTTTGTAAAATATATTTCTTTCCTTACAAGGTTAAGCTTCTTGGCAAGATACGGCGTTCCATTACGACTAGCAAGAGTTGGGTATTTTTTCTGCAAAAATGCCTGCTCATCTTTTATAGCCTCTATGATTGGCTTGCAGTCAATGATCGCTTGCTGAAATTAGTAATGAATTGATATATCAAAAGAAAATATTTAATAATAGAAAATTATAATGTACAACCAACCTGTGACCTATTAACAACACCAATAATTCCTAGTTTAACAGGAACGATTTTTCCCATTAATACATCCATAGCATCTGTACCTTGATCCATGAGATCAAGTTTTGTTAAAACAGCCAATGTACGTTGGCCTAAGAAACACAATACCCTTCATCTATATAACGAATATACAGTACTGGTCAAAAGTTTGCAAACCTAATTTTTTCCTTAACTATATTCAAAATGTATAAGCTTGGTCGAGTTTTATTTTACCGTTTCACTAGTAATAAACATTATAAGATGGTAAGTTTCTAATCCTCAGTGAACTCCAGATGTTATGCTTCCATGCTTTAAAAAAAATGTCTCTCGACTGGATTTTCCAGCGGTTTAATAAATCAAAGTATACTTCAAGAGTTTCGAGAAATCAATTTGTTTCACGAAAAGTGCATCTCCTGAATTAGCCTTCATAATCACTTGACCTAAATCCTAATGAGCATTTATGGTCTCGAAGGAATGTGTCGAGTGTTGCAAGCCTCAAATAATGACTAGAAGTTCTCTCAACTGAAGAAAGGTGGAACAATATCAGCTGCGCAGTTTTAACCCCACTTTTTAGTCCTCTACAGAGTAGGGTGACTATTGATGCAAATGGATTTCCTGCTAAGTATTATAGTATTATGTGAGCAGAATCTGGCGATTGACAATAAATATCTAAGAATAATCTTCCTTTCACTCATTATATTCCTACAGAATGGAGTTTATATTAAAATATATTTGTAAATATTGTACTTCTTCAATGGCCTAGAATCACTGTAATTTAACATGTGCTATTAAGTGTTAAGTTTTAATTCATCTCGATAAGTACCTACAAAAAAATAATGAAAAACAAAGTTTGCAAGTTTTTGAGCAGCGATATATCATATTAGTTATGACTCGTTCATATACTTTACACAAAGTAGCAGTTAAATCTCGTATCCACTAACCATCACCATCTACTTCACGAGCCATTTTTATTGGTTCGGAAGTGGCGAAATCTTGATTTGCTGCAGTCACAGCAAGAATAATCGATGATGGGTTTGAAATATATGATAAGATCATTTCACGAATTTGCTCCTAAAAACAAGTTATTTGAAATAACTAGAGAATAGCAATCTACCATTACAAGTTGTGCTAAGTACCTCGATATTTTGAGGCTGGTCTCCAACTGGCACCTTTGTGATTCCAGGTAAATCAACCAATGACAGACTAACAACATGATGTGAATATATCTTCAAAATTATAGGTACTGTAGAAATTCCCTTTAAAATAGCAAAATATTAAAGGATAAATTATATTCCTAGAGAATCTAAAATTTCAGCATTATATAAGATACTACGAGATGGCTAAAAAAAATATGTTCAATCAGGAATAATTAACATATATCCGGAAAAAACAATTTTAGCAATACTAAGTGTAACCTTGTTCGTCCCAGTGAGCTTATTAGTCTCTTCGACAATTTCTTGCCTCACTTCATCGAAATTAGTGTATATCTTATTAGTATGTTCGAACATAGCCCAATCATTCTCGATCAATGTACCTGTTGATATCATGCATTTTTATTTCAAGAAAATGCAAATAATATACAGTAATGGCTAGACACTTTTTAATATTAATATTGCAAACTTTAACCTATTTTAATTTAGATAAACGTCTTGTATTAAGGATATAGTTCATTATATGGTTAATGAAATTCTTCTCATACATATTAGTTTAAGCAAACTCATAAAACCAACCATCACTTTTCCTACGTTTTATTTGGTCATCTTTTGAAACATATGACAAATGTAAAATAAGTGGTCGTCTGGTAACGATACCGGTCCCTCTAGGAAGAAAATCACGACCAACTAAATTTTCAAGTACAGAACTCTTTCCAGCACTCTGAAACAGAAAAAACCACTGAACAATGGACAAGAAAATAAATGAACTTCAATAAATATATATTTATATGATGTAAATGATCTATCAATATTCTTCTAACCTGTGATCCGACAACTACTATTTGGGGTAGCTGTATTTGATCTTCTCTTCTACCGAGAGTGGCAAATACGCCTTGTAACTTATTTATGACAGGAATTAGGGATTCCATCCCACTATAAGAGTAGTTTCTATTAAAACTGGAACTACATATTCCTTGAGACAAACAATAGTGGTATATGCCTAATACTGTTCACATAGAAAAATAATAAAAAGCTAAGTGTAAAAATATTGGTTTGAATTTCTAGCATACAACAACTGACAAAAATGTGCATTTATAGTTACATGTTCCAAACAACATCGCAGAAGCATAAAATAAATAAAAATAAAACAACTAAACAATAATGTTAATAAAGATGCCTTAATTCTTTTTTCTCCACCCAAAATTCCTTGATTCACTAGATCATGCTTAACAATAAACTATTATTAAAAATTTAAACACATTAGATTAAAGCTAACAACATGAGTAAGTGATGGAACCAGTGCTATTAAATTTTAGTCGTATGATACGTACTTGATTAACCTTAAATGTGTTTTTAGGAAAAAAAAACTGTTTCATAGCAGATATATAGACTGTTAGAGATATTAAATAAGAAATCGTTAATCCCTTAAATAAGAATAAAAATTAATGGAGATTTTTAAATTGTTAATTTTCATAGTTTAAAAAATTAGTTCTAGGGGGAACTTTAAATTTTTTTGCATAACAATGGTAACAAGGTGAGATCTAATTAATGCTTATAATAATTACAAGATATTCTGAGCAAAAGTAAGTAATAACGAATAATAGTTACAAAACTAAAACGTAGAGGTTACACATAGTAAACATGCCAACCGTCAAAAGAAAGATTACCAATAACACGGTTTTTAACAGGTATAACGGTATATCAGTTATACACAATTGTTGAGTCAATTCATATTTTTCCTACACTGTAGGCTTAAAAATGACGTGTTCCACATTCATGATAAGATAAACAGCCACAGTTGAGCATAGATATTAAATATTGGTAAATTGCGGTGTTTAGAAATATAGTATTTCCGATCAGCACAAGCCTAGTTAATGCACTAAAATACTCAGAAGCAATATTATATGAATACCTGTTTGGTCTTCTAAGTAATTATTCTAAAAAATCGAAGATAATGCTCGTCAAATGGATTCCACAGATAGGTAAACGATTAATAAATAATAAATCTATCCTTTTCTAATACAAATTAGATGTGTTATGAGAATCATATTGATGACAGTTATAGAGTATTTGAATATATACTTTAATTCTTAAAGTCCATGAGAAAATAATGCGAATTAGTGTGTAAAGTATAACTCATCCGATTCTAAGGGAATGAAACAGTTAAATAGGTATAATATTCTTATAGTGAGAAGTGTACAACTTACAATTATTTTAGTGCTTTCAACATGGGACCTTCATTAAACTCTCACTGTATATAAAAAGAGCAATTCAGTGCTCTTTATATATATCTTATTATTCTATACTTCTCAAGCTTTAAACCTTTGTAAGCGATAATAGATCACGGCCATTGTGTCATGTTATTATTCGATTACTTATACAACGCAAGTTTTAAAAAATGCGAGTAAGTAGAGCCAGTTCTTCTAATATTGCCTCTCATGATGCCTGTCCCCATACATGTTACGCAGAATAATGAATGCGCCCCATGGACATTTACTGAGCAAGACGGCATAATCGATATGTGCTTCAAAGCTTCATAAACACCGACGTTCGTTGTATACCTTTCCATTTGGAATGTTTATTCTACGGTACTAGGATGTTTTATGTCACTTTAAAAAAATTAATCATAATTTGTTTCCATATTTTTGGGTTCTAAAGTAGATAGAAATTCCTTTCCATTGTTACATTTGGCATGATTTCAAATAAAATACAGCACTTCATTTAGGAGAGTATAAATAAACAAGCATTACAAGAAATGAAATGTTGTATTCCCTGGCATTATATCTAATATGAAAGTTATAGTATCTCATTTTCACACTTGTCTTATGGAATTCGAGTAAACTTATGAGTAAAGAGATACATACGAACACTGAAATAATAAGTTGAGGCTGTTCAGAAACTACTATGATTTTGATCAAATGCTAAAAAGATAGAACTTACTAATTATGCCATAAAGTAAACGACTATCAAGTATTTATATATATATATTTATTAGTGGGTCATAAACTATCAATTCCTTCATATATAGTTTGTGCGATAATCGTTGTATCTGAATACCATTTTTTTCCCGTTACAATGAATCAATAGGACGGTTATATCAAGTAAATTACCAACGCTTTATTCTTTTTTTGTTGTACTATAATTCATTCAGTAAAATAATGGAGGAAGATCGTATGGGAATGCGGATTCAATCAGAGACGGTTGAGATAATGAAAGATGATAAAGGACTAGTGGGAATATCAATAGGTGAGAATAAATATTCAGAGTTATATATTAAGGTAAGTTTAGAATGAAAAACATATTGTCTAACACTGATGAAATAAAACTGTAAGAACATACAAAACATAACATTTATTCTTAGGAGGAGGTCATCCCTACTGTCCATGCGTTTATGTTGTACAAATTTTCGATAAGTCATCAGCTGAAATTGATGGCAGGTTCGAATATTTTCTGATATTAGAATATAATGGGTCTCTATAGTGAGTAATTCCACTACTAGATAACATCATCACTGCTAAAATTATTTTTGCTCTACTACATAGATGTTTATGGATAGATATCTATATTTCTTTAGTACTCACAACAGTACTATGCATATATTTTGAGAATCTATAACACTAATTTGAGAAACAAATCCATCCGAAACATCAAAGTTAGTCACGTGCATTTCATACATGTACCTAATTTTAGTAACATTTTAAAGTGTAAATTGAATATACTTTTACCTGGGTTTGGAAAACAAAGTAGTTTTGGAAAAGTAATCAATTACCTGAAGATAGTGAGTACACAGTAATAAATGGAAAATCGACACCACGTATGGTTATTGGATATTTAACCCAGAATCCGTGCAGGGGACGAGGTGCTGGCTGTAAATGGAATCAACGTGAAAGGAGAACAAAAGACTACTGTGGCTCAATTGATTCAATGTAGTTTGAATCCTGTTAAGGTTACTTATATACGTTTAGTTATATTTAATTATATGAATTTAGTGCAATGTAATATACATGTTTCCTACTATATTCCAGTTTATATTTCGCTTATTGTTCCAACAAAATATAGCTAAATTCATCAATAAAAAACACCTAGCGTTTCAAGTGTTAAAATGGTATATCTAAGCACTTTATATTACATTTTAAACCGTCTAAAAATATAATTTTTTGATTTTGTGAAGGTATCTATCCTAGTATATAGCTACTGAAGATGTTTTTCTTAACTATCATGTATAATACTACTCTTTAATATTAAAGTGTACATCCGTCTTAGTTTGCATCACATCAAACTAGACTTTTCCCTATAATTATATATGTATATTGTTTGAATTTTCTAATGAATTAATAACGTGGAACTCTTACAGGTTACTATTAACAAACTGGAAGCTGATCCAACTAAAGGCAAAACTCTGGATATTATGTTAAAAAAAGTGAAACACAAGGTTGTTTTTAATTTAGTATTTCGTAAACTTTGGGTACTCTAGATTTAAATTTGTATTTTCAGAGGATACTATAGTTGCCTATCCCAGTTCACCATTATGTAGCACATTTCTTTAAAGTTAAACATTTAGCACCGATTCGTAATTGTGTTTAGTTGTCTCTCCATGCAGGTAGTGGAGTTCATGGATAGCGATTCAGCCGATGCACTTGGTCTCTCACGAGCCATCCTATGCAATGATCCTTTACTTAAAAAGATGAAGGTATGATATATATATATATAAATTATTTGCTTTTGTAGTAGTTGTTCATAATTATTTGCTAGTTGTTATAACTAATAGTCCATAAACACCTTATATTTCTTTCTTTCATACGCTGAAAATCCCGGAAAGTCAAAAACATATTTAGTCGTATACACGGGTATTAAAATATGGCTTACTTTACTATTAATTATAGGAAATATACTTGTTATAAGTAGATACAAAAACAGACCAGTCGGATTTTCTAGGTTCTGGAAGATAACACTATATTATATAGAAATCTAATCAGTTATTTTGAAGACCTATTTTACTTCCAGGACAACATTGGATTTTACCAAAAAGGTCCGAGTTCTGAAGAGAAGAAAGTGTTATAATTATAAGACAAAAATAATATTGTGTGTACTTTTAGTATTCGGAGACATTTTCTGCGAATTAGCCGCTCATGAATCACAGCAAACTGCAAATGAGGTATTTACCATGTTCGGAGATATTCACCGCATGCTTGGAAAAAAACAGGTGAAATTAATCAATTGAATATGTCACTTAATGCATTACCATTAATAATGCTTTGCAGGGAATCTATGAATATGTAGCTATTTCGCTAAGAACACGAAAATAACATATCATTACCAAAAATATGCCTTGTAACAATCCAATGCTCACTGGTTTTGATCATCTATTGACTGTTTAATTAGTTTTTTTTCTTTTTATCTAGTCACTTTCGAAAATTTTATTTAAGGAATAAATTTCTCACAGCAAAATAATTTAGATTGTTTTAATATTTTTCTCAGTAGTCAATAAAAAATAAATTTGATCAAGACTAACATTAGATGCTTGATACTGTTCCTGTTTCCTTAACTTTATTTTTCATTTTCTATACGTCATGTTTCTATAACTCTAAATATGTGTGATGGGTATAGTAAATATAAATGGATCTATTAAACATAATAATAATTATTATTATTCCTTTTTAAATAATTATATTGCTAATGTTGAATGTTTAGATGGAATCTACTAGCTCTCTACGTCCATTAGTTTCCGATCTAGTGACTTATGTGGAGAAAGTGATTCCCGATACTCAGCTTACACTAAAGAAGTTAGTTGAAAATTAAAAATGTGGGATAAGAGGAAAATAATATAAATGAGAATAACGGAATTTAAAATTGTTAGATTATACAGTAAGCTTATTTTTAAACGATATAAAAGTAAGACATGTTTAGTAAATTACTCGTTCCAGAATTAAATGGATTATTACTACTAGAAAGTGAGCTAAAAATATATGCTTGAACTAGCATCGACTAAATTTTAATACTATTTATAGAATATGTCAGAAATCCTATTACAAGTGTTACTTTCTATAATTTCATAAAAATAATTTTATGTGCGATAGTTTGATTCATAACAGATGAAGTAGTCACTTCTCATAACCAAGTATGCTTCCTCAAACCATCTTCCGTATAAAAGCACGTGTTAAATAAGTTAGTCTGACGGTGCACAGTTTCTTAGCAATTACAACATTTCTCTAATGCTAGCATGTAGAGTTTTCGATATGACATTAACATTCAATGAGGACAAAATCTAGCGTATCTTTTAGTAGTATATTTTTAGACGCTGTTATGACAGACAGGTTTAATCAATTTTGCTTTCTTAACCTTTGTAATAAAATATTTAAGTATTATAAAATATATCTATAGATATTCTGATATTAAATATGAATACTTGTCCTATTGTCTAAAGCTAAAGGAAATGGATGATGAGGAAGCTGAGTGCCACAGTTTGAATGAAGGTCTCTACAGAGTAGAAACTGGTAATTATGAGTACAGGTAAGGTGAGAAACAGTGAAGAGGATGCACTTGGCTAAATATATAGTTATCTTTTTAAAGACTAATGCTTCGCTGTAGACATGAAACACGACAAAAATTCGTACAATTACGCAATGACGTGATGATTAAGATTGAACTTCTTGATCAGAAACATGGTACGAAATAATTTTATATCATCTTTATCTTATAAATCTTGAATTAAGATATTTACTCACAATAATTAAATACGAGCTGATGAAATCATCCTGTTTGCTGTTTATCCTGTACTGTTACTTTGTTATAAGCCACTTGGTGTAAAATATTTAAGTTATTGCTTAAACATTATATTAATTTAAGTAAGGATGATTACTTTCCTTTTTTCATATCATTTCTTCTGTAAGTACCACTTTGCAAGGAGTGATTATTTAATATAAAACTTTTGAACTATTCATAGGAATACTGCTTAAATTCTGTATTAGATACATAAAACTTCTTTTCATATTATATTTGTTGCCCCAAATTACGATCATAACGTTATTGCAGTTCGTGACATCACAATTCATTTAACAAACCTGGCCAACATTATGAAATGTTGCCAAGAGAAGTGCCTCTCTATTATGGAAAGAACTTTCAGTAATCCAACAGATATAACATATATCTCAAAGGTAAAAGCAATGAGCATATTATCACGTAGATTTTTCCAACTATTTCTATTTTAAAATTGAATTTTAGCACGTTTGAGGGAAGTAAGCTAATTTGCTTGCTCAATGTTCATCATAGTTTTGCATAAAAACAATACATTTATAGAATTTAAACCACTGGAATCATGAGTGCAAAAATCACATATCATAATAGTTAGATAAAAAAACAATAGTAATGCAAAAACTGCCTTAGTTTTTAACTTCTGTCTGATTTAATACATATATATTAAATAGATGAACCCCCTGAGACAAGATATTTGCAACTACAAAAAATATAGCAGTCTTTAAGCTTATTGATTGAGGCCTATATATAACCTAAGAAATATAATTTCTCTATAATTCATTATTCCAATAATGTTCAATTTGAATAAAGGCAGGATGAGCAATCCTAGCTCCGCTAAAAAATGACTAAGCCACTTTGGGATTTCTTGTCTTCCACTAAAATCTCTAATGTTTGATGTTAAACACACAGCATCCCAGCTGAAGTCAACTGCAAAAACATGACTAAATCCAAAAATAATTAGTTTTAAGGTTTACTTCGTAGTATATTACCATGTAAAAGTATCTATAGTGTACGTTTATCCATGCCCCTTAACATTTCTTAAAAGCCTTTATATCTAAATTCTATTTATGGTAGTTTTATATATTATGATTTAAATTTATAAATTTTACCTTACTCGATTCAACATTTATATTTTCTCATAATTAAACTCACATAAAACTTGATTATTTTATCACATTTCAGCAAGTACTTAATTATGAAGATCGAGAAAATCTCTTACACGAAGAATTAACTAATAGAGGGAACACACAACGGTTTAGCAGCATCCAATCATCTAACACATCGCTTGAGAATAATCCTAACAAAAATTCGCTAGAAGAGAATGGCCCTAATTTATTAGCAAATGATTTAAATCTTATTGATATTAACTAAACAAATTATTTGAATAAAATAAAATAAAATTGTAATCATAAGTAGCACTAATTCAGGTATTGTTTGATATGATTTTTGTAAATAAATATATTAGTTCAGATTATTTATAGTGATAAAAACAGGAACAACAAAATCTTGGTATTTCATATTAAAGGACCAGACGATTTTCTTCTTTTCATTGGTTTTACCTTTTCATGCTTGTAATAACAACACTAAGGCTAACATAATTAAACCATAGCGTAAATGGCTTAATATTAATGATAGAATTATTTAGGTACTTTATTTTACAGTGTACTGTAGGTCCCGTATTCTTCAGTCCCCTACGATAATTCTTCTGCTTTAGTTGCTACCGTAATGGTTTAATGATATATGGAGGATAAAATTTGTATCTCGTTGAAATATGCATTTTCATATATTTCAAACAAGCTAGTGTCCATTCTTTAAATGAGAATAAAACGCAATTTAACGATAACTTATGATAACATTATATACTCTCATCGTTGCAAGAACAATTCATTTAAAGCATTATTTTCAAAATAACTATTTTATGCGTCAAATTAGACAAATATGTGTTTAATATTAAAATGTTCTAGCTCAACGGGAATTACCGCTGGGCTGACTATCATAATTTTACATTGATAGCGTATCTATAATTTACTTGCTTATAGAAGCGCTATAAGTTCTATCATTAGCCTTGAACATTATTTGAATGCATGTGATTTAGGCTGTGGGTTTTGAAGGATTATTAAGTTCTTTCTCTTATTGTTTTGAAGTGTTGAATACATTGTTTTTGTTCACTTACCTTGTTAGATCTTGTAAGTGCTGAACACTTAATAAATATGTATCGGGTTTTTACTGAGCTATTTACTTAAAACTGAAGTTCTAAGTAGGTTTTTTCTGCAAATGACACATGACTTAGTGCGTTTTAATGTACAATCTATGGATTAATGAAATGCTACTAATGCTTCTATTTTCAGGTGAAATATGTACGCTTTATCACGAGATGAGTTTAACATCCACAAAGGTAATTTATTTAGACACTATCTTTCTGATTTTGCTTCTTGTTCTGGCGATGGATCCAGTAAGAGATCAACAAGTGAGGACGCAGATATGCAAATGCAAGCTACACAACGACAATTTATTAACAGTTATTTCAACCGATTTCTCAAGTTAGATTTTAAAGTTATATCGTATACCTTTAAAATATTTCTAGATTTGAATGTGAAATATTTATTATATTACCTGGACAATATTTATTCCACTATCACTTGTTTATATGTTGATTTAGGTCTTATTATTTATATACTGTTAATAAGAGTCAAAAGAAATTATTTATTTAAATCAATTATCAATCTGGCTCCCAAGTTTTACATTTAGAACTGGAGGGGAGAGCACTGACCACTTTGATCTTCATAGAATTAGAAGAGATGATTATGGCATTCCTCAAGACTTAAGTAAGCGCTACTTTGTGATTGTGCAGAAGGATTATCAAGAAGTCCCTTATAGTTTGAATCATGTGGGTGATCTTAAAAAAATCACCTTAAATATTTAATATAATGATTTTTGCATAGGTGCCTCCTTGGTTAATTCGTCATTTCCAATATGCAGTACAATTGTCACATGATTTTTTAAACGAGTTAAAATTCAAAAAAATGAAGGAAATTAGGAAAGTTCAACGTGAATTGCCAATAAGTGAAAGAAAACAAGAAATCCTGAGTCTTCTTGAAAAGGTACTTGTCAAATTTACTCACTAACTATTTATATTGGTTATTTGAGCAGTTAGGTTGCTTCGTTTTGCATTCATATGGCGATTTTAAAGACATGTAATGTAGCTTTTTTTCTAGAACCAAGTATTAATCATAGCTGGAGACACAGGTTGCGGAAAAAGCACACAGGTGCGTAAGAGTATTTTATTCTGTATAGTATTTCTCTAATATTTTTTTTATTTGGGTGTCCAGTTATTACTTTATCTAAATTTATCTAGAGTTAATATCTTAAATTGCTTGTTTATAGGTACCTCAGTACTTGATTAACCATGGTTATACGGGTATTGCATGTACGCAGCCTAGACGGATTGCTTGTACTGCTCTATCAAGACGGGTCGCTTATGAAACTCTCAGTGCTTATGGAAGTGATATTGCGTATCAAATAAGGTTCATATGCGAACTTTTAAAGTTTTAAATTGCATCTAATATTGAGTTTAATTTAAAAGAACAAAACCAATTATTCAGGTTTGAAACGACGAAATCTAAAAGGACTAAAATGTTATTTCTCACAGAAGGTCTCTTACTTAGACAGATGGAAACCGATTCCCTTTTACAGCAGTATAATGTTTGTTTTTTACTTTGTTAGCTTTGATTTTTTTTTGTCAATTTAACTAGCCGTTTT
The DNA here is from genome assembly GCA_964036235.1 of Heterorhabditis bacteriophora. Classification (NCBI taxonomy): domain Eukaryota; kingdom Metazoa; phylum Nematoda; class Chromadorea; order Rhabditida; family Heterorhabditidae; genus Heterorhabditis; species Heterorhabditis bacteriophora. The sequence goes on along the minus strand of OZ038425.1, from coordinate 1,042,667 downwards.
TAAGGTAATTATTCTGGATGAGGTACATGAGAGGCATTTGTCCAGTGATCTTCTAATAGGTCTTTTACGAGATCTTATTGAGAAAAGAAATGATCTTAAATTGATCCTAATGTCAGCTACTATCAATCTGGAACTGTTCAAAGATTATTTTAACGATGCACCAGTTATTCAGGTTAGTGCATTTTCTCCATGCGAATAGTTTATTAGAAGCATAAAAAGTTCTTCTATTCTAATGCCTATAATTTTGATCTCAAATATTTTATACTTCCGTATTTTATATATTTATAAGATGAATTTGACTTTGTACTTGTTTTTACCATTTATAGGTGCCTGGAAGACTATTCCCGATCCAACTGCGTTACCATCCAATAAAGCAGTTTATATCAGAAAGTGTTAAAAAGAATCACAAAATTGATCCTGAACCATATGTGAGGATCTTGGAGGTAAATTTGTAAAATGCTGTTAAATACAAATATTTTTTACTAAAATACCTTCCAAGCTTTAAAATTAAAAACTTTCGTTTTTATACTGTATTACAGTAAGTTTTGGTTTTTTCTATTTATATATTTCCAGCTGATTGATAAACAGATCCCATCAACAGAGAGAGGGGACGCTCTTATTTTTCTGAATGGAGTCGCTGAAATTTCAACAGTTGCGGAAGCATTGAAAACATATGCTGAACTTACAAAAGGATGGATAATTCTCATGCTTCATAGGTATTATTTATTATATAATAATTAAATACCAGAAAAAAATTCATAAGTCTGTTTCAGCACATTATCTGTTGAAGAACAGGACAAAGTTTTTGATGTTGCTCCAACTGGCATTCGAAAATGTATTCTGTCGACCAACATCGCAGAAACATCAGTAACTATTGACGGAATTCGATTTGTCATTGATTCGGGCAAGGTTAGTTTTTTTCATTTTTAAGTTGAATTTTAAAGTATATTTTTATATGTAGAAAAATGTAAATTTATAGGTAAATCTTGTGAAGCATGAAGCAGGAAGCGGTACACAAAAATTAAGTGAATTCTGGGTTTCAAAGGCTTCTGCTAATCAAAGAAAAGGTATACCAATCAAAGGAGGAATATGATTTCTGTGAAAATTTATTTTATAGCTTTCTATTACAGGACGAGCAGGTCGAACTGGCCCCGGCATCTGTTACCGTCTTTACTCTGAAGAACAGTATGAACAAATGGAGGATTTTACCCCTTCAGAAATCAATCGAGTCTCACTTCAAGAAATGGCTCTGCGTATGATCAGTCTTAATCTTGGTCGTAAGTCGTTTTTAATGTTTAAGGAACTAATTTCATATCCATTAGTTTTAGAATAGTAATCAGTAAATTTTGCGTTTTAAGTGGATCCTCGAACGTTTCCTTATATTGAACGTCCTGTAGAAGACAAATTAAATGAAGCACTGGAGATATTAAAGTTCCAAGTGTGTGATTTATTTCGTCTAGGCTTGACGCTTTTTCATACTTTTCAAATTTTAAATAAAGCGTTTCAGGGTGTCATTTACGGAGAGCGCGAAAATAAGCTCACGGCTTTAGGCAATGCTGTGGCTAAACTTCCTGTCGATGTTTCGATTGCTAAGGCAGTTAATTTTTAAATTATCCAAGAATACTCCTTACAATGTAGTATAAGACCCATATATAATATTACAGATGCTAATTTTTGGATGTGTAGTCGACCAATTGGAAGTGATGCTAACAGTATCTGCAGGATTTTCTGTACAAAGTTTATTTACAAACCGATCTTACAGGTAAAAAATGTTTACAATTGTAACAAGGTTAATATAATTGTTAGTAATATTATATAATAATAATGAACTTAACAAGAATTACAGAGAGCTCAAGATAGTTGAAAGAAGGGCATCACTAACTAATCCACTGGGAGATCCATTTACTCTCATAGAAGTATTCAGGTTAAATTTGAAAGTATTTCAGTGATTTAACTTTGGGTTTTTACTTGATCTCAAATATATATTACTACAGGCAGTGGGTAATGCAAAAAACAATAGGAGGTCAGTCTCGAAGATGGACAGTTGAGAATGGAATAGACGAACATAGATTATATGAGATTAGCAAGTTACGCGCGCAGTACAGGTATGCTTAAATTGCCATGATAGTAGTATACTAATGAGTAATCACATGAATTATTATATCCTCTATTCAGACAGATTTTGGAGGACGCTGGCATTATAGAACGTGGAAATATAGAATATTTAGAAGAAAATGACACACGGCAACGAAGGATCGATCAGGGTGATCGTAAAAAATTATTTGATATGAAACGGAATGCACGGTGAGTATTAACCCCATTTGTATAGAAAAGTTCCAATTTTAACAAAGAGGCATTCAACTTTTTGATAGCAGTTGCTTAACAGGTGTGGAATTGCTTTTATGCTAAAATGATTCTACTTAACTTATAGAAACGCACAAAAAACTCGAAAGGTTCTTCGCGCTGACAAACACTTCGATTCTATTATGAATGATAAAGAGGAAGAGGATCTAGGTATTATTATTATACAAGATTAAAATACCACATTGTATATTCCAATATTTTCATTTAGAAAATGAAAAAGACCCAATGAAAACCGATGTAAATACTGTTGAATTTTTGCTGAGTCATAAACAGCGAGATGTTGACAATGTGAGGAAGACGCATAAATTACGGAGAAATGATGCTGAGGTCTTTGCTTGCTTTGATTCTTTGTTGCTTACTTAATTCATTATCTTGTATTTATTCAATATACTAATATGATTTTTTAGGTAATACGCTTGGTTATTGCTGCTGGGCTTTATCCTCAATATGCTGTGCTTGATAACTTCAACAAATACCAGGTTGGTCTTATTCATATGTAATGCCATAATATTTAACTATACTTTTAAAGACAAAGTTGTTCCAAATTTTATAAACTAATATAACAGGAGGAACAAACTACATATAAGCCTCACTTTAGTTTTGTTTATTTCTGGTTTTAATACTAATTATTTATTAAAAATATTTATAGCAAGGACAAGAATTATTCGTCCATACACGATTGAAACCTTTTAGTCTAATTCATCCAAATTCCTCAGTTGCTCAGTATCACCCAGGTATTGCCTTCTATTCATATATTGTTTTTACCATTTGTATTTCTATAATTATTTATCTTCATTCATTTACAATTCTTAATAGAAACACTTGATGCACGTCCGGATCATGATGGTCTGTCAAGTTTACATAAAATTCCCTTCTATGGTCTATTGCTTGAAACCACCAAACCATACATATGCAATGTCCTCGCACTTCCGGCTCTTGAACTATTACTTGTAGCTAAAAAGGTAATATCAAAGCTAGCTTTTATTAGTGGTAGCAGTTATCTATGTTGACATATTACCTAAGTACTTTTGAATAACATTGTTAATTTGGATGTAGGTAAACTGCGAGAATTGGAAGCTTATCACAGTCGACGACTTTTTAGAATTTGCATTTCTTCATGAAAGTCAATGTATGAATATACTGAAAATAGTAGAGCAAATACGGAAAGAGATGAGCAAAGGTTGGTACAGTTTATCACAGTTATTAAATTAAACATCTCCAACTCTGAAATATGCATGTTTTAAACTAATATTAGTTTTAGGATTGCAAAAGAAACTTTGTGGGGCTGACTTCTGTTCTCGGGAACTAGTTAAATTTATCGAAAAAATGGGGGCAATGCTTTCTTCTGAAGGTGTGCAGCTAGGGTCAGTTCTGGAATTAAGTGCCACGTTTAAATAATATCTGATAGAAAACGTGATTTTTAGCATCAAACGATTGGTTAATCCTCCAAGACTTTTGGAAAACGTGGGTTTCTTTCATCCTGATGGCGAAATTATTTTCGATGGAGATATGGGTGCATCAGAAGAAGAAAGCTATAATGACGTAGAGTGGAATCAAGTTCCCGGAACAGACAGTTGCAATAGCGAAACAGAGGACAAAGAAATGATAAGAGAGATGGAACCGATAGTGAAGAAGCCTAAGGAAGAATCCTATTATGAAAAATTACTCAAACGTCAAAAAGATAGAGAAACCCGGAATATTACCGAGCAAAAATTAGATGAAAAGGAGTCAAAAGAGAGACTTTAAAATCTTGAGACATGCATAGTTTAAACGGGTTTTATTTCCCTACAAACATAAATATTTGTTATCATGATACATCTTCTTCCCATATGTTTCCCATTTCGACAGTTATGAATTTTGAAACCAGATCCGTTCTGTTGTTCATTATCTCAGCTAGTTTTTCCTTTGGTTCGAGATAATACTAAAAAAGTATATGTAAAATAGCTTCATTTACAACAATATTTTTTATACCTCATAGGATCCCATGTGGTAAGTACCCCAGTGGATTCCTAACGATACTTTAGACCTGATCATTTCATGTAGCATAACAGCCTCCCGAGGGTTAATGTGCTGGGATTTCATGAACCAACTGAAAACTATGTAAATATATAATTGTACCCATTGTTTGCGATATGATAAAGAGATACTTACTTCGGTTCATAAGCTCCGATAGGAATGGCTGCAAGATCAAAAGGTCCAAGTTTTTCTCCTATCTTTTTGAATTCCTTATCGCAATACCCAGTATCTCCACTATAGTAGAATCGACGGGTAGGGCCAACCACCGCCCATCCCGACCACAAACGCTTTAAAATGATTTAAAAATTTGGAAGGTATTTTAGCATTTATAATGGTGTTGTTTAATTAACAATTGCAAGGCATATACGGTCAAATAAGAAATCCCGTTAATTGCCTTATTACATGCCATATTTCTGTCGAGAGGTCCTCTTTGTCCCCAGTGTTGAGCTGGTAAGCACCAAACGGTAAATTCCTTGTCGTCAACAATAAATGTTTCATTATCTCCCCTTAAATATAATACACATTAAGAGAGTACTCACTATGTACTTGCTGCCATAAATATTTCTTACCAGTTCATTTCTGTTACCCGGTTTATATATTGTTTGGTGTTTTCTATGCCCACACTTTTCATCCACTCCTGCATCCCGAGTGGAACAAACCACCGTATTGCAGGATTCACTCTGGAAATATAATCTCTATCGTTTTTCGATTTTATAAGGAAATATCGATATAAGAGGGAGTTGCGAAAGACGTTAGCAATATAATTTCCAATGGCAATTAAATGAATTAGGAAGATCTAAGATAAGTAGTTTGGTGGTAATAATATCAATAGTTATTCTTTTCACAGCAAATTCTTGAAACTTACTGTGTGATTTTCGTAATTGCATCTAGATCTAAGTGATCATAGTGGTCGTGTGAAATTACCGCAAAGTGGAGCTGGAAGTACTTAAACTTACTTAGGTGATAGAATACTACTATAAGATTACTTTTTGAAGAGTTACCTAAGCAATTTTAATACCTTTGGCAAGTTTTCGATCAGCATTGGTGGTGCTCTATATCGTTTTGCTCCAATCCATTGTAGAAAGGATGCACGCTTCGACCAAATTGGATCAGTTATGAATCTACGATATTTACACCGTAGCGGTTGTTAATATTTATGGTTGGATTTCTGTTGTTTGAGAACATTTTAAATAAATATTTCCGCTTAGATACCTGATATCTTCCATCTGTACTAGAACCGTAGCGTGTCCTAGCCAAGACGCGAATAATTTTGAACCAGATTGTGACTCAAATTTGGTGAGATTGTGGACAGGAATAGTTCTATCAAGCTCCTAAAATGGATTTGCAAAATAAAAATCTATCGCTTTGATATATAACTTCTACTAACCGTGGGATCGCCTGGAACATTCTCGTTGTCCTTTTCAAACACTCGCCACTTTAATATGCTCCATCCACCGGGTACTCCCAGCCAGTTATTAAACGACTTCGGGTTTTCAAATCTGCCACTTTTTCTATCTGGCTTGGCAAACTCAGTGGATGATGTCAAATCACAGTCAGCCATGGATACCTGTCTAGTAAATCCCAATCACAGTGATTTTTTTCAAAAATATTTGACTGTTTTGAAAGATACCAATTACCTCATAAATATGACGTCGGATGTACATAATTAAGAACTTAAGGGATTATTAACTTATCTCATCCCAGACTTAGATTATGGATGTAAGTAACAACAACTGGCTCGTAACACAACAGTTATGTACTGTGTGACATTACTTGCATTGTATAAAATTACAGCCATTTTCGCATTGTTCAGAATAATACAAGAATATTTTTCTTCTATTTGGCAAACCTCTTCTAATTCTCATTCCTGGTAGATACGTAACGCACACTGCACGTCACTTCATTTGTTGCATTCCACATTAGTACTGATGCACTTATGCTACACTTACCTTCGCATTATTGCAGCACATGCCTTTGAAAGTAATAAACATAAAATAGGTTCCCAGTAGAGAACGAGCTATTAAAGACTGAATATTTGAGGAAAGTAACCGTCGCCGTTATTCAATCTGAGATACCCCTAGAAACATCTGTTTCATTTATCTTCATAAAGGTTATTTAGTTTTTACAGAATTGAACATTTATGTTGAAATTATTACAATGACAACTGGACATGAGAATACTTTTCTGAAAATGGAATTTACATATCATCTTAAATACTAATAGGGTATGAATCACTTGGTAGATGGACTCACCAAAATAATGAGAGAACAAAACACCATTGAATTAAGCGATCTGCTACGTAGAAAACTAGTGCGACTAAGCATCAACGGAACAAAGAGCTGCAATAAACAGACTGTTCATGTGATGGAATTGTTCGACTATATTCGTTTGTTATTTCAAGGTAAAATTCTCGTTGTATTACAAGCTTAGTCAAACAAGAACATTGATCTTCCATTATTGTCGAATATCATATTCACAAAGAATAAGACTGAAAAGTGATACTATTGCAATCCTCGCTATGGAAAGTACAGCTTGTTCTCTGCGCTCCATTATTTAACTGGTGATAACACTGCCACTTCCACTACAGGACCTATCTAAACCACTGCGCAAATGTGCATTAAAAAATCGATATCATTACATCAACTGATTTCTAGTGTTCTTAACAAATTATTTAAGGCGTTGTAGGCGTATAGGCTTACAAACAATATGAACTACCACTTAATTTCAGTGAAACTAATCAATATGTACAGTGCTGCCCGTAACGTTTTATTTAAAAGCAAATAATTCACGTTGCAAGAACTATGTTCATTGATTATTTAGATATTTTACGACATGAAAAAGTTAAATAAAACTTCGGCTACATTGATATGAATGATAATACAATCATTTTTAGGTTTATTTTGTATGTAGATATGTATAGAATACTCATTACGGGTGAGGATTAAATTAGTGTAATAAAGTAAATACCCTCCATCTAGTAGTCATGGTTGCGTTTGCTGACTTAGGATCGATAGCGGTGTTTAGTCTGGTGATACATTTCAACTATGGCTGGTTAGCAAGTTTAAACGCTGAAATGTATAAAATATTTGTTGCGAATGTACAATAGCCTAATCGGTAAACAATTGAAAATATTATAGTTTTATAAGCTACAGTGGCGCTCAGAATTACTAGTAACAAATTGCGTCGAGGGCACATAAGTTCACTAAGTGAACTATCGATTGTAACTCGCTTCTGAATGATCTACTTTGTATTCTAATTAAAGATTCGGTTTCATCATCAAATTGCGATTCTTCTTAATATAATTTCCATAGTTCTGTGCAAAGTTGACTTTTCATGAAAACGAGAATATCTCTGATTCAATGGATTATTAGGAGAGCAAAAGCAGACCAGAAAAAGCATAAAGCAATCAAAAATATGGTAACTATTCTGTAGTTTATCCTTTTTTAATAAATTGTAGTACTTTTTACTTCCATGTTCTGTTAGGAGTCACCAAAGTAGGGCCCACCAAAGGGCGGTAATATAGTTTATGTTGAAGTTTGGGAAAACTAGGACCCAAAAACGAAGGTTTTATATATTTATTTTGTTACCTATCGCTTCTCTATTGATCCGAAAAGTCCTGGGATGGCCTTGTGGTGTAGATCATGCGAAATCAGGCAAGCAGGCCAGGATCGATTCCTCTCCGTGACTTGGAGGTGTCTCCATTTCTTTCTTCTTCTTCTTGCCAAACTCGTCCGAGGGATAACTGTTCAACAATTGCCATCCAAAATAAGCTGCTTGTGAGTGAGCATAATTGGTTAAACATGGCGAAGTGGTTCAGTTAAGAGGTAAAGAAATTCCCTCGCATAAGAACAATCTCTCTGTGATGAGTGCAGACGATAGCCTAAGAGCGTAGAAACAAAGCAGTTTATTCGCCCAACACACATAGCTTACTTTGGCTGTTTTTATACAAAAATATATAAAAATTCATACAACACTAATCATTTACACAACACGGCAGGTGCTATCGTGGTCTTGCGGTAGTCGGCGAGGCGTAGGGTGTGGTGATCGAGGTGTCGGTCCCATTTTGATCTTCTCATATTGAGTAACAGCCAATCATTTATTGTGCGTATATGACATCCCGGCTGAGGTACGGAACAGGCTTAAGTGGCGGTTTCAGCTATTCGTGAAACGAATCGCAGACGACCGAGCAAATGGAAAGTTTCGCTGCACTTGGACGGAGAGTTTGAGGACTGCGAGAGATGTAAGTTTATTGGTGAGTTTTTCTCTCTATTTTTCTCTCTATTTTTCTCTCTATTTTTCTCTCTATTTTTCTCTCTATTTTTCTCTCTATTTTTCTCTCTATTTTTCTCTCTATTTTTCTCTCTATTTTTCTCTCTATTTTTCAGGGCTTTCTTGAGCCGGGCCTTTAGCTCAGTGCTCTTTCCCCACTTCCCCTTCGGGAGGAGAGTGGGATAATTTTGGACGCTTCTGAAGCGTTCGGCACTTAGGTGCTGAACTGTTTCAGGAGCTCTCTGGCACCAGGGTGCCAAATATTAAAAAGTAAGGGGAGGTCATGCCAAATTTTTTAAAATTCTAAAATAAACTAATCAGGACTATTATATTATGTATAGATAGAACCTTAGCTACCTTTAGGCTAAGGTCTCCAAAATTAGGAAGGATACTACCCCAACCCTTAAAGGGTATAGGGTAGTATTCCCTCCAAAAGACCATATCCTACCTTCCCTTACCGGAAGGTAGTTCTGGTCGTGTCCAGCCACTCGTTGTGAGTTGCTTTCGAAGGGCTTTTGAAGCCCGAAGAAACTAGAAAATTCAAATTTGTATACAGTTTTCGGTTTCCATACCTTACGCGGGTTTGGTTTTTCTGTCGAGAGATACGAGATGCAGAGATAAAAAATTGGGCATAGATTCGTCTTTCCATTGTTTTTTAGTGTGACCCGTCAGGGTCAAAAGGCACCTAGGTGCCAATAGACTCCTGAAGCAGTTCAGCACCAAAGTGCCGAACGCTTCAGAAGCGTTCAAAAATGCCCCGCTCGCCTCCCTTTAGGGAGGTGCGGAAGAGCCAAGAGGCAATAGCCTCGGCTCATCGGAGCATTGAGGCAAGGCCCCTGCTCTTGAGAGCGCAGAAAAATAGAGAGAAAAACTCACCATTAAACTTACTTTCCTCGGAGTCTTCCAAACTTACCGTCCAAGTGCATCCTAACTTACCGTTGTCTCGGTGGTCTACGGTTCGTTTAACGAATAGCCGAAACCCCCACTTAAGCCTGTTCCGTACCTCAGCCGGGATTGCACATAGGCACAATAAATGATTGGCTGTTACTCAATATGAGAAGATCAAAATGGGACCGACACCTCGATCACCACACCCTACGCCTCGCCGACTACCGCAAGACCACGATAGCACCTGCCGTGTTGTGTAAATGATTAGTGTTGTATGAATTTTTATATATTTTTGTATAAAAACAGCCAAAGTAAGCTATGTGTGTTGGGCGAATAAACTGCTTTGTTTCTACGCTCTTAGGCTATCGTCTGCACTCATCACAGAGAGATTGTTCTTATGCGAGGGAATTTCTTTACCTCTTAACTGAACCACTTCGCCATGTTTAACCAATTATGCTCACTCACAAGCAGCTTATTTTGGATGGCAATTGTTGAACAGTTATCCCTCGGACGAGTTTGGCAAGAAGAAGAAGAAAGAAATGGAGACACCTCCAAGTCACGGAGAGGAATCGATCCTGGCCTGCTTGCCTGATTTCGCATGATCTACACCACAAGGCCATCCCAGGACTTTTCGGATCAATAGAGAAGCGATAGGTAACAAAATAAATATATAAAACCTTCGTTTTTGGGTCCTAGTTTTCCCAAACTTCAACAGAAACTAATCCTGCCCTTTGGTGGACCCTACTTTGGTGACTGCTAACAGAGTATGGAAGTAAAAAGTACTACAATTCATCAAGAAAAAATGGACTATAGAATAGTAACCATAATACTAGATGATTGACGCCTTGTGTGGTCCACTTATATTCCCTATAATAATTCCGCGAATCTGAGATATTCGCTTTCTCATCAAAGTCAACTTTGAATAGAACTAAGAAAACTATACAGGGACGAAGCGCAATTTCGTGCTGAAACCGAATCTTTAATTAGAATACAAAGTAGATCATTTAGAAGCGAGTTACAATCGAGAGTTCACTTATGTGTCCTCGACGCAATTTGTTACTAGTAATTCTGAGCGCCACTGTATAGCTCTATGAGATTGTGAGTGTTCGTGGGGTTTCAGAATGTTGTTGTGATTATATTCTAAAGAACCTGAATTTTTGCCATATTAGACATTTTAATTTGCCCTGATTACATCGCGATTATATTAGAAAAATCCTATTTGCGGATAAAAAACTTCCCTCAGTCGGGGTTTATTCAGTCAAGAATGGCTATATGGTTCTGACCTCCCCAAGCAGAGTTTTGATTTGTCTCATTATAACGTTAAGATGTTCACGAAGGAAGTTGAGAACTTATAAACAATTAAAAATGTCGCATGAATAGTGTAAAACACATAATTAGAGACCTAAGTTTTACAGATATTTTAGACCTAAGAATAATGTTATTTTACAATACAACAGAACTTGTTATGATCCTTACTTTTAGCACAGTGACATCGTTAGCTACATCCATCGTTACCCATTGCAATTTGTTAAATAACGGACCAAATCTAGATAACTTAGTATTAAGAACACTAAGAGCAAACAAAATTACTAGTAAAATCGAAAGAATATAGTATAGAATTTTTGTATACAGATTACTTACTTCTCAGACAAAACATTAACCTCATCTTAAGCAGGACTAATTACGATATGATAAGAAATGCCGGGAGGAGTACTGTACTATAAATAAAAAATGAACTTGTTCATAACTATTATATTGAGAGATGTACAGGTAAATGCAGATAGTCGGCTAAGGCTGAACATAAATATAAGTGTGGAGTAGTAAGGTGTAAACAACTCAATTATAAGAGTTATATGATTAAGAATAACGTGAAATATCCAGTATCATAGTAGTGAAGTATTAGACCCAATGATAAATTTGCCATCATATAAATAACGAAAACGATTATACTGGTATAAAATTAATTCTGCATAGTGAAACTGAATAAATTTCTTATAATAACTAATATTTGAAGTACTTAGATTTCGAGGTAAACACTCAGTCCTACTTCATTAAGATTTCGATTCAATATTGAGGAATATATTAAACATCTACAACATCTAAGCGTTTCAATCACTACATGCCCAAACAATATAAAATCAAAAAAGAGATTACGCTCATATGATTGTATATAATTCCTATAAAAAATATTGTCTTAAAATAAATGTTTATTATTCTTAACACATAATTCCTAATCGAGAAATATAAGGCCCAGCCACAACCACACAACGAAAATAGTCGAATGAAATTTTCAAATAATTTAGCATTAAATAAGGTTATTCAGCATCAGACTAATCAAAACGAAAACGCAATTTACACTGTACATAGCCAAAAGATAGCATCTTTTCTAAGTGCTAAAATGTCTCTTGTGACTACTAATCTGGGACCATATATTTAAACATTAATATCAATTACATACTTACTACGCACTACAAGTCTTGGTTCTCCACTCAGTTGACCTTCATGTCGAATTCACATATAAATATTATAAAACAGTATATAGTAATATATCTTAATAGCAATCACTAATCTATTTTGTGAGAATATCAAAATATTAGACTATAAGGAAATTTCTTCCCTTTAATTTCATTCTCTATCAGTTGTAAGTTTGGTGAACTATGTTTAATGTAATTACTATAACACCGCCAATTGTGCATAAGTCTAATTAAATGAGGGTTGCAAATTCTAATCACAATTCGTGGTAATAAAGATCGTTGAGAACTTTCCATCACGATTAAGTGTCTTGAAGATTTATCAGAAAACATAATTATGAGAATAAATAAAAACGCAAGTAATTAATAATGGTTAGAGATCATCTATACACATACAAAAACTTTCTTTTAGAATATGACCAAAATAAATGACCGAAAATACTAGCATTCTATTAAAAAATAGGGAGCATTAAGTTTTAAAATAAAAGATTGCATTAGTAGTAAAGTATATTTAAGGACATTTTGTTTCAACAATTGTACGACCAGTCTCTTCATACTCCGACTTTCCGACCCACATTTGTTGGAAAGAACCCTAAGTAATATTTATGAGATTTAAAAACTAACAGACCTAAAGAAACATATCAATATTAAATTTACCAATGATCCTAAAATTGAGCCTCCTATCCACGCACCAAATCGTCTTTCCATTGGTGTTGGAGCAGCAGAAACACGTAATTTAATTGTCTGCAACTAACTTATAGTAATATATGTTATTATTTGTTCAAGTTTAAAATACTCAGAAAACACCAGTAAACAAGGTTTAGAATAAAATGATTTTATTCTGACTGTGATTAATCCAGAATAATTAAGTGGAAATGTAAAAACAACCTAAACTCACTGGTGGGCATTTGTGAGCTAAATCATGATTTAGTCTCTCAGTAAATCCAAGAATCAACGAGTTACCACCTGTTACCATTAAACCGCTATAAAGAGTCTGAAACAAGAACTTCGACAGTAAATATTCCATAGTCTAATATATTATAACAAACACCAAAACAAATTGAAAGCAAAGAAAGTAGTACAGTATTAACATGTAATATCAGAGAAACGTGAGTATAGATTAGAGAAGAGTGCAGTAGGCAAAGGTTAATGTTAGCTATATAGAGTGATCAGTTAAAAAGAAAAGAGAGAAATGATATAGTCGGGCTAGAGGAATATATATAGAGTTGATTTTCGTATTTACTCTTATTTATATAATTTTAGTTTATTTTATATAACTTATTCTTCATCATTTTGTTCATTACTGAGTCATAATGAATAGATTAACTACACCACATAAAATTATTGAACACAATAAAATTACAGTAAACCGTCTTAGGCATAAAATTTCAAACAAATAATTAGATTTCATTTCTATGCTGTATAAAACTTGAACACAGCAGTATTTTATCCAATAAAACTCTTAGCTAATATAATAAGAAAAATACTAGAAGTACTAGGCATTAAGTGCATAAAAGGATATAATAGATTAGTAAGAAATTTTTTTATAATCATCAGAAAATTCCGAGTTTTCTTGACTCATAATTCTTCCACTGTCATAATATAGGGAACATTTTTTTCATCATAAAGGCAAAGTTAAATATATGGCACCTAAGTGATCTAAAATATTAGAACATAATGTACAGCATGCAAACTCTTACCGGTCGAATGTCTATATCACACATGCCAGCTGCAGTAGTAGCAATCTGCGTTGCATTCATTAAAGCTGATGATGTAACATTACGCAGATATCCAAGATCAAACAATCCTTCAGGTACCTTTATTCTCTCAGCGAGGAACTCCTAATATCAATGATTATATATTCTTCCAAAAATTACAAAGCACCTAAAAATACAACTACCTTAGTATACCCGTTTGGAAAAGAAAACGGTGCAGATGGAAGTTTCTCAGCATACTCGAGATCAATTGGGGTGTCACATAATTGCAGTATTGATGCAGCCATATCTTCTAGAACCTATAAGTTCGTTATTACATCTTAAGTTTTAGTGATACAAGTACCCATTGTTCTGTAAAAAATTCTAATATAACCGTTGCAAATACTTATGTCAAACATAATAAACTAACCCGTTTCTTCATAAAGTTATCAAAACTCTCTGTAACATTCGGTAAAGACTTTTTTGGTGTCCAACGAGGTAGTTCGTTTTCGTTAACTTCCTCCTAGAATATTAAAGACTTTAAATGTACGGTAATATTGTTAGAAATTCCGGTCAAAATGTGTTCATAAAAAATGCATTTAAACACACTTTTCCTCCAATTCTGTAAGTTGGTATAAGATCGATTCCTTGTTCAGTAAGCATATGTTGTAACTGATCACATATCATATCCCCACCAATGGATGAACGCACAACAGCTTAAAAGATTTAAAAAAATAATTTTAATTATAATTTAGAGGCTTTAAATACATGTAGAATGACAAATAATCAATCCATTATATAGTTAATAATGATAAATATAATAAAAAACAGAGAGTACCATGTGTTACTGCATATCCATCATACACAGGTACTGCGGAAGTTTGTGTTGCTCCGCTATCCACTACAAGACCTCCAGTACGCCCATTTGCAAAACTAAGCAGTAAAAATTATTATATAAATATTTTCTAAATTATTAGGTAGAATAGAACTACAACTGCAATAACAAATATTACCAATATGAAGCCTTAAGACAATGAAAATATTAATGTACGTTTATTTCTAAGAGGAGATAATGGCCTTTATCTATCACATTTTGAACTACTTAAAAAACATTCACTAGAACATCGATTTCCTTATAAGCATTAACGATAAAATAAATCTTGAAGAGTAGTAAAATTGTTGTCAAATAACTATCTGCACTTTCAGAACTCACTTCCATATCATAATTCTTAAGTATTAACTCACGCAGTTAGAACAGCGTTCTTAACAAGAAAGAAAGCGGGGACGTTATACTTCTCAAACATCAACTCAATGAGTTTCTCACGTTTCGACTTTTCATTCCACTGAATAATGCTTATATTAAAAGATTTATTACTATTGAAATAAATAATCTAATTGTTCAGATTAAAATTGCTTTTGATTATCGAGAAAATTCGTTATATGGATTTTAAATATATGAAAAAACGTGTTTCAAACTGACAGCACTCTCCGTGAACAAAGCAGGATGATACTGAGCTTCGCTATGAAGTACATTAGAATACGAGTAATCAAGAAGGTTTTCAAACATATCCCAGTCCTCAACTAAATAAATGTATACTAATGATAATTTATCCATCTAATTCTATGAAAAATTTTTAATACATAAACTAACTCATTCCATCTCTCATAAAACTCTCCACACGAGTGTTATTTCGTGGTACTATTATTTTCGTAGTTCCAATGAATAAATTTCTTTTTTTCTTTATGTTACCATCTCCCGCTGAATCATCCCTAATTTCGACATCCTCATCAGCTTCTAAATCTTGAACAGCTACGTATGACGGAATATCACCCTAAAAATTGATAAATAACTTTAAAATAAAACGTGGTGGTAAGTGCCGAGCTCTGAATAATCAAAATGACGTTATATTGTTTCTCTAGCAAATAATAAATGTACATATCAATGTATTTTAAAGTGACTATATAAAAACAGTGGTGGAAATGACACAAATTACAAATTTTACCTTCGGGTACTCCTCACCAGCAAATCCAACACGAAATGTGTGTGAACCAGCATCAAATACCAGACCACTGACTTCATCTATAACACTGTTCTAAAGACAAAATCAAAGAGCAATACAAAAATAAAAACCTGCCCGGCTGTGAAGAACAGATACGTTTACTATATTACTATATTTAAACTTATTACGCACTTCATAATTCTTCTATTTAACTAGTGTAACTTATTTTTTGTTTATTAACTTATGATATTTCATATAAGCTGACTTTTACAAAGGATAAGCCATATTCCTAATAATTTTATATTACGCTGAAAATCTGGCACAATTTACAAATTTCGGGTTTAAGAAAACATCGAATTCTTTACTTTCAGAGACTCGCAAAATCTTGTCATTATATATAATCAAAAAATAATAATCGAAAAGACTTACCGCCGCCATATATTCCTCCACTCATTCTTAAAATGACTATTGATCTGAGTTACAATAATATTAAATAAAAATAAAAATAAGTAGCCAACAATATAACTATGTCCATGAAACCATCCTTATTTTAATGACCAACTGATTAAAGTGATAAAATAAATTATTTGAACTATAAAGAGAAGTACAAGATTACAAATAAAGCCCGCTATTTGGAAAGTATTAAATTCGAAGACTACTTATTAAATAACACTCTACGTATAATACAACAAAACTCAAAAATGACATCTCATAATAGTATGTTCCTAAGGACGTACCTAAACACTATAAACAATGTTTTAAGAAAATACAAGCAAATATATTTTGAAGAGATTCCCTATTTTACGAGTCAAGAAATACCCCAAAAAAAATTTGAATAATCTGCTTCAATATTAGGGCAATTAAATGTGGGAGGAATAGCACTGTGTATTAACTGGGTAAGTAAATCGATCACAAATCGTACCAATTCTGTGCATTAGGTGCCATATTTATTCTTTTTAGAATAAAAATAACAAACCGCTTGTCGAGCACTTTAAATATTAATATATTAGCACATTTATATAGGAGCATAATAAAAAATTTCTCTAATCTTAATTCGTTCATTATGTAATTATTAACAATTTTATTATCTTTACGGCAAAAGTGAGTATAAATGTGTATATTTAAATGGTGTTTCGACGATTCTTCTTTATTAGAATCTAGAAATTACTCGAAATCCCCTGGTTTCATTTGTCTATATCTGCTTCATCGGAACTTAGTTAACCAATACTTTCCTCGCGGGTACGCTTTCATAATGAACAAAGATCTCTTGTTGATTATCAACCTTTTATAAAAAAGAGATTATAGAAACTTCGACCAAAAATAAATAAATAAATATATCAACATTGTACCGATAAAGAAACAGTCGTACTATATTTCAATATATTTAAATCTTAATTAAATTACTTGATATTTTGCGGTTTAGGTACTATATGCTTATTTAACTCAAATGACTTCAAAAATCTTACGTTGAACTTATGTACACTATTGTTATTTCTTGAGCAGATTATTTCTCAGCAGATTTGATAACACTTTGCTGACGTATATTAAGATATGTAAAATGGGTGGGGGTACGGCTTCAGTTATAACAACGAACACATTCTCAATATAAGCTTCACATTTTCTTACCATCATTTATTGCTTTTATTAAACATATAAAAAAGTATATTCAAGTAAAATATATTTGTAAAGAATTTCCTAAATCCCTATATTTAATTTTCAACACTTCTATATGCTCAGAAGACGTCAATATTCATAACTCAGTTTTACTAGTTTTTAATCTATTATACTCAATAATTTTTCTTATTTTGTCGCTTTAGTATCTCTTCAAATGTTTTTATTATTCGTTTATTTTATCGTTTAAATAGACTGTACTATAGCCTGTGGAATAAGGTTTACGCAGATAACAAGAGTTCCGTAATAATGAATGCATCTGTATGGACCAAGTTGTAAAACGTGATTTTTCATGCATAGAAAATGATAGTACTTATGGAGAACAAGGAAATCATGGTTTATTTTATGTCAATGACGTTTATGGAGAGATAATATTGGACATTGACTCACCTATATTTCAGTACTATATATAATGGCTCCATCACCAGAAAAGTTCTCATTAAAAAGTATTTTAACTAAAGTTAATGTATTCAAAATATCTATGTATAACCCAACTGATTACACTTATTTATTATCAATACTTTACAATATAACATTCTTCATGCAGCTAACCAGTATCCCCTTCCTAGTCAAGATCATTGGTATATCGGATTCTGAGTATGGTGGGTTTCAGGTTTCTAATTTTATATGTAAATTTTGCACACATCAAAGACATCACTTTTTGTTGGTGACTATATCCTTTCTACCCGTCAATGTTAGTCCTAAATTTTATTAGTTTTAAATAGCGTTTTCTCATGTACATAGCAAAACTCTTCCAATTCAGAAGTTGGTGGAGTTTAGCTATTTTTCTCTATGCATAATGTATTATATGTAAGTTTGCATATTTTTATCATGAAATTACTTTTAGGATATGTTCAAACGTTATTTGGTTTCTATCAAATGTGTGGTGGGCCAATCTACGGTTTTATTATTAAAAAGTTTGGTATCCGCAATGCTCTGTACCTATGTTATGGATCAACAATGCTATCTGGTCTGCTTTTATATAACTCTATGGTGAGTACGTTAATAGGTAAATAAACAACTATTCATAAAAACATAAGAAAATTATAAGAGGATAAGCGCTCTTTTCTAAAATTTTACTGAGGAAGGTAGTGTGCATAGTACTGAATAAAGAGGATCAATATTCTCATTACATTATTATTGTATTATTCACATATCCTTCTGTTCTATGTTTAATATTTACTATGTAACGATTATGTTTATGTCCTGCCCATGGTAACTGTGTTTTATATACTCTATAGTAATGTTTATGTTTAAATATTAAAAATGAACCGCCAATTAATATTAAATTCGTACTTCTACGAGTACTAGATTTTACTCATTTTTATCGCTTCCGAAACTACCTGAATTTTTAGAGTAAGCCATATGACATCACTGTCTTATTTCTCTTAGATTTATATGCTTCACTTCCAGTAGAATGTTCAATTTACCAAAAAAAATTTCTTGATAAGCCTTATTATATCTACATTTTACATTAAATCTATTGCAATTTTCCGGCCATAATAAATAGAAATCTACTTTTAGAGTGGTCTACAGTACAGTCTAATTTCTGCGAAATATTGAATTACATGCATTAAAGGTCTACTTTGAATATTTTTAATTGCAGGTCCGTGTTTAAGTTTAAAGTTGGTACTTTGAAATTTAATTGAAAGGGGTACGTTTAATTAAGAAATTTTTTATTGTTGAATCGAGCATTCTACAAGAAACGGACATATAAATCTAAGGGAAATAAGATCGTCATGTCATATGGATTACTCTAAAATTTCAGATTATTAGACACTACCATTGATTTCATTGCTATCTATTCATATCAATATGCTTTCTATTGTGACAAATTAATCTATTTGCTTCTTGTTAAGGATAGACAACAAAATTTTACGAAGATAAAACAAAAACTACTTCCAATTTTTAGATCAATAAAAAATCAAAGTAAGTGTGAATAGGTGTGAGAAACACAAAAATAAATATCTTCAAAAAATCGATAATTTAACTTTGTTCTAATGAAGTTAAGATGGTTAAAAAGCAAGATAAATGTTCTCAGAAGCGTTCTTAGATTATAGTTTTCTTTAAGTTTGAAAAGAAATATAATATTGTTTAAAAAACAAGTAGTCTTTCTTGCCCATCCAGTTTACCTACAGTTCTACCTTCTGATAGAACTGGGCCATTCTTCTATTTTCTTAAAAATAATAATGAACTGTTATGCATTACATATTGATCAAAATCTCTTCTGATTATTTGTTATTCTTACTCTTAGGTTTTGATGGAAAGGTATAGCATCACGAATATTTTAATTTTTATTCAGAGAGCATTGATATCATGACCTCAAGATTTTCCGATGAATTCTTTTAGTGTCTTATAAATTTTTTAGTAGATATAGGCGTGCTGATCAAAAATACTTTTTAAAGCATTCACATAACTTTTGTACTATGCAAGAGTTTATCATTTTTTACGCACTTAATCTGATTATTCAGTTAATAATAAGTAAATTAAAATCTAGACAGTAATTCGTCAAGCTTATATTAGTTTAACACTAATATTAAATTATTTGAAGATTTAAATAATATTTATTCTAGGATTTCACAAGTCTTATTATAAGTCGTATTCCTTGTTTGTTCATGCATGGACAGCAAGGACATCAGTCAATGCTCTCGTTCTTAACAAAACCAGGAAAGGAAAGAACGAGTGCATTTGGGAGAATGGGACTTACTTTTGGTTAGAATTTTAATGTTCACTTTATTCCATGTTATTGGTCTTAAATCAGGACACAGAAATATACAATGGGACATAAAAAATCAATTTACTAGGCTTATGCAAAAATAATGACGGATTTTAACCTCCAACTTTGAAGTGGCATATCTCAGCCTAGAATAACATATAATAATTGAAATAAAAACCATTAGAATCTACGCATTTTTGCCAACAAGGAACGAGTGTATTTATTCCGGCAACAGAATTCTGAAGTCCTGCAACCGATGAATTCTTCGAAGACGTTTAGAGCAGCTCCTTTGTTGTTGAATACCTTCTCTTATAGGAAGTTGTCGAGATGCTTAAAAAAGTGATAGTCGGTGGAAGAGAGGTCTGGTGAGTAAGCTGGGTAAGGTAGAGTCTCATAGACTAGTTCGTCCACTTTCTGCAGAGTCATTTGCGAGACATGTGGTCGGGTATTGTCATGGAGAAAAATGGGTCCTTTTCGATTGACCAGTGCTGGACTCAAACGTTGTAGTTCTTGGTGCATTTTGTCAATTTCCTGGTAAACCTTCTCGGCTGAGATGGTTTCGCCTGGATCCAAAAAGTTGTAGTGCATGATTCCACTTGCCGACCACCAAGCAGTGGCCATAGTCTTCTATTGGTGCAGCTTCGGTTTGGGGAAGTGTTTTGGGACTTCGCCTCAATCCAGCCACCGCATGGAACGCTGTCGGTTGTCACATGGAATCCATTTTTCATCAGATGTCACACTGTGATCAATAAATGGCTCTTTTTTGTTGCGCAAGAGAAGCGCAGAGCAGATTTCGTAACAGCTTTTTCTGACTTTCGTTCAGCTCGTGTAGCACCCACTGGTCTAGATTTGTTGATTTCCCACTTCGGTGCAAATATCGAACTCCTGACTGGCTAACGTTTAGTTCTTCTGCAACCTCTCCAGTTGTTTTGCGTGGGTCCTCTTCAACGATGGCCTTCAGTTGGCTGTCGTCAATCGCCAAAAGACGTCCGCGACCCTCCGCGACCCTCCGCATCTTCAAGGCTCTCGTCTCCGTTACGAAATCTTCGAAACCAATGTTGAGATGTACGTTCGTTGTCGGTTCCCTCGACAAATGTTTAGTTAATATTACGAGCAGTTTCCACTGCTTTACCTCCTCATTCGAAGTCGTATAACAAAATCGCTCGAATTTGCTTTTTTTCTATTTTTAATTTGATAGCCTAAAATAGGTAAAACACACAGTGAAGACAAAATCATTAACATAAATCAGTAGAGCGATTTTTGCGCTTTTAAATGGTATATCAAATAATAATAGTTAAGTAAACATTTAAACCAAAATAGGCATCAGAGTTTGAAATTACAAAAACCGCAATTAATTTTGTGTCAGCCCAATATTTTCTATCACTTTATCACATTTTTTGCGGGTTTTATTAGCTTAGGCTTATCATCATGTTTTATTCCTGCTCTAGACATAGTTATTAGTTCAAGGTTATAATAATTTGTTGGATACAATTAAGCTGTGAAACGAACGGGTAAACCGTAAGCCTAGCTTAACTACTAAATTCATGTAAACTTATCTTCGGAGAATATGAGCTTTTTTATAAAGACATCGATAACTAATTCTACATTTTCATATCGTGGATTTGGCATAAAATGTCGGCTAATATATTTAAGCCTTTAAAATTATAATTGTTGAATTACAGTATCATCTTTTTTATAATATGTCGTTGTTTTCTTAAAGGGCGAAAAATAAAAATGAATAGTTTCATTGAATTAAAATTTACATTGAGTGTTAGTATGACTGTACTTTGGGCTTAAGCTTTAGATTTATAACGATTACAACCTAACTTTGTCATTTAGTATTATATATATTTAGTTTTCAACTGATTTGCTTCTAGGAATTGGTTTTATATTCACTCCTATCTTTACAATTATATCCACACAATTTTCCGACCGAGCACCTATGCTCATTTCTGCTGTTCTATGCATTCTTCCTGTTATGATTCTTCACTCAATTTCTATTAATAGCTATGAAAAGGTGAACTATTTATCCAACTAGAAATAATAAATAATTATCATTACAATTAGAAAAATTGTTTTCTTAAGTACTATTCATTATTAATTTTCCTTTACAATTTTTTAGGTTCCTGAGGAAAGTTCTACAGATTCAAAGATTACATTTAATATCTACAGTGTGATTGATATTTTGAATAGGCCGGGAATTGCAAATATATTATTAAAGAAAAATGCTCCTATAGTTCCTATGCTTCTATGTTTTGCAATTATTCAAGTAAGTCTACACACTGGCAAGACTTACTTTAATAGCAATAGTTTCTAGTAATCCAGGTGTACATCATCGATGCATTTAATGCTAGCAGTGAAATCTGTCAACTAATACAAATGCTAACAGGTAGTTCCCAATATGATTTTGATGTAATATACTTCTTTACATTTCTGGTTACAAAAATTATAATTTCACATTAGACATATTTAATTTAATACTGGTTCATTGTATTATATTAATACGGAATTTTAAAGTTTTAATGATTCATATTTAACTTTGCTAAATTTAGGAGTTTGTATTATGTTCAGTAATGGATTTGGAGTGATCTGGCTGAGAAAAAAGTTCAATGAGAATTCCCTACTGTTTTTTGGAATGATATGTTTTGTGAGTTATATATAAAACTGATAATTATCAAAGTTTTTAAAAATATTAATCAAGTACTATCGATTTATTCCATTATTTAAGGAAACTGCTTAGATAAAAATCGTAGAAATAGGGGAATAATAATTGTTTTTAATATCATGGAGAAAACAAGATCTACCAAAAGGTGTTCCCTAGGTTGAAAGTGCAGCTATCATATTTCGTTAACCACATTTATTGTTTAGAAGTTAAATCGAGAATCATGTCTTCTGAATCAACTCTTCCTACAAGAGTTTTTATTCGTTAAATACTTTGAAAATATAATTTTACTATATGTGAATTTGCATTTCACTATGAATATTGTTACCAATTATTCTTGAACAATATATCTACCTAGAAATCAGATATTATAAGTAAACAACTGCTTAATTAAGTGGTAATTTAAAAAGAAAAAAAACAGCGTCTGAATATTTTTGAACTCTATTCTAAATATTAACATTAGTTTTTAATACACTTGTATAGGACTTCTAATTTCTTTCACAATACTATTGGAGCTTTTTTCTAAGTTCTAGATCAATAAGCGATACAAAATTTCGTTACTAATCTATATGTTTAGGACCATTATGTTGAGTAACCTGGGTATAGGGTATCGACCTGAAAGTTTAAGGCAGCACTATATTCCTCATAATGTATATTGAATAACATTTTATAATATTTATTTAATTTATTGTCTGATTGAAACAATGATAAATACTAGGTGTTATTTGCGATGCTAAAATTGCGATTTCGGGATTTTGGGATATCAAGACAAACGAGACTGCCAAAATGTCGGGAATTCCCCGGTTGTCGGAATTCGATACAATCTCGAATAATGGCTGTACTAAATACATAGCCCTACCTATACGCACATCTTAATTTTAATTAACAATTTAAAAGAAATACAACTTCTCTATTACCCTCCTATAGATCCTATCGAACATATTTGGGTGCATCTACTATTATATTTGATATAAATAATTTCTTATTACGATATTTTAGTCGATCTCCTTCATCTTATTTTTCTACTTCTCAAGCCTATGGATGATTTTTCTAATAATGCCATTTATTGCTTTGGGAATGAGTCTAGTGGCTACAGTAGCTGATAGTCTTCTGACAACATTTGTTGAAGAAAACGAGCAAGTAAGGCACATTTTTTGCAGTTCAATTTGCTATCCAAACAATATTTTTCCAGGGTCTAATTCTTGGTATTGCAAGTACACTAAATTCATTTGTGCGAACATTCTCTCCAGGTATTGCAGGGATTCTTCTCGAAAAATACGGGTTCACCTTTTTCGCTATATTTGGAACTATAGGCTCCTTTCTAGGGCATATTTCTATATTCTTCTTTCCAATAAATAAGACAATAAGTAGGACAAAAGTAGTGAATAACTAAAATTTACGATAATAAACTATAACAAAAACTTACACACAGCTACTATATTGTTAAAATAATTTCAACATAATAATCCAAATTATGCCTTAATTTAGAATATGTTAGTTTACATATAGAAATAATAAATAGTTCTAACTTCATTAAAACTGAGTAGATTACAAATAATAATAAAAAAAAACACCAACAATAACTGCTTATTCAATGAAATACTAAAACGGAATACAAAGATTTTTCTAAAGTATTTCATAAAATGAAACAATATTTATAAGAAGAGATAAAATGATTCTATACACAATACAGTATAACTAAACATTAAAACCAATTTCTCATTTGTAATTTTAAATCGGAAAACAAAAATTAAAAAAAAGAAAGAGTGAAATAACACAGAGAGAACAACGTTGGTGACAAAGATAACCAAACATTAGCTACCAAAAAGAACAATACTTATTAACACTATCACGTAATGAACGATAAAACAAGCCTAAGAGAACAGAAAATGGTAAAATAAGAAGCCAAGATTAAAACAAGATCAATTTCCAAGAAAATTAAATCATCAGAAATAAAATATTCAACAAAAAGCATAAAAACGGGATTCTAAACTGCTGTAAATTCATGAACAACCTGAAGCAGCACCACAAACACCAGCACTGTGCAGAAACAGATTCCTGCTAACTGATCGCTGCAGTGTGTATTGTTCATAAAAACAAATGCTCCCGGTGAGGCTCGAACTCACGACCTTCAGATTATGAGACTGACGCGCTGCCGACTGCGCTACGGAAGCTTCGCTCACCTTGGAGAGACGGCCAGCTGAAGCAGCACCACAAACACCAGCACTGTGCAGAAACAGATTCCTGCTAACTGATCGCTGCAGTGTGTATTGTTCATAAAAACAAATGCTCCCGGTGAGGCTCGAACTCACGACCTTCAGATTATGAGACTGACGCGCTGCCGACTGCGCTACGGAAGCTTCGCTCACCTTGGAGAGACGGCCAGCTGAAGCAGCACCACAAACACCAGCACTGTGCAGAAACAGATTCCTGCTAACTGATCGCTGCAGTGTGTATTGTTCATAAAAACAAATGCTCCCGGTGAGGCTCGAACTCACGACCTTCAGATTATGAGACTGACGCGCTGCCGACTGCGCTACGGAAGCTTCGCTCACCTTGGAGAGACGGCCAGCTGAAGCAGCACCACAAACACCAGCACTGTGCAGAAACAGATTCCTGCTAACTGATCGCTGCAGTGTGTATTGTTCATAAAAACAAATGCTCCCGGTGAGGCTCGAACTCACGACCTTCAGATTATGAGACTGACGCGCTGCCGACTGCGCTACGGAAGCTTCGCTCACCTTGGAGAGACGGCCAGCTGAAGCAGCACCACAAACACCAGCACTGTGCAGAAACAGATTCCTGCTAACTGATCGCTGCAGTGTGTATTGTTCATAAAAACAAATGCTCCCGGTGAGGCTCGAACTCACGACCTTCAGATTATGAGACTGACGCGCTGCCGACTGCGCTACGGAAGCTTCGCTCACCTTGGAGAGACGGCCAGCTGAAGCAGCACCACAAACACCAGCACTGTGCAGAAACAGATTCCTGCTAACTGATCGCTGCAGTGTGTATTGTTCATAAAAACAAATGCTCCCGGTGAGGCTCGAACTCACGACCTTCAGATTATGAGACTGACGCGCTGCCGACTGCGCTACGGAAGCTTCGCTCACCTTGGAGAGACGGCCAGCTGAAGCAGCACCACAAACACCAGCACTGTGCAGAAACAGATTCCTGCTAACTGATCGCTGCAGTGTGTATTGTTCATAAAAACAAATGCTCCCGGTGAGGCTCGAACTCACGACCTTCAGATTATGAGACTGACGCGCTGCCGACTGCGCTACGGAAGCTTCGCTCACCTTGGAGAGACGGCCAGCTGAAGCAGCACCACAAACACCAGCACTGTGCAGAAACAGATTCCTGCTAACTGATCGCTGCAGTGTGTATTGTTCATAAAAACAAATGCTCCCGGTGAGGCTCGAACTCACGACCTTCAGATTATGAGACTGACGCGCTGCCGACTGCGCTACGGAAGCTTCGCTCACCTTGGAGAGACGGCCAGCTGAAGCAGCACCACAAACACCAGCACTGTGCAGAAACAGATTCCTGCTAACTGATCGCTGCAGTGTGTATTGTTCATAAAAACAAATGCTCCCGGTGAGGCTCGAACTCACGACCTTCAGATTATGAGACTGACGCGCTGCCGACTGCGCTACGGAAGCTTCGCTCACCTTGGAGAGACGGCCAGCTGAAGCAGCACCACAAACACCAGCACTGTGCAGAAACAGATTCCTGCTAACTGATCGCTGCAGTGTGTATTGTTCATAAAAACAAATGCTCCCGGTGAGGCTCGAACTCACGACCTTCAGATTATGAGACTGACGCGCTGCCGACTGCGCTACGGAAGCTTCGCTCACCTTGGAGAGACGGCCAGCTGAAGCAGCACCACAAACACCAGCACTGTGCAGAAACAGATTCCTGCTAACTGATCGCTGCAGTGTGTATTGTTCATAAAAACAAATGCTCCCGGTGAGGCTCGAACTCACGACCTTCAGATTATGAGACTGACGCGCTGCCGACTGCGCTACGGAAGCTTCGCTCACCTTGGAGAGACGGCCAGCTGAAGCAGCACCACAAACACCAGCACTGTGCAGAAACAGATTCCTGCTAACTGATCGCTGCAGTGTGTATTGTTCATAAAAACAAATGCTCCCGGTGAGGCTCGAACTCACGACCTTCAGATTATGAGACTGACGCGCTGCCGACTGCGCTACGGAAGCTTCGCTCACCTTGGAGAGACGGCCAGCTGAAGCAGCACCACAAACACCAGCACTGTGCAGAAACAGATTCCTGCTAACTGATCGCTGCAGTGTGTATTGTTCATAAAAACAAATGCTCCCGGTGAGGCTCGAACTCACGACCTTCAGATTATGAGACTGACGCGCTGCCGACTGCGCTACGGAAGCTTCGCTCACCTTGGAGAGACGGCCAGCTGAAGCAGCACCACAAACACCAGCACTGTGCAGAAACAGATTCCTGCTAACTGATCGCTGCAGTGTGTATTGTTCATAAAAACAAATGCTCCCGGTGAGGCTCGAACTCACGACCTTCAGATTATGAGACTGACGCGCTGCCGACTGCGCTACGGAAGCTTCGCTCACCTTGGAGAGACGGCCAGCTGAAGCAGCACCACAAACACCAGCACTGTGCAGAAACAGATTCCTGCTAACTGATCGCTGCAGTGTGTATTGTTCATAAAAACAAATGCTCCCGGTGAGGCTCGAACTCACGACCTTCAGATTATGAGACTGACGCGCTGCCGACTGCGCTACGGAAGCTTCGCTCACCTTGGAGAGACGGCCAGCTGAAGCAGCACCACAAACACCAGCACTGTGCAGAAACAGATTCCTGCTAACTGATCGCTGCAGTGTGTATTGTTCATAAAAACAAATGCTCCCGGTGAGGCTCGAACTCACGACCTTCAGATTATGAGACTGACGCGCTGCCGACTGCGCTACGGAAGCTTCGCTCACCTTGGAGAGACGGCCAGCTGAAGCAGCACCACAAACACCAGCACTGTGCAGAAACAGATTCCTGCTAACTGATCGCTGCAGTGTGTATTGTTCATAAAAACAAATGCTCCCGGTGAGGCTCGAACTCACGACCTTCAGATTATGAGACTGACGCGCTGCCGACTGCGCTACGGAAGCTTCGCTCACCTTGGAGAGACGGCCAGCTGAAGCAGCACCACAAACACCAGCACTGTGCAGAAACAGATTCCTGCTAACTGATCGCTGCAGTGTGTATTGTTCATAAAAACAAATGCTCCCGGTGAGGCTCGAACTCACGACCTTCAGATTATGAGACTGACGCGCTGCCGACTGCGCTACGGAAGCTTCGCTCACCTTGGAGAGACGGCCAGCTGAAGCAGCACCACAAACACCAGCACTGTGCAGAAACAGATTCCTGCTAACTGATCGCTGCAGTGTGTATTGTTCATAAAAACAAATGCTCCCGGTGAGGCTCGAACTCACGACCTTCAGATTATGAGACTGACGCGCTGCCGACTGCGCTACGGAAGCTTCGCTCACCTTGGAGAGACGGCCAGCTGAAGCAGCACCACAAACACCAGCACTGTGCAGAAACAGATTCCTGCTAACTGATCGCTGCAGTGTGTATTGTTCATAAAAACAAATGCTCCCGGTGAGGCTCGAACTCACGACCTTCAGATTATGAGACTGACGCGCTGCCGACTGCGCTACGGAAGCTTCGCTCACCTTGGAGAGACGGCCAGCTGAAGCAGCACCACAAACACCAGCACTGTGCAGAAACAGATTCCTGCTAACTGATCGCTGCAGTGTGTATTGTTCATAAAAACAAATGCTCCCGGTGAGGCTCGAACTCACGACCTTCAGATTATGAGACTGACGCGCTGCCGACTGCGCTACGGAAGCTTCGCTCACCTTGGAGAGACGGCCAGCTGAAGCAGCACCACAAACACCAGCACTGTGCAGAAACAGATTCCTGCTAACTGATCGCTGCAGTGTGTATTGTTCATAAAAACAAATGCTCCCGGTGAGGCTCGAACTCACGACCTTCAGATTATGAGACTGACGCGCTGCCGACTGCGCTACGGAAGCTTCGCTCACCTTGGAGAGACGGCCAGCTGAAGCAGCACCACAAACACCAGCACTGTGCAGAAACAGATTCCTGCTAACTGATCGCTGCAGTGTGTATTGTTCATAAAAACAAATGCTCCCGGTGAGGCTCGAACTCACGACCTTCAGATTATGAGACTGACGCGCTGCCGACTGCGCTACGGAAGCTTCGCTCACCTTGGAGAGACGGCCAGCTGAAGCAGCACCACAAACACCAGCACTGTGCAGAAACAGATTCCTGCTAACTGATCGCTGCAGTGTGTATTGTTCATAAAAACAAATGCTCCCGGTGAGGCTCGAACTCACGACCTTCAGATTATGAGACTGACGCGCTGCCGACTGCGCTACGGAAGCTTCGCTCACCTTGGAGAGACGGCCAGCTGAAGCAGCACCACAAACACCAGCACTGTGCAGAAACAGATTCCTGCTAACTGATCGCTGCAGTGTGTATTGTTCATAAAAACAAATGCTCCCGGTGAGGCTCGAACTCACGACCTTCAGATTATGAGACTGACGCGCTGCCGACTGCGCTACGGAAGCTTCGCTCACCTTGGAGAGACGGCCAGCTGAAGCAGCACCACAAACACCAGCACTGTGCAGAAACAGATTCCTGCTAACTGATCGCTGCAGTGTGTATTGTTCATAAAAACAAATGCTCCCGGTGAGGCTCGAACTCACGACCTTCAGATTATGAGACTGACGCGCTGCCGACTGCGCTACGGAAGCTTCGCTCACCTTGGAGAGACGGCCAGCTGAAGCAGCACCACAAACACCAGCACTGTGCAGAAACAGATTCCTGCTAACTGATCGCTGCAGTGTGTATTGTTCATAAAAACAAATGCTCCCGGTGAGGCTCGAACTCACGACCTTCAGATTATGAGACTGACGCGCTGCCGACTGCGCTACGGAAGCTTCGCTCACCTTGGAGAGACGGCCAGCTGAAGCAGCACCACAAACACCAGCACTGTGCAGAAACAGATTCCTGCTAACTGATCGCTGCAGTGTGTATTGTTCATAAAAACAAATGCTCCCGGTGAGGCTCGAACTCACGACCTTCAGATTATGAGACTGACGCGCTGCCGACTGCGCTACGGAAGCTTCGCTCACCTTGGAGAGACGGCCAGCTGAAGCAGCACCACAAACACCAGCACTGTGCAGAAACAGATTCCTGCTAACTGATCGCTGCAGTGTGTATTGTTCATAAAAACAAATGCTCCCGGTGAGGCTCGAACTCACGACCTTCAGATTATGAGACTGACGCGCTGCCGACTGCGCTACGGAAGCTTCGCTCACCTTGGAGAGACGGCCAGCTGAAGCAGCACCACAAACACCAGCACTGTGCAGAAACAGATTCCTGCTAACTGATCGCTGCAGTGTGTATTGTTCATAAAAACAAATGCTCCCGGTGAGGCTCGAACTCACGACCTTCAGATTATGAGACTGACGCGCTGCCGACTGCGCTACGGAAGCTTCGCTCACCTTGGAGAGACGGCCAGCTGAAGCAGCACCACAAACACCAGCACTGTGCAGAAACAGATTCCTGCTAACTGATCGCTGCAGTGTGTATTGTTCATAAAAACAAATGCTCCCGGTGAGGCTCGAACTCACGACCTTCAGATTATGAGACTGACGCGCTGCCGACTGCGCTACGGAAGCTTCGCTCACCTTGGAGAGACGGCCAGCTGAAGCAGCACCACAAACACCAGCACTGTGCAGAAACAGATTCCTGCTAACTGATCGCTGCAGTGTGTATTGTTCATAAAAACAAATGCTCCCGGTGAGGCTCGAACTCACGACCTTCAGATTATGAGACTGACGCGCTGCCGACTGCGCTACGGAAGCTTCGCTCACCTTGGAGAGACGGCCAGCTGAAGCAGCACCACAAACACCAGCACTGTGCAGAAACAGATTCCTGCTAACTGATCGCTGCAGTGTGTATTGTTCATAAAAACAAATGCTCCCGGTGAGGCTCGAACTCACGACCTTCAGATTATGAGACTGACGCGCTGCCGACTGCGCTACGGAAGCTTCGCTCACCTTGGAGAGACGGCCAGCTGAAGCAGCACCACAAACACCAGCACTGTGCAGAAACAGATTCCTGCTAACTGATCGCTGCAGTGTGTATTGTTCATAAAAACAAATGCTCCCGGTGAGGCTCGAACTCACGACCTTCAGATTATGAGACTGACGCGCTGCCGACTGCGCTACGGAAGCTTCGCTCACCTTGGAGAGACGGCCAGCTGAAGCAGCACCACAAACACCAGCACTGTGCAGAAACAGATTCCTGCTAACTGATCGCTGCAGTGTGTATTGTTCATAAAAACAAATGCTCCCGGTGAGGCTCGAACTCACGACCTTCAGATTATGAGACTGACGCGCTGCCGACTGCGCTACGGAAGCTTCGCTCACCTTGGAGAGACGGCCAGCTGAAGCAGCACCACAAACACCAGCACTGTGCAGAAACAGATTCCTGCTAACTGATCGCTGCAGTGTGTATTGTTCATAAAAACAAATGCTCCCGGTGAGGCTCGAACTCACGACCTTCAGATTATGAGACTGACGCGCTGCCGACTGCGCTACGGAAGCTTCGCTCACCTTGGAGAGACGGCCAGCTGAAGCAGCACCACAAACACCAGCACTGTGCAGAAACAGATTCCTGCTAACTGATCGCTGCAGTGTGTATTGTTCATAAAAACAAATGCTCCCGGTGAGGCTCGAACTCACGACCTTCAGATTATGAGACTGACGCGCTGCCGACTGCGCTACGGAAGCTTCGCTCACCTTGGAGAGACGGCCAGCTGAAGCAGCACCACAAACACCAGCACTGTGCAGAAACAGATTCCTGCTAACTGATCGCTGCAGTGTGTATTGTTCATAAAAACAAATGCTCCCGGTGAGGCTCGAACTCACGACCTTCAGATTATGAGACTGACGCGCTGCCGACTGCGCTACGGAAGCTTCGCTCACCTTGGAGAGACGGCCAGCTGAAGCAGCACCACAAACACCAGCACTGTGCAGAAACAGATTCCTGCTAACTGATCGCTGCAGTGTGTATTGTTCATAAAAACAAATGCTCCCGGTGAGGCTCGAACTCACGACCTTCAGATTATGAGACTGACGCGCTGCCGACTGCGCTACGGAAGCTTCGCTCACCTTGGAGAGACGGCCAGCTGAAGCAGCACCACAAACACCAGCACTGTGCAGAAACAGATTCCTGCTAACTGATCGCTGCAGTGTGTATTGTTCATAAAAACAAATGCTCCCGGTGAGGCTCGAACTCACGACCTTCAGATTATGAGACTGACGCGCTGCCGACTGCGCTACGGAAGCTTCGCTCACCTTGGAGAGACGGCCAGCTGAAGCAGCACCACAAACACCAGCACTGTGCAGAAACAGATTCCTGCTAACTGATCGCTGCAGTGTGTATTGTTCATAAAAACAAATGCTCCCGGTGAGGCTCGAACTCACGACCTTCAGATTATGAGACTGACGCGCTGCCGACTGCGCTACGGAAGCTTCGCTCACCTTGGAGAGACGGCCAGCTGAAGCAGCACCACAAACACCAGCACTGTGCAGAAACAGATTCCTGCTAACTGATCGCTGCAGTGTGTATTGTTCATAAAAACAAATGCTCCCGGTGAGGCTCGAACTCACGACCTTCAGATTATGAGACTGACGCGCTGCCGACTGCGCTACGGAAGCTTCGCTCACCTTGGAGAGACGGCCAGCTGAAGCAGCACCACAAACACCAGCACTGTGCAGAAACAGATTCCTGCTAACTGATCGCTGCAGTGTGTATTGTTCATAAAAACAAATGCTCCCGGTGAGGCTCGAACTCACGACCTTCAGATTATGAGACTGACGCGCTGCCGACTGCGCTACGGAAGCTTCGCTCACCTTGGAGAGACGGCCAGCTGAAGCAGCACCACAAACACCAGCACTGTGCAGAAACAGATTCCTGCTAACTGATCGCTGCAGTGTGTATTGTTCATAAAAACAAATGCTCCCGGTGAGGCTCGAACTCACGACCTTCAGATTATGAGACTGACGCGCTGCCGACTGCGCTACGGAAGCTTCGCTCACCTTGGAGAGACGGCCAGCTGAAGCAGCACCACAAACACCAGCACTGTGCAGAAACAGATTCCTGCTAACTGATCGCTGCAGTGTGTATTGTTCATAAAAACAAATGCTCCCGGTGAGGCTCGAACTCACGACCTTCAGATTATGAGACTGACGCGCTGCCGACTGCGCTACGGAAGCTTCGCTCACCTTGGAGAGACGGCCAGCTGAAGCAGCACCACAAACACCAGCACTGTGCAGAAACAGATTCCTGCTAACTGATCGCTGCAGTGTGTATTGTTCATAAAAACAAATGCTCCCGGTGAGGCTCGAACTCACGACCTTCAGATTATGAGACTGACGCGCTGCCGACTGCGCTACGGAAGCTTCGCTCACCTTGGAGAGACGGCCAGCTGAAGCAGCACCACAAACACCAGCACTGTGCAGAAACAGATTCCTGCTAACTGATCGCTGCAGTGTGTATTGTTCATAAAAACAAATGCTCCCGGTGAGGCTCGAACTCACGACCTTCAGATTATGAGACTGACGCGCTGCCGACTGCGCTACGGAAGCTTCGCTCACCTTGGAGAGACGGCCAGCTGAAGCAGCACCACAAACACCAGCACTGTGCAGAAACAGATTCCTGCTAACTGATCGCTGCAGTGTGTATTGTTCATAAAAACAAATGCTCCCGGTGAGGCTCGAACTCACGACCTTCAGATTATGAGACTGACGCGCTGCCGACTGCGCTACGGAAGCTTCGCTCACCTTGGAGAGACGGCCAGCTGAAGCAGCACCACAAACACCAGCACTGTGCAGAAACAGATTCCTGCTAACTGATCGCTGCAGTGTGTATTGTTCATAAAAACAAATGCTCCCGGTGAGGCTCGAACTCACGACCTTCAGATTATGAGACTGACGCGCTGCCGACTGCGCTACGGAAGCTTCGCTCACCTTGGAGAGACGGCCAGCTGAAGCAGCACCACAAACACCAGCACTGTGCAGAAACAGATTCCTGCTAACTGATCGCTGCAGTGTGTATTGTTCATAAAAACAAATGCTCCCGGTGAGGCTCGAACTCACGACCTTCAGATTATGAGACTGACGCGCTGCCGACTGCGCTACGGAAGCTTCGCTCACCTTGGAGAGACGGCCAGCTGAAGCAGCACCACAAACACCAGCACTGTGCAGAAACAGATTCCTGCTAACTGATCGCTGCAGTGTGTATTGTTCATAAAAACAAATGCTCCCGGTGAGGCTCGAACTCACGACCTTCAGATTATGAGACTGACGCGCTGCCGACTGCGCTACGGAAGCTTCGCTCACCTTGGAGAGACGGCCAGCTGAAGCAGCACCACAAACACCAGCACTGTGCAGAAACAGATTCCTGCTAACTGATCGCTGCAGTGTGTATTGTTCATAAAAACAAATGCTCCCGGTGAGGCTCGAACTCACGACCTTCAGATTATGAGACTGACGCGCTGCCGACTGCGCTACGGAAGCTTCGCTCACCTTGGAGAGACGGCCAGCTGAAGCAGCACCACAAACACCAGCACTGTGCAGAAACAGATTCCTGCTAACTGATCGCTGCAGTGTGTATTGTTCATAAAAACAAATGCTCCCGGTGAGGCTCGAACTCACGACCTTCAGATTATGAGACTGACGCGCTGCCGACTGCGCTACGGAAGCTTCGCTCACCTTGGAGAGACGGCCAGCTGAAGCAGCACCACAAACACCAGCACTGTGCAGAAACAGATTCCTGCTAACTGATCGCTGCAGTGTGTATTGTTCATAAAAACAAATGCTCCCGGTGAGGCTCGAACTCACGACCTTCAGATTATGAGACTGACGCGCTGCCGACTGCGCTACGGAAGCTTCGCTCACCTTGGAGAGACGGCCAGCTGAAGCAGCACCACAAACACCAGCACTGTGCAGAAACAGATTCCTGCTAACTGATCGCTGCAGTGTGTATTGTTCATAAAAACAAATGCTCCCGGTGAGGCTCGAACTCACGACCTTCAGATTATGAGACTGACGCGCTGCCGACTGCGCTACGGAAGCTTCGCTCACCTTGGAGAGACGGCCAGCTGAAGCAGCACCACAAACACCAGCACTGTGCAGAAACAGATTCCTGCTAACTGATCGCTGCAGTGTGTATTGTTCATAAAAACAAATGCTCCCGGTGAGGCTCGAACTCACGACCTTCAGATTATGAGACTGACGCGCTGCCGACTGCGCTACGGAAGCTTCGCTCACCTTGGAGAGACGGCCAGCTGAAGCAGCACCACAAACACCAGCACTGTGCAGAAACAGATTCCTGCTAACTGATCGCTGCAGTGTGTATTGTTCATAAAAACAAATGCTCCCGGTGAGGCTCGAACTCACGACCTTCAGATTATGAGACTGACGCGCTGCCGACTGCGCTACGGAAGCTTCGCTCACCTTGGAGAGACGGCCAGCTGAAGCAGCACCACAAACACCAGCACTGTGCAGAAACAGATTCCTGCTAACTGATCGCTGCAGTGTGTATTGTTCATAAAAACAAATGCTCCCGGTGAGGCTCGAACTCACGACCTTCAGATTATGAGACTGACGCGCTGCCGACTGCGCTACGGAAGCTTCGCTCACCTTGGAGAGACGGCCAGCTGAAGCAGCACCACAAACACCAGCACTGTGCAGAAACAGATTCCTGCTAACTGATCGCTGCAGTGTGTATTGTTCATAAAAACAAATGCTCCCGGTGAGGCTCGAACTCACGACCTTCAGATTATGAGACTGACGCGCTGCCGACTGCGCTACGGAAGCTTCGCTCACCTTGGAGAGACGGCCAGCTGAAGCAGCACCACAAACACCAGCACTGTGCAGAAACAGATTCCTGCTAACTGATCGCTGCAGTGTGTATTGTTCATAAAAACAAATGCTCCCGGTGAGGCTCGAACTCACGACCTTCAGATTATGAGACTGACGCGCTGCCGACTGCGCTACGGAAGCTTCGCTCACCTTGGAGAGACGGCCAGCTGAAGCAGCACCACAAACACCAGCACTGTGCAGAAACAGATTCCTGCTAACTGATCGCTGCAGTGTGTATTGTTCATAAAAACAAATGCTCCCGGTGAGGCTCGAACTCACGACCTTCAGATTATGAGACTGACGCGCTGCCGACTGCGCTACGGAAGCTTCGCTCACCTTGGAGAGACGGCCAGCTGAAGCAGCACCACAAACACCAGCACTGTGCAGAAACAGATTCCTGCTAACTGATCGCTGCAGTGTGTATTGTTCATAAAAACAAATGCTCCCGGTGAGGCTCGAACTCACGACCTTCAGATTATGAGACTGACGCGCTGCCGACTGCGCTACGGAAGCTTCGCTCACCTTGGAGAGACGGCCAGCTGAAGCAGCACCACAAACACCAGCACTGTGCAGAAACAGATTCCTGCTAACTGATCGCTGCAGTGTGTATTGTTCATAAAAACAAATGCTCCCGGTGAGGCTCGAACTCACGACCTTCAGATTATGAGACTGACGCGCTGCCGACTGCGCTACGGAAGCTTCGCTCACCTTGGAGAGACGGCCAGCTGAAGCAGCACCACAAACACCAGCACTGTGCAGAAACAGATTCCTGCTAACTGATCGCTGCAGTGTGTATTGTTCATAAAAACAAATGCTCCCGGTGAGGCTCGAACTCACGACCTTCAGATTATGAGACTGACGCGCTGCCGACTGCGCTACGGAAGCTTCGCTCACCTTGGAGAGACGGCCAGCTGAAGCAGCACCACAAACACCAGCACTGTGCAGAAACAGATTCCTGCTAACTGATCGCTGCAGTGTGTATTGTTCATAAAAACAAATGCTCCCGGTGAGGCTCGAACTCACGACCTTCAGATTATGAGACTGACGCGCTGCCGACTGCGCTACGGAAGCTTCGCTCACCTTGGAGAGACGGCCAGCTGAAGCAGCACCACAAACACCAGCACTGTGCAGAAACAGATTCCTGCTAACTGATCGCTGCAGTGTGTATTGTTCATAAAAACAAATGCTCCCGGTGAGGCTCGAACTCACGACCTTCAGATTATGAGACTGACGCGCTGCCGACTGCGCTACGGAAGCTTCGCTCACCTTGGAGAGACGGCCAGCTGAAGCAGCACCACAAACACCAGCACTGTGCAGAAACAGATTCCTGCTAACTGATCGCTGCAGTGTGTATTGTTCATAAAAACAAATGCTCCCGGTGAGGCTCGAACTCACGACCTTCAGATTATGAGACTGACGCGCTGCCGACTGCGCTACGGAAGCTTCGCTCACCTTGGAGAGACGGCCAGCTGAAGCAGCACCACAAACACCAGCACTGTGCAGAAACAGATTCCTGCTAACTGATCGCTGCAGTGTGTATTGTTCATAAAAACAAATGCTCCCGGTGAGGCTCGAACTCACGACCTTCAGATTATGAGACTGACGCGCTGCCGACTGCGCTACGGAAGCTTCGCTCACCTTGGAGAGACGGCCAGCTGAAGCAGCACCACAAACACCAGCACTGTGCAGAAACAGATTCCTGCTAACTGATCGCTGCAGTGTGTATTGTTCATAAAAACAAATGCTCCCGGTGAGGCTCGAACTCACGACCTTCAGATTATGAGACTGACGCGCTGCCGACTGCGCTACGGAAGCTTCGCTCACCTTGGAGAGACGGCCAGCTGAAGCAGCACCACAAACACCAGCACTGTGCAGAAACAGATTCCTGCTAACTGATCGCTGCAGTGTGTATTGTTCATAAAAACAAATGCTCCCGGTGAGGCTCGAACTCACGACCTTCAGATTATGAGACTGACGCGCTGCCGACTGCGCTACGGAAGCTTCGCTCACCTTGGAGAGACGGCCAGCTGAAGCAGCACCACAAACACCAGCACTGTGCAGAAACAGATTCCTGCTAACTGATCGCTGCAGTGTGTATTGTTCATAAAAACAAATGCTCCCGGTGAGGCTCGAACTCACGACCTTCAGATTATGAGACTGACGCGCTGCCGACTGCGCTACGGAAGCTTCGCTCACCTTGGAGAGACGGCCAGCTGAAGCAGCACCACAAACACCAGCACTGTGCAGAAACAGATTCCTGCTAACTGATCGCTGCAGTGTGTATTGTTCATAAAAACAAATGCTCCCGGTGAGGCTCGAACTCACGACCTTCAGATTATGAGACTGACGCGCTGCCGACTGCGCTACGGAAGCTTCGCTCACCTTGGAGAGACGGCCAGCTGAAGCAGCACCACAAACACCAGCACTGTGCAGAAACAGATTCCTGCTAACTGATCGCTGCAGTGTGTATTGTTCATAAAAACAAATGCTCCCGGTGAGGCTCGAACTCACGACCTTCAGATTATGAGACTGACGCGCTGCCGACTGCGCTACGGAAGCTTCGCTCACCTTGGAGAGACGGCCAGCTGAAGCAGCACCACAAACACCAGCACTGTGCAGAAACAGATTCCTGCTAACTGATCGCTGCAGTGTGTATTGTTCATAAAAACAAATGCTCCCGGTGAGGCTCGAACTCACGACCTTCAGATTATGAGACTGACGCGCTGCCGACTGCGCTACGGAAGCTTCGCTCACCTTGGAGAGACGGCCAGCTGAAGCAGCACCACAAACACCAGCACTGTGCAGAAACAGATTCCTGCTAACTGATCGCTGCAGTGTGTATTGTTCATAAAAACAAATGCTCCCGGTGAGGCTCGAACTCACGACCTTCAGATTATGAGACTGACGCGCTGCCGACTGCGCTACGGAAGCTTCGCTCACCTTGGAGAGACGGCCAGCTGAAGCAGCACCACAAACACCAGCACTGTGCAGAAACAGATTCCTGCTAACTGATCGCTGCAGTGTGTATTGTTCATAAAAACAAATGCTCCCGGTGAGGCTCGAACTCACGACCTTCAGATTATGAGACTGACGCGCTGCCGACTGCGCTACGGAAGCTTCGCTCACCTTGGAGAGACGGCCAGCTGAAGCAGCACCACAAACACCAGCACTGTGCAGAAACAGATTCCTGCTAACTGATCGCTGCAGTGTGTATTGTTCATAAAAACAAATGCTCCCGGTGAGGCTCGAACTCACGACCTTCAGATTATGAGACTGACGCGCTGCCGACTGCGCTACGGAAGCTTCGCTCACCTTGGGGAGACGGCCAGCTGAAGCAGCACCACAAACACCAGCACTGTGCAGAAACAGATTCCTGCTAACTGATCGCTGCAGTGTGTATTGTTCATAAAAACAAATGCTCCCGGTGAGGCTCGAACTCACGACCTTCAGATTATGAGACTGACGCGCTGCCGACTGCGCTACGGAAGCTTCGCTCACCTTGGAGAGACGGCCAGCTGAAGCAGCACCACAAACACCAGCACTGTGCAGAAACAGATTCCTGCTAACTGATCGCTGCAGTGTGTATTGTTCATAAAAACAAATGCTCCCGGTGAGGCTCGAACTCACGACCTTCAGATTATGAGACTGACGCGCTGCCGACTGCGCTACGGAAGCTTCGCTCACCTTGGAGAGACGGCCAGCTGAAGCAGCACCACAAACACCAGCACTGTGCAGAAACAGATTCCTGCTAACTGATCGCTGCAGTGTGTATTGTTCATAAAAACAAATGCTCCCGGTGAGGCTCGAACTCACGACCTTCAGATTATGAGACTGACGCGCTGCCGACTGCGCTACGGAAGCTTCGCTCACCTTGGAGAGACGGCCAGCTGAAGCAGCACCACAAACACCAGCACTGTGCAGAAACAGATTCCTGCTAACTGATCGCTGCAGTGTGTATTGTTCATAAAAACAAATGCTCCCGGTGAGGCTCGAACTCACGACCTTCAGATTATGAGACTGACGCGCTGCCGACTGCGCTACGGAAGCTTCGCTCACCTTGGAGAGACGGCCAGCTGAAGCAGCACCACAAACACCAGCACTGTGCAGAAACAGATTCCTGCTAACTGATCGCTGCAGTGTGTATTGTTCATAAAAACAAATGCTCCCGGTGAGGCTCGAACTCACGACCTTCAGATTATGAGACTGACGCGCTGCCGACTGCGCTACGGAAGCTTCGCTCACCTTGGAGAGACGGCCAGCTGAAGCAGCACCACAAACACCAGCACTGTGCAGAAACAGATTCCTGCTAACTGATCGCTGCAGTGTGTATTGTTCATAAAAACAAATGCTCCCGGTGAGGCTCGAACTCACGACCTTCAGATTATGAGACTGACGCGCTGCCGACTGCGCTACGGAAGCTTCGCTCACCTTGGAGAGACGGCCAGCTGAAGCAGCACCACAAACACCAGCACTGTGCAGAAACAGATTCCTGCTAACTGATCGCTGCAGTGTGTATTGTTCATAAAAACAAATGCTCCCGGTGAGGCTCGAACTCACGACCTTCAGATTATGAGACTGACGCGCTGCCGACTGCGCTACGGAAGCTTCGCTCACCTTGGAGAGACGGCCAGCTGAAGCAGCACCACAAACACCAGCACTGTGCAGAAACAGATTCCTGCTAACTGATCGCTGCAGTGTGTATTGTTCATAAAAACAAATGCTCCCGGTGAGGCTCGAACTCACGACCTTCAGATTATGAGACTGACGCGCTGCCGACTGCGCTACGGAAGCTTCGCTCACCTTGGAGAGACGGCCAGCTGAAGCAGCACCACAAACACCAGCACTGTGCAGAAACAGATTCCTGCTAACTGATCGCTGCAGTGTGTATTGTTCATAAAAACAAATGCTCCCGGTGAGGCTCGAACTCACGACCTTCAGATTATGAGACTGACGCGCTGCCGACTGCGCTACGGAAGCTTCGCTCACCTTGGAGAGACGGCCAGCTGAAGCAGCACCACAAACACCAGCACTGTGCAGAAACAGATTCCTGCTAACTGATCGCTGCAGTGTGTATTGTTCATAAAAACAAATGCTCCCGGTGAGGCTCGAACTCACGACCTTCAGATTATGAGACTGACGCGCTGCCGACTGCGCTACGGAAGCTTCGCTCACCTTGGAGAGACGGCCAGCTGAAGCAGCACCACAAACACCAGCACTGTGCAGAAACAGATTCCTGCTAACTGATCGCTGCAGTGTGTATTGTTCATAAAAACAAATGCTCCCGGTGAGGCTCGAACTCACGACCTTCAGATTATGAGACTGACGCGCTGCCGACTGCGCTACGGAAGCTTCG
Organism: Heterorhabditis bacteriophora; assembly: GCA_964036235.1. NCBI lineage: Eukaryota > Metazoa > Nematoda > Chromadorea > Rhabditida > Heterorhabditidae > Heterorhabditis > Heterorhabditis bacteriophora. The sequence continues at coordinate 1,001,556 of OZ038425.1, read as the reverse complement.
CTCACCTTGGAGAGACGGCCAGCTGAAGCAGCACCACAAACACCAGCACTGTGCAGAAACAGATTCCTGCTAACTGATCGCTGCAGTGTGTATTGTTCATAAAAACAAATGCTCCCGGTGAGGCTCGAACTCACGACCTTCAGATTATGAGACTGACGCGCTGCCGACTGCGCTACGGAAGCTTCGCTCACCTTGGAGAGACGGCCAGCTGAAGCAGCACCACAAACACCAGCACTGTGCAGAAACAGATTCCTGCTAACTGATCGCTGCAGTGTGTATTGTTCATAAAAACAAATGCTCCCGGTGAGGCTCGAACTCACGACCTTCAGATTATGAGACTGACGCGCTGCCGACTGCGCTACGGAAGCTTCGCTCACCTTGGAGAGACGGCCAGCTGAAGCAGCACCACAAACACCAGCACTGTGCAGAAACAGATTCCTGCTAACTGATCGCTGCAGTGTGTATTGTTCATAAAAACAAATGCTCCCGGTGAGGCTCGAACTCACGACCTTCAGATTATGAGACTGACGCGCTGCCGACTGCGCTACGGAAGCTTCGCTCACCTTGGAGAGACGGCCAGCTGAAGCAGCACCACAAACACCAGCACTGTGCAGAAACAGATTCCTGCTAACTGATCGCTGCAGTGTGTATTGTTCATAAAAACAAATGCTCCCGGTGAGGCTCGAACTCACGACCTTCAGATTATGAGACTGACGCGCTGCCGACTGCGCTACGGAAGCTTCGCTCACCTTGGAGAGACGGCCAGCTGAAGCAGCACCACAAACACCAGCACTGTGCAGAAACAGATTCCTGCTAACTGATCGCTGCAGTGTGTATTGTTCATAAAAACAAATGCTCCCGGTGAGGCTCGAACTCACGACCTTCAGATTATGAGACTGACGCGCTGCCGACTGCGCTACGGAAGCTTCGCTCACCTTGGAGAGACGGCCAGCTGAAGCAGCACCACAAACACCAGCACTGTGCAGAAACAGATTCCTGCTAACTGATCGCTGCAGTGTGTATTGTTCATAAAAACAAATGCTCCCGGTGAGGCTCGAACTCACGACCTTCAGATTATGAGACTGACGCGCTGCCGACTGCGCTACGGAAGCTTCGCTCACCTTGGAGAGACGGCCAGCTGAAGCAGCACCACAAACACCAGCACTGTGCAGAAACAGATTCCTGCTAACTGATCGCTGCAGTGTGTATTGTTCATAAAAACAAATGCTCCCGGTGAGGCTCGAACTCACGACCTTCAGATTATGAGACTGACGCGCTGCCGACTGCGCTACGGAAGCTTCGCTCACCTTGGAGAGACGGCCAGCTGAAGCAGCACCACAAACACCAGCACTGTGCAGAAACAGATTCCTGCTAACTGATCGCTGCAGTGTGTATTGTTCATAAAAACAAATGCTCCCGGTGAGGCTCGAACTCACGACCTTCAGATTATGAGACTGACGCGCTGCCGACTGCGCTACGGAAGCTTCGCTCACCTTGGAGAGACGGCCAGCTGAAGCAGCACCACAAACACCAGCACTGTGCAGAAACAGATTCCTGCTAACTGATCGCTGCAGTGTGTATTGTTCATAAAAACAAATGCTCCCGGTGAGGCTCGAACTCACGACCTTCAGATTATGAGACTGACGCGCTGCCGACTGCGCTACGGAAGCTTCGCTCACCTTGGAGAGACGGCCAGCTGAAGCAGCACCACAAACACCAGCACTGTGCAGAAACAGATTCCTGCTAACTGATCGCTGCAGTGTGTATTGTTCATAAAAACAAATGCTCCCGGTGAGGCTCGAACTCACGACCTTCAGATTATGAGACTGACGCGCTGCCGACTGCGCTACGGAAGCTTCGCTCACCTTGGAGAGACGGCCAGCTGAAGCAGCACCACAAACACCAGCACTGTGCAGAAACAGATTCCTGCTAACTGATCGCTGCAGTGTGTATTGTTCATAAAAACAAATGCTCCCGGTGAGGCTCGAACTCACGACCTTCAGATTATGAGACTGACGCGCTGCCGACTGCGCTACGGAAGCTTCGCTCACCTTGGAGAGACGGCCAGCTGAAGCAGCACCACAAACACCAGCACTGTGCAGAAACAGATTCCTGCTAACTGATCGCTGCAGTGTGTATTGTTCATAAAAACAAATGCTCCCGGTGAGGCTCGAACTCACGACCTTCAGATTATGAGACTGACGCGCTGCCGACTGCGCTACGGAAGCTTCGCTCACCTTGGAGAGACGGCCAGCTGAAGCAGCACCACAAACACCAGCACTGTGCAGAAACAGATTCCTGCTAACTGATCGCTGCAGTGTGTATTGTTCATAAAAACAAATGCTCCCGGTGAGGCTCGAACTCACGACCTTCAGATTATGAGACTGACGCGCTGCCGACTGCGCTACGGAAGCTTCGCTCACCTTGGAGAGACGGCCAGCTGAAGCAGCACCACAAACACCAGCACTGTGCAGAAACAGATTCCTGCTAACTGATCGCTGCAGTGTGTATTGTTCATAAAAACAAATGCTCCCGGTGAGGCTCGAACTCACGACCTTCAGATTATGAGACTGACGCGCTGCCGACTGCGCTACGGAAGCTTCGCTCACCTTGGAGAGACGGCCAGCTGAAGCAGCACCACAAACACCAGCACTGTGCAGAAACAGATTCCTGCTAACTGATCGCTGCAGTGTGTATTGTTCATAAAAACAAATGCTCCCGGTGAGGCTCGAACTCACGACCTTCAGATTATGAGACTGACGCGCTGCCGACTGCGCTACGGAAGCTTCGCTCACCTTGGAGAGACGGCCAGCTGAAGCAGCACCACAAACACCAGCACTGTGCAGAAACAGATTCCTGCTAACTGATCGCTGCAGTGTGTATTGTTCATAAAAACAAATGCTCCCGGTGAGGCTCGAACTCACGACCTTCAGATTATGAGACTGACGCGCTGCCGACTGCGCTACGGAAGCTTCGCTCACCTTGGAGAGACGGCCAGCTGAAGCAGCACCACAAACACCAGCACTGTGCAGAAACAGATTCCTGCTAACTGATCGCTGCAGTGTGTATTGTTCATAAAAACAAATGCTCCCGGTGAGGCTCGAACTCACGACCTTCAGATTATGAGACTGACGCGCTGCCGACTGCGCTACGGAAGCTTCGCTCACCTTGGAGAGACGGCCAGCTGAAGCAGCACCACAAACACCAGCACTGTGCAGAAACAGATTCCTGCTAACTGATCGCTGCAGTGTGTATTGTTCATAAAAACAAATGCTCCCGGTGAGGCTCGAACTCACGACCTTCAGATTATGAGACTGACGCGCTGCCGACTGCGCTACGGAAGCTTCGCTCACCTTGGAGAGACGGCCAGCTGAAGCAGCACCACAAACACCAGCACTGTGCAGAAACAGATTCCTGCTAACTGATCGCTGCAGTGTGTATTGTTCATAAAAACAAATGCTCCCGGTGAGGCTCGAACTCACGACCTTCAGATTATGAGACTGACGCGCTGCCGACTGCGCTACGGAAGCTTCGCTCACCTTGGAGAGACGGCCAGCTGAAGCAGCACCACAAACACCAGCACTGTGCAGAAACAGATTCCTGCTAACTGATCGCTGCAGTGTGTATTGTTCATAAAAACAAATGCTCCCGGTGAGGCTCGAACTCACGACCTTCAGATTATGAGACTGACGCGCTGCCGACTGCGCTACGGAAGCTTCGCTCACCTTGGAGAGACGGCCAGCTGAAGCAGCACCACAAACACCAGCACTGTGCAGAAACAGATTCCTGCTAACTGATCGCTGCAGTGTGTATTGTTCATAAAAACAAATGCTCCCGGTGAGGCTCGAACTCACGACCTTCAGATTATGAGACTGACGCGCTGCCGACTGCGCTACGGAAGCTTCGCTCACCTTGGAGAGACGGCCAGCTGAAGCAGCACCACAAACACCAGCACTGTGCAGAAACAGATTCCTGCTAACTGATCGCTGCAGTGTGTATTGTTCATAAAAACAAATGCTCCCGGTGAGGCTCGAACTCACGACCTTCAGATTATGAGACTGACGCGCTGCCGACTGCGCTACGGAAGCTTCGCTCACCTTGGAGAGACGGCCAGCTGAAGCAGCACCACAAACACCAGCACTGTGCAGAAACAGATTCCTGCTAACTGATCGCTGCAGTGTGTATTGTTCATAAAAACAAATGCTCCCGGTGAGGCTCGAACTCACGACCTTCAGATTATGAGACTGACGCGCTGCCGACTGCGCTACGGAAGCTTCGCTCACCTTGGAGAGACGGCCAGCTGAAGCAGCACCACAAACACCAGCACTGTGCAGAAACAGATTCCTGCTAACTGATCGCTGCAGTGTGTATTGTTCATAAAAACAAATGCTCCCGGTGAGGCTCGAACTCACGACCTTCAGATTATGAGACTGACGCGCTGCCGACTGCGCTACGGAAGCTTCGCTCACCTTGGAGAGACGGCCAGCTGAAGCAGCACCACAAACACCAGCACTGTGCAGAAACAGATTCCTGCTAACTGATCGCTGCAGTGTGTATTGTTCATAAAAACAAATGCTCCCGGTGAGGCTCGAACTCACGACCTTCAGATTATGAGACTGACGCGCTGCCGACTGCGCTACGGAAGCTTCAGTAACCATCGAGAGATGGCCAGCTAATGTAATATTCGTTGTTGTTTTATATTCCATAGTTATATGTTTTTTTTAAATGAATATTGGATCTTGATATGTTGTGGCCTGTTAAAATTTTGACTTGTATTCCTCAAGTGTTATGGTATTATGTTTTTTTTTGTTTAGAAATTGTTCTTTTGAGTATTTGTTAACTTATTTTTTCGTAGTTTGTTATTTTAATAGTGTCATACGTGTTTTAGCTTTTAGTATATATAAGATTAATATTAAGTGGTTCTTTATTATTTAGATAATTTATTGCTCAACTTCATTTTCATTTGAGTATATTAATGATTTTATCACATCATCATGATTTGAAGACCATTTTAGAATGGAAATGGTATTGATATCAAATTATTACTATTATTGTGTACGGTTTTAGTGTGTTGTTGTTAAACTCGATATTGGAATCTATTTTATCAATTTCTTACCACTTCTAAGACAATGCAGTGTGTAGCAGGACAATGGCAGCTGACTCTAAGTGGTTTAATGAATTATTTTTAAACAATTTTTTTATAGTTGGGTTGACCATTGCTTCCTACGTTTAGAAGCAATAAAAATTATTACGCAAGCGGGTAAATCTCATATTCTATGTTCTGGTGATTAGGAGACTTCGTGCTGAAAACTTAAATGCGAATATCCCCAATCTGGCTAGAAATAATTTATAATTATGCAGACAAATATTAACTTTGTTACATACCAGGAACGTTGATGCATTGGAATTATAATCGTTTATGCCTATGTAATCCTTCGCCTTATATAATGATTGTTTTTATACTGTGAAATATGCGACATATCGGTATCTTGCAGTTTATGTTGTGAGTTCTGCGTTATCTAAGATTTTTTAGAAATATCTGATGTATACTCGTAAATGGACTATTATATTTATAATGTAAATACTCCTATTATGTGTTGATAATATGCTCGTAATGTTGGAGCTATCTGAACGAAATCCTTTTTATTGCTTTGGAACTATCGAATTTGCTTTGAATGTTTCACTCTCATATATATTAAAATCTTAACTTTTTTGCACAGAAATAAGAGAATTCTTATTTTATTGTTTTCTTGAGTTAAGACGGGTGGAGGTAAGAATTATTTAAATTAATACCATATTCAAATACAAATAATTCAGAAATACTAGATAAAAGTTAAAGGTTGTTAATTACTGATCACAGTAGAGAGATGTAGCGTTCATCTTTAGAAGAGATCCAATCTGCTGAAACGAACGTTGAGTGTTTCAACCTTTTCAGTGCTTTTTTCTTACCTCATGTGATATATTGGTTATCTTCAAGTAATAAAAGTCGTATGAATAATACATTTGGAATATTATAATACTCTTTAATGAAAGGGATTAGAAAATTCATCTATAATTTGAGTTTCACACTAATTTATGAAATATGTGGTACTAGTGCATTTGTGTTTTAAGAATGTTTCCTTTGTAGTACTCATGTATTGCTATATACAGAATGGGTTTCTAGTAGTATTCGACTATCCTTGTATAAAATCTCACGTTTCTTGATGTAATGAATAAGTTATATTGATTATCCTCTTGCTCCCTTTAAAGAGCTGAATTGTTCCATGTGAAAAATTCAGTTACTTGATGAATAATTTAGTGAAAGATACTTGCTCTTTTTAAATTTGCCAAATAGTATAAAATAATGAATATGGAGTGTTTAATATGAATGGAAACCATTTAAAATTAACTTATCAACCCGAATATAATGTATTGTAATTTGATTAGTTTTACGCTATGTAATAAGCTTGCATATGAACTCATTGCCAGTGTATTCGTTTTATATAAAACATATTAGATATGAAGTGTATATATTTACCAGAAATCATTTTGAATGTTAGTGCCACATTGTTGATTGGCTTTATGCATGGACAATTTGTTAAATATATATTAGTTGGAAAATTACCGAATATAGATTAGAATTGTAATTTAAACGCGCATTAAGAGTATTGAGTAGTTATTCTAATCTCGGGGTATATAAACTCCGCTAGCCAACTTGGATTCCACTCTTCATTTCTAACAGATATATTTTTCATTGCTGGTCTAGTGTTGAGTGATAATCATGTCGGATATTACTGGTTTTTATAATTGTACTGAAAAATTTGTTATCTTTTTCTCATATCGTATCATATTTTTAAAATTTCCAGATCACTACTTTCTGTCCACGATTGCTTTCTAAATAGCTATTCATCCTATAATGGTAAGTATATCTGATGCATTTATCTTAGTATATCTAGGTGTAATCACTTCAGATTCCCACGAAAAAGTCTGATCTTTCAACTAGCGTAGAAAGGTCTTTAAAAAGAGCAAATGAAGACTCTAATTGGGAAACTAATCGGAATCTACTTAACTATGTGGTTAATTTTCTTTTTTAGTAAATTTTGAGCTATTTTTTAAAACGATGGAAGTAAGTGATTACAAATTTGTTTATGACTTTCTTGTCGATCATAACAAATGTTGTTTTTTCTAAAGCTTTTAAAGATTGAACTGGAATCATCTAGTTGAATTGATATTGTTGTTTTATATAACTAAAGTCATAAACTACGCAATGATAAGTATATGTTGATTTTCTTCTTTAAAAAAAAGAATTGATTAGAATTAGAAAGGGTGAAATAATTGTCAGTGACTCATAAGGATATGGAAAAAACGACATGGAAGCATGCGGGGAATAAATTCTCATTTATTTAAAGACACATTCGGCTTCTTCTGCTACTGATCAATCGAAGTCTCCGTCTTCACCCATTCCTCCCGTTTACGAAATAACTTCAAGTGAAAATGGAAATACCGACTCACCTAGCCAAGAGTATCTTGATCAACTAATAAAAGATAGGAGCGAGTTGCGTTCACTGAACTCGTTAAACTCTCATTTCAGACATCTTAATAAACTTATCGATAAAGGTATGTTCTCTTAATACACTATATTTTTTAAATACTGTTTTTAAATACACTATTGCAAGACGAGTAAAGTAATGAATAACCACGATTAACGGAAACGATTAATTTAGTTAAAAATTTACAATATGTCAGAAATCAGTCGTGTGATTTCCATCATGTCGGACCATCTTTGTACTGAGGACTCCTCTTCAGAAGAATACTTACAAGAAAAGGTCGTCCTTTCCGAAATGATAATGATTCCAGTTGAAGACTTTCCAAAAGTAAACTCTATTTTCTTATAGTCTTCATTGTTTTTTTTCATAATATTTAAATCTTAAGTTAGTTTCTTATTTTTTCAACTTATCTCTACTTTTTTCCCATTGCTCTAATTTTTCATTCTTTTTTCATTGTGATATTATAATTGTCATGACTAATTTTTATATATTTTAATCTTCTTATAATTAGGTTTTCCTTTTTTAGTTTTATTTTACCATGCAATTATTTTATATTTCTTAATAAGTACGCTTTCTCCTCTGTAATAGCTACAACAATATATATAATAGAATTACGTATTATAGCTAACAGTAATTTCGATTTATACTTGTTTTCACAAAATCTCTTCATAATACTTTGTTATATACATGTTTTTTATTGGTACTACTTTTAGTACAACTTTGTTGGTCGTATCCTTGGTCCACGTGGAATGACCGCTAAGCAATTGGAAGAAGATACGGGGTGCAAGATTATGGTTCGTGGTCGAGGCTCCAGTAGAATGGTTTGTTCATGTCATATATGAAATTAATAGTAGTGAAATCACTTTAAAACAGTACCAGAATGGAAGCCGTCGTGACCGCAGTAACGATCTAGAACCACTTCACGTGCTAATACAATGTGAAGATTTCAAGAACCGTGCCCAGTCAAAGATGAAGAATGCTATTCAAGCCATTAATCAACTACTGAACCCTCCCGTAAGTTTTTACTCAAGTAATCATGATTAGACATGTTAAGTATTTTCAGGCTAAATTATTTAACTTTCATTTCACTTTAACAGAAATCACAAATATTCTAGTCTTTTACTTTTAAGAAAATGTTTAATATAAAAGGCAAATCTCTAATGCACAATTTTTATCCGAACTCTTTGTTAAATAATAATATTATTTATATGAATACTACAAATAATGCTTTTCCAAATTGTTTTTCTATGTTTGTAATTTTTTTCTATTATAGCCTGAAGGAAAAGATGAATTGAAACGTAAACAGTTGATTGAACTATCTATTATAAATGGCACTTATCGTCCCACATCTGCTACCAAGGTTGCTCTGCGTGAGTTTGAATGCAGAATTCGTTTAAATTTGTCAAGACTTATATTCAATATAGAATCTCCTCGTCCATCATCAGCAGCTCATTTACCATCAGTGCTGGATGAATCACCATCCACAGAAACTGCACGAATTCTTTCTTCCCTTATAGATCCCTCTAACAAAATTATGAGCTCCATAAATCACTCAAAAAAAATGTGGGATTTTCTTTTGATTAATTATCTCCTAATGAATATTTCTAGATTATTATGTTTGCTTTACAGGAATTCCATTGATGATACCTATGGCTCAATGGCACAACTTCTTTATATCCTTAATCCGATTCAACAAGCGATAAATATAAATCCCACATTGGCTGCTGAATATTACAAAAGTCTTTTTTCGTATGTTTCAATCTTTTTTATTGTCTTTTTTATTACATTAGTCTCCTAATTTTCTTGATATAATTCTAAGAACCAATTATAGGTATTCATTATCGGATCCTTCAGTTATCTCAGCAATTATGTGTGCCAACCATCCAATAGATCCATATGGCCTTTCTAATTCGTTAAGCCCCAACACTGTTCACCTCGATAATAGACCTCATGCCACAGGAAGTCCAATACCGCAGGCTAATTTGCAGCAGTACCTAACTGCTGCAGCAATACTTAATTCAGTACCCTACATTCATGATGGGTCAGGTGATGCCCCCAAAGTTAAGCGCTAATCTATGCATACAGTTTGAAAGAGCATTAAACTTTGTTAACTCGTGAGGATGGCCCATTAACCTTTTCTCCTGAAATAATATGGGGATTTTTTATTTTAAATTTTTTGTTATTTTTTGCGATTCTGCTTCCGTTTATTTTCAGTGCTAACAAAGTTTCTTCACATGTTATATAACAATGTACAAAAATTGAGTCTGTTAAATATATATTGTCACACATATCGGAAAAAAGTTGTGTAACTGCAAAAAAGGTGGATAGGAAGGGTTTATTGGTAATATTCTCTATCTAATCCTGAATAACACGCTCTTTACAGTTAACATGCCCTCCTTAATTAAACTACATATATGTATATATGACGAATCGTAACAGAAAAATAGTATTATAATATTTTGTGATTGAGCATTTCAAATTGATGGGTTGCAAAAAACTAGCCCATTTCGTTTTTATGCTAATAGGCATTTTGTGAAACTAGTAATTAGTAATTTTTTCACTTGATTTTTTTTAACCAATTAAGCTTACATATTATATGTTGCTATACGTACAGAATTTTCATACTTATTTACATGATCAATATTTTAAAAAATTTATCAAACCACATCGTAATATCCCACTAAGCATGTGGCCATCGTACATGACGAGTCAAAGAAAATGTCCTAGTCAGAGACACAGAGTAGGCTCACAAAAGTGACGGGGAACCATCACAACCATCCATCGATCCCTGTGTAGCTAAGTGCTGGAGAAAACACTCGATCATTTATTTGTTTCTGTTAGGTTTACAATTTTTATTTTAGTTCTAAGATTTTCAGCTTTAGTTATAAATCCTTATTTTCCTTACTATATTTTTTAAAAGAATTAGCCATGATTGTTTTATTTCATATTTATATATCTCCAAAAATAACATTATTTTAGCTGTTTGTTTTTAATAGCCTTTAAAACAAAATATTAAGGGTAGTGACAATAAATGTAAATAAGTGAACAGGTTCACGTTAGTGTTATATTAATCTTTATAGACGGATATAAAATACAAGATTTTAAATAAATCTCGAACTCGAGATTCTGGATATTATTTTTTCAAGGTGAGAATTATCGCAGTGTTAATGAATTAAGGTGGAATAAACGATATTAACAAGGAAAATAATTAAATTAAGGGGAGGGTAGTTGTCTAATAAGAAATTAATCATGTTATTATAATGGAGATAAGAAAATTTCACTCCATTTTTAAACTATATATTATGTTTGATAGATTTCAACGATACCTTTCGAACTTTTTTGTTACATTTAATTCTAGAATAATTTTTAATCGTAATTTAGGTTGGAATTTGGAAAGTAAAATCTACTACTAATGGCTGATCTACTGAATAAGCATATAAAGAAGGCTACTTCTCGAACAAAAGAGAAGGTGATGTTATGATTATACTAAGAACGAAATGATTTTTTCAAATCGAGATCTTGTCCTTTATTTGGCAGTTTATAATTCGAATAGTTTTAAAAATAATGATAATTAAAATAATTAACTCATTGTTAATAAATATGGCTAAATAAAATTATAGAACTTTACATTCTATGAATCAATATGTGGGTATTTTAGCTTCTCGAAGGGATTGGGAAAGCCAAAGCTACCCAAGACGAAACATTCGATAACTATGCTGCTAATTTGTCTAAACAAATAAAATCATGTGAAAGATTGTATAAAGACTTAAAGGTATTGATTGATCCTTTTATTTGGAATATTCAAAAAGTCTTATCTAAGTTTTCTAAGTACTGTTATGCTTATGGATGATTCTTGTGTTTGATTACAGGTGTACTCAGCAGCTCTGAAAATGCTTTGTCAAGCAGAGAAGACACTTAGAGATACAATTCGAGATGCTTATGAACCAGAATGGCCGGAAAGAGAGCTTTTAACAGCCCTTCTTGATGTATGTTTAATTGAATATAATCTCTTTAGTGTCATAAGTTTTTAATTTTTGTTGAGGTTAGTCAGTAAAGTGAACAGAAAGCTTTAGAATCATTGCTGCACTTATATGATCTTACTATAGTATTTATTATCATATATTTAAAAGAAAAAATATATATATATATATGTACGCTGATTATATAGAGCAACCACGACGTTTCCTATTTTTCAGAATCTTGATATACAAACGAATGAACTCGAGAGATTTCTGTGTGACGATTTACCTCATGTCGTATCTCACTACATAGGACAGTTCGGAGACCTTAAAAAAAAAGTTAGTATTTGTGTTTGACTGCTAATTCCACTCTAATATATGCATTTCGCTTTTTCAAGGTTGATAAACGTGGGCGCAAATTGGTTGATTACGATCACGCTAAAAACTGTTATAACTCAGCGAAAGTATCTAGCAAAAAGGTAAGTTAGCATATCAAAGCGAAGGTTTTATATATGTATTATAGCTGTTTGAATTATCAATATTCAGAAACATCATTGCATAATCTATTTTATTTTACTATTCTGAAAATTCATGAAAATTTATGTTTATTATATTATAAATAGTGGTATTAAAGACTTGTTTTGAATTATAGTGGTTAAGGGTGAATCTGATCCAAGAGTTTCAAAGATTCTTAACGAACTGAGCCATGCAGAAACGATGTACAAAGAAATGAACAACGAATTGTTAGAGGTTAAATCTTTTATGGAAATTAAATATTGTTGTATCTAATTATATCTATAATCTGATATTACTAATGAGTTCTTTAATTAATTTTAGTCATTTAATAACTTAAACACATGTTTATTCAATTATAGATTCTTCCTGCTACATACGATAGTCGCATCACATTCTATGTCGATACTCTACAAGCGCTTTTTAACGCTCACAGTATACACCAAACAGAGAGCAGTAAGGTTAATGTTTACTGATTAATTTCAATGTGGCTATATTTTTGAATCTCAGTTGTCGTACGGATGTGACAGTATTTTTTAACAGTTTATATTAAAACTAATTAAAAGGGCTTAATTTTTGTAGTTGAACAAACAGCTTGTATCACAACTGGACAAGTTAGGTGAGTCAATGGATTATTTGCGTATACCACGTTCCAATCCGCGAGCAACTACACCAACTGAAGGTATCACAGACGTGAGTGTTTGATCCGTATTTCTCACGAATAATTTGGAAGCAAATTTTTCATGCTATTCAACAAAAACTAATATTTATTATAATATAATATCCAATAGATACAAACAATGACTCATATATAGAATCATTCCAGAATTACGATCTATATCCAATTGTTAACTTTGTTTTCGTTATAGCTTTTCATCTTTAACACAATTTTTTTCTGTATATTTCGATATACGTTATAAAATTATATTTTATACAATCGTCTTTCGCATAAAATGCATAGGTATGGGCATTTCCTATAGCGGAATCATATTATAATTGTCTTCAGGGCTCAATAAATTCTAGAAAATTATAAATATTAAAACTTTTATTTACAAAAATATATATTATTGGGACTACTTGCTTTTTTGTTAATTTTTATTCTAGTATTCTCGTCAATCGACTCCATCTCCTGCTTCTCCACCTATTTCAAATTCTACACCGACACCTGCAGGCGGTGTTAAAAATCCCTTCGATGATGAAGACAAAGTAGTGGAAGATTTTAGCGAAATTAAGGTCTATCCGGTTAGTGAACTTTGATTGAGATCAACTGAAAAATACAAGCCAAGATTTTCTGTGTATATTAAGTACGTTATTCATAAAATATCGTAATAATATTTAGTATGCTTCAGAATCTTAATACATCTACCGAATTAGACATAGTGAAGTCGAAGAAAGATAAAGACTTAACAAATCCGTTTGATGAGGATACAGATAGTGAAGAAGAAGCACAAGTAGTCGATCTAGGAATTGAATCTGTTACAAAAGAAATCAGGAAGGTATACTAATAAAGGATATTAATAGTTTAATTTTAATATTAGCACCTGTGCTAGCTGTACTTCCACTTGTTCGCATAAAAAGTTCTGATTCTAGGTATTATATACAGTGATATCTACTCATGAATACAAAGCGGTAGATACAGATGAACTATCATTTGGACCCGGAGAAGAAATAAAGGTATGTGACTTATTATGAACAAACCACTATAATAATCCAGATTTTAAGTAGTTTAAAGAGAAGTTTAGTTTAAACATTGGGGTCTGAGTTAAAATTATGATTAAACTCAGTGTTTGTGTATAAATGTGCTTTACTATGTAAAAATTTTAAGGTGCTTGAATCAACAACTGAGGATCAAATAGATGAAGGATGGCAGCTGGGTGAGAAGGCAAATGGCATACGTGGAGTTTTTCCGGAAAATTTCACGAAGAAAGTTGTTTAAGTCATAAGTAATTTTCTGCAGATTGGTATACCACATGTTTTCTTATGCTTATCTATTAGTTTTATGATTAACTGTAAACCAATTTGTCGTTAAGTTTGAACGTTGAATGATGTGGAAGCTATAACCGAAACTGGATTTTCTTAAAATTGGTTTTAAAATATGAAAGTGAAATACTTTTAAAGTAAACAGTTATGAGTTATAGGCTTCTAGTTTTTTTTCGTTATCTTAATTCAACAGTTGCCAAAAGTTAATAAATGTATATGTATTTAATATAATTTACTGCAGCTATATTTCGTAAAAATGTTTGGCTGTGATACTAACGTTGGTTTTTTTATTAAGTGAATAATATTTGGTATTTATGCTTTTTTATATTAAAGGTCTTATTGTTTTACTTGTATAGTCATTGCATTAATTAGTCCTTAGTAGTTCATGTATATGCAGAGCTAAGCAAAGTTCACATGGTGAAAATAACAAACTGGAATATGTAATCATTATATGACAATTAGAAACTAGGTTTGGTAATCTATTAATAATGTTAGTAGGTGGTTTGTGTCCAGTTCTATACGGATGAAGTTTATTGCCGTTGGGTATCTCTTGATGTTTTATGTTATTTAAAGCCTATACTAGTAACTATTTATTTAAAGCAACACGTTTTAACCCAGTTGGTTATGGTTTAGATCTTGGTAGTTTTTAGTGTCCGCTGGTGAACGATTCGTAGACTGTAAGCTGCAATATTTCCATTATTACATGAAACAAAATTCAATATAAAAATTGAAAGCTTTGCCTAGATAGTTTATAGCTAAATCAACAATAAAATACAAGGTGCACTTAGAATTCGAATATTAGTATGAAGTCACGTAATTTTTCAGTGACAACATCAGTTAGTATAGTAATTTATCTAGATATATGTCCGTTCTTTAAAGCATCCACACTGATGTAGTGTGTTTAAATATAAATTTAGATGTGGAATAATCAAAGCTGTTTGTTAGAGAAAGACCCAAAACTACTGCTAATTAAAGGCACTTTTTTAGGCCTTCACTCATCTTATTGTAGATGCATTTAATAGTTAATAATCTCAGCATTCTTCTCTCCATGCTTCTGTAAATGAATGGTGACAACAAATTGTTTTTTTCCCTTTTACACTAATTATCAACGACGTCTAAACTAAGATAATCATAACGCATGATCGAAGTAATTATTGAGCAATATATTTCCGAATATTTCATCAAATTATAGCAGGGTAAAACAAATTAAATATTTCCTGAATAATTTGATAATTATAGCATTGTTTTATTAAGTGACTTACTATACTTACCAGTGCATCCAACTCTGGTACAGAGCGGATTTTACTCTTCTTATAGGGATTGATATTGCAGAATGTAACAGAAGGAAAGTCAGTCGATTCCAAGCCAAGCTGTATTTCATGTCATTTTCATATTCATTATAAGAAATTATGTAAATTTAATATAGTGAAGATGAAAAAAAATTAGTAGCGTGTAATGGTTAAGATAGAGAGGTACTCTTCACTAGGTGTTTAAACCTTAAAGAAAAAAAACAGTTAGATAAGTCATTTAATCATTTAGTACATATCATATTCATGTCTAATACTTTATTAAGATTTAACTACCTTTAGAGTGACGACTTTCTCAAATCTTAGATACTGGGATAGAGTACTAGTGAATAAATAGATGAAGCCCAGAAAGCATAGTGCAAGAATAACAGACCAGATAATGATGGCACCAATCTAAAATATTTTGTATATATTAATTATGCTGCTTAAAAAATATTGAAAATTAATTTCTATAAATCAATGGATAAATTTATATGATAGTTATAATAATAATAATGACATTTTTTTTGGATTCTACCTAGTTTAATTTAAGATTGTTAATAAATATAGTCACAAGTGAATTAGTCTATTACCGTATTTGCTTGTGCCATGTGCGGGAGTCCGTGACATGATGCCGTCTCAGCCCACTCTCGTACACAAGCCTTCGTTCTACTGGAAATGAAAATTAATGCCACTTGAATCTTATAAAATTAAGAGATTTAAGCTACGTGGATGGAGGATATCTAAGACTTTTTCTATTATTATTTTCAGCATAATTATATAGATAATACGCGACAGGGTTACTTTAGTATTAATATAGTAACTCAGTAACGTTATTATTTAAAAGTAGTTTTCCAGGCACAATGTTTGTATTGCTCGTTATTATTGCACGACATTTAAGGAAATTTTAGTTTCTATTAACATCAGATAATCAGACGCTTCTTAAAATGTTAACTCATAAATGTAGAAAAGATATTATTTTGCAACATACAATAGCGAGCATACACTCAAAACCCCCTTCCCCCTTTTCATTCAGGCTCAACGACGTATTTCATGAACCACGTCATCAATTTGAGTGATTCAAAAGTGGATGGGAGTAGGAAATATCATCTGCTCTCTACGGTCGATTGATTTGTGCTGATTCTGGTGATGGCTTTTGAGAAAAAGTAGCTTAATCTCAAATCAACCCATTTTCGGCACGGCTATAGAAATAAGGCAATCCCCAAAATGATTTACCTTCCTTTTACATGAACTTTCCTATGTTCAATGCTAACATTAGTGTAGTGAAGTATTTTTATATCCATGTAGGTTTGTTTCCAGATGAGTAAAAGAAAGTATATCACCCCAAATCAACGATCAATGATTATAGTTATGCTAGACCAAAACTTGAGTCAAGTGCATATTACGAAGAGGTTAGAACTCTCTCAGTATGCAGTTCAAAATGCTATTAAGCATATTTATAAATTTGGATAGTGGAAAATACTCCTCGTGTTCCAAAAAAGCGTAATACTACCGAAGGAATGGACCGAATAATTCATCGGTTAAGCGAGAGCAACTGTCGGTTAACTGCTAAGGACATTCACAACAAAATAAAAGCGTATCCAGAATGCTCACTATATGTTAGATAAATTAAATGACGTTTGATAGAGGCTGAATTAAATGAACGAATAGCCAGGAAGAAGCTCCTCGTTTCCTTGAAAAACCTGAGGGTCTGCCTTGCATTTACGCGAGAAAACCTGACAAAGTCAACAGCGGATTGGACTAAATTGGTATTTTCTGATAAATCAAAGTTCAACCGCTTTGGATAAGATAGAAAGAAATATGCCCGTCGTCGTCCTGGATAGACAAAACCATTCAATACCAAAGAAGTAGAAACAGTATTCAACAATACTTGCGGTGAGGTCCCAGTCCAACGTTGTGCTTCAATTGTCAAAAATATCGAAGTATTAGTTTTGTATTAATAATATCTTTGTTGTTGTTAATAAAACTACATTTCTTTACCAAAATTAGCAGTGCTTTTGTAACCAATGCTCGGAGTGCCTTATTTCTATAGCCGTGCCGAAAATGGGTTGATTTGAGATTAAGCTACTTTTTCTCAAAAGCCATCACCAGAATCAGCACAAATCAATCGACCGTAGAGAGCAGATGATATTTCCTACTCCCATCCACTTTTGAATCACTCAAATTGATGACGTGGTTCATGAAATACGTCGTTGAGCCTGAATGAAAAGGGGGAAGGGGGCTTTGAGTGTATGCTCACCACTGTAAGTCTGAATTAAACATATATGCAAGCAATGTTAAGAAAACATTGACAAGTACTAATTCTTATATATAATGGAAATAAATTATCTCTTAAGATATTCTTTGATTAGTTAGAGTTAAAATTTCAGAATATTTATTATATCAGCACATGAAGATGGTATTTTTAATTACTGCCCTGGCAATTTTGATATTCCGATGTCTTTCAATATAATTTGTAACATGTCTTGTCAAATATTCTGTTATTTATGGATTTTTCCTTAAAAATATCAAACTTCTAAACAATTTGTTCGTAATAGAAGAGGTAGAATATCAAAGTTGACAAATGAACGTTTAAAACTTTATAAAGCTACCAAAAATTCTGATCTGCATTGGCTCTAGCTTAAACTATTTATAAAATAAGTTATTACAAACGCACCTCCATCTGCTGTCAGCTACACTATCCCTAAGTCTGTCTCCTTCTATATCCTTTACTATATTGTGCATTTCTTTTTCATGCTGAACGGAGTCCTCTGAATCATAGTCCTCCTCAGTTGGAGCCTTTAAAATGAAAGAGAGTCTTGTAAGTTTTGATTCATAGTGTAATGAACAATGCAATTTACAATTTACATTGAATTCTTGTAAAGGTTTTACTTTAATAACATATTTTCCATAGAAACTAACCAGTAAACTGTTCTTTCTATTCCGTATTTCACTGCTAGGCAAAGTAATTGCCATTCTACGGAATATGACAGAGAGCCAATATCCTGGATACGTCTCTTAGAACTAAAATATGGAATAGTTAATAATAAGGCTGGTTACCTAGCAATGAGAAGAGTCAGAAAGTTGGAATGATTTTCAAAAAATGTCTAAATAAAAAATAAAACCAAGAAAGCATATCCGTATTTACTGTCAGAGGGAAATTTTGTATACTACATTTCTAACTTCAAACTCTCAATTGTCATATTTTTCTTGCTTCATCTTAAGTCTTAGGTATTTCGAGCATGTTATAGGATATATACAGAGTTTCAACAGTTTCATTTGGGATTTACTCAGTAAAAAGCTTGCTGGACTAGAGTGTATTGTATTTGGGATCCACCACTATCAGACGAGCGAATCATGGTTCGCACACTTGTGAACTATTTGTCATAAGGTTCTACCATACCTATCACCAAGTGCAGGCTTCCTTCAACATAGATCGATAATTTAATACTAACTACGAGACACCGGTGTATCTATGCTTTTCCTCGCTCATTTCTCATTACTCACGCAACGGTACCTGTCAGTGGTCATAAATTTGCATACAAACCGGATGTGGCGAATGGAATTATAATGGTTGTACCGGTTATGGGTTGCTATTATGCACAATGTCGACGGCGGACCTTTAATCCTAGATATCACTGTGAACACGTTTGTGTTCTTGGCTCTTATATTAAACTTTCTTTGCTAACTTCAGTTTAGCTCCAGTTCTTATTTACTATATATGTGAAGTACTGATTAAAATTGGACTTAAAATAATGGGAACACCGATTTATTGTTTTAATCAGATCTAGTAAAGAATTTTCATATAGTAGTTTTAATAAAAAACAAAGTATGATTTGTCCTACAAAAAATCCCTCTAGGATATTTGTAGACGAGTGTTATTTAGAAGTTTATATCTGTGATTAAATAATTTTCAAAATGGAGACTACTAGTTATTATTGGAGATAGAAACAAATTAATCATCGGTTAAGTTTGGTAAACGAATATTAAAGTAAACTTTATTGTGGACATAAAAGCCGAGATGTTAATAAAATCTATTTTATTCGAAGTATTTCAATTTTATATGAAACTATTTTCCATCTTATTTAGTGTCATAAATTAGTGGAAATATTTAACTTTTCAATGCCTTTTAGGTGCAGTTATGAAATTATATTCACTAGGTCTCATCTTTTTATTTTTTGGAATGGGTGAGTACACCGTAAATTCATTTTATTAGATATGAAGATATCATGTTTTTACCTTAGAAGTATTTTAATGAAGTAGTAGTGTTCGATGGTATAGTAAGACCAAAAGTAGAGCTATTGCATTCATGCAAAATTATAATATAACGAAATTCTTTATAATTATTGGTTAGAATTGATTCCAAGTTTTCGTAACTTCATATTTTTATTGTTATAATGTAGTGAGTCGTAATTATTGAATTTGTAAGTTTGAAAAAATTAGCGCTTCTAGGAACTTTAAATTCATTAAACAGATATTATCATACAATAGAGTGTTTTGGAGAAATATGGCAAAACTAAAATCGTGTTATGATAGAGAATAAATTAAGTGGGGAAGGTGTTCCATAAGGTAATTCGGGAAAAAACGCAGACATTATTTTTCAGAGTTACCAAACTCTTTTGCTATAGAAGTTGTTCTAGTTGGTGGTCAGTTCAATGTAGCAGTACCAGGGGAGAAAATTAATGTGAACTATAATGAGAGCAATGAGGATCGTAAGTTATATTAGTTTTATACATAAGGAGATCATGATTTTACTTATAGCAACAATTGAATATGTAAAATTTCCCATGATGATTCATGAGTTTAGAAAATTGTTCAATATTTTATTTGTTTGCATGGCAAATCACTAAGTACAAATTTACCTTATTCTAAAGAATTGCAAATATTGTCTGCCGTAACTAACTATTGTTTTATAAATAACTCTAGAATTATAATTTCAATAAACTGCAAACAATATTCAACAAAGAATTTTATTATTATGAATTGCTTCAATCTATTCTCTTCATTCCACTTGTTTAGATCCACTCTTCAATCAACTTCATTCTTTGAGAATTGCCCGAGAATACCTTAGGATGAAAACAACACAAGATAAGATAAGAGAGGAGGCTGCAAATAGGCTGTGATCGCTACTAAAAGTGTTAAAAATTTATAATAAATACCCAATTTATTGTACACACTAGTATGATCATTCTGTAATATAAAATATTATATTATTATTGGTTATTCGTTTATTGTTGTCATGTTAGCAGGTAGTATTATACTATTAAAAAAATGAGAACTTTAGCACAAATATTCTTTAAGGCATTTATTATAGTTTCTCATCAATAGATGACCAAATTAAAGCTAGAAAAAAACATCATAGGTGGTCCGTATCATTTCGAATATATTATTCAAGAAACCAGTTTTTATTGTTTAAATAACTTTAATCGAGTTAGCTCACAATCACAACCTCAACTAATTAATGAAAAACCAAGTCATGTTATTCCTCCTTCTCTTGCTATGGCAATTCCAGCTCCATTTACATCTAAGATGAGAAATGATGGCGATCTAAATATAAGCTATTATAGAGCAGTTAAGAAGAAGTCATTTTATCTCAAATTTTAAGAACCACTTTATGTGATGTACGGAATGCAAAGATCCCTATCAATCCCTTCAATAAATTGTTTCGATAGAGCGTTTTAATCAGACTCTACCGTATGATAGGTTATTAAAGGAACTTGATTTTCAGGTCGACTTTTCATTCTGAAAGCAAGTTTTTGAAAAACGAGAGACTTAGTCTCTACGCTTAAAAATGAAGTTATTGAATAAACCTCTTCATACTTAGTACATAACATAGAACGTCACAGAAAAATAATATAAATAAGTATGAAGAGGACAAGAAAGCTGAAAATTGAATCTACACCCTTACTTCCAATGCCAATAGTAATAAACTAAGGTATTCTTGGTATGCAACGTGAATTATATGATTGGTTCTCTCCTAGAAATCTTTCTGTGAGATCACCATATCAGATCTACTAGTTATTTAAGCGATATACCAAATTATTTCAGCGCACTTTCACTGCCACTAGCTAGATGATAATATTACGTAATTTTTTTCCAGTTTTTAAATAGATATCTGTTGTGAATATATTAAACTCAAAATAAAATTGTAGGTGTCGTATTTGACTTAAAAACTCAGTTCCAGTTTGACCTACGCAACAATGAAAGGTGCTTCAGTGTACTACAAATTTATAGAGCACACATATTACGAAATAATCATGAGGGTTAAGATATTTTCAAGAAATACAAAATTTAAATATCTTATGAAAATCAACCTCCTCATAATGGTCCAGTTGAATACATATGGATCCTCAAATATAGCCACTGACCAGTAACCTCCGAAAAGATGCTCCATTTCCTGACATTTAATAAAATGTTTATAGTGTTACAGTGTTTCTCACATTCTTCCCGAGGTTTACTAATTTCAAAAAGAATAAAGCAACTTTCCTATTTTCAATGATTTTAAAGTTGTTTGCATTTAATTAAAGGAATTTTTATATAGCTAAAACTAGAAATTTAAATGAACAGTTTTTGTTCCCTTAGTAAATTTAACTCACTTCAGCAATTTTTCTCGATTCTTCACCTTGCTGTTTTAATGATCCCGTAAAGTTTTCAATAATTGCAGCTTCAGCTACCTGAATCATTTCGTTTGTCACGCCAAAGGATAGTGCCACTTCGATTAGATGGTTTGGGAACTTTCGTATTCTAAATAAACTGGAATGAAAAAGAATTTTCTTACTCGAATAATATATAAACAAAAATTCAAAAACACTATATTGTTGATCTTTTCTTCAAGAAAATATTACCGGATTTAAACAGAACTTAATTAATACAAAGGAAATCATAGTATTCTACTCAAATAATAATTCCCTTTTCCTGCTTTACTAATCGAACTCTTCTGTATCCTTAAAACGTCTTTTGTTGTTGAAAATTAAACCTACATTTTCCCTCAAGTAACTCTTAAATTCAACCTTATAATATGTTATTTGCTTTTAACTTTTGTAGTAAAAAAGAGGCTTACATTCTCGTCCCTTCCATAATTGTTTCTGGTTTATACTTATTAAGAAATAGTTCCAGTGAAACATGTTCCGATTCCTTAGCCAGAATACACGAAACGAAGAGAAGAACAGAAAGCAACAGCCTTTTCATTAATAGAGTAATTGAATTGAAAGGTGTATAGAGAACGACTCTTCCAAATTGCTTTGTTGGAATGTGTTATTGCCGGAGTGTAGTAATTGATTTGAAATAATTGGGACTGTAAACTATTTTAGCCCTTTTCTTCCTACATATTTAACTGACATCCACGATTTACAATTGGCAGTAATCTCGTACGATTTATGCAGATTAATAATCCCATCCTTATAATTGAATAGAATATTAAAATAGGCCTAGAACATTTAAAAATTATTTTCATGCACTCAACTACTAATACTCAATTACTGATCACCCAAACAATAGTAGATCCTAACGATATAATTTGAGAAACTAGTTCTCCATTTACTTTTGAATTCAATTAGTGCACTGCTTAAAGCATTATGAAAAATAGTAACTACCCTTTATACCTAAAGTGGTATATTCCTACAATTTAGAAAAGGGAAAGAAATCCATCCATTGTTATATACATAATTAAAAATCACACTTTTTTAACTTTGATATATGATGCATAGACTGTTTAAATTCTTAGTTATAAAGAAAACTATATCTGGAAGAGCCTGATGTTTACACTTTAGTTCTTTTAAAGGTTATTAAAACTGATAGATTTGTCTTGACTCTGATTATAACTCGAGAATGGTTGAAAAAAAGAGGCTAAGAGGTGTAATAACCTGCTGCCTCACATATGTTGTGTCTGTAAAAGAAGTCATGATGTCCAACATGTTTTGTAAGGGAAAATAAGCCAGTGTTGCAGCTTCTCAAAAAAAAAATTCACTATATAAAATTATGCATGATTGCCTTACTAGCGTTTTCATTGTTAGAAATATTTCATCATATGAAGCTAAAGGTTAAATCACTGTCAGCATCTTCATCCCATCGCTAACGTTTAAGTGGGACTTTAAAAGATTGCCTAGCTCGAGTAGCATAAGAATCTGTTTAAGGATTTATTTTCCTCCATCAGTGTTTCCTATAAATATTTTTATTTTAAGCTTTAATTTAAAACAGAAATAGAATTAGGTGTTACAAATATGTAGTTTTAGAAATAGTGGCAGATTTTAGGTTAAGTAATATTAATATAGCAATTTTGCATTCATACAACAAACAAATTTCAAACAGGAAGAAGAAGGACAGTATTCGCTGATGATTAAGAAAATAAATGGTAAATGTCTTTTTAACTAACTATAACTATTTATTTTATGCTGCTGTCCATTAAAAGCTAAATATAACATCACGACCTAATCTAACTTTTATTTTCTATTTATTGTTATATCACTACCTCTGATTAGAATTTAATTGAAAGAGAAAGTATGGATTCTAATTTAAAAAATGATGAGTCAAAGCATAATATATTCGTGATCTTGTTTTTGTTCAACCACTGACAAAGTCATTAGTTCATTCTAGCAGTTGTTTAGTTATTGAAGCATCACGTAAAAAAACATATTTTTATATACGTAACATTTCAAATTATTTAATACCATATATTCTTAGATATTACTCAATTCGTTTAACAGTACTTGATATATTATAAATATCGAACACTTGAAGGACTTTCGAGAAACATTCATCGTACTTTCATACTGACGAGTGGAAATAACGGATGCCACACGATTTTAAAGGCTTAAAAATTCTAAGTAATATATGCAAGGAATAAATATGATATAGTCCACTAAACATATTCAAAAGTATAATTTCCTTTTTTGAGTACCTGAAAAAAACATCTAGTTGCCTTATTAGTCATCTAATCTGCGAACACATATTTGCACGACTCTACACCGGTTCCAATGCATAAATTCTCGCATTTTTCGTTGAGGACAGTTTAATACCGTCAACTACAGACAAAGAAGTCTTACTTAACATCTATTGACGTTACTCACGCTGTTTTGATGGAGTTTAGATATGTAATTGATCCGCAGTGTAAACCATCACTTTTTCATGTCCCAATAGTAACAAACACACTCAGGGAAAGAACGAAGCGAATGAGGAAACGCAGACAGTGATCAGGTTACTTATAGAAGCGCCGTCGACCGCCGACAACCAGTGCTGCAGTCATGTGGAAGATAGCTACAATTCTTGCTCTAGTTGCAGTTTTGGGACAGGTATGAAGTATTTGAGTTTGAGACGTGTGTTAGTTAAGAAATAATTTCTACAGCAACTATGAGAATTTTTGCTTCATTAATTTTATTTAAAACTACTTGTTACGGGATAAATCGCCACTGATTTTAACGAATTTTGAATAGAATTAACTTAATAGAACAAATTCTTTAAATAATAATACGGAATATTAAGATATTAATCAATTATCTCTGAGAAGCACTAAAATGTTATTAGAAACTGGGAAGTTAATATACGTTAACTTATATGTAGTACTGCTCAAAAACTTGCAAACTTTGTTTTTCATTATTTTTTTGTAGGTACTTATCGAGATGAATTAAAACTTAACACTTAATAGCACATGTTAAATTACAGTGATTCTAGGCCATTGAAGAAGTACAATATTTACAAATATATTTTAATATAAACTCCATTCTGTAGGAATATAATGAGTGAAAGGAAGATTATTCTTAGATATTTATTGTCAATCGCCAGATTCTGCTCACATAATACTATAATACTTAGCAGGAAATCCATTTGCATCAATAGTCACCCTACTCTGTAGAGGACTAAAAAGTGGGGTTAAAACTGCGCAGCTGATATTGTTCCACCTTTCTTCAGTTGAGAGAACTTCTAGTCATTATTTGAGGCTTGCAACACTCGACACATTCCTTCGAGACCATAAATGCTCATTAGGATTTAGGTCAAGTGATTATGAAGGCTAATTCAGGAGATGCACTTTTCGTGAAACAAATTGATTCAACTCTATACCATAATTAGTAAAAATTCTTTAAAATATCTCTGATATTAAGTGATGGATCTCATTTTGACATGTCAACTATGAATTTATAATCATGATTTGTCGTTACTCATGGTCTCATTCTTCTGAAATCAATGTACTAGAACTGCTACTGAAGTCTTTTTAATCCCGTAACTTCAAACTCATAATCGTAGGTGAATTTTTTGAACATAATTAAAACAGCTAGTTTGACGGAGTTACTACTGGCTTTTAGTCTCATTATTTTTGACTAAAGAAACTGGATTAACAACTATACAGCATGATTAGAAACTTTTTACACAAATTATATTCAATAATTTCACAACGACAACACTCGGCAATAAAAGTTGTTTAAACAAATATAAAAAATCATAGAACAAATCTACTTCACTTTCAAGTTTCTTCCTTTAGTGACCATCCAAGATTGTAAACGCGTCTTGAAAGTACCCAGAATGACGAACATCGGTTTTGGATGATTTCGCTTTCTTTCACTGGCGCGGTCCTCCTTGTCGAAAAGTTTAGAAATTATCGCAGACACAGCTCAACAATTTTTTTAGTTCCATGAACAAGTACGCACTTTTGCTGAAGCATCCAATTCTGCAATCCAAAATAATTTGATACCAAAACATAGCTACGTCTTATAACATTTTCTCTTGGCTATATTTACCAGCAATTTTCATATTTCTCTCGAATGTCGCCTGATATGGTTATTCTTGCCCAAATCATGATAGGATTCTGATAACTGCAGATGTTTTCTGCAACGTATATAGCTTATGTTAGAACTCCTGTCTATTATTCCTACGATTCTATGTTGTGTGCTGACAGCTGAAATTTTTTCATCGATGAAAATACGTCAAAAGCGTGGCCCTACTGGTTATTTGAAAATATCGAAAATCGGTTAAATAAGTATTATTTTTGCCACTTACAATGCCATCATATTTATTAATATGTTCTTTTCCTTATTTCAGTGTGCTGTTCGTCGTGACAATACCGTTACACTTGAATTATACAAGAATTGCTTTCCTAAGCCAACAGGAGGGTGTAAATGCAGTGTGAGAGATGGAAATAATGAGAAGATCGAAGAGCTTAATGAAGATTCTGAGTGCAAGAAGCTAATTGATGGTGGGTGCTAAATATACTTCTAAGAGAATTCGTGGAGAAACTTATTCAAATATAGAACCATATTTATTAGAAATATGTAATGTATTGCATTTTACTGAGATATTCAATGGCTACCCACTACTTCTAATGAAATAATTGAATACAATTTATTTACTAAGCAACGTTTAATAAATAGATATTAATTAATTTCAATGTCAGTATTTGTTTCAGCTCAAACTGTGGAAAATAAGAAAAAGTTAAACGCCGAAATCACTCAAAAGTTTGGAGATTTTAAGGTAGGTTAAACAAGCTACATTTTATGAATGCCTCCAATTTGTCGTTTCCACATGCTTTGAAACTGATATAAAACCTCGTTTTGCTGGAAATAATGCTTAAAACAAATTGTAAAGCCTCTTCTGCTTGAAGCATAAGATAAATAAGTTTTAAGTACTAAATATATTACCATAGTGTTACAAAATGAAAAATAAAAATAACTATTATTGTTAAGGATAACTGCTACCCTAAGCCTTCTGGAGGATGTAAGTGTAACGTAGATTTGGGAAATGGAGAAGAAGTTGTGGAATATGCACTAGACGCCTTATGTAAAAAAAGAACGGAAGGTAGGCTTTGAAAAAAAAGTATGGAAATGATATAACAAAAAATTCAGTAAGGGGATGAGAAATAAATCTAATTAAACACAAGATGGAATATTTTGATGGATATAACCAATAATAATAAAAAAACTGGAAAATATCGTATACATTAATAGTTCCATTAATTTTTTTTTAAAAGTACTGTGAGCTAATTAAAAAGTAGTTTATTGCATGACGGTTGGAAAGAACATAAAATAATTATTTCACATATACTTCATGTATAATAATTGTCACTAAATATTCAGTACTAGGCCGGAACAATCCAAACTAAAAGAACAGAATAATATAATTCCTTATTGTGATCTATTCGATAAAGTATAGCGTCCTCCTAAATAAATCTTGCATAATTAGAACAACTGTGCAAAAGAAATAACAACAGCCAAATAACGTATTGTCTATTTTTACAAAACCTGAGGCATAACATAATTTCATGAACATAGTTATACTTTAGTCGCGGATACGTATTGTCATTTCAGAACTTACATCGGAACACAAAAAGAATTTGAATGATGAAATCAAGGAAAAATTCGGAGACTTTAGGGTGAGAACAACACTATTAAAAGGTGAAAGCTTAGATACCATGAAATAAACTTTAATATAAGCCTATGTAAATTCTGCATAACAAGTGTTTTCCGCTACTTTTCCTTTATGTCATAGAGCAGCCACAACAAATAGCTTACTGAAATACCAAAACGACAATAGTGTGAATCAGCTATCAAATAAATAATATGTAAGACTGATAGGCTTATAAAGTATATGCTTTATAGTTAGGAACTTCAGGAAAACTGCTTCCCTAAGCCGTCTGGAGGTTGCAAGTGCAACGAGAAAGACGCACATGGCAATGAGGTGGTTGCAACCTACAACAATGCTAACCAATGCAAAGTACAGGTACAATTACTAGCAGAAAATGAAAGGAAATAAGCTTATGATAATAAATAAAGAATATATCGGCCTGTTCTTATATATTCCAGAAAACTAAACGAGACAGAGGTACTGGAGTCCAATATCAGCCGGCAAACGTCAATCAGAATTTGCAGAAACAACAACTACGGAAGGATGACTTGCCTAGCCAAAATGTAAGAGACCCCGTAAGGTTAGAAAACTTTTATATTAATAATCCGATTCAGTTATTACAATTATTTTCAAAAAGGAACTAATACCGGTTTCTATAGTTCTTTTTCTCATAAAATTAGATATCAATTATTCTTAGAGCGATAATATTGTTGAGAAGATGTTCCAGCGTGCCAGATCTACATAACGTTAAATGTGATAAACTTTAATATTTAAGTAAATTTAATAAAACTAGACGCAAACTTCTATTCAATGAGCTTTGGACTCGTCATGAGACTTAGTAAGCCTAATAATAGTGACTTACGTAGTGATATTTACGGGTTAAAAACAAATGTATCACTCAGCTATAATATGAAAGGAACAATGTACTTCTTCAAATTGGAAAAACGTGATTTTGTTGGAATACATTCACTTATAACATTAATTTATTATGGTTGAACATCCATTTGCACAGAATACACCAATATAGAATATTGAAAAAAAGCGAAATTCTTCCTTTAATTCTTCAAAAAATATGAAGATACCAAATATATATTTATTTAGATATGTAAATAAGCCTATTAAAGAATTGCTTTAGAACACTCGAACTATATCTTATATGAGCTGCACAGTTACATATTTATTTTCATACTGTAGAAGGCAAATCACTTCGCTTTTTTCTATATTAATTTATTTTCTAATATGCTAGTTTCTAAAAACTCATTTCATTCCTAGGTAAATTGAGCAAAAATTTAAAATGCTTATACTATAATTACAATTACACAGTAAAAATCCATTTCTTTTAAACAGGGAACGAGCACAGGCAAATTATGCTGCAGTATTGGATGAGCTACACAACAAGTTTAAGGGTCTAAAGGAGGGGTGTTATCCCAGACCAGTGGGTAAGAAGAAAAAGCCCTTATTTCCAAACATATTTTTTCTTTATGAATAGATCATAAAAAATTGTTTTAAATCTTCCACAAATCGTCCGTTTATATTAATTCATTGTAAGTACAACTTTTATATGATAATAAATCAACTAAAATAGAATTTTTCTCTGGACCAAATGTAATTCAATTGGAAATATAAGTACATAATCAGTATATATCATAAAAAAGGAATAATATCAGGATGCCTCTGTGTTATTGGAAAGACTGCTGAAGGACGCGACATCACCGAGCGTCGAATGAAGGATGCCGAATGTAAATGCAAAGAAGGAGAAAAGGGCCCCGGTTGCCCTATTGCTTGAATTTTTTTGCATATTTTGAAAGCTCCACGTAATATTGAGTATATGACGCAATTATTGTTACGTGTTATATTTGTTTTATCTAGATATAATTATTATAAGTGGTAATACAGCTACAAGATAGCACATCATGGCGACGCTGTTAGTCCTGTCAGCATAATGCACTACTAATAAAGTTTCTTATCGCTTTAGACTTGTACTAACATCATCCGTGCTGGCTACCTCTAGACGAGTGAAGACAGAAAGACAAGTTATTAGCAGGTTTTATTTTAGTGGAACAATTTAATTAACTGCACGTTTGATTTACTTCTGATAAATATATTTAATAGTAATTGAGTTGGAAGGAGTTTCGAGGCAAATGCTTTGGTTTTTTTTATTCGACAGTAGCTCGATTTAAAAATTTTCTTTTATATATAGTATTGTACTTTTATAACTATGTAGTTTTTCATAAGATTCTGTCAACGCAAATTTCAAAATGGGATAATTTATCTCGTTGCATGATGCGCATCCTAGCGACGTGACACGAAGTAATCGTTTCGCATTTTAGACCAAACCTGGTTTCTAGCGAATAGTACTATTAGTTCTTCGGCTTATGAAGACTAGTCTCATCTACTTTAGTATTTAGATCTTGTAATGAAGATGAAAATTATTTTTTAAGTGTATCTTAGATTTTCACTATTCAAGCAGAACTTAGTAATCAGAAAGCAGCAATAATTTTAAATTCACTATAGAGAAATGTTGTCCTCCTCATCTTACCTGACTTTTCTAGAAAATTTTCAAATAGATGAGAACACTTTCGAGATGATTGCTTAAAATAACATGATTAGTGCTTCAGTGACAACGCTGTTTTAGGGACTCATAATGCGCTTCGTAGTTTGTGTCATGTGGAATATTCTAAACTTAAAATTGTATTTTAAATTGCCTGGGACTTCACATGTCTTAGATATTAGCTACATGCGGTATGATAAATTCAAGTGTATTATTATTTAAAGCCATGGCCACTATATGAGTTCTATCACATTAAATATTAGCCTATAGTTATTTTAAGGGGTTATATATTGTTTATATAATATTTTCTATATAATATACATCTTTTCAATTTAAAATTATTATAAATATGAAGAAGTGAGAAAAACTAGCGGAGAAGATTATCGAGTTTGTATTTAGCTGCTCATCTTGGGAAACGTTTGAATGAAGATGGAATATACAGATACGTTCGAGAATTTACCACCAATTATTGAGCCCTATGGGGTGCATTTGCATACTTTAGCAACTGAGGTATTTATTGCATATATTTAAAATTTTGTTATAATAAAATGTAGTTTAATTCTTGGGTCGTGAAAACTGTTAAAAGTATATCTTACATCGATAGGAATTCGAAGATTTAGTCGAGGACAAGAAATCAAAGAGTCTCTCAAGGATGTCAATAAAAAATATGATACTAGCAACTCACGGTAAGTATGATAAGGAAATCCTATCGGACAATTTAATTAAACTAACTCTTACTTCTTAAATCTGGCTTTTTTTTGTATATTTCTGCCTAGATACTTCTTTCTTTGTTGGATTATATTTATAAAATAGGGGATACATTTAGCCCTAGTCTAATCTGCTCATTTGAGACTTATTTACACAAAGTTAGACGAATAGATTTTTATACAGTGAGATGCAATAATTGCCAATGTTTCATATGTGGGTAGCATAAAGTTCAGTTGTCTAACATGACTCTGAATATTATGCATACGGTAGAAAATAAAGACAGCTTCTAAGAATATTGTAATTTCTTTCAAAACTAACGGAGTTACAATTTAAATACGATTCTGGAAGCTTATTTCTCTGCTTTTTCGCAATTTTAGTTTAGTTAGTACACGCAAAAAGAAAAAAGTGAAATGTTTGATTACATTAAGATATCCACTCTTATTTTTACATATGAATTTAGATGAATATATCTCATATTCCAACCACGCCCATAATTTGTGACTACATATTCAAATCCATTGATTTGAGATCATAAACAGAATTTTTTATGTAAGATATTCCACAATTTCTTCAATGTATGAGATAAAACATAATCCCGCAAGAAAATGTATTCAAAATTATGCAATCGGAAAGAAGATAGTCCACAAAGAAGAACGAGTAAAGTTTGGATACAGCAATTAAGAGCAATAAAAATCTTTTTACCAAGATAACAAAATACACTTGCAATTAACAGCAGCAGAAATTTGAGATAAATGTATCCTAAGCCTATGAAGAAACAACGGAAGATGTCTTCACAAAGTAATTGTATTTCTTTTGTTTCTTTTAATGTGCTAGTGAAAATGGTTTTAAAAAACCAGATAAATAAGCTTCGAAGGATCTTTTTAAAAGGTTTATCGGAAATCATAATACTTTTATCATCGATTTTTATTTACTAATCTGTATATGCAAACTACCACGCCTTTTTTTCTCGTGTATCCTTCAAATTGGAAAAAATACATAAAAATATTTTTAAATTTAAAATTTTTTTAGATAATTAATGAAAAAAAATTATAGGAAGAAATACTGGTGATACCAAAATGATATCGAATAAGTTTGTATTTGAGTTTATAATGTATGTCTTATTTATTGGAATACTTATGTTTGGTCAGTTATTTTATAAAAACAAAATCAATTTACATTTATATGTATTTAAATAATCATATGTCCTCCCTATCTTTTATTTAACTACTTTTCAATAAAGTTGAAGTATAACAATATATGGAAATTGTCATAAAATAAGAACCTAGTGGCGTTCGATGGCACTTCAATACAAACATTTCACTATACTAAAGTTATGGGAGATTTATTCATTCGTTCCAAAAATGGAAAGTCGGGGAAACAATTTGAAGATATATCTTCTATATCAGATATATGGAACGTAAGCTTTTATTTATTTTAAACTATTTCTTAATCACAAAAATATTTTTTCAATTGTAGTTGCATATCTCCCACAATCATAGTTGATTTTACTGCCACAATATTAGTATTTAGTATCTCGAAGAAGAGTTTGTCTCCGGCCTATATTGGAGTACAATCAACTCTAATGGGAGCCAAAATGATATGGTAAACTTCGAGAATAAATTGCTCGGCAAGCCAAAAATTAGAATGGTTAAGGTTGGTAATTGAATAATGATTATTTGTAGTTTCCGTTGTCACTGTTGAGTTTTGAAATTATATCTGCTAAATCATTTGTATTTTTTGCGATATGTATTATTTAAATACTGTATTTAATGCTCTTACAGGTTACTAATAATTCATGTGAGGTGGTTGCTAGTTTCTCGCGTGAAATCAAAGAATGCTTTAGCAACTATCAAGAAAAGAAAGAAGATAAAATGTCCTTCGGATCAGATGAAGCGTTAGATATCATTATACTGAATCTAAAACATGTCGTTTCTAGTAAACAATTTTCACTAAAATAGGAAAGATTATAGATTTTCTTTTGGATTCTATTTCAAAAACATAGTACCACTAGCAGCTTGATTAATTTATACTAATGATTGACATCTTTCATTCTAAAAATCTTTCTCACGTAAGGGTCAGAAGTATTCATTTTGGTAATTATCAGATCAAACAATATGGATATACAATTTTATTACGCACTTCTTATTAACAACTAGATAAAAAGGAACAACTGAAATTTTGACCAAAAACTGTACCTATTGGCAGAGTTATAACAGATATTTGTCAGAGCACCAAATATTTATTTTATATAATATATAAGTATTTTCAAGGTTTAAATGGCATTCGTCTGTTAATCTTGAGAGCAGTTCGGTACGAGGAGTTATAGCTAATTACGGTGGGGGTGGTTTTGTGCAAAAACTACCACTTACCAATGGAAATGAAGCTCTGAAGATCATTGATCAACTTAAGGTGACTGTTCATTTTGGTTGATTTTGAGATAATTTTACTAACTGTTTTTTTGTTATTATTGAATCAAAAAGGAATTGGCGTTTTAAAGGGTTTTAACTACTTATAATTTCCAAAAATGCAAATTAATTCATAGTGGTCGCATACATTATTTTTCCTATTAACATCTTATACGATTAATCGAGATGTACGTCTATTTTTTTTTCTACTGCATAATATCTGTTTATAACTTTTTTATAACAAGTAGTTAAGTATGATATAGAAGAAAAACAAGTGTATGATAATAGTGTCTAATTAGAATGGAATAATAAATAGTTTAGGCTTAACAACTATTAAAAGTTATTATATAATATTTAATGAAAATTATACCTTGATTCTTGCTGGTGTTCCATCCAGTAGTTATCAAGATATTACTTTCTGATTTAACTATGAGGTCATGCACCGCCTGGAATCCTACTTTTGAACCAGCATAATAAGTAGCATTCGTATTCCTTTATTTGGCAATATGATTGGGCATTTTGGTCTGTTGGGTGAAGTAATTGTTGAACTACAACGTATTAGATATCTTGTGTTTGGCTTTACGAACATATATATAAATTAATATTTCTATCGACCAGATTATACACTTCCTTTATCCTTTGTTCTATACCTAAATATTAAAATACTTTTGCTGAATCAAAATTTCTAAAGAATCTGATTTATATTGTTTTAGCTGTGTTTTGCTTTGCAGAAAAACCGGTGGATTAATCGTGGTACACGAGCAGTAATTATTGATTTTGTGGTCTACAATGGAAATGTCAATTTGTTTTGTGCTACCCAGTAAGTTAGAGTTTAAATTATAACTTTAATACGTGCCATATTAATCTTATGCAACATCAGGTTATTGTTCGAACTCCCAGCCACTGGTGGCGTAATTCCTACTTCACGATTTACTACGTTAAATCTTATTCGATACAGTGATACAGTTGGAAATATTACAATTATGCTTGAAGGAATCATCATTGGTTTTGTGGTTCGCTATATTTAGATTTTATATCACTTTATCATTTTTCTGCGTTACCAAAAGCGGTTATGTAATGTGATTTTAAAGTCTAGCTTGGTACGCAAAAATATAATTTAATCCTTGTAAAATATTAGAAGAGAATTATAATAATTATTGTGATTATTCCCTCCAATTATAATTTCTAAAATCTTCAAAAAATATTTGGCAGAATTTTCATAAATAGATTCAAAGCAAGACTAGGATTTCCCCATTTTCCGCCAATTTTGCCTTGAAAATGTTTCTTTATAGTTATTTATTAGTAGCTACAAACAATGGAACGTCCTTGAATCTCGTAAATGTTCAGTACTATGAAATGAGGTCAAGTGTATTTGAAATACCCACTGAAAGACGTTGATGTTGCTGCCTACAAATTATATAAGGGAAATTTCGTTTTCACTTCACTGCTTATGCTGTTCTATCTAGGAAAAAACGTTTATACAGTGCGTTTAAAAATGATAGCACATTTTGTTTGTTTTTTGCCTCTTTCTGTTCTCTGTGGTCAGATTGATCCAATTTTTTTAGAGGTGCGGTGTAAGAGCCTTGAAAATCTCCAGTTTAAATTTCATAGTTTTTCATAAAAAATTACCACTTTTATGCTAATTTTTCTCAAACCACCCATTTTTTATTGTTTCAAAATGATAGCACACTTAACATATTTTGGCGTTATTTAACGAAAAAAGCTCAAATTCATTGATCCTGAACCAACACAAAAGTGGGTCGTGCTTATACATTGAGTCTACACGAAAGAGGTCAAATTAAAGTACTGTCAACTACCGGTTACACGGTGAAGCGGATTGCAGATGTCGTCAAGCGCTCCAGGAAGGCCATTATGAATCCCCTGCATCTTCAGGAAGAATATGGTACAAAGAAGAGTAGTGGACGACCTAGCAAGTCGAATGGCCGTGAAAAAGGAAAATTCTGCGGACTGCGTCGAATAATACAAGCAGCATCGTTGGAATCTGTAGGACTTGTGGCATTGATGCTTCAAAAACTACGGTGTGGAGAATTCTGAACAAGCGTCCCAATATTGTACGATCACGAATGAAGAAATTCACACAACTAATACAAGGGCATAAAGACGAAAGACTTCGCTGGGCCAGAATATTCATGAGATGCGTCTGGGAAAAGACACAACTTTCACGAGTCTTCAAAAATAAGCCTATAAATTCATTATTTCGAATTTAGGTGATCTTCAGCGATGAGAAGAAGTTCAATTAACATGGTCCTGATGATTAGTACTCCTACTAGAGAGTTGCGCAAGGAACCCCGACACTTTTCAACCCGAAATCTCGAAGGAGGAAGGGTTATAGTTTGCGGCGCGTTCAACTCTACGGGACTAGTCGACTTGGCGTTTGTGTTGACGAAGATGAACAGTTAGGACTACCAGGATGTATTACGACATCACCTAGTCCCGTTTCTACAATGATTTCCAGGTGCTAGCTTCACTTTCCAACAAGATAATGCCACAATCCATGCCAGTCGAAGCACCAAGACCTGGTTGGAGGACAATGACATGGCCACTATGGACTAGCCATCGCGCTCTCCGGACCTAAATCCGTTAGAGAATCTTTGGGCAATTATCGTGCGACGGATTTATGCCGATAACCATCAGTTTGAGACCGCCAAGGACCTTCAAAGTGTCATTAACAAAGCCTGGAGCGAAGTAGACAAAAGTGTCATTCAGAATTTGGTAAATAATTTGTCCGAACGAATTTTTCAGGTCATTAATAAAAGTGGTAGTTGTACCAACTGTTAGTTAATTGCTATATACATTGGTTGTTATTGTTTTTCTCATAAACGTATATTTTAATAAAGTGTGCTATCATTTAGAAAGAGACTGTACTACATAGATACCGCAAAAGCGTGTTATAGCAAAGAAATTCATCATAGTGGCTTGTTTTTTAATCCTTAGATGAAACTTACGATGTTAGCTTAGAAAGTTTGAATATCTTATTTAAAAAGACTATAAAGTTAGATTTTCATTTGTAACAAGTTTTTAAATCGTTCCCCTTTCATTTTAAGCTATTGTCAGGCTGGATTGCTTTCTCCCACTTAGCATGCTTCTCTGCTCATCAAAATCTGTTCTTAAGTACAAGTGTTTACAGAAGCAGGCAATTTCTAAATGTTTAAATATTGAAGACTGTAGTATGATCTTTTGCTTAGTTAAACAAAAAGCAAACTGAGTAGACAGAAATGAGGTCACATATAATTAAAATGTGAACTAAAGCTTTTCTGTTTACTGAGATTATGAAGAATAGCATACGAAAAAATAAAGATTTTAGATTTTAGAAATACTAAATTGAAATAGGTGATATGTCCTATGAGATACGAACCGGAACACTCATCACCAAAAACTAATTTTAATATACAACACACAATTTCTCACGGTTTTGTGGTTCTAACTACTTTTTCCATAATATATCACTTGTGTTTTACTGAGTAAAATTATATTCTTTCTTATTCGAAGTATTTTATTGGTTCTTTTTAAGGTAATGTTTCCAGGTGTTTTTTGTTACCGAAGAACTATTGGAAATTTTATGCATACGACTTAGATATATCTTATCGTTCTGGAATATCATGAATATAGTCCGATTGACAGTGAGCCACATAAACCAATAGTTTCATTTTAGTTAAAGTTTACTAGATAATGCTTTTTGTTTATACAATGCTTTTCATAATTATAAGTCATCTCCTATTTGTCATTTTAGCTCAGGATCTAATGTTTCAAATTTTACAAAATTTTTATCCTGACACCATGCCACATCGCCAAGACTATCCTATGTATTTTTCTTGATTGTCAATACATTTTTTTCACCAACGCAAAAAGTTCATTTTTTCACTGTTTCATAATTATAAGGCACTTAGGATAAATACTCACAAAAATTCACAATGGGTAGCAAATGACTTATAATAATCAGTACAACTGTTTATTCTACTGATCACCTGGTTAATGCGTTCTGTCATACTCGTTGACAGATTTTTGAGGATGGCTGGGTCAATTTGGCTCCACTCTTCTGAAACTGTCTTCTTCAGGTCCTCAATTGAAGACAACTGCCTGTTGTGGACATAACTTTGACGGGCTAATATTCCCTAAAGATTTTTCATTGGATTTAGGTTTGGTGACCGAGACGACCAGTCAATAAGGACTATGTTCCTGATCTAAAACCAATCCTTTGTGCTGCAACTCACGTGGATGGCAGCGTTGTCGTGTTGAAATATGAAGTTATTCTGAGGGAATTTGTTGCAATAAGGGAGTAGTTGATTTTCAAGGACTCATTGGCAGTCGACACTATTTGTTCTCGTGGAAACAAAAGCTAATTCGAGAGCCTTCCGGGATAGAAGATGTAACCCATATCATAAAACTCCGAAATTTCACGTAGAAAAAAAAGTCGTTTCTTAAATCTCTCCAGTAGGAAGAAAATCCGTCTGGACCACCAAGGTTAAATTTCTTTTCATCGCTGAAGATGACTTGAATAGAATGGGGGTCGTACTGAAAGGGTATATGCACATTAGAAAAAGAAAGAATTATCTCTGTCCATTTCGAAGTCCATGGTATGTATGAACTGCAAAATCCATCCTAGCTTTCTCGTGATCTGCTGTTAAAGTGGGACACTTTCTCATCCCTTCCGGCCTGATGAATGAATTTGCCTTCAATGTCCTCCAAATAGTTGTCTTTGACACAGCCGAGCAGTAGATGCTCCTGATTTTTTCCAGACTGTCCGTGCTATTTGATGCCATCATCGTTATCCTTCTTTTTTCCAGTTTTCCCAGATTAGTTGACCTTCCTCCACTCTTTTTGCTTCCATATTCACCAAGAGCTCTCAGGAAATTGGCAACAACATTCCTAGGACGCCCGATTTCTCTTGCAATCTCTGTTCGGTTCAATCCTGTATCAGAAAATGCCAGAATTTCCCTTCTTCGATATCGTTGAAAAAGAGACCACGAGCCAATTTCCGTTTTCTACACTGATCCACAAAAGTCATATTTTCCGCGTAATATTCTAATTTTAAAGCTCTCATATCCTAAATGCCCTATAATTGTTTAACAATTAAAAATAAACTTCATATGTTCTTGAAAGAAATTTGCATAGACTACCAGAAAGAAGTGTAGATGATTTTGATGATATGACATGATGTCAGACTAAAAATTTAGAATGACGAGTACGGGATAACCTATATGAATTGCATTATATTTTAAAATTAGTTACTTGAACTGTTTATTGCTTTATAAATTATTTTATTCATATTCTAGCTCTATTTGGTAACAATCTACTACTCATATAAGCGCACAAAGGCCGCAACTAATCGAGTTAACTCTGTCCTAAAAATTAAGTTTCTATTAAATATATTTAGATTTGTAATATATTTCAGTTTAAAATCGTAATTTTAAAAGAAACAATAAATCTTTAAGTGACTTAACAGAAGCCCAATTCGATGATGTTATATCGATGCAGAATATTTACAGCTATTCCTTTGCTTTAAATCTCTTCCTATCTTGGATTGAGGTATAGCATTTATATAAATGAAGGTTCAAAAATAAAATCGTTTTATTATAACGTGAAAATGCAGTGTTTGAGTGTAGTTACATAATATACATATGTAAGTGCCATAGAATGAGTGAGAAGAATTACTATTTAATATCGATGAAAAGATATTTAAAATATATTCCTAATTATGTGTTTAGAGAAAGTCACTTATTTGATAATTTCATACTCCATTTAGATCTTTAAATATATTAGTGTGAACAAGACTATGTCGCAACTGTCGGCTACTCTCTCACGGTCAAGCAAGGACATTGGGGGCTTTGCAGTCATGTTTGCTGTGTTTTTTTTCGCCTATGCACAATTTGGATATCTTGTTTTTGGAACTCAGGTTAAAGTCATGTATATTATTTTTTACATAGTAAATGCCCTTTTCATCTACTGAGATTCAAATATCTTGGGAAATATTGTGAAAGAATTAAGGCATAATCAATCTAGAAGCTAAATATTTGCATTTGCAAAAATAGTATCTATATATAGTTTGTTTCAAAATTCCTTGATTATATGTTTCGTTAAGTGCTTTTATGTCCCAAATTTACAAATTTACGATCACAATTTGCTATTGGGATTAATTAACGCATATACTGACTAGAAACATTGTAATTGAAAAATGCACTTTTCCCCCAAAATTTGTGTTTACTTGTGAAAAATTGTTTTGTGTAAGTCTGATGATAGGCAATAACTTATAGGCCTCAGATAGTAGAATTGTGGTATATTCATCACTTGCTCCAACTGCTAGATTTAATGAATTCGATGCTTCAAAAGCTTTTCGTCATTATTAAAACTTACAGGTGCTCACTCAGATTTAAGTTGGTTATTAATATCCTAATAGGATCGTATTTATAGGTTGATAATACGAATTTCCTTGACGTCAAAATAATTTTTTTCTTCCATTTAGTTTTTTTGTTGTTAATGGAATTCTGATCGTCAACTGCTTGACATTCTTTTCCGAATTCTCAAGCTTCTAGACTTTTTGCTTGATACCATATTTATTTAAAAACTACTTCTTTATTATGTTCTAATGGAGGTTTCCTAAATAAAAATATTTAGTACAAAGGAAGCATTTAGAGAAATATTTAGATTGCGGATTATTCTACCTTCTATAGTGCTGTTTTCGCCCTTCTTCGTACAATCCTTGGTGACTTCGATTTTCATTCTCTGGAAAAAGTTAATTACATACTCGGACCGTTGTTCTTTGTCACCTATGTTTTCTTCGTCTTTTTTGTTTTACTGGTTAGTATTATTTAAATATAATATATACCGATATGGTGCACATTTTCTGCATGAAATCAATAAATAGGAAATATCTTTAGTTTATAGATATCATCGGCTCCATCTCTTTATAAGTTTTCACAAATCTTTGGTCTTATAGGTCTCAACGTATACTACTAATTTACTTTCAGAATATGTTCCTTGCTATTATTAATGATTCATACGTGGAGGTGAAGGCAGAATTAACGAGAAAAATTGATGGAGAAGGTATTATCGATTGGATCAAAAGAGTGAGAATCAAGACCGATTATTGTATCTATTCACCGGTGCTGATTAACAAATTACAAATGTTCCTTTTGAAGTGATTATTATAGTTCAGATCATGTTATAAGCCTAGAAGATGAACTATATTATGTAAGAATAACGTATGAATTTATTCTATTTGGTATAGTATTAAATGCATGTTAAGAAAATCAGATCATTTGGGAACACCCAAGGATTATGCAATGGGTCCAAGGAATATGTAACATTTGAAAACTACAAACAGCAGTTGATAAAGTAAGAACAACATTTTTTGGAAAAATGAATTAATAAGAAGTAACTTTTGTTTATTTACTTTCAGAAATACTAGGGAGAAAATAATTGTATGTGAAAAGAATTAATTGGTAGTAGAAAAAAAAATAGTAACTGTAAAATATGATTAGTGATAAACATGGTCTTTTGATTCCTATTGAATTGTTCGATACTATAGGCTTATTCAATATCAGAATTGGCTACGCGGAAAACGAAATTAACGAAGCGTTCAACAAATGCAACGTTGTGTCAAAGGATGTTGTTACAGAAAAGGTCCGAAACATTGGCTTGTTATTAGTTGTATTTGGAGAAGCTGCATATTAAACTCATTGAATTACTCTTACAACTTGGGGATTTTTAGAGGATAAAAAAGTAATAAGAAGTAAAATGCCACATGTTAGCTTCAATGGGAAAAATAATTCAGGCAATATTTGAAGTCGAAAGTGAAGTGGAAAGAATTCAAAACAAAAAAGAAATATTGCGGAAACATCATAAGGAATATGTTATGTAAGTTTATTGTGTTCTCTGCTAGTGAATATATGCAGTGCTTTTTAACATTACAGTTCTTATACATGTAATATTAAAGTTTAAAAAAGAATTATTCGGACAAAATAACTAATAGAAGAATAATAACATCATTTAACCAAATAATCTTCTTTTAGCCTCACACGTCGTGTTAATAAAATCGAAATCACCATTTCGAAAGTAGTTGATAGAATATGTTCTGTATTGAAAAATCTAGAAAAATTGGAGCATAAAAAGATCAAAGCAAATGAACGCCGAAACAGGTTCTATGTGCAGGTTAGTAGAAAAACGATTAACATTAATAGAGAGTACGAAAGCTGTTATAAATATCACACTATCATAATAACTATAACATGGTAATAGAACTCTTGGAGATTTTTTAATTGGCTCAATATTTGGCTGGTTTTCGTCTCTAATAAATTAACTAATAAAATATGTTATAAGGGCAACAACTCAAGTATTATTGACAGCAAGAAAACCTATGCTTATTTTCAGAATAGATGAATATACAGAAAGTTTTCCTTTAGAAGTCTAGACATCGACATCTCCGCGACGAGGGTAAAAATGCTAAGAATCATTAGAAAAGCCATTTTATTTGTTTATTCATTATTTTAGCTATCTCTAGCAATAGATTCCGGAATAATTCTTCAAATTTGCTTAGTCGAAATTTATAGAGAAATCATTTTTAACAATTATGTTCTACTTTCATGTTCTAGATTTTTATAATTTTGGAAATTTGGCTGTTGTAAATAGGATAATCAGTGTATTTAGGGAGAAGTTTATTTAAGCTTAATCATTTTAACTAATACATTTTTCACATTACATACAAACAATATGCTAATTCCTAAATAGTGTAATTGAAAATATCATTACAGCATACTTTTACACAAGATAAGTTATGTTGTAACTGAAAAGTTGAATAGAGATTAAGAGTACTATTCTTATCTTAAGAAATTAAGCCAGAGGAATTAAATATGTAATTAGATTAACCAAGCAAATTCGAGGCGGCACATGTGACTCCTGTCCATCCCAAATTACAGATACATGAGTATGATTTAACAGTACCTAAGCATATTCCATTGCCAGAGCAGTGTAATAGTGAATTGCATAGGGGTTCTGAAGAATATGGGGTTTAATTTGACTTTAGTCATCTAACATATGTATTATGAATCGTAATAACCTAAGTTTTGTTTCGTTGGAGATTGAAATTTAGTATACGGAAATATTTGGTTTTTATTTTATGTTGTTATAGAACTGAAGATCATTACATCGTAATGAACAGCAAAAACAGGAAACTTCGGCCACCAATATCCACGCAACAAGAAATTTATATCTTACTTTTAAAATATTCTTTGAATTGGATCCCTCGAATAATCTCGCATTTTATCACGAGTAGTGATCTTCTACTAATCTTACCAAGTTCGCAACGGAGTCCTAGAAATCCTGGTGTACAAACACAAACTGGTATCAGCTTTGATCCTAAGCAAATTCCGTTTCCACTACAGTCCTTTGACTCACAGATTGCACCCTCGAAACCAGGAATGATGCCTTGATATAAATATATTTAATAAATAATTAGTCATGACGAGTTTTAGATAAGATTAATCCTCTATAGATTAATATATACTCTTGCATAACGCTAGATTTCTACTCGATAACTATAGTTAATAAATGAGCTGAATTTAAAAATTAAAATATTAGTATCTTACCAACTCTTGTCTGACATCTATCACCAATGTAACCAGGATTACATACACAGCTAAATTGTTTTTTTGTTCCTATGCAAAATCCAGCACTATTACAGTCGGATGACTCGCATACCGTTCCGGAAACTAGAATTAAGCCGAGTTGTGCTATGTGTAACCTCTTTAAATATTATAGCTTTTAAAAATTATGTATAAAACACTAAAATTATTCATATCTATATATCGACACCTACTAGTTTCACAATGATC
This sequence comes from Heterorhabditis bacteriophora, assembly GCA_964036235.1. Taxonomy (NCBI): domain Eukaryota; kingdom Metazoa; phylum Nematoda; class Chromadorea; order Rhabditida; family Heterorhabditidae; genus Heterorhabditis; species Heterorhabditis bacteriophora. Next base: position 958,453 of record OZ038425.1, on the reverse strand, counting down.
GCCTGAGTACCCAAGATAGCAAGCGCAGGTAAATTTATTTTTTGTTCCTAAACAGAGACCGTTGGAGTTGCAGTCACGAGGATCACACAAGTTAAATGGTGCTATAAATATGTACATTAGAATACTATTAATGAAAAAATGTATTTCGACACAAGTAAAAATAATTGTATTCCTGCTTAATTAATTAATTAATTACTATCTAAAGAAAATAACGTTGAGTAGTATTAATTACTCTGGTATGTACATAAGAATCATGAGAAAGGTATTTATCAGATTATTGTCTTAGAACTAGGCTCTCTAATTTGTCCAGCTATTAAGAGGGTAATCTTGAATTTCTACTTTTTTAACTACTAAAAATTTTTTCCCTTCTATATTGAAAGAAATACACTATATCTAATAATATTATTGGTGCCTCACTAGTATCACATCTAGGTCCAGTGTAGCCCAACTGACAAGCACAAACAAAGCTGTTCTTAGTTCCAAGACATAGTCCTTTATTGTTACAATCACTGGCAGAGCATGCTGTGAGTGGGGCGGAAGAATCTTTATTAACTGGAAGGTGATAACTTGCCAAATTTATAAAATATTTGCTCATACAGACTTGAAAGGTGTAATATTATACTAATTTTTTAAGATCTAAATAATTTTTGGATTAAACCAACCTATATCGGTGATTATATTTTCACAATACTTTCCCGTCCTCCCAAGGTTGCAAATGCAAAAAGGAAGGGTCTTCGTACCAAGACAAACGCCATGGTTGTTACAATCCGATGCGTTGCAAACATCAGATTTGAAAAGACTGGAGGTTACTCCTGTGATAAATTAGTGGTTAGAAGTATTATTATGGGCTTATACTTCTATTATAGGTTAATTAGTGGATTAAATTTTTTTTAAATCATGTGACTAACAATTATTTACTTATACTATATTACGGTACTTTCAAATTCAAAAGAAACACAGGCGTATCTCAACATTTTAAATATTTTTACAAACTGTGATCAACTCTTTAATATATTAATTGATAATCAAAGTTCACGTATAGTTAATAGGTTATAAGTTTAATTCTAAACTGTTGCAACATTAGCATTAACTTACACGCAATCGTATCTTCCCGCCTAACGGGTAGATCACATATGCACTTTTGATTTATCTCTTGTATATAAATCTCTGTTCTCACTAATGAAGATTCATTTCTTTCTCTGGTAACTTACTAACACAACAGAATCAAAATGTATTTAAATGTCATTTCCTTATAATAATAATGAAAGCTTGACAACAACTATAAATTTCCTACCTTCAGCTTTTTTTTCGCAAAATTTACCCTCATAACCAAGGAAACAAGAGCAGGTGAAATTAAGTGTAGTCCCTAAAAAATTATATTATTAATTAATATGTTAACTAGATATACCTTTAACAGCACTACTTGTAAATTCTATATAGTTATGAGCATTCCAACATTCGCACTTTGAGGTTCTAGGTAGTTAATATTGTTATAATTTATGAGATGACTTTTATTTGAGTCATTTCCTTACCAACACATAAACCGTTTCCCTTGCACGCTATTGCACTTGAACATATGGAGTTAGGAATGTGAGCAGCGTCTAAATAATAAATACTATTATTCAATGTTTTAAATCATGAATTGCAAAGTTATATTTATATTTAAATGTCAACTGAAAAATATATAAGGTGCACCAAAAGTTCTGGTAAAGAAATAAGAATGTGACTAAACTAAGATAGTTATTTGCTATACTAATGTGAATATATTCCTTAAAACTTTCGTAGTCCATGTTTCAAATTTAGTGCTATTCACTATCTGAGCAGTTATATAACGTTAAAAGTTCATATATACTGCCACAATCCGTTTGCACAATCAAGCAGGAAAAACTAGGACTTTAGATGCACCCTATATATTCTATATGTATACGGGACTACTTCTCTGATTACCATCCATGTATTATCTTTCACTACAAACTTTACGGGTTGAAATCAAGCTACTTACTATTTTCACATTTGCTCCCAATGAAACCCAAGTCACATAAGCATATAGGTGAAGAAACACCTCCTATACATGATCCATGACCACTGCAGTCTGCTCTTGAACAAATCTAAATTGTCTGTATTAGTTCTGTTAAACTGATAGTTCATTCTAAATAGAATTAGCTGTTTTCAATTCAAGATACACATTTTTGAGTTAAGGCATTTAAATTAAGGGTCATTCAAAGCATAGCAAATCTTGATTCTAACTTGCCTGAGATAACACAAGCCCACAAAGTGAACTCAGAATGAAAACCAACATAATTCTAAGTTAACATGAATTAATGAAATAATATCATCTTTTATAGTAATCAAAAATTTAAAACACAGCTAATTACATAATTGTGAGATCATTTGATTTTGTTTATCGACAAATAATATCTGAGCAAATAAGGATAGCAGTATCATATTTATTCGTGTCATGCTGTTCTCCATATCTAAATGATTTTTTCATTCTCTTTAATAGCTACATCTGATCAAATATTAACTAATGTGTTGTCTGTAAAACTGTTTGATACTAAGATGTAAACTATGGTTAAAATCTGATTAAGCGCATATTAAAAGAGAGAAACGATAGTAATGTGGAAGAATTTCCTTCACCCTCAAGCAATCTTGATATGTCTGAAATTAATTTATCTATGATGTTTTAGTACTACCATATTAACTATTTTTGAATTCTAATTAAATCTTGCTACTCTGCAGTTTGATTTTTTCATATCTAAATAGCAAGTTTCCATTTATTTTAATCGTAATTCCAATGCAATCAAAGTCTTGCTGTTGCACAGGAGTTGTGCTGTATAGGACGTATTCACTCTGCAGAAATCATTTTGGAGCATTTTTTCTAATTTTACGATAGATGCGACTATATTGAAATGGAGTTTTTGACAAACATGTAAATGCCTAATTGATGCAAACAGATGTTAGTCATTTATTAGTTTTTGAATGCTGATTACTAAAATACAAATCAACTAATTGGTAATTACGTGTTTCTACAGCCGGTACAAAAACTGATTGAAAATTGATATCGCTTAAGCGTCAAGTACATTGCATTTATATTTCTGGAAACATTATCTTTGTAAAATATATCGGTTATTAACATCCACTGACTTTACAGGTGTATACGGAAATGTTAGTTTAATAGTCGCGCCCAAAATTGCTTCGTAGATTGCTGGTAAGATGCTAGTAATTTGCATCGTTTCTTTTGTTCGCTATACCGTTGGCAATGATTTGGTAGTATTTATTTAAATTTTTGCTTTTTATTCTTAAGAAATAATAGTAATAAAATGCGTAGGTATGTTTTTTTCTATATTAATTTGAATTGTATGGATTTGATTATGCTCACATATAAAAAACTTCTAAATACGTCGTACTAGTCTTTTTAAGTGTCTTCAAATATGAATTCAGGATATAAAAAATGTCTACTTTGTATTATCGTTGTTTAAAGGAGTAATTATTGCAATTTTCGTGTAACTTACTATTAAATCAGGATTGATGTCATTGAATTATATTGTTTCCGCGAAGAAAGCAACGGTGGTAACGGATGCAGTTGTTGGAAATTTCACTGGTAGTATTTTTTATTCACTAATGTTTTACTTATTATGTAATTATATGCCACTATAAATGGTAAATTTAATTGGTTATTTCACAATCGTTTAAAATGAAGGATGGTGCATAATCATTATATTTAACTTCTTAGATGTGAGGTTACTTAATACGTTATAATTAATTAATTGGGTTGATTATTCTATTCACATTGCATTTACTTTATTTTAAGGAGAGGATGATATTAATCTCATCATAGCAAAAATCAACAGGATTGAAATTTTGACAGTAACAGCAGAAGGTCTGAAACCAATGCAGGAAATTCCTGTTTTTGGAAGAATACTCACAATAAGGTTATTCCGGGCAAAAGAAGAGGTTTGTTCAAATTTTTATGTCTATGAACTACATATAAAAGAAAATCCTGCTCTGGCTAGAAGCAGCTTTATAAAATTTCTTAAACTGTGACATATTTTTAAATGAATGAATAGTCCAATATATTGGGGGTTTGGTCTATAATTTTAAAAACGTCGTCCTTTCAAATCAGTGGAATTTCTTTAAAATATTCATGATGTCATCATGATTTGAAAATATATAAAATTAGGTTCATTTTGACATTCAACATTAGTTTTTTAGTCTTCATGTTATACCAAGAATTATCGTTTTTCTTGAAAAATACCTTTCGACAATGGCATACATGGTTTGACCCCCACATAAGTACTCACTGTTTCAGGGGTTATACATATATCCAAATGATTAAAACTTTCATCCCTTCTTCGTTAATGGACAAGGTGATTAGTTAATTGATAATTTTAAATGATAATTTTGCTTCTTGATGACTGTTTAAAGCCCACAACAAGTATGGTTCTGCAATTTCTGCTCTCTGTAAATTTATTATTGCGGCTTCAGAATAGCATTGTACTTTTGTGCGATTACGGATCACAAATTGTTTGTATAAATTAATAATTTACGAAACCGTGACAGGATAGCGGATTTATTGCTTAGCGGAGTAGTAGCAACATGTTCTAATTTCTCGTTCAGAGGAACTATCATGCGTTATTACTTTCATGGTAGAATTTAAGTTCTATCTTATTATTGTTTTATGGAAGATGTTATATCTGGATAATTTCATATTATGCAGAATATTGTGCTATAGTGTGATTCGAAAAAGATTTGGTTTAAATGCTTGTAATTATTTACATATATTTGTCTTTATACATGGTTAGATGCCGTTAGAAATAATTACAAATCAAAAAATTTTTTGTTTGCAGTATCAGTTACAATCCTTATAAATTATGAATAAAGCTACTGTCGAACTTTTATTTAGGCTTTAAAAAAGCACAGATTTTTGAACGATTAAATAAAATCAGTTTTTCATAAGTAATTTATGTATTATTAGTGTATTATATTCTTTAAGACCCGCGACAGTCTTTTAATCCTCACAGCCAAGTATCAATTAGCGATAGTTGGTTGGGATACGATAAAAGCCACTGTCATTACCCGGGCTGCAGGAAGTGTTGCTGACCGAGTTGGACGCCAAAGTGATTATGGAGCTGTAGCGTGTGTGCATACAAGTGGTGTAAGTTAGATTAAATTATTTATGCAGTGAAGACGCAATATCCATATGATTAAAAATAGTATTTTGGGAACCCAGTGTTTCGTTTAGCTAATAGCACTGCGAATCTACGATGGCACACTGAAAATCATTCAGTGGGCTGAAGGAAAGGATCTAAGGTCATTTAATGTTAGATTTGAGGACCTCTGTGTTATTGACCTCTCCTTTATGGAGTCTTTAGGTTAGAATTTTCAAATACTGTTATTATAAGTCGCTATTTTCTTAAGATATAATTTCATGTAAGATTAAAATTAATTGCACAGATGATTCGATTCGTCTCTCATACATATCACAGGATAGTAATGGTCGACATTTGAAGAGTGTGGAGCTTAGCGTTTCTGAGAAAGAACTCAAAACGATATCGAAACAGGTAGCTTTTCCTAAATTTGTATTTTTATGGTGACTGTATTTAGTTGATGTTCAATAACAAAATGATTAAATCAGTTATTTTATTTGTTTTTAATAGTGATAGTTAATAACTGAATACTATATTTTAACTTGGGACGTTGAGAATAGTGTAATAACTTATAAATTTAATATTTGGCAAATTGCGATAAGTATTTAGGATAACATAGAAAGTGAAGCTATGATGATTATTCCTGTACCATCTCCATGTAGCGGGGTGGTAGCTGTTGGAAGGGAAACAATACTTTATAACAGGTGAATCAGCACCCATTACCACTATTAGAGGAGAGAACTGAAAATTATTTGTATATGAGTATTGCTGTGAAAATTATTGTAGTTTTATTTCTATGAATTCTCGTCGAACTAGATCTCAATATATACATTTAAAAATATTATGGAATACTAATATATCTTGAAATATTTCAGGGAAGATAACACTTATCTCACTATATCTCCTCCAATGATGAATCAGGCTATGTTCGTGTGCTATGCAAAAATCGATAAAACAGGACAGAGGTATATACTAAGATATTTATATACTACAAAATCTTCATGCTACTCCATTTAGATATAATATTTTACGGTAATTTCAGATTTTTACTTGCTGATGATCACGGCAGACTTTTCATGCTTTTGTTTGATGTAGATGACGCAATTGATGGTAGCAGTGTAATCAAAGATCTCAAGGTTTATCTATTAATAAGCTTAATTTATCTAGTTTCCGTTCCCCTAGTAGTTTCATCAGTATTTTGGTAAAATTAAGTATATGTACATATAGTGATAGATATAACTAAAGCCCCCTTCCCCCTTTTCATTCAGGCTCAACGACGTATTTCATGAACCACGTCATCAATTTGAGTGATTCAAAAGTGGATGGGAGTAGGAAATATCATCTGCTCTCTACGGTCGATTGATTTGTGCTGATTCTGGTGATGGCTTTTGAGAAAAAGTAGCTTAATCTCAAATCAACCCATTTTCGGCACGGCTATAGAAATAAGGCACTCCGAGCATTGGTTACAAAAGCACTGCTAATTTTGGTAAAGAAATGTAGTTTTATTAACAACAACAAAGATATTATTAATACAAAACTAATACTTCGATATTTTTGACAATTGAAGCACAACGTTGGACTGGGACCTCACCGCAAGTATTGTTGAATACTGTTTCTACTTCTTTGGTATTGAATGGTTTTGTCTATCCAGGACGACGACGGGCATATTTCTTTCTATCTTATCCAAAGCGGTTGAACTTTGATTTATCAGAAAATACCAATTTAGTCCAATCCGCTGTTGACTTTGTCAGGTTTTCTCGCGTAAATGCAAGGCAGACCCTCAGGTTTTTCAAGGAAACGAGGAGCTTCTTCCTGGCTATTCGTTCATTTAATTCAGCCTCTATCAAACGTCATTTAATTTATCTAACATATAGTGAGCATTCTGGATACGCTTTTATTTTGTTGTGAATGTCCTTAGCAGTTAACCGACAGTTGCTCTCGCTTAACCGATGAATTATTCGGTCCATTCCTTCGGTAGTATTACGCTTTTTTGGAACACGAGGAGTATTTTCCACTATCCAAATTTATAAATATGCTTAATAGCATTTTGAACTGCATACTGAGAGAGTTCTAACCTCTTCGTAATATGCACTTGACTCAAGTTTTGGTCTAGCATAACTATAATCATTGATCGTTGATTTGGGGTGATATACTTTCTTTTACTCATCTGGAAACAAACCTACATGGATATAAAAATACTTCACTACACTAATGTTAGCATTGAACATAGGAAAGTTCATGTAAAAGGAAGGTAAATCATTTTGGGGATTGCCTTATTTCTATAGCCGTGCCGAAAATGGGTTGATTTGAGATTAAGCTACTTTTTCTCAAAAGCCATCACCAGAATCAGCACAAATCAATCGACCGTAGAGAGCAGATGATATTTCCTACTCCCATCCACTTTTGAATCACTCAAATTGATGACGTGGTTCATGAAATACGTCGTTGAGCCTGAATGAAAAGGGGGAAGGGGGCTTTGAGTATGCTGATCACTGTATATTTTTCCTTCAGATAATTCAGAAAGCCACGTGTTTCAGCTTGAATACCTAGGAGACACATCGATTGCTGAGTGTATCGTATATTTAGACAACGGAGTTGTATTTGTGGGATCTCGTTTTGGAGATTCACAATTAATTCGACTCACCACTGAACCACAGCCTGAAACGAATTCGTTTGTCATGGTATATTTTGCGTTGTTTTCCTTTGTACTCCGTTACCATTGCTATTTTAATAAGGTATCATTAGGATCTAATTAGTTCTTGCATTTTAACGTGTAAAGTTTGTTTTTGATATTTGAGTTTTCGAATTCATAGGTTCTTGAAACGTTCACAAATCTTGCTCCTATCCGTGATATTGCAGTAATAGAAACAGATGGACAGACTCAACTTATCACTTGCTCAGGAGCATTTAAGGTTATTTTCGTTTAATATAAATTATTATGATTAATACAACTAATGATATACTTAATATTGAGAATTTTAGAAGTATATGAAGTATAGTTTTAAGGAGGGGTCCCTGCGCATCATCCGTAATGGTATTGGAATTGATGAAGCTGCTTCCGTGGATTTACCGGGAGTGAAGGCATAGTTTCATGAGAATATTATTTTTAGAAATCACATTTAAAAAAGGAATTGTGTCTATTTTTTAAAGATTGGGAAGGCTATTTTTTTATTGTTTTTATAGTGATTTATAGAATAAAATTTACAGGGTATATTCGCTCTAAGTGTTAACTCTGCGTTTGATAACTACTTACTGGTTTCCCTTGTTGATGAGACTCATATACTGTTGATTAATGGAGAAGAATTGGAAGATACCCAGTTGCTTGGTGTGTTTTTAAATGAAAAATATATAAAGACAACTCATTTATGTTTATATTTTAGAGCTGGAGACGAATGAGCAAACTCTGTGGGCAGGTGGATTAGTCAACACTGAAATAATAATTCAAGTAATAAGAACAGCATGGCATAGTTTTACAACTGATGGTGTTTCATATTTCATTTTTAACGCTATGATATTCTACTTATAGGTAACACCTTCGGCTATTCGTCTTGCGAAGCCACATCATACGTGTGCTCTATGGCAACCACCTGAAGGAAAAATATTGAATTTGGTATCGGTTAACAATGAGACTGGTCAGGTACAATAGTTTAAATTGTATCTTTGCAAGTATACATTTTATGGGCATATTAGCTAATTATTGAAACAACTTTAAATCTATTAGACCGTTGCTGTATCTGGAAACATTATTTACTATGTGATTTGTGGCGATATGGTCTTCGATGAAGTTAGTTCTAAAGCAATGGATTACGAGATTGCATGCGTCGATATTAGTAGCATAGGTTCGTACCATTATTTATATTTTTACAAATTTTGATGTTATAAACTATTAAAAAAATAAGAATTTTTGGTCAGGCGACGTAAACGAATCTGAGTTAGTTGCAGTCGGTCTTTGGACTGAAATGAGTGCTGCTCTTTTGTCATTACCTGATCTTAGCGAGGTATATTTAATAATAAAGGCGGATAATATTAAGGTTTTCTTTATATTGCCCACTTTTTTGTTACCACTTTGCTTATATTTACTTCAGGATCGCTTAAGTGATTTAGATTATTTATTTATTATCCAGATTTGACGTTAATTATACTTTTTATTATAAAACAAATAAACTATTTTGTTTAAGGTAATTCGAGAGAAATTGCCAGGAGATATGCTTCCTCGTTCTATCATGATGACGAGAATGGAAACTATCGTATATTTGCTGATTGCGCTTGGCGATGGATCATTGTACTATTACAATCTTGATTTGAAACATGGTAAGCAATTTTTAGAGGTACTATATTTAAATCCTATCTAATGTTATGTGGTGCATATTAACTACTTTATATCCCTCATCACTTATTAGAACAATTCAGAACCTAAATCATAAAAGTATAGAGACCTGGCTACCTGTGTTCTGTGATAATAGATTTAACAATATAAATTTTTGTAAATGGAATCATAGACCGTTTTATTTCATAATAGTTTTAGATTAATTATTACAGCTTGCCTTCGTGAACCAAAAAAAGCAACCCTGGGTACACAGCCACCCAGTCTGCATCGTTTTGAATCACGTGGCCAAGTACATGTTTTTGCATGTAGCGATAGACCGGCCGTAGTATTCTCTTCAAACAAAAAGCTGGTTTTTTCCAATGTAAATCTCAAGCTTGTCACTCAAATATGTAGTTTAAACTCAGAGACGTACAGGTTTGTAATTATGAATTTTAGCTAGAAGGCTTGGGTTATTACAGCTAATTTTCATGATTTGTTTGCTCTCCTAGATACATTATTTATTGAAAATATTTTTGAATGTGATACAAATGATTATATAGTTAACATATAATAACCTTTTAATAGTGACATTACATATTGTGTCAAATGAAAATCATGTTATATTCATTTAGAGACAGTCTTGTTATGTCTGATGGAGAGACACTAGTTATCGGTACGGTTGACGACATACAAAAATTACATATCAGGACAGTACCTTTGGGAGAAACCATCCGTAGAATATCGCATCAAAAAGAAACAGGAACATTAGCTATTCTTGTCAGCAGAGAAGAAGTATGACTATTTCACATGCTTATAATCTATATAATTCTTATATCATTATTCCTTAGTTATAGTTTTGGCTTCAGATTAGTGATCGTATTTCCGTTTCACGTATGGCTGCTGCGACATCTTCCAGTAAACCATCAACTGGTAAATTTTCCTTACAACTTAAGTATTTATTGCAAATATATTTTTTAGGCGTTAGGGCTCCTGTTATGACTGAAACGGCTGAAGGTGAAATTCATTCTATCGTTATTCTTGATCAAAACACATTTGAAATACTACATAGCCACGAGTTAGGACCGAATGAACATGCACTGAGGTATATAATTGAGTTTTTCCAACTATCATCCTTAATCATACATCTACAACACTCAAATTCATGCATTGAAATTACGAATGATTTACCTACAGATTTGACAAATGAAAAAATTTTCAAACTAAATGGCTTCAATTAATATTCCGCTATCTTTTCTCTAGTTATGTGTTTTTTTATTTTACTCCAATTTTTCAGTATTTTTTCAACGCGCTTAGGCGAGGATCCAACAGTTTATTTTGTTGTTGGAACGGCTATGGTGTACAGTGATGAAACAGAGCCAAAAGCGGTAATAAAAAATTTCTTTATTTGTTTAATTTCATATCCCTCGTTTTATAAAAATAACAAGGATAATCTAATAATTTTAGATATTTTTGTATGTACTATACGCGGTTTTTAGGGACGTATACTTATTTTCGAAGCGGGAACAGGAGAAGAACGAACAAAACTTCGTCTAGTGCATGAAAAAGACATAAAAGGGGCAGCTTATTCAATTGAAGTATTAACAGGGAAGCTGTTGGTTGCGATAAATAGGTATTTATTACGAACATTTATTTTATCTAGCTATCCTTTTATAATTATATTGTTATAGCTCTGTTCGTTTATTCGAGTGGTCTCCTGAGAAAGAACTTCGACTTGAGTGTTCTCATTTCAATTATATAATGGCACTCTATCTTAAAGTAAAGGTTTGTAAATTTACTTCCAAATTACCATTTATTTTATATTAGTGTTTATTTTCTGTTTTTAAATACACATTTACGCTGTTTTTATTTCATTATCTATTGACAGGGTGATCAAGTGTTGGTGGGTGATCTAATGCGTTCAATGAGTGTCCTCACATATAAGAGCATGGAAAGTACTTTTGAAGAAATTGCTAAGTTTGTGGAGATATTAGTTTTATTATTAGTGTGATAGTTATTTGTTACTATGATGATATTTATTGTGTTGCCTAATAGTAATATTTCATTCACTTAAGATTTAGGAAAAATATTATCTGATTAGCATATATACTTCACATATTGGTGACAAATGTTTACTAAATACAGAGATTACCGTGGTTTATGGATGAGTGCAGTCGAATTCATTGATGCAGAGACTCTTATTGGTGCGGAGACAGGATATAACCTTTTTACTGGGGAGATGGATAGAGGGGCCGAAAACATTGAGGAAAAGCAAAAATTATTGGTGAGATTTAGTAAAATTACGTGACTCGTAATAGTAATATAAATTGTCGTCTCTACATTATAGAATCACTGAATTTGGTCCCAATATACCTTTAGTTTAATAAATACTTTGTATCTTAGTTTTTATAGTACTATTGCAATTCATTGTGAACCGTATGAGAATATAATTTAGGAATCAGGTATGTTTTATCTGGGCGAAATGGTTAACGTATTCCGTCGTGGATCATTAGTGGCTAGTCACGTAGATAGTCTTCTTCCTATTGATAAGCCAATTTTATATGGAACTGTTGATGGAAGCATAGGAATAATTGTACAACTACCGCCAGATTACTACAAGTTAGTTGAGAATTTTAGTGTGTATTAATCTATTTGAACTTTGTCAGAGTTCTATGGAATACCGGTTTCTTACATTTTACGGTAAGCTCTTTTTTCAGTTGTGAGTGTAATCTCCCTTATACCAAGTATATTGGACTTAGAAACTAATATATAGCTTTTTGCCACATTGTTAATTGTTTCTTAGATTCGGGAGCAAATGCTTTAGTAAATATAGTCTTAATAATACTGGAATTCCACCCAATCTAGGTTAGACCATATCGTTTATTTTGAGAATTACCTATTTATTAACAAGACTAGAAAATTGGGTTATAGTTGACAATTATAATTATGAAAATTGCTGGAAGCAAGTATTTCTATTTAATTCATTAATGTATTAAGCATTTCTGATAGGTTTTTATCTGAAGTCGAGAAAGCTGTTGCAAAAGAGACGCAAAACTGTCTGCGGATCGATCACGCCAATTACCGACAATTTAGTAGTCAACGGATTGTTGAAAAGGTAAAAGTAAATTCAAATGAACTTATGTACATTATTAAGTAATAAAATAAAATTTTCAAATTCCCTTAAAAAGCGTAAAACTGGTTCGATTTTAAATATATAAATTTCATTTCTCTCTTGGATTTTGTGAATACAGTCGTAGAGATTTCTGTGTAACTTTGTCATGTGTTTCAAACAAATGTAATAATGTTCCTCTTTCTTTTTTAATTTTTAGTTTTATTTTAGTCATCTGGATTCATCGATGGTGACTTAGTAGAATCTGTACTAGATATGCCACGAAGTATTGCGATAGCTGCACTAAAAGGAATTCAAACGCCAGGTTGAGAAATAATTTCTCGTTAATTTCTATTATTATCTTCATATAATACATTATAATTTTCTTACGTTCTTGACAATTTTTATTTACTCAGTGTACTGTTGATACAGTATTTATACGTTGTTTCTAATGAAGTACTTTATCGTTTGACTTGTATTTATGCGTCCATGTGGAAAGGTTTGTTGTGATCATTACTAGATCACTAATCTCGACACAATTGTATTTTCAGACATTTATAACTTTTGTAACTTTAGGAATGAACCCATCATCTCCGGAAGATATATTGAAGATAATTGAGGACTTATCTAGAATCCACTAATGGAATATCTGTATTACAATCTCTGAACACGGTTATAGAATTTATCTTCTCATTGCTATGTTACGGTTGCTTGATTTGCTTTGATTTATCTACACTTTTATTTTGCAATAAACTTATCTTCCCATGAAGATGGATTTAGCTGTCACAAAAGAATATTAGACACTCGTTTTATTAGCTATAGATACATTGTTTATTTTGTCTTCATTTCGTTCTTTCATTATGATTAGTCTTTTACTGTTGGTTTGACCAATCTGTTATGGATCCAGTAGATATTTTCTTATATTAGTTCCACTATTAATATTAGAATTACATTTGAAACTAATGAAACATCAACATTGAATGTGCAAACCAAGAAATATTTTAGAATTTAAAAGCCCCTTGTTGCAGAAAATGTATGTGGTGATAGTTTTAGGATATGTATGAATTCCTATTTCTGGGACTATTCCCTTGCTAAGGATCGATTGCGTTCGTTGGGACAATCCTGCCACAATGTTGGCTAGGTGACAATTCGCTGCGCTCGTTATCCACATCAGTGCGTTCGCCACTATCAGCGATTAGTCGCAACGACAAACTGCATTTCGTGCCACATACTTGGTTAATTTCTCTGGGTGTTGTGGGTTAACTAATAATATGGGAAATAGCATATTGATATGGTGTTTTCTTAATATTCAATTAAAATTTACTAGTGGTTTTTACGACGCGCTTGTTTAATCACAGAATGTGGATTTCAGATCACTGATAGATTTGCTTAATGGCTTTGTTTTCCCACCTGTCTGTTGTGCCTAGGAGGATAATAAAATTCGTCATTCGTACCATTTTTCATGCATTTTGATATACCAGCGGCTCTGTTATTTTAATAATAATTGTCAAGGGGTCAACCTTCGTACCATACATTCTGATAGTTCAACAGCATCTAAATTTCGTCATTCTTTGACACTAAAAACTTAGATCACATTTAAATTGTAATTTGGAAACTCGTGTTAAAGTGCCTGTCAACGTTATTTCTATTGATAAGTTGCTGTTAGGCACTTTAATAGTTTATTTTTTATTATTTTAGTTATTGCTTAATATAATGGAGATATCTCAAATTAGTATTACATATTGCCTTTCTGATTGCACATTCAATTTCGAAGAATTTTGCAAACCATTTTCATACTACTGTTACATTGCATCATCTGTACTTTTCTATGCTACTTTGTCAGTGTTTGTTGTGTGGCATGATTATCTCTAATATTTTTCTGAGGCCTTTATACATATTGATGTTATATCCATCTTTGGTAATCTAAATTCCATGAAAGCATTAGTGCACAAATACCAGTATGAATATTCTTCATTTAAGTTTATTAGAAATCCTAATTTATATCGGGACCAGGAATCTATCTAGAACATTAATTTAGTTTATCATAGCTCGAATTCGCTATATGGATGTCATTATTGCGAGTTTAAGCCTGTGGCCTCACTTATTGTTATTTACTAATAATACTATCTATTTATATATATATCATGTAATCTTGAGTATTTTTCCACCTACCTCTTTATGTGATAACCGGCTGCAAGCTGGCTTGTATCATCTTACATCTATTCACTGATTGTTTGATCACTACGATAGTGTCATTCGTTAGTAGCAACGTGAAATAAATACCTAATGTTGATGATAGCATGTTGATGATCGTGTTGATCCATAATCTCTAAAATAAAGTAGCCTTATCGCGTATTTCACTGCTAGATTTTTCATAATTTTCTTTATTATCTCTAATGTTTTGTATAATTCATTTCAAATACTCAAATACACGTTATGGCTTTCATTAAAGTATTTTTAGTACGAATGGTTTCTAATAATGTCTATTACTTGTGATGTCTTATGTACTGAATAGAAACAACTGAAAATATCAATAATAAAATCTAAGTAGAAGACAATCGTTTAATTGCCGCGATTTTGAAGTTATATTTATTCTTTCTATCTGAATGGTTTTATACTAGTGTAATATTTTTTACTTGGAAAATAAGCATAGGGTTTTCCTATGTATTCCATTCCGTTCATATAATATATTCAAGATATGAGATGTCATTATGCAACTAACCTCCCATTACTGTATAGACTAGTTTTATACGGGGTGTCATTCGTTCGTGTGTGATCGAAGCACTATTCAAGATAGCGCAAAATAACCATCGTGATGTTTTGTGCTTCAATCACTTCTCACATAACATATTTAGTAGTTACAAGAAGTACGTTCCGAAATATTCAATAAATGACTTTTGTTCGAGCTATTATTAAAACTGAAAGATGTGAACTCGTTACAGATATTCTACATATGTCGACATACATTTTATCTTGCATGGTTTAGAATATTTGAAAAACCAAATGTACATGTTCCTATATCTATATAGCAATTATTTTCTTGCATCATTCTATCATTTTTTGTAGTTAAACTGAAAGTAACTTCATTGGTTAGTAGTTCCTTTACTTAAGAACATTAAATCCCATTACTTTTAGTTATTGCTTATTCTACTTCACCATTTACCGTGTTTTCTAAGTACTTAAATTTTAATACATTATATTTTTACTGTTTTATACCCATCTCTCACTCGCCCTTCTTTCATTATATACCTTCTCATGTTTTCTGGCTCTCAAATTACCGTTGTACGTACCTATCTATGTTCGGTTAATTATTGTCTCCGTATATCGCATGTCCCACTTTCTTCCACCGTATTATCGGCAGACGATATGAGGTATGCCCCATTCAAACCACCGCCTCAATTCTTAGTTGTTTATATTGAAGTACTTACTTTCAACAAGTTATTCATTCTTAGAGGAAATCAATTAAAAAATATTACACATGGTTCTATATCTGGAATTATACTTGCAATCATCTTATTTCATGGAAAATAACCAAGGTTAACCTTTGATGAGCTTTATAGCAGAAATAGATGTAGATAAAGATATTTATATGAGATATCAGCGACTAATATCTAATGTAACATCTTTGGTTCATACTCACGGTTTGAAGCAACAATTGCAGTCGATTTTAGTAATTTTAGTAATACTTAATGAACACGGGAATTATCAAAATACATATAAATATAATTAGCCTTAATCACAGTTAATCTTCTAAGTGCTCCAAATTGATGTCTAATGCAATATAACATTTATATATCACTACACTATGGTAGTCAGACCAATATTCCTTTATAAATCCATAGTTCAATACAAATCATAAAAAAAGTAAATTAAGTAATCCATTTGTATACTTATTTATGGACGTATTGTCTCAAGTAGTTTAAAATCGTGTACACTTGAATTATTTTAGAATACGAATATTTCAGTGTACGTCAGATAACTGTGCCCCAAATCAGTAAAAAACTAGACCATTCGTGTACAGAATTGAAATTCTCAGGATTTACGAACATATGTACTTCTAGCAATTGGAGACATTTTCTAATCGTATGTAGTACTACTTTATGTATTCGTTCCTTATATGTTAAAGTCACGCTTTTATACTATTTCTAAAGTAATTACACATTCCTGGCATCTTAAGTTCTTCTTAAATGTTATATTGTATAGGTAGTTAATAACAAGTTTAATTATATCTAAGCTCATCAGACTAGCTTTTGGAATTATTTGAACATATTTAAAGCATATTCAGAAATAGAAAAGATCTCATAACTATTTTTAAGGATAATATAGCCTCAGCTTAGTATTGGCTATCAATCCGCGTGCCTCCGTCCGCATCCGGTTTATCACTCTGTCGACTGGTATAACATGTGGGGTGATTAGCCCGCCATCTGCTGCCCCCGGCCTACCCTCTTTGTTCGCTGACAGCACCATTTGAACATAAGGCAAGTGATTTTTATAAATCTATTATTACTTGATGTTAAATTAATTTTGAGTGGAGACTATTTTAATAGTCCTATTATATATGAGCTCTAAGCGAAGATGCTGGCACCTAGAATATATGGTGAGTGGCACTAAGATACCTGTCTAATTTCTTGTAGTATGTAGCTAGTATGTTAATTAATTATTTAATCGAAAGTTAAATTATTATAAACGAAAATGTAATACAGTATATTAAAGCAGAGTTTATATGTAAGACGTATCAAAGTGCATGAAGTATTCATTAGCATATTTTCTACAACTATCTTTTATAGTCCATCTTATATAACTTCTTTTCCTAAAGTGATTACATATAATATCTTCACATACTATTTATGTCTTATTTTTGAAACTAAATTTGAACTACACCGTATATACGCCTCCATATCATGATAACCAGTCGGATAATATATTGATGGTAGCTTTTTATGTTTGATGTTTTGCATTATTACAGTTTTTCCATTATTATAATTTTTCCATTGGTAGTTTATTGTTATAAATCATGTTTCTGTACTGATAAGGGATATTTAACATATTCACACTATTTTATCGTATCATTTATTTATACTATTCAGTTAGCTTATCAGCATGCGCGGCACATGTAATTAAGCCTATCAAGCTGATGAGTAGCAAGCGAGCGCCGCGTGACGCCCCTAAATCAACCATCCAAAACACGGACAACATCTCAGGATATTTCTTCAATTAATTTTTATTACTATATTTTGTAATTCTCTTATCTCAGTTACGCTTCCTCCTTATAACTTTTCTTTACATTTTAAAACTGTTCTGCTACATTCATCATACTTGGACTAACTAACCATTTTTTTAAAGATATTATCTACTCTCTTATTTTTTACCAACATATCTTTTCATGTCATCTATCCATTCATACCCTCCCTCAATGCATCTTATCAGACCGAGATGAATTGCGCGCGGCATGCCTCAAAATCAGCCATTTCTCATTGCAAAAAGGGTAATCAGACATTTGCATCAGCCTCACTAATCACACAATATAAACGCCGTTCCTTTCATTCCCAATTTTTTCCCAATCATTTTCGTTTAAACTAGACAAATATTTTTTAGTTTTTAGTTTAAACCTTATGAGTATTTTCTTGTTCCTTGCGCTACTTCTTTTCTAAATACTTGCATTTTGCACTTTTTATTGTTTATGCATATTTATATACTGTGAAAGCTATAGATGTCCAAATAGTTTTAATGTAGTCCGCTTCTTATTTTCATATTTCTATTTAAATTCAGATATTCAATGGTGAATTTAAATGAATGAGGACATGTGTATTTCTATTAGAATATATCTATATTTATTAATTAATTATTTTCATCCTCTCCCTCATCTTACATCTTCCTCCATTGATCATCTCAGTCTCAATTCTCCCGAAATGGCGCGAATTCGTGATTATGGTCAATGGGGGTCGCGCGGATTAGGTGAGTGGTAACGCAGGGATACTGTAACCGATGGTCAAACAGTCAGTCGGCTGCCCCAGCCACTTATCTCTAACTGCGCACACGGTAGTTTTCACCTGGAGTAAAAAAATTTCATCTTCTAATCCCACTTCTATACATATTCTCTGTACCACTAATAATTACCTCACATTTTAAAATTCTAGTAATTGTTAAGAAAAATTAGTGCAATACATGAAATGGTAATTATTAATATGAGAGATATTAACTGTTCATCCCCATAGATAAGTTATCGAAAAACTTTCTTCCATAGTTCTTTTGCCACACTTTTTCTAGTCTCATTTATCATGTTTCTTCCAATTTTCATCACCGCCCATTCACTGCTTGATAGTACGTATCTTGTCATATTCTCACTACCACATGATTCACTCATGTACTTTATCAATACCCGCAACGTCTACCACTTTTTCAAGTCCATTTCGCAGCTGCACATAACTCGTAAATGTAAGTATTCACCAGGGAGCTATGATCTCCGCTACGAATCTTTTTACCCTGAGTCAAATTATCTACTAAAGAAAATAACTTGTTTCATTTGCCTTATTTTAAAATACTTTAATCATTAGAAGTGATAGTATCTTTTATATAAATTGATCTCATTCTTGAGATGAGTTAAAATTCTAACTTACACAGAATACATTTGATTATTTACCGTATATTTCCATTTTAATCTTATTTAGTATAAAAACTTGAAATTTATTTATATATGCTCCTTAGCACTAGCTATTTGATATAAGTATTCTATTAAATTCATTACCATCGCTACTCCAGTCCCACCAACTGAATCTAGCGTTGATAGTCGTGCACCACTCCACCACTCCGCATTCATCCCCTGTCGGCCCGCCCCCTCACTGACTGTCTGCGTCTTGTGATTGCCTCTGTGTCTCACTCGTCGGCCTGTCTTCACTGATTACCGAGGCCACCTTATTCAAAATTGGCCTCGCCACACTTCGCCCGCCGAGTCGCCCCATTGTCACGCCGATTAACTCGCGGAGACCTGATACTGGACGAGCTCGGAGGACAAGTCGAATCCCTTTAGGGTTGGTAGTTTCACATTTAGTTTACTTTTCTGTGATATTTAGACTTATCTGTAGATACTTATTTTTTCCAAAAGAATATATTGCAATTAAAGGTATACTGGTATGAATACCAAATATTTTATGAATAATATTTTTAACTCTAAGAATAAGCTACCAATATGTTATGAACCTCACACAATTCTAATTTTCAATTATGATTTTCCTAGTTTTCTGCGCAACTCAATTTTTTAAATTTCAAATGTAGTGAACGTTCGGAAAATGAGTCAATATCGCTAACGACAGACCATAATATATTACCAAATGTGTATCTAAGCGACCGCTCATTTTTGCTGTTGGTTTCCATAGCACTTACCTTATTTTGTTCCCTAAACATAGTTCATCGTTTCAAATAAAAATAGTTTCATTTAAAAACGAGTGCTTTTGGTATATGTTTAAATCTTAAAGTGTCTTTAAATAATTGCTAGAAGTAATGGTACCTAGGATAAATTACGTATGTAGTAGATAACAAGCTATCTGTCGTAGAAACATCCTAATCTGCTCTACACTAGATTTGGTCAAATGTCATCATTTTATAAATACCTCCTGTATTATGAGCGATTTCTTACATATATATATATATTAGGTAATTGATGTTAAGCAGTCAATTAAAAGATGGAGATTGCATGTTTTGAACCATTTTATAACTGAGCGATGTGTGATGACTTTGTTGTACTCACATCCAGTAGTCAGACGTTGTTCGTCTGAAATATCTTTTATATTATCTATAGATTTTTATTTTTCTCTTTTTCTAGATTCACATTTATCTATGCAGTTTTTGGTTTTGTCGTATCTGTTTATTTCAAATTACATTATTATAGTTATGCAACTATTTTTAATGTGATACATGGTATTACAATGGCAAATCAGTTTATTTAATATATGTGATTTCATAAGTTTATCACCTAATGTCCTGTTGGATTTCTGGTTTCTACTCTCCTGTTTATACAATCTCTGTAGTAGTTTATTCGCCTGGCATCCGTATTATCGTTAGAAAATCGCCGGATTAGAAGTCGACTTAAGATAAACATTGATAGTTACTCTTACGTCTTTTTACGATGTTTTCTCTGTCTGTAGTAAGTCAATTATTTGCTTATCATCATCTCATATAGTAATTTTATCAATTCTTATGTAGCTATGTTCAGAATTCCATAAAATATTTGTTCTGACATAAAATCAACAATGTGAAAATCTTCTACCAAGTCTTGTATGACTAAGAAACATAAATTTGCATAGTTATATCAATTTTTAGAAAGTCTAAATATAAAGCGATTTATATTAATATTTACTAGGCTATAGGTGATATAGAATAGTTCTCTTTTTAATAGAAGGATCTTAATTTATTAATAATTTTCTAAACACATCACGCCTATCATTAGGTGCACGGAGGCTTGTTCTATTTGGAGAGTTTGTAGGTCACATTACCCGGTTATTATTGAAGATTATAGGTATTTCTTTATGAACATTTTGTCCGATAGTATCTTAAATCTTAAATATCATCTATTTCCAGATGACAATTAATGTCAGTAATCCTATAACTTTCATTTCTAATCTTACCGTTCACATTTTTAATCATATCACGGGAAAATTTTTTTATCTCTTTGAATACAAGGGATTTTAGTACCTAACGCATTGTTTTTTTGATAATTTATTAATATATATGGGGTAGCCACTACAGATAGCTAATACGTTTGAGTAATTTTTATTTAATAAGCTTAGTAGCTTATTTTAGGTAACTTTATTTTCGTACGATTCTTCTCTATTATAAATGTTTCAAGTAGCTTCGACATTGTATTCAATTTTGTATGTGATTGCACGATAATCATTAGTATCTTCACATATCAGTAGTATCAAGATTTACAATTTATGTTCATGATTGCGTAAATGTGTGAATTGGCCTACAATACTACATTAGAAATGGTGAGTTATCTAATAATTAAAATAAACATCTTTGATGTTCTGGAGATTTTTTGGTGTATTTCTGAATAACTGAATTCTGTATATTCACTAATAACATCTAATACATACATTTTATAAATGGTGAAATCAACTTCTATCGTCGTTCTAAAAGTGATCATTTTCAAATATATGATAATCAATATTGTTTGAAGCAGTATGGAAACTTAACTGTTTTATGTACTTTCGCTGTATTCCATTCCCTTCATAAAATTAATAAGATAAACTAGATCTTTTTGGTGGCATAATTTCTTAAAATTTCAAAATGAAATTTAGAATCTTTTTTAATTCAAAGTATCTATTGTTTTCTATTCGACCTAGGAAAATAATTTAATTTAATTTGCTAAAATAATGAGCACAGCTTTTGACACTAATAATTCAGAATAGTACTTTCTATAAAATAAAGCAATAATAAACGATAAAATTGAGAAAAGTGTGATAATCATTCATTCCCAGTAAATATTTAATAAATTTATTTAGCTTTAATATTAGTATTTTCCAAGATTTTTGAGTAACTATTTGTATCCTATAGTCAACTATAGGGTTTTAAACTAATTTCTTTTTTACTTCATGCTTGCTATTTTCTTTTTTATGAAACTAGCCCAGAATCCATAAAAAGCAATGCTAGTCACTCGATTATTTTTATTACTTATATTTTATGGAGATTCTAAATTCAACTACGCTTTTAAACATAATATCTCAGTGGTTAGTTAATTTCACAGCTTAATATTTCACCGTAAATATTTTAATAGTTCTTGTAGTTACGTGGTAGCTCCAATACTTAAAGGCTGTTTTTAATCAATTCCCTCATCTGATTATGTTATATTTAGCAGTCTTTAGTGGTGTGCCCACCCTGCCATCTGGTGTGTCCCCACCCCTATCGATTAGATCTGGACCCTTATCGGGTTTAGCTGTCCAATCACATGCCTTCCCCGCACCCTCAAAATCTGCTTTAAAACTAAAATGTTATTTGTCACTCAAATTTTTTCATTTTCTTTTAATATTATCTTTAGATAATGATATACTACTTGTACCGTTTCATTCTTATATATATTCTATATAGAATTTAATGATTCCTACATATACTAGTATTTTGAGGCTGCAAAAACAAAATTACCTATATAGTTAGGTAACTTTTGTTTGTTAACCATTGTTACTTAATTATAGTAATTGTGATAATTTCAAAATTTGTCTTAAATTATTCATAATTTAGAATTAATCAGGAATGAGTCTATTAGACAAGCCTAGGACAGTAGCTGATTATGATTAGATGAAGTCTTCGTGTTATAATATCGGCATAGATATAATATAGCTTGCGTAATGTGGAGACGCAGAGGGTAGTTTTCGAAAAAGAGACGGTGAAGCGTGGATGGAGTCGCAACCTCCCTGTGACAGTTATCACAGCGTGATGATCTCCGTATTTACAGATCTAAGAGATCACGATTTTTTTTATAAATATAGTTTTCCCGAAATGTTTATATTATAGGTCTTAAGTTTCCACTCATTTATTCATTTAGAAGTCCTGAAATGAATATTAATTTTGGATATCGTTTTAATTTGAGCTCAATATCCACTTACACTTTCTTTGCTTATTTTGGCTAGATTTATATTTTGATTATTTTACCGAAATTTTCTGTGCTTGTTAACTTCGGTGATAGGAGTGGTCAATAGCTACAGTATACTTCGCGAGCACTGTTATTACCGTATCTCGACTCTGCGTCACTTTACCTTTCCTTATTTAAGCACATATTAATCAGCTTGAGATAAGTGCTAGCGCGACACCTTCTTGTTGATAAGTCGTTGATATGTTGTCGATCCACTGAGCCAGCAGGCCTGACGCCAGGAAGATATTACGTTCGTAACGGATGCGCAGACAATGTTTGTGCAAGGTAGCTGGTAGCCGGTTGTTTGCAGAGTGGTCGCGGAAGTGTATTTGTCGCGACCCTGATAAAATGTTTACACGATGTCATTGTTGGTGGCACTGATTCGAGTGCGACTCTGAGAGAAGAGGGAGAGGAAGTGACCGAGGAAGGGGTATGGGGTCACAATGGATTAAAATAGAATATAAAAATTGTTGTCTATAAATTATTTAGTTGATTATTCATAAGTTTGTTTATTTTCAAGCTATAATTAAGAACCAGCGATGATTAGATTATAGTTAACATCTAGTACAACTTGTACTTTAATTTGATTCATTGTCTAATACATTGCTCTATAGTATGGGACCGTTGTTTTCCTATAGAATTATGGGAATATTAACTGTTTTGCAGAAATGACTTAACTATTGCAGGTTTATTACTCTATATTGGAGATTATAAGATACTTTTTTAAAACAAACCCTATTTTGGTTAGAAAATGCATGGTAGTAATACTAGAAAAGCATTATTAGCTTTATTCATAGGTCACTAAATACTACTAGTATTTATACCACTGCATTAGAACGATAAGCGTGGTAAATATGGATATGAAAAATTCAGTGACAACAAAATCAGAGTGATATGCTTATACGGTAAATCATTGTTTCACCACGCATTCATACTTATCGAGAGTGTACAACCATAAAAAGACATTTCTGTTAAGTTGTTATGTGATATGATGTACTTCTGCTCAAATTATTTTATGCTTACTTTTAATATTTAAGAAGGGATAGTTTTTCGTTAAATTAAGATATGGAATTTTTTTTGAAAAACCAAAATTATACTGAATTTGGCTACTGTAAAATATCCCAATTTACACTAGTGTTTTGCTGTAAGGTATTATCGTTACCATGACTGGAATTGCAATTCACCCAACGGCTCATTTAACTGCCGTTATCATTCTGCGGCAATCTTGTCAGACAAGTAGTCATATGAGGTCACGTTGATATCCGTAGTGACTCTAGTGGATACTATTCTTAAAATGTTTAGCACTTTTTACCACATTGTATAGCCTTGGTCAGTGCTTTATAATAGTGTATTC
Organism: Heterorhabditis bacteriophora; assembly: GCA_964036235.1. Lineage (NCBI taxonomy): Eukaryota > Metazoa > Nematoda > Chromadorea > Rhabditida > Heterorhabditidae > Heterorhabditis > Heterorhabditis bacteriophora. Next base: position 933,916 of record OZ038425.1, on the reverse strand, counting down.
TACCACTAAAGTGCATAATATATAATTCAAAAGAAAATTTCTTTTTATGTATTTCGCAGAGTTCGAGTTTTCAATAAGCATATTTTTGTTTTTCTTTTAAATATCCATTTGGCCTAAGTTAATCCATAGACTAATGTTATCGAAGTAATATATAGTTACATAAAATTAAATCATTATCCTAGGAGCAGGAGAGTGTATAAATTGTGTATATAGTAGATAAGAACTCAAAAACAGGGCAGCGCAAGTGGGTTCGCGCCCTTACTCCTATGTCTCTCCTCGTTTGGAGGTGCGCTGTCCGTGTCCGTTTATCCTTATCACTGGGGCGGCGATCGATTCGTGGCTGTCCTCTTTGTGGTGCTCCATATGGCCGCAGTCTGTTAATTGCCAGCAGTCCACCAATCCCCCAGTTTTATTCGTTTTTTAGCCTGATAGCCTTATAACCATGAGTACAATCTTACAACTTTGTAAACAACACATGTTTTTAGTTTCAGAGTGGGTAAAAACTGTATTTTTGTATACAAGGTTAGCATTGTAATGGTAGAAGGAAATTTATGGTTTAATTTCTAACATATTCCTAACAATGATTTAAAATAGCAGGATTTTATCGAATAATAACTTATTTTTAATATTATACTAAGAAGTACAGTCAATTGATTCATAGAAGAACTCATCTTCATAACCTCTAAATTGAGCAAACATATATTGTATATTCCTAAATATACTAAATTTACTGTACTTATTTTCTCCCATATTTTAAAAGCATTGATTCTTGCAGTTTTGGTTTTGGCTCTGAAATCTATATTTCATTTTAAACTTAATTTTTTAAATTCTAATCCTCAATATTATCGGCTGGTGTTCATCAGTAATAGTGGAGTGCCCGGCTCCTAATTGGTAGCGGCCGCTTAGCAACCCATTGTCAGTGAGGCTGAATTGTCGTTGTGAACGCCAAATCGGCCTTAGGAACCATTTAAACACTATTTGACAGGTTACCATGAAAGTTGATTCAATATCACGTATGATATGAATGTATTATGCATGAATTAGAAGTTCTTTTGCTTATATTTTTATCCGTTAATATTTTCGAATATCATGAACAAATTATTCAAAAACACTCACTATATGGTAAATTTCTGTTAACGTTTTTGGTAAAGGTACTTATCCGCGTTTTCAATTGGGGTGTTTATCATTTTTATAACTTTGAGGTTAGACAGGTGGATTGATTGAGTGTGATATGACCCCTACCAATGACGGTCTAAGCCGCAGGTGTCTTTCAGATCTGATGATCACTCCAATAGATGCCTTGAGTGTTTTCTCATCTTTGTTTTTGACCCATTCGCTTCGTCCATCATATATCAAGCATTTACGCTAACACGCTAAACATGGTATAATTCTACATTCTAAAACTTATTTTTCAAGCATTTATGGTTATATCCCACTTTTCTTTTTTTTAACGTATTTTTTAAATTCAACTCGCTTCCTGGTAACCATGCAGTTTAGTGTTGTCGTGTTGCGCGGCGGACCAGCCGATGGCCTGATAAGATGTGTATCACCGCATGCCTTATTCCATCATGCGATTTGATCTAAACGGGACACAGCGCAGATCCCTGATAGTGATAGAAGAACCGAGCCACTCAACAGTCGCTTGCGTTTTTTTCTTCGACTCGGTCCCTTCATATTACCTCTGTCTAATTCTTAATATTATGCAGAGTGCTTTCCGTTTGATGCTACTCTTTTTCTGCTTTTTTATTAATGTTTATACGTCTGTTCATATCTGTAATGCGTATAATTTCTTAAGTCAATTCATCATTTTGAATTACAGTATCAAATGACACTAGTCGCGCCTCCGCCGCAGCAGTGTCCAGCAAAGACACCACCGTCGGCTGTCGCCATCACTAACGGAGTCGCACCTTGTTCAGGATGCGTAAAACTTCATGCTGACATAAAACAGGTAAGCAGTTTTAGAAATATAGTTAAAGTATATAATTCCAGAATTATTTTGGTAGTACTGTTTATTATTTTAGAACGTTCAACAGATGATGGACAAATTTGACTTATTATATATGCGACTAGAAAATTTGATTAGTGAAAAGGAAAAGGATAGGATGGTTAGCCACGAGCAGGATATGAGTGAAAGTGGAAGCGATGACAAGGTTTGAGAATCTTAAAGATATTCCTCCTTTGACTCTTATTAATTTATTATTTGAAGGATGTTCCCTCTCCTACGGATAGTCGTGCATCTCCTGCCTTAATGCAAGGAAGCCGTAAACGTAAACCGACCAAAGACGCTGTTCAAAGAGTGTCTGAAGATGGGCCTATCACTACGGTTTGTTAGCTAAATTATCCTCATTTAGTGAAAACGTTAATCTGATCGTATTTTAGTTACCTGAAGCTTCTACTGTGATTTCTGCTGCTACATCTACTCCAGTATCGACTACTCCTTCTAGTTTTGCAGAAAGTCTTGCTTTCCCTAACGGGCTTATGGGTTCGTTCATCATTTATCATAAATATTGTTTCTGAAATTTCTGTTAGAGTATATATGTCAATTATTTTAGCAATGGATCCGATGGCTCAGCAGCAGCAACTGCTACAATTTATCGTGCAACAGTCAATAGCACAACAGCATCAACCACCAGCATCTATGCAAGCCGGTGTTAAACAAGAGCAAACTGATCCTCAGATGCTAATGGAGCAACTACAGCAACAGTTCAAGGAGGCCAGTGATTAATTTTCATTTAATACAATTAAAATAGGCATCAAGGTACCTGCTGTAAACTTATTATAACCTGGGGTTGAATTTTAAATATGTAGTTTTATTGCACCGTTAATATTTAGATGCATAAATTAGCGCTCTCATGATTTATTTGCGGCGCCACTCTGATGCCAACCTTGTAATGTGCGCTGTGTCTTCCCAGCTTTGTGCCTACTTGCGTTTTTTCACTCCTTTGTCCAATGTCGGCACTTTTCGACTGTCGACCATCCCTTAATGATAGACGGCGGTTTTTCGAAGCATTTCCCGCTATTTTTTCAAAACTGTCATTGCTTCTGATTCTAGTTAACCCAATAGTGTATAGGGAAGTTATTATTTCAATTTCAATTAGAACTTAATAGTAAACCCATGTTTTTTCTAATTTTCATATTCTTGGTCGCTATATATGATGTTGATATTGTCATCAAACTTTATAATTACGTGATGACGCTTGTCTCCTTAATCAGTATTGATAACATTAGTAATTGTTTATGAAGTGTTGACAGTAACATATCAGCTGTGATAGTCATCCTGCAAATCTTTAGATAACAAACAGCTAATAGAGTACTATGTCGACTTTACAGCTGATTAGATAACGTGATAGGATCCGTTCACAGTAGTTCATGCTCTTCATTAAAAACAGATTTACATGAAATTAATACTATATATGATAGTGTATTTCACCGATATTTATGCTCATGAATGATGAGAAGCTGTACCATTACCTCGTAGGATATTTAAATAATTTCTACACAATAATAGAATTTTTGAGTGATGTATTTTATTCTACTAGGCTAAGATTGTAATGAAGTATTAATAGTTTATCGTCATGTTTTTAGAAGTTTGATGATGATGACTCGAATGCTTCTGTCTCACGCTGCAGCAACTGTATGACTACGAAGACCACTGCCTGGCGTCGAGATTTGGCGGGGAAACTTGTCTGCAATGCATGCGGACTTTACTACAGACTACATCGGGTTATTATACAATCTAATTCGAATATTTTTTAAACGTTTTATCAAATTAAAACTTAGGTACCTAAATGACGCTCAGTGTAGAATTATACTTACTTACTGTAACATACGTCACAAAATATTTACGCTATAGTTTTAATATAGATATTCAAAGTAGTGACTTATAGCCATGAATTATCCACATTATAATGATCCTATTTTCCATTAAATTTAAGAAATATATATTGCAGACACACCGTCCAGTTCATATGCGTAAAGACTTCATACAACAACGCTTCAGGAGAAAGACAAAAGAGGAGGAGGTATCTTTATTACCACTTAACATTTGATTAAGTATAAACCTTGGAAAGCTTAATTGTATACTTTATTTTAAATAGGTCAGTTCCCCATCGGCTATGTTCAATTCACTCTTCGGAATGCCTCAGCTAACAGGAACACAGGCAAATCCATCAGCCTTTAATTTTCTCGAGCAGTTTAATCAACTGAACTCTGTTCAAGAACAGCTAAATAACACTGCTCCCGTCTAATTTTTCTTATAAATAACCATGCACTAGAAAACCTCTTAGCATTATATTTGCCCATATTTGGCAGTAGTATTCTTTAAATCTTGTTTAGTTACTTATATTCAATAACACGGAGTGCAACCCTGCCCTCGGCATTTCAAATTGTTTTTAATAATACAATTGTAATCAGTCTATCATTAAGTTATTGCCTTCGGCCGGCCCGCGTGTCTCTGAGCTTTAAATCAAGTGTATCCATATATCATACTTTATATTCTTCTTCCTGGTTAATTTATGCATTTATAAGTGACAGACATAAGAGCTGTCACTTTGTAGCCTTAAATCATGTATACTCGTAACCAGAACGTATCTCGTCATTCTATCACTCCAAGTTACGTATCTCGACGGCCAGAATTCCAGTTAACACATCAACAGTATTGAAAAGTATTAGCTTATGACCACCTTATCTTAAAGTTATGTTTTTTATTGTTGTACATATAGTGTGGTTTAGCGAGCTTAAATTTTTGTCTCTAAGCTCGTTTATGGACTGTTTCCCTTATCATCCATAGATCACCAGCTTACAACTAAATCACATCCAGCATAATCATGGAAAACCTTTCATTGGAAGTATAATAACCTATTGCATTATTTCAATGTTTCAATTTTAATGTTATGCACGGTTTACGTTCAATATAAACAGTTTATTAAGAAAAACGTTTCTGTACATCAGTTTTAAAGTTTCGTAATAAATAAAAGTCTCACTATTGATATTTATAGTGCTTTAAATCATGTTAATATAGCCCATGCGTACAACATACTATGGAGAACTTACATTCAGGAAATATTCATACAGAAATTGACGATTTCCAATTCAAAAGTACATATAACAACCACCTACATTCCGTGAATACTCAGTAACACGTTTGGAAACCACTAGGATTTAACTAAATATTTAGTCAATAAACATCCCAGAATTATTATTATAAACCAAGTAGGAGTCAGTAAATAACAACTAAACAACCGTCGTTCTAGAAAATTTAATCAATCTTCACAGTAGAGTAGATCTTCCGCACAAACTTAGCTGTTCCCACGTACCCAATTGTTCCAGCCATCAGTCCGAGAGCAGCGGAGAATATACCCATGTAGCCGAAGTAGAATACTGTTTGGAAGAGACCAAACATCCTGTAATTATTTAGTATTACATTCTCATAATCTAATTATTCAAGTTTTATTCAAGAATTGTATATTATACATATTAAGTTTTCAGATCTAATAAGAAATGTTGGATCCCACTAAAATGCTATCAAAACCACTACGCAAAAAAAAAATATTATTTAAACAAATCCTAAATTAAATTCTAGAAACAAAAACACATAGCTTACTTTGTCTTGAAGAAGAAATAGTAAACAGAGTATAGATACACGTAAAATGCAGTTGATGCTCCAGCCATAAAACTTGTCCACCTCCTTAAATAAAATCTAAGATGACGACGATAAAATTCATAATATCTAGATATAATCTGATATAATATTGTAGAAAGATAAACTTGGCATTTAGAAGAGGAAAAAACGTAAGCTTAGATAAGCATCAAGGTAAGAGCCGAATTACGGACTGACTAATAAACTAGATATGTGCTACGTGATATCCTAAAAACATTAAGTTATATGCAGACATCATCAACAATGGAGTCCTACAAAAATTTGGTAAAAAATTCTTACTAGAAATTATGGTATTTAATTTCTTTAACTTTACCTAAAATATTCATTGTGGTATAAATGGTAACGAAATAATTTACTCATGGTTTACTAGATAGCTGGAACAATAAACTAACCATCTATAATCTTCTGCATTAAGAAGAAAATAACTGCAAACAATTGTAACACAAACAGTGACAATGGATAATATGATGGTAACGAGCAACATGAATCCATATACGTAGTAAATTTTGTACGCCCAGAACGAAGTGAAAATGAAGTACCTATAATAATTAGGCACAGTATGACCGTCACTAAGTTACATTAGTAGTTAAGAACAAGTCATTAATTAGTAAATCTCACATCTCAATGAATATACTACCGAATGGTAGAATTCCTCCCATCAATGTGATAAGCCATGGTTGTACAAACCATTTCTTGTCAGGAATTGGACGTGGTACAGCGTTTACTCTACAATATGATATAAGACGAAATAACCTCACAAGTAATTTTAATAGTCAATTTATCAAGAAATATATAGAGGAAAACAATTTAAATTTAAATTTTACCACCTGCAAGGGTAGTCACCCTGCCCTGACATGTTACGTCCAAGAACAGTTCCAACTAGTGTTAGAGGAAGGATGACGAACAGGCAAATTGCAGTCACTGCTAACTAAAATACTATTACATTTAAAATTACAATGAGAAAATACTTCACTAACACTTCCTGCTTATTGAAAGTATTCTCTCTACAGTTAGGTTTATAAATAAATTTTAATACCAACAAAAATTCACCATAATAGTAAATGGAATTGCTCGAGACGCATGATAATAAATTGCAACAAAATTAATTAGAAAGGCCACGCCACATACCTGCAAATAAATATAATCAAAATAACAACTTAAAAACTTGGAAAAAAAAGTTGAAAATTTATTTATTTATTTACCAAACTAGGTAGTAGAAATGCACCAAGTGCCATCTGACGGATCCAATGTCGACCACCAAATCGAGCGTACATTGACCCACCAGCGTAACCGTTTACCGGAGAACTTGCAGCATATACAAAAATCGCGGCAGACAATAGCGACCCACGTCTATAGCAAAATCATTAAAAATCAAATTTCAACAGCTGTTCCTGTGTATATAGAATACTATAGAAGCTCAAAATTTCTAACAGTTGATAGTGCATTAGTTTTATTTGTTTAAGAATTTATCAAGTACTCGAATTTCTAACTAGCAATGGAACACACTCTGTATAGAATTCCCCAACAATTGCTAACACAGTAGTGATAACTGCTACAGTAAACACGTGATATCCAGCGCCAATGCAGCTGGCAAAAAATAGAGGCATTGATGGAGCACGGAAAACATCACCATGTACCTGTTTCCAACCGTATTCATCGCCCAAATCAGCATCCTGATAAAATGCTTTTAATGCATAAATATCTTATCCTCACTTAGAATTCCATTAAATATATCTATCTCAATATAAACAGGGAAACTAGTTTAGAAATTAGAACTCACAAGGTCATCCAAACTATCTTCTCTTTGATACCTTGCATAATCTTTTCTCAGAGTACGCACCAAAATCATCCAAACCAATCCAACCAAGAAGACAACCATCATAAAGCTGTTAAATATGGAGAACCAATGGATCTAAGAAACAACTTATAAGTTTATAATATTAGTACAAAACTTCAACCATGATTCAAAATTCAATTATTAATATAATATTGAAAGAAAGCTATTTTGTTCATATATCAAATTGAAAATATATTAAGTAAATGGAGATGTTATGATTATCGTCCATAGAAACAGATATAATAAAAATGATTTCTATATAATGAAATCCAAAAATTAATAGAAATAGCAATTCGCTGCAGAGCTCAATAAAAAGAGAATAAGTTTTTCTTTCCTTTTAGATACCATTTTTGAAGTAAAACAATTAAAATATCTATCATAAGTTTATTTATATGATGAACACTAAATTCTCAGTTGTTACGCAAAAAAAAGACTTAATTAATAAATTACCTATATAACTTAAAACGAACCCTATGTTGGAAGAAGCTTGGATCAAGATACTTATCAAATCGATTAACGTATAACACATCGGAGGAAACCCAGTTAACCTAAAAAAGGAAAATATTTTTTATTTTATTTTAAAGGAAAGACCCATAGCCTAGTAGTAAAAGCAAAAAATGTACCTCATAGCTAAATTCTAGTTCAACTCCTGGGTGAATCTCTGCACGACCGTCTGACGTCAAATTAACATCAACAACCTAAAAAATATTTCTCCAAATTAACGAATGAATAATGACAGTACTGTTAGAGAAATCTAAAATAGGTTATTGTATCATAACTACAGGATTTTTGAACGCACCTGTTTATCATTATATCCAATATCTAACTTTTTGTGTGTATATAGTTTATAACTGGGAGGATCTACAGTGTTGTCTACTTCACCTATCATTCCTGAAAACACTTTTACAGGTTACCCCCGAACTAATGATTATATGGAAATTTTTATATAATTTATCTGCTAAAATAAGGTGATCTCAGTATGATGTGTCCTAATAATATTTAGTTCATGTACCTAATTTAGAATTGTTTAAATTCTACAATTTTTTATAATTCCATAAAAAAGTTGTTTCAATTCAATAACAAACCCCAAATTGGCATATCATCTAAGTACATCTGATAGTAGTAGCTATTTTTAATTGCATATACAAATGTTCTATACTCATCCATTGACAACTTCTTCTTGCATGCAGTAGATCGAGGAGTGTTGGCTATAAAATAAGTAATTAAATAAAGTTCAGTATTATAAATCAATATCACTAAGACCACCGGATAAAAAATTAAAGCCTAAAAATAATGCAAGTAAGCAAATATAGATAAAAATCTCTTACTTCTAAATTTAATATCAAGTCCTGAAAAGTCTAGCTCAACACCGAGCAGTGACTCTCCCATAGTTTCATGGTAATGACCGATAGACTCCTTCTTACCGCGACAGAAAGGTAGAGAAAAGTACGTATATGTCTCTTGACGATTACTGTACGGTCCTACCTTAAAGTACTTAATAATAAAATCCGTAAGGCACAAGTACAAATACTTATAAATATTACTGGCAAATATATTCATACTTTTTAACTGAATTTTTCCAAGAGCAAAAGAAATACCTAAAATTACCACCACTTTTTATATTTTCTGGACTTTTTAAACATATGCATTTGTAGGACTAGATGGTTTAGAAAACCTTACAGTATTCATCCATAAAACAACTTCCTCGTCTACTTCATATATATGATCGTGTTCATCTGCTTTGACCAAGCATAGCATTAAAATCAGTAAGGAAATAAAAAGTCGAACCCGCATTTTCTAAAGTATAAACAAAATATAACGACGTTTGAAACGAATTGTCAACTATTAATAAAAAAAATTCAGCAATATAAAAATATGTGATACAATATATTAGTATATATAGGAATTTTCAAATTAATAGGTTTTAGTTCTAACCCAAGTAGTGATATTATAGAAGCAAACATGAACACTTTAAATATCTGCTTTATATCCCACGATATCATAAATTTCCATCTTCACAAAGTATACGTTACTGAGAAATTCTATCCTACGTAATCCAATGTAACTTATATAAAATGTGCACACGTGAAGCAAAACAAAAACTACTTAAATGAAAAATGTACGTGGCGATATAGATGGAGTAGGAATATAAGACCACGGACAACTTAAGAAACAGCGGTTTTATACTACTGTAGTTTATATCATGCTGGCTAATTGCCTAAATTCGAATATGTACCTGTGCATTTAGGTATTTGTGATATTGCTTAATTATAATTTGATTTTTTATATCTAGCTTACTAGCTTTTCTAATTGTTTGAGCATGACATTATTCTTTAGGTCTTTTTGGTATTATGATTTGATTTCAGTAATTCTCACTAATCTGGTTCATTAGTTATTTATTTAGACTACTAGATGCAAAAAGTAGAATCAGCTATTGAAAGGGCAATTCTTTTGAGAAAGTATGGAGCACTCTTAAATGAAACGTTTGATCTTGCAAGGTCGCAGGCTAATCATGCTATAAAAAATGGTTTCCTACCTTTCCCAATAGTTATAAAGGATTGTTTCGCGTGAGTTTGTGTTAAATATATTTGATTTTCTAGGTATGACAATACTATTATCACTAAGTGGTAATTGTTAGGATTTATTTCTTTAGTTAATTAGTCTTTAGATATATAAGAAAAACCGGGAATCTACGGATTTTTAAGAAAACAAAAAGTTTGATACAATTCATGTTATCAATTTTATTTTCAAGTCATTAATTTGAGGTTAAAGGATTATCCGATGACATGTGCTTCTAAGATGTTAGATGGATATATACCACCGTATACAGCTACAGTTGTTCAGCGACTTATAAATAAAGGTTTCTTATTTCAGAAGCTAGGAAATTTTTTATGAAAGGCTCCTATTGTGATTGGTGCAACATAGATGAATTATTCGATAACTTAAGGTGGATGTGTGATCGGGAAAAGTAATCTAGACGAGTTCAGCATGGGTACATCAAGCACCATAGGTTTTTATGGACCCGTAAAGAATGGAATTCAAAGTGATATAGAGAAAGACTGGCTTATCCCCGGAGGATCTTCTGGCGGTTCCGCTGTTGCTGTTCAGTTAGGAATGGCTGAAATGTGAACTCTTAGTTTCTTATCGCTTTGTTTTTGCTAATTTCAATATTTTCACTTTTTTGTTATTTTATTATCTTACCAAATAATGTATAAAACACCTAATAGGGCAATCGGATCAGATACGGGCGGATCAACACGTAATCCTGCCTCACTCTGTGGTTTATTTGGATTTAAACCCACGTATGGAGTATTGTCTAGATATGGACTTGTACCCTTGGTGAACATTATTGAAATTTATTCCATGGTCGTCGTTCATCATTATATTATTCTTCACATAGTTTTAATGAAAATTTTATCTCAATTTGTTATGATATTTACATAACTTCATTTCCAGGTCAACTCGTTTGATGTGCCTTCGATTTTTGCGAATAGTGCTCGTGGATGCTGGAAATTTCTCGGTAACTGAAGAATGTTCTATATAGCATTTTTGATAAGGTTTTGTTTAGTTGAAACTTTATTTGCTTTAAATTCTTTTATTTGTTTTTTCAGAAATGGTATGTGGGATAGATGAGAATGATCCAACAAGTGTTGCTCTTGAACGTAATGACTCTCTAAAATCTTTGCAAGGTCTTAGAATTGGAATTCCTAAGGTGAATATAATTTAAAGGATTAGTCTTTTACTTCCTGAAACGATTTTATTATATCCTTAAACTTCTATTTGCAGGAATATCATAATGAGGATCTTTCGGAAGAGTCTTGGCAAGTATGGAATAGAGCAGCGAATGTTCTGCAGTCATATGGAGCTATAATTGTTCCTATATCATTACCTCACACCAAATACTCCCTTATATGTTATCATGTAATGGCAGGAGGAGATATAGCATCAAATATGGCAAGGTTTGTTGGTATATTTGATAGTGACCATTTACATTAAGTAAACAAACTTTTACTTGATATATTATAACATCGAAGTGCTGGAATAAACTTTATTATTATACGTTGCCTTAATTTGAGGAAATTTGTTCGCAACGTTTTTTTTTGAATTGCGGTATTATATTCAAACAACAATACAGATATGATGGTCTCACCTATGGTTACTGTTCGAAACGGGGATCTTCCTCGTATGAATTATGCATGAATTCACGAAATGAGTCGCTAAATTCAGTGGTTCGTAATAGAATTATGGCAGGGAACTATTTTCTTATGAAACAGTGGGTATTTATGTTAACTATATGTATCTTTTTAACTAAATTACTATACCACTTTTAAGGTAATGTATCTTTATTTCAGGAATCGTAGTAACTATTTTGAGCGTGCTCAGCGTATTCGGCGGGTTATTGCGAATGAGATAGTAGCAGCTTTCAATTATGTTGATATTATCCTTACGCCCGTTGCTTCTGGACCACCGTCATTATTTTCACGGCTATGTGCGGATTACTTTACTAGAGAAGATCATGACGACTTTTACACACAACCTGCAAATTTGGCTGGTCTGATTTTTTAATCCCATACATTATCGCCTTTTTTGTTATTTTTTAGTATCCACTTAAAATATAAGTGACTTATTTATCACCAAGTTTAATCATTGTATAGGTATTCCTGCAATGTCGGTTCCATTTGGAGAATGTTCTTCTGGTTTACCTATCGGTGTTCAAGTGCTTGGAAATAGACTTAAAGATCAGCTGGTCTGTGATGTCTCTCAATTATTATACAATGCTGGAAAAAATACAAAATAATTCAAATAGTGTGGCATGCTTCTTCCAAAGTCAGATTAAGCTATGAGAATCATTGACATATAATACCTATAATAATTTCTCGAAAATGTTTAGTTATTGGTCATCTATATAATCTCTTAATGAAATATAAGTTATTATTTCTGATTCAGGTTAAACAGTTTTCAAATTTTTTTCCAGCAACTTTCTTTAGAAGTAACACTGATATTAGTCCAAAATTAAGTTGGTAGGATTTTTTTTCCTAGTTTTAATCTATATTTATTTTGTTCAACTATGGATAACCTGCTATATTAATTAAATATAGGTAAACTGGTATACTGGAAATATGAGTTATTAAATGCCTTCTTGCTTAAGAGAACTGTCCACAATACAAATATGGTTATTGGGAAGTATCACTAAGGAATTTTCGTAATCATCAAATACAATTTATATTTAAAGTATTTGTCATCTAGACCAAATTATAGGGAACATGTAAGTGGAGTATCTCATTTAATACTGAAATTTCCAAAAAACATTGAAAGCATATTTAAATATCTTTTATTTCAAATTCGGCGTTACCAATTATTTTAGTTATTGAAAACTTAACTATTTATTCATGTGGATTACTTTATTGCGATAATGTGGATTTCATCTTAATGGCCTCTACTGAGAGATTCATGTCGTTTTCTTATTAAATTTCTTACTATTTTGTTATTCTTATATTTTCTATTTCTGCTGCACAGAAACCCGTTAGTCATATTTTAGTCTTGTCAATCAATTTTTTCAACAACATGTATTATTTGTTGTATTTGATTTGATTTAAGTAAGGCTTGTAGTTGTTTACTAAGAATTACTTTTTCGAATAATGGCTCCATTCACTATTTTGCAATGTTATGATAGGGTAAAAATTTCAATAGCTTTGGAACTTTGATAATTAATACTATTATTTTATTTTGCTTTGTTTTATTCCATATTAATTTTAGTATTTTTCAGACATTTTTAAGCTGTTATCAAGTAGTAAGGTCTAAAGCTAGTCCATTGGGAGCCCATATGTCCGTTATTTTTCGATTTCTTATCGGTGAGTGTTCTCAGCGGTGGCAAGGACGCCAACCAGTCGCTGGCAGGAGAATTGTCGCTTTCGAACGAATTGACTGACAACTCGCACAACAATTCACCTTACCCGTTCGTTTTTTGATCAGCTAAACAGTTGACGATATCGTATTTGTTTATCGTTCGCACTCTTTAGTTTTTATGGTTTCTTTTCCCTTGCAAATTTTATATATTAGCTGTATTTATCATTGCTAGATATACTCTACAGCGTGAATTACTTAATGTCCTCTTTTGTTAGAGGTAAGTCTACGTCTATTGAACACATTAAAATTATCATTAATTCCTAAAATGGGTGTTGTTTATATCATTGTAAGTTTTGTTTTGTTATTTCTAAAACTGGATCTCCAAGAGAAGTGCAATTAAAAATTATGTTATATCCTTTCACAAATTTATTTCTTATTGCTATAATATATGCCTTTTTTAAATCAATTAATATAATTTTTGTAGTACACTATTATTTCTGGTGATTTTAATTTTGGGCAATTTTTTAAGTGACAAGTGAATGCCAAAATTTTAGCAGGCGTTGCATGTCAGTTTTGTTTTATACTGTGTTATAACGTTTAAAAAAATATTCGACTGTAGCGTTTCGCCTATATTTTATGAAACTTGTTATATATTCGATGTTATATTTGAGACTATTTCACAAAGTTATGTTTTTATTTTGACACTTGCTTTTGATTTCACAATTCTCACGGATTATATACCATTAGTTGTTATTTTAATGCTAATTTCCTTACAACTCTTTACGGCTATCTCTCACTGATCATCCTTTTTTCGTAGATAGCTACATTTATCCTCTTTTCAATCAGTTAATAGTTATAAAACTGCAGACACCTAGCGTTTGGTTTCAACTGTTGTAATATTTAAGAGAACCCCACGCGACACTATTGACATTGAATATATTGCTATAGGGTTTAATCTTTGTTTTACTATCTGTATTTATTTTGATTGAGATATTTTTCTGTTGTATCCTATCAACATTACTGTGTTTCTACTAAGGCGTATATTTTCTTCCAGAATTTGTAATTACTTTAATTTATTTATAGTATATGAAGTAATTTCGTGCTGTTTCTCCGAGTTGTTATGTCATCGTGTTCACTGAGTGCTCCATCCTCTTGTGAGTCGGGTAAACCATGTGCTGAAGGTCCTTCAACTAGTCAGGCTGCTTTTCCGGGATACGCGCAGGTTGCTAGTATTTATTCGAACGATTAGTTTTTGTCTCGATTGAATCTGCTAATTAAATTAATCTAAACGCAAAATATTTTAGCCTTTAATAACCTGCCAGCCCTCACCTGCACTCGCAGGCTCTGTTCCATCTTCGCGTGAGGCTACTTCTCCTCCAGAAACAGCAGGGACGGATTTTGCTTATTTCACGTTAGTTTTATTTGTTTTCTATAATTTGTATTTATTTAAATATGCTGAATTTGAGATTCGGCAGTCATTTTTGTATATTTAATGAGATTAATAATTCAGAACTGAGTTAGCAAACCAGGCTGCCTTGGAATATGAGATGGAGCGATTTGAAAGTCTTCTGGAGTGGCGTCATTCTAAATACCGCATGCGGAAGGAACATGAAAAAGATAAACTAGAACAACTAATACTTTTAGCAGATACAGCTGAGGTAGAGAGAAAAGCTGCTAAACGGAAAATAGAGGCAAATTTTATTTATACAACGGTTAGACACTATTTGAAGATAATATGTCGTGATTCAAATAGTTTAACTTGTTATATTTGTGTCCTTTATGGAATTCATCATTATTAATTTAAATGATTATTATCAATATGTAAAATTGGCAAATATTGATATATAATATCTATATTCACTTCCTTATTGCAATGACAGTATTTTTAAAGGATAGACCCGAAGTTGAGCCAAAGAAACCTTATACTGATTCAAATCAAACTCAGTCAACCATAAAAAAGGATGAAGAAAATCCATTGAGGTTTGTTACTGTTTTATATGACGTTTACGTAATGTTCAGTATATTGTGCTCTTGGCGCTTTCTTATTATATTCTACTAGTTTATCCATATTGTTTTGTTTAAAAAGTTGTTTTTAGAAAAATGGAAATGATGACAAATTCGTGTACCTTTAATACGTCTTCATGCATTAACGAAGTCATAGAAACACCTGCAAACGGAATGGGTATCAAAAAGTAAGAACTTAAAATTAAAATCTATAATATAATATAAATAATGGTTTAATGAGTATATTATTAATTTTCAGAGATGATCGATCTGCAAAGTTGGAGAAATTGGGAGAAATGGAAAGACAGTTTGAAATAGAGCATCGAAGAGCTGAGTGGGAGCGCGAGGTTCAAGCACATCAGGTTGGTACTAAATTTCATATATTGCTCTACTAAAGTGGGAGATACAAATTATGCGAGTAAATAAGTCTGATTTTAACATACTAGAGTAGATTGTGTCATCTGCTTATACGTTACAATATTTCTGAAATAGTTGAATCATATCAACTTTTAAAATATATTTGCACTTTAAAAATTACACCATGCATTGTAAAACTTATGCTACAATCGTGACATGAACCAACATGCAGTTTTTCCTCATTAGATAGCATTGTCCCAAAACTTGTCTAAACAGTTTTCTATGCAATTCCATATAATTCTAATTTAATCTTTTTCTAAGTGTTTGAAAAAGTCGAACGTCTGTTTTGACCAGTAATATATTTAGAATGAGTCAGTAATTCAAATTTGAAAAGAAGTTCATTAGTATAAATAAGTGTTTAATTACTACCAATTAATTTATAATTGCAAATTGTTAGCATATTCTATTACAGATGAAGAAATTGATGCAAGTGCAGGGTTTGCATCCATATGGTTCTCCAATATATCCACAAGCACAAGGATTCCATCGTATGTTTATATTTAAATTTGGCGAACTTTCGTAATCTCTTCCGCATATTAATTATAGCTAATCCTGGTATTACTTATCAACATACTCGACTAGGGTCAGCTTCTGCATATTCGGCTCAAGCTATTACACCACTGTCAGCTGGGGCTTATCTGCCAGGTTATCCCCATTCTGCCGTTTCTGGATTCCCACCTGGTAATTTCCTTTATTAAATTCACTTTAAATTATTATATGTTATGCTTTCATGGTTTTAGTAATTTTTAATCATATTTAGGTTACCCAATGTCTGCTCCTGTCAAAGTTCCATTCCCATCTCCTGCTTATCCATCTAATCATAAGGGATTAATATGCAGTCCACACCACCCAATGTACTCACATGTAGTGGCAAACAGAGGTCTGTTTAAAAAAACCTATTTCACTAGGAATTGTTTCTTACTACGTTAGTCATAATTATGATCTTATTCTGTTCGTAAACATTGCTTAAAATATTTTTTAGCTATTCAATCTCCCGTGCTACCAGGCGCAGTTCCACCTGATCCCTCTACATCATGTTCACCTTTTCCTCTTCATGGTCAATCTCCAATTATTAGTCCGTACCACCGTCAGCCTATCCATCATCCTGGTTACCCTGGCGGTTACAGTCATGGGCCTATGGGAAAGGTTAATTTTATATTCTTACAGAATGCATATATATATATATAAATATTAGGCATACTAAATGTAATCTTACCATGTTGTAATGGATAATTTATTATTTCTAGGGTGCAACTGGAATTCCTTTCTCCTATCCACCTGTACTACCAGGTGAACTAGGATCTGGAATGCCTCCCAACCATGGTTGGATACTTTGAATTATAATATTTCTATGTATTATATCTAAGCAAATGTGCATTAATAGGTATGTTGATGGTACGTCGGGATGGTGTTCCATCTTTTGAACCACAGCTGAACACGTGGCCTACTTCGATGACTCCAACTTATCCACCGTCATTTCCAAGCCAGACATTAGGATCTAACTCCAAAGTACATATAAACACAACTACGATGCCCACTTGCCAACAACAACCTACACCTTCAAAACATGGTGTCACAGTATTATAACTACTATTCTTAAGATACATATTTTTTCACACCAGTTCTTTAATAGATACGAATTCAGCGTTTACTTGTTTAGATAAATTAGCATTTTAATACTTTAGCTTCTGAAGTGAATAACCTATTATAAAATGCCATAAAGGAATGTCACTTTTGTACCTTCAGGAAAAATAGGACTTTTAACTGTTTTTTGAAAATAAATTATTACCGGTAGCCTATCGCAATGATTGTATTTATAGCTAATATGTACTAACAATGTTATGCTAAATTGATCTTATGTTACTGTATATTACCATCCAAAATGATCCCATTAAATATTTAATCACGTTTAACTACTTTGTTGCTAGTTGTTTTCTAGGAACATGGTCTTTAAAACCTATTCGATCAACGAGTTCGATGCTAAGCCTGGTAATTTAGTTTTCTACAATTCCAAGTTAATTAAACTACAATGATTTTCCTTTTTATTAGGCTTAGTTTGGTAAACCTAGAGTGTAATGCACGTTCATATAAATCGACCTCATCGATATATCTTCTATTCAGCCGTAACCCAATTACACTATATAAACTAGCCCCTCACCTTTCCAACTTAGATTTGCCTTGCTTGTCAACTAATAGTTTGTTAAACTAATATTACTGATTCACAAGATGACTATTTGATCTGCGTCTCGTTAATTATAGCACGGGTATTATATATATATATATATATATATATATATGAATATATACCTTTTTCTTAAAATAACCAGAGAAAACTAAAATTTAGTAGAATATTGCATAGCAAATGTAATTTCACATGTATCTGCGTTATTCAATCCGGCATTGTTCTTGAATAGTTCCCATGATTTGTTCAGATTGGGAGAAAAATGACGCCATCGAAATAATTCAGCCATTGAAGCAGGCTGTAAAATTTTTTATTATGCTCTGAACTTTCTAATAACCTAAATAATAGAACGCTTCTCACCCCATTTAAACCACAATCAGTATCCTGTCCTTCATCGAGGCATGGCGCGATATTAACGTTTGAAACGGCTATATTATCAGAAAAAACATCACCTAGAAGTAAATAAATTGCGATTTCTGGAATTACTATTCTCTAGGAAAAAATATCTTTTACAAATGTTACCTTCTGCTTCTTCATCATCAATTTCTGTTTGCAAAACTCCGCTTCCTCTACATTTACACTCCAACAAATCATGTGTGTTGCAGTCGGTATCCACCATACTGAAGATGTCCTGGAGGTCCTCATCTCGAAACGTCACATTTCTTACTATAAATTCTGAACAATATAGTAGTAAAAAGTGGAACAAAACATTCAAATCACAACTTAATGATAGAACATTATTCTATATGCAACTTCAGTGTTAGTTTAATTACTTGTATCTGCATTGATTGTGGATTTATACCCATAAGCAAAGAAAAGTCTAAACCAAACGTTAATTCGTACTTTATAAGACTACGATATAGATTATTTACGTGCACCAAGCGCAATAACTCGAATTAAACATTTTTAATTTCATATACACGTAATAGGTTACAACTAATTGTACTAACAAAATATACAGCACATACCTGACTGATCTGATTGATTCATAGTATATACAAGACCAGTCTTTTTGATCTGGCGCTGTAAGATCTTTTCATCGATAGTTCCCTGACAATATTAAGAAAACTGATATTGGAAAGATAAATTATGCATAGCTTGGTATTATATCCACAAATAAGCTAATATTTTCTGTTTACATAATAATCAATAATAGCCTAGTTATGGTACATTTGCGGTACTATAAAGTACGGCGTCCTAACTATAGTTGAACCCTCTAGTTCATGAATTTATTTTTGTCTGGTATTAATCTAATGCATATTTTTAATCACCATTAACTTATGTCTAGAAAAGAAAAATATTACATATTATTTGATTTATTTGAACACCGGATGGAGAGGATAATATGCAAAAATCAACGAAAATATACTCAGTCAACGATAGGACTTATTTTAAAAATATTAGTGATGAGATACATCCGAAAATATTCAAAAATAGTTAATTATTCTTTATTTCTGCCATAGCAAAAATGAGAACTTAGCAAATAAATACTTCACGCATGAATTTAAGAATTCTCAGTCTAGCACTATTGTTTTTAAAATATATTCTATATATATAAGTATAACTCAGAAAATTTACACTAACCGTAGTAACTAATCTATATATATGACAAGGCTTTGTTTGTCCTTCTCTCCATATTCGAGCCATTGCCTGCAAGTCTACAGCTGGATTCCAGTCTGAGTCAAACATAATTAAACGAGATGCGCCAATCAGATTCAGACCAACTCCACCTATAATATTTTTCAAATGTCGAAATATCTAGATACTTCTTAATAACGTTCTATATACCTGCTTTTGTGCTGAGTAAGAATATATTTTTTGAATTACGTTCAGCATTGAACCGATCTATTAGACGTTGCCTTTCTCCGACTGCTGTTAGTCCATCAAGTCGAAAAACAGACAACCCAATAGAAAAACATAGTGCTGACAGCATCTCCAGAGTCTATAATAATAAAATATCGGGGTTGTATAAATTAAGTATTTAAAAAAATCAAGTATTTTACCTTTACATAGTTTGAAACAACTACACAGCATTCACCTAGTTTTCGAAAGCTAGCAATCATTTCAAGAAAAACAGTCAGTTTGCCTTCAAGAAAAAACAATTTTAAACACATACCAATAAGTCACTAGTGTAAAACAATGCCTATTTTAAATGAAAATTATTGTAAAAACTAGCGAACCAGAATCGGCAACACTGGCAGGTAGATTCCCGTAATTCTTTGGAAACACCGATATTAGTGTATTGTAATCTACACAATAATTCTGAAAATACAGCTTCTTAATTGTATAGAAATATAAAAATTAAAACAAATGAATAGAACTAACAACATCAGGCAAACCTTGTTTTTCATTTCTGTCAACTTTTTATAGAGAATAGCTGGATGGTTAGCTAATTTTCTAATCATATTCATAAGTACAAGTGGTTCACCAGTCATATGATCACAAATCGCCCGTAATAAATGTTTTTGCATAGGTGCTGGAGCACAAAAAATAACATACTCATCTGAAACTTAATTAAAGAAATAATATATAGTTTTACTTATTTAAATATAAATAAATAGGATAGTAATGCAAGATTGGCTTTTGTTTGGATATATTAAACATAAAAATATTGGTGCAAAGTATCTATGAACTATTAAACAAATGTGTTATGCTTTCATTATAAACAATAATTCACGTTTCTGCGGTAGATGACCCAAATTAATATCAGATGTGCGTCTCAGCATACAGTCAGAAATCATATCGACGAGTGAGTTCTGAAAACAACCTCAGAAAAATTACTTTTTTGATAAATATAAATAAATAAGTATTACAAAAAAATTATATTTTTTAGCGAAATTGTCGTAAAAGAAACATACATCATTATAATTAGTTCGAAAATCAGATAATGATCCAAAAATGCCCGGGCGAACGAAATCCACCAAAGAGTAAAATTCGTCAATATCGTTCTGAATTGGTGTGCCTGTCAGAAGAAGACGACGAGGAATAGATAGTGAGTCTAACTGAAATTAAATGCATTCCGAAATTTGGTCTTCTTTAGCAACATAAAATAATAATTAATTATTATTTTATGCTAAAGTATTAAACTACTTGTAGAATTCATAAACATATATAATCACTATGATTCCATTCTATTATAAATTCAAAATATACCGCCATTCTTAGTTTTCCATAGAGATTTTTTAATCTGTGTCCTTCATCACATACAATGATATCAAAACCCACAGGAAGTAACTGTTCACAATGCCTAAACATGACCAAATTTTGATTAAAAAGTTACTAAATTCCAGAGACCTTACCTCAAAGCCATATCATAACTAATGAGAAGATAGGGATTGTATGTAAATGAGCACATATAACTTTGAATATCTGATACCCGCTGGACGCTGAGAACCTTAAGCATTTTAGGTAATAAATGTAGAGCTTAACTTATGAAATATTAATTTTCGTTTGACTTACTGGGTTAGAATTTTGTTTACTCCACTTTCTAAATTCATATTTCCAATTGTTAACGAGAGACGAAGGAACAACTAATAAGCATTTTTGAATACGAGTAACAGACTTGTCCTAGAAATTAATTCTAGCAATAACACTGAAAGAAACAATAAGAAGAATCGCTAATGGCTTAAAATATATCCTACAAACCCGTTTCTTTAAGATAGCCGATATTGTAGCTATTGTTTGTATAGTTTTGCCAAGGCCCATTTCATCCGCAAGAATAACACCACCGGGCGAATTCTGTAGTAATCTTCCTTCATAATAAATTTTCGTTCGTTCTAAATATATGCATAAGATAAAATCCA
The DNA here is from genome assembly GCA_964036235.1 of Heterorhabditis bacteriophora. Lineage (NCBI taxonomy): Eukaryota > Metazoa > Nematoda > Chromadorea > Rhabditida > Heterorhabditidae > Heterorhabditis > Heterorhabditis bacteriophora. The sequence continues at coordinate 912,167 of OZ038425.1, read as the reverse complement.
AGTTAATTATTCATTTTGTCCTCCCATGTGATACAGCATTACGACAAACAAGGTGACATTAAAGTGGTAATATAACAGTAATCACATATAAATAATTTTCAACATCACTTATATATATATATAATGACTTATAAGGGAATCGCATTCTAAGTTCAATGAATTAAATAAGTGGATCATGAAAAAGTGTAATGCATAGTCTGGAATTAGTTACTTATAATCATCCTCATGATGCATACATCTACTTCTTTATAAACACTTCGCTAAAAACAAATTTGTAAAAATGAAATAATTTGACAACGAAAAATAAATTAATATAGCATTTAAAGCGTAGATAGCAATAACAAACCTTAAGCTTAGAGTAAATAAATCGTACTCCGTCCTTTTGATGGTCCCTTAAATTGCGCGCAATAAATGCATCCACTATTACTGGAGAATCATTACCTTCCTTTACATCTTGCTCATTAATAATGAGTGGTGGAGTCTAAAAAGTAATTTTTAAAAAGTTTAAGATCTCATGGATTGGTATATCATATATAAATAAGTAAATTCTATATGCATGATCTAAAATTGTACTCGCCTTGTCATCAATTAAAATATTGCATAAAGGGTTCACAAATCCTCTTTTTGTTTTTGATTTCATGGTATGAGGATCACATCGCTAAACGTAATTGATACAGAAATCTCATAGTTTGTTTAGTAAGCCTAAACCTGACGTCAATATTGTTACCTTTCCAGCTAGATCATTAATAGGTTTATTTAATAAGGAAGATTTCGCTAACAAGTCATGTTCTTCATTCGTTGATTCTACCTAAAACTTAAAGAATCCACTACATTCAGAACTCCCTCACATTTTAATTATGATAAATTTTACCATAGAGAATGATGATTCTCCAGACGCACGAGATTTTACTGAAATTAATAATTTTAAGGGTATCAGTGAGACTAGAACAATTTTCTCCGTAATTTTTTAAATTTTCTTTACTTCGAGTAATGAATGATGACTTATTTCACAAACGTATATTAATACAACCATTACTAATTAGTAAAGGAACAAATTATTATCAAAAAAACGAATACCTTCCTGAATTCTTTCCTGTATTTGTACTTCTAAGTTGCTTATTTTGATAATCTCCCCGTCTTCAAGATCATTAGGGTGCTTTTTAAACATAGCCCTATAATAGCAACTCATGATTCATCAGTAATTTTCACTTTCCTTACCTCTTACCTGCATATAATTAGTTTTTCATCCTCACTCTTTAATAGAGCAATATTCTCATAGCATATTAATATCCCATCCCCTCTCCATCTTTTATGTTTCCTGGTTGATGCCTGTGCATAGAGAACAATGAATCGTGCCAATTCTGGACCTAAATAATAAAAGCCATATAGTCACACTTAATCAATCCTATTCTGCATATTAGTTCAGAGTTAATACAAAGAACATACCATATTTTCAAGTACATAGATAGTTTAAAATAATGTCACCTACAATTCTCTCAAAAAGTTAAAACCACTCGTTTAAGGTGAGTGACTTACCTACCATCAGGATGCTCTCCAATAGAAGAAATCTTGTTGTTAAGCTCGTAAGCTAACATAATTTAGTGCTAAAACAGTTATATAACAAATGAAATCGCTCAAATATAATCTTTCTAAAAGACTAAAACAATAAAAAAAAGTAGTAAAATGAGAAACATAAAACACAGTATCAAACCTCCCACTTATATTTATTATCATTTAACATTATCACCCATTTCAAATTTAGAAAAACAATGGACATGAAAGCTAGCTCACCCTCAGTTGATTTTATGTAAGCGGCGCACCTTAGAAAGGCTATAAGCTTATTAGATCATATTAGCAATTATTCTATGGCAAATGGCAATATATTCATACAAGCTCAGGAATAGAGCGGTAAGGAATTATCCAGTCATACATGGCATTAGTTGTTTACTGTTCCTTAAAATGATACTGGCAGTAAAATATTAAATCCTGCGATCTGTGAAGTTCAGTGTTACCAGTAACATAAAGCAACAACCAACACAGTGAAATTATATGACCTATACTAACTCTGAACACGGGAAGAAAAAAAATCGAATATCACAGAAAACAAAGTAAAACTGGCTACCATAGTGAAAAATATCATAATATATAAACTAATTCCTAGCAAAGATATACTAATACAGTATAGAAAAAATGACAGTACCCCATCTCACATCAAGCTACAATTATAGTACATATGTAGCCAACTAACTAATGAAAATATACTGAGCGTGTGACATAAATAAATATTAGTATTTAATTTAAACATTAAAAACAGAACACGCTATAAATTATTTCTTGATAATACGTAATGTTGGGACCTCCTATTTTATGAGTTTCCTAGGGAGTGTAACGTATAGTAAAAGGAAATAGATGATACATTAAATATTTCCATTAAGGCCTTATTACTCATTTTGCTAATTTCGCTGAGATTTTAAAACTATAAGTTATTACCACTGCTCAAAATGGTACAGCACATATCAACGAAATAATGATATTAAGAAGTATATTTTCATCCTCTGACTATGTCAATATCGCAGACGAAATTTAATACGTCGAAAAATACTACGTATTTACCAGAAGGGTAAGAGGTGTTACGGCTTGCAATTGCTACTAAGCCACGAAAGTCCTTCATGAAGTCCATCACCCATTGCTGCGCAAGCCGGTTGCACATACCAATTTCTGTCACGGATTCTTGTTAACCCCAATTTGTCTTGGATCTCATGCGGCTTCATAGCTAATAAATAACAAATTAATAATCAGTTTGAGGTTAACTACAACTAATCAAAGGTATAAAATACAAGTTTTAAAAGTATTATGAAAACAGAGACAGGAATTTGCTGCACAAACCATCAGCAAGATCTTGTTTATTAGCAAAGACAAGAATGATGGCATCTTTCATTTCACGATCGTTTATGATTCGGTGTAATTCAACTCGAGCCTCATCCACTCTGATACAAAAATCATAAGATTACAATTATGAACCAAAATATTTCTAATCTATAATTTTATCAATAAATTACCATAATTGTTCCACAAGTAAACGTTAAATCGTTGACATAAATTCAGTATCCACTTAAAATGAAACAATTTAAACAACACCTATCTCTATCAGCAGCGTCCATTACAAATATCAATGCTTGCGTACCAGTATAGTAATGTCGCCATAAAGGTCGAATTTTATCTTGGCCACCAACATCCTTTAATATAAGTCATACTAAATACGAATTCAAAAGATTGAAGCTAAAACATAAGAATAATTGTTTTAAACTTCACAAGAATTTCCACAACTCACCCAAACATTGAATTTTACATTCTTATATGTAACTGTTTCAACATTGAATCCTACGGTAGGAATCGTAGTAACTGACTGTCCTAATTTCAACTTGTAAAGAATTGCTGTAATATCAAAAACCTATAAACTAGAAGATTATTTAGATGAGTTTTATGGGTTAAAAAAATTAATAGCATATGTCACAGAACGTTAGAGATATAAAAATGAAACTATTACAAGAAAAGATTTATATCAGTAGAATATTAAAGATATTAGTTCGCCAAGCTGATAGTGTAATAATATTGGGATTCGAAGTACATATCAAGATATAGATGAAAATTATACAATTAAACTAACTTGTTTTACCAGCAGCATCAAGGCCGAGCATTAGTATCCTCATTTCTTTTTTACCAAATATTTTCGATAATAATTTCCCCATGATGAATTTTTTCTAAAAAGCTACTAAAAGATAAACATGATCAAAAGTATTTCCTTGACAATAACCAGTTTGGAAAACAAACAACTAGCGAATATGAAACTATACACTATCAATATAAAAACTACTAAGAATAATCCTTTCTGCATGTATATCTGAACCATTTAAAATAATAAATGGGCTTATCATATGTAATTTTAGACATGAACAAAATGTAAACAATTGGTAAATAGATATACGCAGTATACTATTATTAATTACCTTACGTTTACTATGAACAAAATGAGACAAAATACAGACTGCATCAGCTATTGAACGACTTTGCACAGAATTGAAATATGCAGATTACAGTAATCCTTAAGCATCATCCTCGACCTATACAAACATTCGTATAAATATATTACAACAAAAACAGCTAACCTTTTCTACTTATTAATTTTAATTAAGCTATGATTTAGATATATTTAAAACATATACATCTAGTAATGAAATAATGACGAGCAATAAATATAGTTTGAAAAATTTGGCATTTAGACACGACGAAATTCCCAAATCCCCAGCTTTTTTGCAAATGTTTAATTGATTTCTGATTATATAAATAAAGTATATTTATTAGTTGTTATTCCGAGAAATCCATAGAAAGCACAAATCTTTTTAGTTTATCTTATACTTTTAGCTCAGATTTGTTATGATACAATAATTGGAACACTATAAAAAAAATAAAGCGATTTCTATTAAACAGGTTAATATGACTTAAATGTCGGTTACACTACTTTTTTATGATGTTTCATAAAATACAGTAAAAAGTATGCGGATTTGAGAAAATGAGTATAACTCTCTAATGGTCCTTATAATAAAAAGGAAATCAATAGTTAAAGCAATGACAGCTATCTAACATTAAGATTTGAATAGAAGAGTAGTAACATAGTAATTAATTGAAAAGTTCACTAGTACAGTAAATTCAGATTTTTAAAAACGTCACTTAAAAGTCAACGATTCTAGTGATGAGCATAGGAAAATTAGAAGAGGTGAAAAAAATGTTTCGATGAATTATCTCGTTATTTTTAGCTCTAATTATAGCCGTTTTCTTGAATTCTAAATTATGAATTAATAAATTTTCATAAGCTTATCTAATATGAGCAAATATAACTCTTTAATGACTATGAAATGGTACTCGAAATAAAACAATTTGATAAGCAAAGTAAGCCAGTATAATTACTTACATTTCTAATGAAGAAGGTATTTCCCCAGAAGAAGAGAATCGTTAGAGTTCCCATTACAATAGCAATAAAACTCAGTAGTAGCGTGTAAAAGTTCAGCTGTGACCATAGAACCCTATGATTATTTCTTCCACTTTCATTTCCTATGTATTACTATGTTCTATCTTTGTTATACTTTTATTCTGTGCTTAACTATTTTAAAAAATCATGTCAAATAATTTAAGGGGAACTTCTATCAGATTTTGGTTCCGTTGAGTAAATATTTATAAAGAATCTTTAAACAGATCTTTTGATGATAGACAGAACATAGTCCTTAAATTTTTCAAGAGCGATATTTCTCACAATTTATTACAATTAATAAGGCATTTATTATAAATTACGGCTCCTAATATTTTTATGTATCTTTCCAGTTTGAAAAATACAAGGGTATACGATAGTTTGTATATAAAAATTAGTAAATAAAGAGATGTGTATGTAATCACTACCACAAAGTAATTTTTGAATAAATGATAATGTCGAAATACATAAAATTGCAGCAAATATACTCTCTCACCACATCCTAATTGGCAATACAATATTAAGAACCCACTTATGACAGATACATTCATGACCTCTCATTCCTTGTTCTTTAAACTGCCAAAGGATCTTACTGTGATTCCCGTTACCCCATATTTGATTGATGCCCTTATCTGAGATCATGTAAAAACCATGCCCATAACCCTTCATTTCACTGGAAAAAAGAACATTTAATACACTTCTCCTTCCAAAATATCAGTGCCTGCTTATCATACATTTATACATATTTTATATAAACAACATTGACTTTACATCTTTGATGCAAGTATGTAGTAACATATTGATCTACATCTTTTTGTATACTACTTTTAGTTTTCTATTACCGAAATTCTTCGGTAGGGTTTTGATTGAAGTGTAATGTAATACTAGATATGGGGATCTCTATTATCCTAGAACAAATGTGGATAAACGCACCTGCAAATGATTACTCTATAGATTTAATGATTTCCCTAGCAATGTTAATTTAGTTTTCAGGTAAAATTTAAGTGGTGCAAAAATGAGAATTGATCTTTAACAAGTCTAACTAGTTTAGGATAAAGTGAAATGAATAAGCAACTGTGATTAGATCAGAAGAGCAGACGATTTAATACGAATAATTCGTCTCTTTATTACATATAATGTATAGATTATATTTTACTGAACAACAAATTTCGCAGAAACCTTTCCTGTCAAACCAAATTCAATAGTGTCTCCCGGTAAAACTTTACTTACACCAGAAGGGGTACCAGTAAGAATAATATCAGCTGTTTGTAATGTTACAAATTTAGTTACATACTCTATAAGAGTTTCGATGTCAAAAATCATAGCTTCTGTACTACACCGCTGTTTCTCAACTCCATTGATAAGGCAAAACAGTTCTTCTTTGTGTGGATCAGAAATCTAAAAGTAATAATTTTGTATCACTCAAATTAAACCTTAATTTCGCAACTTTATTTTTCAACCTAGAAATTTCGAAATTTCAAAGAATATTTATCCCTTATGTAATTTACTTATTCACATACTTGTTCCTTAGGAATAAACTTTGAGACTGGACAGGACGTATCAAACGATTTTGCGAGAAACCATGGTGTGCCCATCTTCTTGGCCTCTTCCTGAAGAATCTATCAGTATTTTTGTCAACCAAAAATAACATACTGACATTTAAAATAATTTATTATAGAAAAAGGAATAAGACAAAAAGATATTAATCTTAACAATACAACTAAAATAAATACCTGAAAATCTCTGGCAGTCATATCAAGAGCAACCGCATAGCCCCCAACGAAACTCATTGCCTCACTCTTGTGAACGTTCTAAAATGCTATTTATCCACATGATCAACATTCTATTATTAGTAGTTGAAAGAGAAACCATTAAAATAAAATACCTTGGCAGTTTTGGAAATAATCACACCAAGCTCTACTTCTTGTTGTAAATTAATGCAAGACGGAGGAGTTAATATGGGTTGCCCCTCCTCAATATATGCATTCGTCGACTAGAATGTTTTCCAAACATGGCAATATTATACATGGGATAGAATTTAAAACCGTAAATTAATAAGATATGAAGTTACTTACCTTTACGAAAATAAGTGGCTTATCTGGAATACGGTTTCCCAACTCCAAAGCATGATCTTTGTAATTTCGTCCCACACAAACAATCTTCCGACCAAGTGAACAGAAATTCGCCAGCGACATGTCTAACAAATCGTTACATTTAATAAGATATTAGACGAACTACAAGGTAGAAAATAAAGACAGCTTCTAAGAATATTGTAATTTCTTTCAAAACTAACGGAGTTACAATTTAAATACGATTCTGGAAGCTTATTTCTCTGCTTTTTCGCAATTTTAGTTTAGTTAGTACACGCAAAAAGAAAAAAGTGAAATGTTTGATTACATTAAGATATCCACTCTTATTTTTACATATGAATTTAGATGAATATATCTCATATTCCAACCACGCCCATAATTTGTGACTACATATTCAAATCCATTGATTTGAGATCATAAACAGAATTTTTTATGTAAGATATTCCACAATTTCTTCAATGTATGAGATAAAACATAATCCCGCAAGAAAATGTATTCAAAATTATGCAATCGGAAAGAAGATAGTCCACAAAGAAGAACGAGTAAAGTTTGGATACAGCAATTAAGAGCAATAAAAATCTTTTTACCAAGATAACAAAATACACTTGCAATTAACAGCAGCAGAAAATACATAATTAGCCTACCAAACCTAGCATAAGTGCACAAATGACGGTTTCTAAGTCTATATAGCTTTAAAAATGATAGCAGTAGCTCTATTACCATCAGTTCGGAAAAATACCACGACTCTTATATTGAGATCGTCTGAATATTGTAATACAGTGATTAACTCCATGACATATATCCAGTAACCATGTCATCAAAATAAACTTAAGTGTAACTCAATATAATAACCTGAGATGTAATACTCTATTTGGAAGACGATCAACGAAGAATCCAATCATCTTCTGCAAATGTACGATCGCCAGAATTTAATTTAAAAACCATGAATTAAGTCGAAGGTGATTGCTTCTCAGTGGTAAACACAAGTTGTTTTACTAGCTTTTAATCACTATTTTTTATCAGTTATTTAAATATATCAAAATTCAAACTTATGAAGATGTTATATTGTTATTTATGAATTAATACGATAAGTTCGAAACAGAAATAACAGTAGAGTAGCATCAACTGTCAAGCTTAAGCTAAACTGATTAGCTTCTTATCGAGCTAATACAGTACGAATGTTAATACAAACGTTCCGCAGAAAGTGTAAAGTATATTTACATATCATAAGAACGCTAAAATCTAAAACGATTCAAATGGATATTTGCAAAATAACCCATAAAAGTATAAAACATGTATTGAAAGTTTTGCTACACCATATATATGCTAAATGGCTATCGATGATAACAATATTTCTTCTAAAAGCACTATTAATTTATTCAGTAAAGATAAATACCTATTAGAAATATGTACAAAACCGTTGCTTCAATATGCCCAGTATATGATCAAATTATGCACTTTCGTGGAAAAATAACCACAAAAAAACAAGAATAATATTAATACAAATAAACATCCTTGATATTTCACGTTCTAAGAACTCACTTTTTTCCTTTACGTCTGCTATAAAAAGTAGAAAAGATAATGGTCCTGCAGTGATGTTTTATAAATCTTGCTGTTCTGATTACTGCGTTAAGTTTTCTAGTTACTTCTTACGTGTTTTGGTGGACTAATTTACTGGTAATAAAGAGCTGTATTTTCTATGTTTAACATAGTATCTGAATTTTAAAAGGTTGTTGCAAAGATTCTGATGGAAGAATATAAATCTTTTATTTGCTGACAAATATTACATTTGTCTTTAAGAGACTACCTAGAACTTACTCTTGTGTGGTACTATGTAAGGGATGTAACACTAGAATCTTTTAGTATTTATAGTTTTCTAAATACATTTAAATACGTCCAATATATCAGGAAAGAAAAATTTAACACAAATACGAGTTAATGCATTATAGACCATCTCTATTTAGTTTGCAATTTAGTAGTAGAATATAAAATCTTTATTTTTAATTTATTAGGCTAGGTTTCATATTTTATTGATTCTTATTTTTAGTTTGGTTGGAAGCCATTTTAGTTCACTTTGAAATACTATTTATTAGTATTATTATTATTTGATGCATCTATTTTGAAGGATATTTGCACCTCAAATATACATATATAAAATCAATTGTTAATTGCACCGTATAACTATGAAGATTCGATTGAAGACCCTTCATCTTCAGGACCAAGAGTTCGATGTCAATCCTGAGGTAATATTTGTAATAATAAATTCAGTAATAAATTACCCAGAAAGTCTAATTTCAGCACACTTATAATTATTTTGCCTGAGTATTGCTCGTTTTAGGCTCCTCTTACAACATTTCGTGATGCCATTACACAACGTTTGAATATACCTAGTGATCGACAGAGGCTCATTTTCCAGGTACATATTCTCTATGATGTATAGTTTTGTTTAATATGATCGATTCAACAGCACTGTAGTATTTTAGAAATAAATGTAGTCAAATAGAGCTTTTCAGGGCCGTCCTCTTCTTGACGATGCAAAATCTCTGAGTTCTTACGGAGTTCGTGAAGGACTCGTAATACACTTGGTTGAAAGACCACCTAACATGTTTGTAGATTCATAATTTATTATCTTTTTCCAACTAGTATCATATAAGTACTGATACTGGTTTACTATACTTTGAAGATTTAGTATTTTTAAGCAGTTGTTTATGATACTTTATTAAGTCTGCATCCTCCAAACAATGGGGAACGGAATACGACCGGAATTAATGGGCGAAGACCAGGTGGTGGCTCGAATGATTCGCGTGAAGAGCTTAATCTTGCTTTCCCGGGAGTAAACATAAATTTACGGGCCGATCATGGAAGGGACCCACGCGTATCTACCGTTATTCCGTTTGAGCGATCTGGGGTTATGGCAGATAGGCAACAAATAGAGGTCTTTTATTGCTTGATTTAAAACCTCATTGATGGAAATTTATTTGTTTTTTTTTCAGTATCGTGTATTGGAGAACTGATTCAGTACTATAAATTTATAAACAAATCATGCATTTATATTTATAGACGAAAAAGGTCTTGTTTTAAGAGATTGGTTAGAAGAGCTATTGCTGATCTTACGTATATATCTGAAGAGCAACAGAACCTTTTCAATATTACATGGAGAGATGATAGCACTCTTCATATCAGTCTTCCTCAGTACAGGTAATTTTATCCGATATAGATTATATATTTTTTTGCTTAGGCTTAGGAAGAAGATGGAGAAATACATTAGAGTAGTTTTATATTTATATTTTTTCTATCTAGGAACCCACATGTAGCATCTCCTTCTATGGAGCGCATCGATCGGATATATTCCCTTTTGCATCTTGTAGAACATTTTCGTCGTGTTACTGAGGTAAAGTAATGCATACTTTTTGCAGTTAGGAACGGGTTGAAATTCTTTATATTCAAAATTTAATGCTTAGAACTTAACTTTAGAATGGTATCGTGAAACGCATTGATGAGTATTTGGAAGGCCATCAATACAATGCAAATAATGAGTCGGCAATGACTGATCAAGCAATTGCCACTGCCATTGAGCTTGAAAACCCACCTATTTGTTCGACAAGAAGAGGTAGGTTAGAATTAGATTTTTTCACAGAGAATGGTAACTATAGTTACTAAAAAGTTATGTATTCCGCACTTAAATTTAGGAAGTTAACGGATTTCATTATAAACAGTTAAAATAAGTTACTTGAAAATAAAATAACTTCACTCGAGTGGGGAGCACTTGGCATACTTTGTAAATGTCATAATGTTTTGTTAAATTATATAAAATACATATTTGTTGGATAAAGTGTATAGCGACAAATTACAGATGATTCTATGGAAATAGACCAGGATGATGAGTCTGCTGAGCACAACGCTAGGTTTGAGGTTTTTGAAGAACAGAATCCTGGATTTGTGCTAAGGTAGCTTTCGATATGTCATTATTTTGCGTTACATTTCCTCAACTAGTTTTGCATAATTTTATCCGTGACATAAGTAATTTAATCTGGTATTTTGCTCTATTTTAGACACGTGATATCATCCGACTTGGTCGAAGTCATTCGTCGTTTACGAGCTGAGCACGAAGCGCTTGAATCACATTTTATACGATATGAAAGAATTCTCAGTTCGCGTATTCTTTTCAATATAGATCATGAGGAGGTGAAAGGTTTTAAACTTTTGGAAAAGACAGTGATCATGAAGCTTAATTTTATGTTTTTATTTTTTATGTGATGAATTTAACGAGAACATATTTTATAGAACGGTATGCATAAACTATATTCTTTACCTTTAAGTGGAAACTATTACCTAAATTACTTCCAGAACATCACTACCGATTATCGGGCCAACATGTTTGCTGTATATTTAGAACACCTACAAAGGGTTATGCACTGGTTATCTCATGCATGGCATAATGTCAGCGATCTTAACGTTCATCTCAATGATCCCTTACCTCGCAGGCTTTTCCCACAATACACACAGTTTCGGATAGAACCGAGTACAGAGGTGAACATACAAATCATTACTGATGTTGACATATAAATAGATTAGATTTATGGTTTTTAGGGCGAAATTACCATTCAACTTCATAATCCCCCTGACTCTGGGAGTGGTCGAATTTCTATTGAACGGTCATCCAATCATATGTTGCAGCTTCCAGCTGCCGGTGAGACTTTCTTCATCCTAACGTATATATGTCATAAGAACTGATCTTAATATAATTATTTTTAGATGCTGATGTTGCTCAACTTCAACCTAATCATCCACCAGTTATGATGCTGTTTCATGCCAGTTCGTTTGCAGTATTAATCTGTGGTCATTGGGTACCCTCGTCAACAGTAGAGAATCAACACATAAACGAAGAATTTCATGTCTTGCTCGTCGATCGCCACATATTCACATACCCGTGCATGAAATGACTCGTGATGATTTAATACGTATTCAAGCACAGGGCCAGTTATCTTCCCAGCAGTCGCAACATCAAGGTAAGTAAATATTTAGGTATGGGTCTATATTTAGTAATAGATATAAAAAAGTACTCTGCCATATTTCTTGAAGGGTCACGAGAAGAACTAATTTTATGCGTAGTTTAGTGCAACTAATTTTAATTATTTATAATCAGTATGTTTCGTTATTTTAATAGGAGCAAAACTAAGTATTTTCTTTATGTAGACTGTTAGTTAATTCTAAACATGTATTTTTAGTTAATAGAATGTTTTTATTTACTAAGCTAATATCTTTGGTGTAGTAGACACATCGTGTATGGAAAATCTCATTCGTCTACAAGTACTATTTTTTTTTGCCATTGGTAATTGGTGGGTACCCCCTACCTACAGTAGAGGATCAACATATAAACAAGAATTTTCATGTCTTGCTCGCCGATCGCCACATATTCACTTACCTATGCGTGAAATGACTCGTGACGATTTAATGCGCATTCAAGCACAGGGCCAGTTATTCTCCCAGCAATCCCAACCACAAAGTAAGTAGATATTTCAAGTACTAAAGTGCATATATATCTAATTCATATTTTCAAATGTATGTAATTAAAAATATTAAGGTATTTCTTAAGAGGTCAAGAAAAGAACTAATTACTTTCGTTGGTTCAGGAGGGTTAATTTCGATAGTATATTTATTATAATAAAAATACTGTACTATTTTAATAGGACTAAAAATAACTATTTTATTAATGTTAACTACTGATAAATTTTAGATATGTATTTGTAGCTAATCGAATATTTATTTTACTAACCTTATATCTTTGTTTGGGTGGACATACAACGGGTAGTGCTCAGCGTCCCTTACGACCGCGCAGTAGATCTGCAGTCAATTTGAATCCAGGTCAAGCTCCAGTTACTGTGTCTGGAAATGGAATGAATGTAGCTGCTGGCAGTATGAGATCAAGATCAAGATTCAGAGTAAATAATTTTATTTCAGTTGACTAAATTATATTTATTTTATTTGCAATAGGGAAATATAACGAAATGCATTATAGATTTGTATGGTGGTTGACTATCTCCTGTTCTTTATGTTATTTCAGCTTAATCATCAAGAATTAGTTAATCGATTCCAAGAACAAGCTAATCAAGTTATGAATTCAAGGCCAATATCAGACTTTCCATTGTTTAGGTATAACATTGGAGGATCGTCTACGTAGGTTTCATTTCTTAATCGGAATAGACTTTGATATTCTTGGCAAATTGTAGCATTTTGTATATGCTAAGTTTCTGACACGTTAAACCTTCATATTCAGCATAATTTTTCGTTACGTTGCGTCATAGCGTTCTTTCAGTCACCCAGCTGATCTTCTACCACCTCTACCAATCCTCCCTTTTGTTCGAAATACACCTAATCTTACGACCATTTCTGAATCATCACTACAGCAAAGGATTGCGGAAGAAATTAGAAATCAGTTACCATGTAAATCGTTATTAGAATATACCAATATCGTTACTTATGTATATTGCCAAATAATTCAGCTGCGACATCATCAAATCGCTATGAACGTCTGTTCCGTCAATTTCTTGAGTTGTATGCTTCTCCAGTACCGGAAATACAGGAGCGAATTTCTTCCGAAAATGTGGATATTTCAACATTACAACAGGGTATTCGAGGTCTCACAGAAAATCCAACAGTTGTTCAGGTGCCAATATACAATATAAATCTTAGTTTTTGTATATAAAATGGAAAATTATTTCATAATATAAGTCGTTATATTAAGAGCAGTGTTTTTGAATACCTTAAACATCTCATTTTCACCCAGTCCTTCGAGCGCGCGTTAACAGAGTATCACCAACGAGGGCGTGGTACACCAAGTAGTTCACCTTCTCGTTCTCCTGCTTCAGTTGACTCGGATTCACTTCCTATGTCTGGGATTGCTCAGGTTTATTTTATATAACAATTTATGATGAAGTTATATATTTCTAGTTACATTTTTTTTAAACTGGTATATAGGCGCATCCTGTGCAGGCACAAATAGTTGGTTCTGTTCAACGTGCAGCGTCTATTCTCCAACCACTTAGCTCTATAGCTAGAAATGTAATTGGTCAGGGAGGAACTGACCCACCGGTAATGTCGGTACGTCGTATTTAATAACTCAAATATTTCGGAGTTACGGTTGGCTATTTTTTCATCCGGAAAATTTAATGATTTTTATTTTAGGGTGTGATATCCGGTATTATGAGAAACAGCACAGGTGGAACTGAGAATTCTTTCAATCCTAATAGTGCCCAGCATCAACATGTTAATATGGTTATTGATCTAGGGGTAAGTATTTTGGTAGATACTTTATAGTATTTAAATAAATGAATACGTATTTTATTAAAGGATACTAGAAGCCTTAATGGATCTCAATCGAATATAGTTTCGGAACAATCAAGATTAATACCGGTAGTTCCTCAACAACAACCGCATTATCATCATATTCATCGTTCTTCTCATGGTGTCGTGCATGTCCATTCTTCTGTTCAGCCTCATTCTCGGTATAACCAACATCATCATCCTCAAATTGCCCAACATCACCGTTCCGCCCGTAATCATCCGAATAGTGGATCCAGACAACGTAGTTCTCGTAAGTCTCACATTTAAGGAGAACATGATTAGCAGTTTAAGAAAATATTTTCCAGAACGAGAGTGGAGAGAATTTTATGTTCCTGTTAATTTCCCCGCTGGAACAACAGCTCGTGGTATGCACTTTGCTCCTATTAGTAGGATTCTTGAGAACTTATCGAGTGGCGCAATTAATGAAGAGGTAAATTGTTTTAATTTTCTATATAGTTATGAGTAAACGTAATTTAAGTGTGTAATTATAATAATTTAGTTATCAATTGCAGGTTCCAAATGATCCATTCTTAAATTGTTCTAGTCGATTTTTGAGTTGTGGTCGTAATGGAGCAAGTAACAGTGGTGTTTCATTATCACATTATAATCAGCTGATGCAAGTTGGTTTTTTACTAATCTGTACATAAAATATATAATTTATTTAGCATGCTTACACTAACCAGTTTTATTCTGGATATTGCAAGTTTTTTTTTTGCCTTTACTTTATTATTACATTTGGAGGAAAGGCAATGGACTTTTTTTTTACCATTTCTATATAAACCTTGGATATTTAATATTTCTGGTTACCAAGTAATGTCTACATTTCTCCGGATTTTTTATTCATGTTTAGCATTCCACTCTACCGACACCATCTCATCGTCGAGCTAACATTAACGATTACACAGACCTTCAAGTGAATTTTTGGTCTATATATTTTCTTTAAGTTATTTTTATTATTCTATCATCTCGTATTCTGAAATTAAGGTAGCTCTAAATGAAATTGGAGATGTCGTTATGTTAGATGGCCAAGAAGAGAGATTAGTTGACCTTATTCGGTTGGCAATAAGATCAGTACTTAGTCTTATGAGAGAAAGTGATATGGAAGCAAACGCACGTAAGTTTACATGGGCAGAAAATACCCTTAAATATTTTTCTTTAATATCAATTTGGTGTCAAAGCCAATTTTTCATAAATGAATTAAGTTATAAAAGAAGAGCTAAGTAATATTATAGCGACGTACATGATTTTTATGTTATTTACGCTAGTCGAGACAAGTAATATAAGATATTTTATTTAAGATTCAAGTGGACTTTCTCGTATTACCTCTGGAGGGCGACTTCCACCATCGCAAGATGCACCCGTTAGTATGGTTTTTGCTAAGAATAGGAAACATCTATAAAGTGTGTAGTGCCCAATATAGCAAATGTTCTTTCAGGTTGATGGTGTTGTACAGGTACTGGATATTCAAATGCATGAACATATTCGTACTAGTGAACTGGGATCGACAGGACAAGGAGGCAGTGATGATAGAGAAGCAACTAGTCAGAATGCTAGTCAAGATCAACTTGGTAGTTGATGACTTATTTCTAGAAGCTGATATTTTATGATTTTAGTTCATACGTATCTATATGATCTTTCAGCTAATACTAATGCCATTGTACATTTTGATGTTCAACCTACTGAAGAATCAAATGATGGTGCTATTCCAGAAGCCGGCATAAATATGTTTAGACAGGTTTGAAATTGGTATTTTTCATTTTAATCAATATAAAATATATTTAGGATATGTAATTATTTTAATTGTTTGTCTTTTTCATAATTATTGCAGTTCCTCGATAGCAGTGGTTTTCGTCAAAACACTCCACTAAGCAATATTCTTAGTGGTTTTGGTGCGTCACGTGACACTTCTATAGGTGTAAACTGTAAGTAACATCACTAGACCATTTCACGGGAATATTGTTTGCAAATATTCGTTGACTAGTACATTTAATTTCTTCATGATATTATATTTTAAGAACTTCATTTTGCTTCAGGCTTGATCGGACTTCTTGAGAGTTTAATGGCAAATTTCTTGGGTGTTATGGATATTATGCAACTACTGCAAGGGGATATTACCTCATTGGCCACACATAGGAATGCTTTCAGGAGACATATTATTGAAAATCAGTTGAATGGGAACAGTAATTTGAGTGAAGATGGTGAGTAATTAATATGCATACTTGTATAATTTGTTCCTTGTTAATTAAATGTTAGATATTGTAAAATATCATTCTTTTAAGATTTGACTTCTGCATCGGAACGTATGACGGCATCTTGTGATGTAATTGCTGGATTCCTCGAATCTGGAGAAGGTCGTCTACAGGTTGAATGGGAAGGGAGACAATATGACATACCAGAAACTGCTCGTCGTATTGAGATGTATACTGTCCGAGAAATGCTCGCGGTACTTTTGGATAAAAGTGGTAGGTATTTATTTCCTAAATTAAGTATATTTTATGTTACTTATGATATCCAATTCTTCCAGTGACTGATGCGCAATTCGCCGAACATATTAGAGATAAATTTAAGAATTACGTACGACGAATGATTGCTGTTGGTAATCTATCCGTCAACAACGGGACAAATGGATATCAAAGACTGCTTAGTGGTAATCTAGTAAGTGGAGTTCGTAGTTTCAGATATTCGATGAATATTTTATTGATGTTTGATATGTGCACAATTTTTGAGATACTTCCTGAAAGCAGCACAGGAATTCTGGATGTTATGCGTACACTGGCTACTCATCAATTAGCTGCACTACTTCGAGGAGAGGGTATGTTAATTTTAAAAAACTATGTTTGCTATTTATAAATATTGTACTCTTATTGCTGAAAAATACAAATGAAATTAGGATTTTGCTATTATATAATGTCTATTTATATTTGTGGTTGGTTAGCACTGTAAATTAATTAGTATAAAAGATAATATATTTTTTTTACAATTTACTAGTGCATTCAATCACTAATATGTAGATATTTATAGGCCCATTACCTGATCCTAGTGAAATCTTATCATTCCTTGTACCTGTTGGATCATCGGCTTCTACTATTCCAAGTGGAGGAAGTGCGGCTAAAAAGATGAAAATTAGTGAAGATGAGGTACGAGAAGTACACTGAGTTAGCCTTCTCAATGAGCTTTTAGTGTCTAGGTATATTTGTTGGTCAAGAGAATGGGGTACTTGGTTTTATCAAATATTTCAAACAATTTTATAAAAGGCTTTTATGTACAAGGTTGCATTTTTGCCAATACAAGCTGATTATTGGCTGTGTTTAAACCATTTTTATTTAGTGGAGTTCTCAGATTTTAATCATTTTTTGCTGTAGCTTTGCTTTTTCGCTTGTTAAGTTCGTAAATAGCGTAGTTTATGGTTGCAGTAGTGTGATCGACAGCTAATGTGACAAATCAAGATGAGCAACGCATGACTCTTAAAGATTTATTGATATAGATCAAGGGTTAGCTTGCGATGTGCTTTCATTTATTTTTTTGCAATTTTACTAAGTTCTAGATTATCCACTCATGTAATTCAATAATATGCATATTACTTAGTATGACTTGCGTTTTATTTGATCAATTGTAGTTATAATTTGTATTTTATGTATTTTAGAATAAGCGGTTATAATATATCATTTGAGTTGTTTCAACATTATAATTTATATAGACTACATTTATTTTTGTGACCTGTTTTTTGACGGTTATAAGTAATTTAATGAAACAGTGGTGCAAACATGTGATGATAAACAATGAAACATTATCGGTAGTTTTGATATCTCATTTGTTTTAATACATCTTAATGTTTATTCTAGATACGCTTCCTTTTCTTCCCAATAAAGTTTTTTTCTGAGTGATATATGGATGGTTTTATTTAAAATATACCTTCCAAGTTTTTCAATTTTAGTCGCCACAGTTGACCACCTTTTCTGGATCTCGAATTCGCTCAGTTTCGGATAAAACGGCCTGCCAAAGTGAATCATCTATGTCTGAGGCACTTATAGATAATTTGTTGAGACAAGGAATGCCTGAAGTTAGTTTTTACGTTCTATAATTCTTATGAAACAACGATTTTCGTATCTAAACTGCCTGTACATATGCTTTGTTATTAACGTAGTACTTTGTAGTTCTCATAATTTTCACTAGTAAATGTATTTTAAATATTCAATAGTAAGAAGGTCGAGTAAAATATTTGTAAAATCTCATGTTATTTTTCAGTCGTGGACAATGGTTATTGAGTCTGATGTTATGAAACAACAACAAATGGAGAGTGAAACTTTTAATCCACCAAGTGATGCGTACCAATTGGGATGGCCATCTGAGCGGCGAGTGGTAAGGATAAGGAGACTGATAACTAATGTGACAGAAAGTATGGGAAATTATATTTTATTTTATTGCAGCATCAAATCGGGATGAGAATGACAGTCGAAGATGTAGTAGAACGTGCTTTTGAATATGCAGTAACTCAGACATTCGGCGAGGAAATTCCTGTGAATCATTATAGCATTAGTTTTGTATGTTTTCTCATTATAAAATGAAACATTCTCTATAATGAATTTATAGGATTCATTGTCCACCCTCTCTAGTCTGCATGATGGCAGTGGTTTAGCAGTTAGGTTAGATGAGGCGATTGCTACTCGTCTTCATTCCGAGCGAGATTTTAAGCCCGGACAATTTCCCGCTCTTTCTAAGAAGTTCGACAAGGGAAATAAATAAATATCTTCGTGCGATGTTATGGATTATTTTATTCCAGTATTTGTTTCTGTAGTTGTACTTTACTCTAAATATTGCTTTGTGTTATTTTGTGCCTTTTTCGATGCTAATATGTAACGTTGTTTAAGAATTTTATACATTAAAAATATGTCCTACTGCTTATCAACGAATGAGATGGAATCATAAGTAGGTTGTTTTATTCTAAATTTAATAGGATTCCTTGTTTGCCTCTGGTATCTGGCAGTTGTGATGAAATTTTTACCGCATGGGTACTTTCGATATGAAATAGTATTGCGTTTGATGTATGCTATGGACATTTCCCCATTGCTTTAGAGCATAATATATCTTTAGCCATACTATTTGCGTTAGCTTAGCAAAATGTTAGGGATTAGAAATTCAAAAGATCAGAATATATATCAGGTACTTCAGTTTTGATCAGCTTAATATTGGTTGTTGGCATTACGTATCTAATATATTTTTCTACTCTAGAAATTTAGACTTCATTGAAAGACTGTCCAGAGGTTGAGTGTTTTTCGAATGCACTTAGATAGATGCTGAGACCTGGTGTTCGATCTCAAGCGGCAGCTGAGGTGCTAGCAAACGCAAGGAGAAGTGCTCGTAAGCAGGTATAGGTCGTTTTTTATTTTTCTTCCACATTCTGTATGCCAAGTGTACTTTTTATAGTTATCACCTATTTTAGCATAATAAGGAAGTATATGCATTGAAACACAATTTGCATTTCCGTAAATGCAGTGTATTTGTGGTTATTTCAAGTGTTTCAGGACGAATTTAATCAAGGTGGGTTTCGTTTTGTTGCCGTATGGGATCATATTCTTGAATCACAATGTGGTCATTCTGAAGGTGATACAAAAGATTGTTCGGTAAGTTTAAAAAGCAATTATTTTCAATTCTTTAGATGCAGCGGGTGCATATAATCATGTTGTATCTATTGTTATTTACTATTGCTATTCCAATTTTAAAATGTGATATTATATCTACATAAACAATGCACGTATTGATTAACTTTTAGCTATTTCATAACTGCGTTTTTATATATTATAAATACTGAGAACTATTATGGTATTCTATGTAGAGTATCTCCTTAGCTTTAAAGTAATAAGGTCTTTCAGACGAAACTTTATTAATAATATTTTTAGAGATGCCTCTTCGAATCATCACTTTGTTTACCAGAGTTACCAGAAATGGTATTTCCCCACAATACTCTCACAGTGTCATTTTCCAACCTGCCAGGTAGTAGTTTATCAATATATAGTTATAGGTAATTTTAAAACATTATTTTTTTGACCATTATCATTCTAAGTAACAGAAAAGGTGGAAATGTAGTACTGTTCTTGGGTTTCATGTATTTCCATGAAAATATGCTGAATTCTAGGCTGCTCCATTTCATTTAACGCTTTGGATGCGTTACGAATGGTTTGTGCAGATCGTTTGCCAGATGTACAGGTGAAATGTATATCTTATAAAAGAGCGAACAGTATCAATTTAAAAATTGGGTTTTACAGGTTGCTCCATCAGCCATGTGGCAGTCGTCCCGTAATGGTATGGTTGAAGGTAATCAATCTACGCATCCGTTTGACTGGACATATTCTACAGACTATGCAGGAACTCTGGCCGGATGTAGGGTATGTGAGGAAATACATTTAATAAGATATATAATTGTTGTAACATTTTTATTACTGTTGCAGATAGTGTAGCTTTTATTAATATTTCAGTTTTAATGTTTTGTGGAAGAATACACATCGAATTATCATTTCTTTCAACATATTTATGGTAATATTGCAAAATGCTGCTATATGATTTTTTACTTATTAAAAAAACATTTAGGCAGAAGCAACAAATGAGCGTATTGATATGGAACGATTGAAGAGGCGAGAACCCATTAGGTTTTATTCTCAAATTACCCTTTACGAGGATGAACTTGCAGATCATGGTTCTGCTCAGGTTCATCATATTCATTTTATAGTGTATTAGATCATCCTCATTTTATTTTTTTGCCTTCATATCATGCTCTTATTGTCTTATTTTTTCAGATGTCTATACGTATTCGTGTTATGCCTACTTTCTTTTTTGCCTTAATGAGATTTTATCTTAGAGTCGATCGAGTATTTATTAGGTAAGTAGTCTCTTGTAAGCTGTTCGTTTTTAATATTAATGAATATGAAGCTAATATATTTTTAAACTTATGTTGAAAAATTCGATTTTACAACTATATGATATTTAGAGTATGCGATACACGAGTAGTCGGCGATAATGATAAGTGCTACATGGTAAGGGAATGGACTCGAAGAGAAGCCAAGGTGGCTGATCTAACACATCTTGTAAGTTAGAATAACTATGCATAGTTTAAATATAAATCCAGCGCCCATATTTAAAATTGGTTTATATAATTAACAGCTATAGGTTATCTTAGTGTTTACAAATTGTCGCGCCATTGGATAAGTGTGTTATGTTATTCACCTGGCGTATAATTCAATGTTCAATGATTCTACGAAGTGTAGATGGTTAATATTAGTTTATTTAACGACTATTCTGACTGTTCAGTACTATTGCTATATATATATATATATACACTTATTCAAAACGTATTTTTCTCAGATTATGTTATTAAGCAGTAATTTTAAATAATATCTTCAGTACGCTTACTTTAACTGTTGTTGCATTTCCTATATTAAGCTTACAGTCTATATTCAATGTGTTTTCGAAGATTTTAATAATTCTAATGATTACTTTTCTACAACTTTCAGCCTACCGATATGTTAGTAGATGCCAATCAAATATGGGCATCACTACCTATAATTGATACTAAAAATGAAAAAATTATTCCAGACGTATAATCCATGTTATATTATAGTTATATTTCATTCTTTTTTTAAAAATAATAATCCCTTTTGTTTTATCTATCTTTAATCTCATAATTTAAATGGATTATTGAATTGGTATGTACTTTCAAAATCTATATTAAGTATTCATATGCAAATACTTTGATTACCAAATTAGATTTTATTTTTGTTTTTTTTACTAACTAACCACATCTCATTATATCCTTATAAATTGTTTCATTAATCTTGTAGATTAGACAGAAAAATAAATTAGTTTATTAATGGTAATGACAAGTAATACTAGGACAATGAAGACGATGTATACAGTGTTCTTAATGTGCAGACTGCAAACGGCATGGATGTCATATTTTGTCACTGAACATAATATATATTTAGAATTATGATTAACAAGTTATGGTTAACAGTTGTTACTTTTCTAGGGCAGTTGTTGGACCAAAGGATTGCTGCAGAACAGGAATATAGCTTGGCTAGCATGTTGTCCGTAGATAGTTTAGGTTATGAATACAGGGTGCGCCAAAAGTTCTGATACGGATGTCAAGTCGCATAATTTCATGATAAAAACAGCTTTTGAAACGAAAATTTATGCAGACATACACAAGATACGAAACAATAATTTAGCCCAATTGGTGTTCAAAGTCTCCTCCCTCTGTGGTCACACAAGCTCATAGACGGTTCTCGAAGTTACCCATTATAGGCAAAACAGCTCGTCTAGGTTAATTTCGTCCTAAGATTTAACTAAGGCCATCTTAAGAGAGTACAAATTATTGTAGGATGTTCTACTCGGCTTATTAGCCAAAATTGACCATATTGAGAAGATCATAGGATTCAGATCAGGTAAATTTGATGACCAAATGTCTTTGCCTCAAAATTCTGGAAACTGTTGTTTTAGTTCCATGAGCAGGTAAGCTCCAGACCTGTCGAAGTTTCCATTTCTGTGATCCGAAATGTTTTAAGGTTAAAGGAACCACTACCTTCAATAGGATTTAGTCTTAGTAGTATTTCGTGTTAATCTTGACATTTTTCTCTCCTTGCTTGTGCAACTGGATGGCCGTAGTTCATAGAGCTTTGTATATTATGCAACAGTTCAGAGACGAGATTATTGAATGGAATTTTAAATATGGTCTACGGAGGGTTTAAGAAACACGTTTGCATTAACCTAGAGAAATGCTACGTCATATACTAATTTAACTGCACTTACGTTTTGTATCAGATCTTTTGGCGCACCCTGTATATAAATACAGTGACGCTCAAAATTACTAGTAACAAATTGCATCGAGGACACATAAGTTCACTAAGTGAAATATCGATTGTAACTCGCTTCTGAATGATCTACTTTGTATTCTAATTAAAGATTCAGTTTCAGCATCAAATTGCGGTTCCTCCCTGTATAATTTCCTTAGTTCTATTCAAAATTGACTTTTGATGAGAAAGAGAATATCTCAGATTCGCGGAATTATTATAGGAATATAAGTAGACACAAAAGGCGTAAATCATTTAGTAATATGGTTACTATTCTATAGTCCATTTTTTCTTGATGAATTGTAGTACTTTTTACTTCCATGCTCTGTTAGGAGTCACCAAAGTAGGGCCCACCAAAGGGCACTATTAGTTTCTGTTGAAGTTTGGGAAAACTAGGACCCAAAAACGACGGTTTTATTTATTTATTTTGTTACCTATCGCTTCTCTATTGATCCCAGAAGTCATGCGGTGGCCTTGTGGTGTAGGTCATACGAAGTAGAATTTGCAGCATAGGATCGGTTCCATCCGAAAACCAAAAGACGTCTCCATTTCTTTGCCCGTCTTCTTACCAACATCGTCCGATGCATACTTGTTCAACAATTGTCATCCAAAATAGCTGTTTGTCAGAGAGGGATAGTTGGTTAAATATGCAAAGTGTTTCAGTTAACAGATAAAGAGATTTCCTCGCATAACAACAGTCTTTCTGCGACGAGTGCAAAACGATAACTTAAGAACATAGAAATAGTGCACTTTCTTAGGTCGACATAAATAGCTTACTCTATCCGTTTTAATACAAAAATATAAAAATTCATATAACACTAATCATTTACGCAACACAGAGAGGTGCTGTCGTGGCCTAGTGGTAGTCGTCGCCGCCGCCGCGTAAGGTGGAGTGGTCACGGCGTCGATCCCCGCCGATACACTTTTGGTCTTCTCAACTATTTAGTAATAGCTGATTATTTATTGTGCGTATTTGCAAACCAGGCTGAGGTACGGAATAGGTTGAAGTAGGGGTTTCGGCTATTCGCGAGTCAAACCGCAGTTGACCGATGCAGCGGTAAGTTTCACTGTACTTGGACGGTAAGTTTAGAAAGCTCCGAGCAATGTAAGTTTATTGGTAAGTTTTTCTCTCTATTTTTCAGGGCTTTCTTGAGACGGGCATTTGCCTCAGTGCTCTTTCCCCACTTCCCCTTCGGGAGGAGAGTGGGATAATTTTGGACGCTTCTGAAGCGTTTGGCACTTAGGTGCTGAACTGTTTCAGGAGATCTCTGGCACCCAGGTGCCATATTTAAAAAGTAATGGAAGACCATGCCAAATTTTTCAACTTTCTAAAGTAAACTAATCAGTTATATTAATGTATATATAGATAAAACCTTACCTACCTATAGGGTAAGGTCTCCAAAATTAGGAAGAATACTGCCCCAACCCTTTAAGGGTATAGGGTACTATTCCCTCCAAAAGACCATATCCTACCTTCCCTATCCGTAAGGTAGTTTTGGTCCTGTTCAGCCACTCGTAGTGAGTGGCTTTCGAAAGGCTTTTGAAGCCCAAAGAAACTAGACAATTGAATAACATAAACAGTTTTCGGTTTTCGTACTTTACGCTGGTTTGGTTTAGGCTGTCGAGAGAT
This sequence comes from Heterorhabditis bacteriophora, assembly GCA_964036235.1. Classification (NCBI taxonomy): domain Eukaryota; kingdom Metazoa; phylum Nematoda; class Chromadorea; order Rhabditida; family Heterorhabditidae; genus Heterorhabditis; species Heterorhabditis bacteriophora. Next base: position 887,240 of record OZ038425.1, on the reverse strand, counting down.
AAGAGACGCGGAGATAAAAAATTGGGCATAAATACGCCTTTCCATGGTTTTTCACCGTGACCCGTTAGGGTCAAAAGGCACCTGGGTGCCAGAGAGCTCCTGAAACAGTTCAGCACCTAAGTGCCAAACGCTTCAGAAGCGTCCAAAATTATCCCACTCTCCTCCCGAAGGGGAAGTGGGGAAAGAGCACTGAGGCAAATGCCCGTCTCAAGAAAGCCCTGAAAAATAGAGAGAAAAACTTACCAATAAACTTACATTGCTCGGAGCTTTCTAAACTTACCGTCCAAGTACAGTGAAACTTACCGCTGCATCGGTCAACTGCGGTTTGACTCGCGAATAGCCGAAACCCCTACTTCAACCTATTCCGTACCTCAGCCTGGTTTGCAAATACGCACAATAAATAATCAGCTATTACTAAATAGTTGAGAAGACCAAAAGTGTATCGGCGGGGATCGACGCCGTGACCACTCCACCTTACGCGGCGGCGGCGACGACTACCACTAGGCCACGACAGCACCTCTCTGTGTTGCGTAAATGATTAGTGTTATATGAATTTTTATATTTTTGTATTAAAACGGATAGAGTAAGCTATTTATGTCGACCTAAGAAAGTGCACTATTTCTATGTTCTTAAGTTATCGTTTTGCACTCGTCGCAGAAAGACTGTTGTTATGCGAGGAAATCTCTTTATCTGTTAACTGAAACACTTTGCATATTTAACCAACTATCCCTCTCTGACAAACAGCTATTTTGGATGACAATTGTTGAACAAGTATGCATCGGACGATGTTGGTAAGAAGACGGGCAAAGAAATGGAGACGTCTTTTGGTTTTCGGATGGAACCGATCCTATGCTGCAAATTCTACTTCGTATGACCTACACCACAAGGCCACCGCATGACTTCTGGGATCAATAGAGAAGCGATAGGTAACAAAATAAATAAATAAAACCGTCGTTTTTGGGTCCTAGTTTTCCCAAACTTCAACAGAAACTAATAGTGCCCTTTGGTGGGCCCTACTTTGGTGACTCCTAACAGAGCATGGAAGTAAAAAGTACTACAATTCATCAAGAAAAAATGGACTATAGAATAGTAACCATATTACTAAATGATTTACGCCTTTTGTGTCTACTTATATTCCTATAATAATTCCGCGAATCTGAGATATTCTCTTTCTCATCAAAAGTCAATTTTGAATAGAACTAAGGAAATTATACAGGGAGGAACCGCAATTTGATGCTGAAACTGAATCTTTAATTAGAATACAAAGTAGATCATTCAGAAGCGAGTTACAATCGATATTTCACTTAGTGAACTTATGTGTCCTCGATGCAATTTGTTACTAGTAATTTTGAGCGTCACTGTAGGCATACAACCATAATATATTCAATAGTTTTGCGGTTAAATGGGAAAAATGAGGTTGGAGTGAATCGTAAAATTAACTATACTATACTAGACATCACATGTAAGAACGTGAAAGACATTCAAGACTATAAGAAATCCAAGGAAAAGATAAGACATGTTTAGTATAGATTCAGCTTACATCTGTAGACGAATTCATCTAAAAGGCGCTTATCAGCTTATTGAGCTAACAATGTTTCTAGCTTATTGGTTTACTTAGAGCATATTAAATTCGTGAGACAGTATTATCAAATTAACCATACATGTAAAATTCAAGCTTTAAATCTAGACCTCATACTGGGAATGAATTATGAAAGACAAAGATGTAGAGTAAATATTAGTGGCTACATACTTTTATAACATGAGTTGATAGCTACTAACATTACTGTAATCACAAAATTTACAAACTATTCTGAATTAAACATTTACATAAACTACCGTAATAAAGCTTACAGAACCTCAGTGATTTTATATTGGAATAGATTAGAGGATAGTTCTGGAGTACGATAATGGCTTATACATACCACAAATCTTCAAATAAAATTACAAGTGAGTGGGAATAATCAAACATTTTCTATTTGGAACCAAACGAACAATATGCTTTGGTCACCGTAAATCCTTACATAACTACAGTAAAATAAATTCAAATCAATAAGCCTACGAAAAAATCTAATAATTCACATACAATGGGTATTCCGGCATGCATAAATTATTATCAAAGAAATGGGATAAAGCAAGCATTTTTATAATGATAGTGTATTCTAGTGATATAATAAGAATCTATTATTTCAGTGACCGAATATGTTTATTTAACTCGACTAATATTTGTTTTTGGCTATCTAAAATTGGTAGAAATTCCATATCCGGAGTTGTTCTAATATAGCTATTAATACGATCAGAATTTTCAATCACAAATCTTATATCTCTTGCTAAATTAGGAAATGAAGGATCAATACAAGGTAAAGTTAAAGAAAGATCCGTAATTAGTAAGGGACGGTCATCAAAGTAGTCGAAAACACTGCGACAGAGAGTAAGAAGAGAGATCAATTCATCCTGAATTACAATTACATATGTCATGTAAGATATAATCTGGAATACTAATTGACGAAAAGCTAGAAAATAAATGCTGTGGCTCATTTAATGTTTTAAAGAGGCTAGTAATTTGAGATATATTAGGAAAAAATATTCGAATATAGATAGATTATGTTTTATAGGATTACATAAATAAATAAATAAATAAATAAATAAGTGGCTGGTGATATTTATGAAAAACACCAACCTGAGGAAATTTGAATCCTCCAATGAGGCTGAGGAACGACTCTATCCTAGCGGGAAGGGTGGTTTCGGTATCCGTGGAGTATGAGCTGTCACTATCTTCATCCCTCTTGGAGGATAAGCAGTCGCTGGCCTAATAATGTAAGAACATTGTATGAAAAATAGGTTATTATTACAAACAACCTACATTTATAATCCATTTAATTTAGTTCAGTTCCTTAAAATGTTATTAATTTGAATTTCTTCGATGTCTCGTGTCGCGTTTGTCCTAAACAACGTAATAAAATATCATATCATTGAGACTATTGCTTAAAACCGATATATTGCTCAACCTGTATATTCATTAGTGCAAGCGCAATAGGAATTCGCCAGGGATTTATAACGGGAAATTACTTGCTCATTGTTAATACTAAGCACGCTTATCCTGTGGAATTTTATTGGATGAAGAAATTGAAAAAAATTACTAGAAATATATATACCTTGTGATTAGAATCTAATATTTTCTCTTGGCTAGTGAGGACCGATTCGTGTTGCTGCTTATTTAAAAGCTGGGCAATGGACTCGAAGGGATTGAAGATAGGACTAAAATAGAGTTATATATAAATAAAAATTCTTAAAAGTCTTCTTAAACACCATTAAACAAAAAACGCTTAAGAAGCATGTATTTTGTACTTAATCATCTAAACTATTTCTAGCGCAGAATTGCAACCACCTAAGCGGTATTTCCAGTTCGCTCCCTGTCTACTGGTGTTCGATGCATTTTATCATCTCGACCGACACGCAGACAAAGAGCAATCAGCAGTGTTCGAACCGAGATTCACGCGCCAAGATGGAAGTGCAGTAGTCTCCCGCTGAGGAGGGAGTGGATGTAGGAACGTTGATAGATTGGTAGAAAAGGAGAACAAGAAGAAATACGCAGAAAGACAATAAATCTTCACATTCTCACCCACATTTACTTTTCCCTATATACTAACTTTTGGTCTATTATTTTTTATCATATTGAGATTGCTATTAAAGTGTTTAAAACGTTTATAATTATAATAGTTCTATCAATAATTTACTAAATTTGAGACATAAATTTTAAAAAATCCAGGCAAGTGTTCTAAACGTACTTGTTTAGTGTAAAAAGAGCACCAAGATGTTGTTGAAGCTGAGTAGTAACTTCAGGACAAATATTAGATTCGAATAGAGCGGCGGAGGGCACGTCATAATTAGGTAAAAGAAGACTAAAAATTATCACTCTAGTGTTTCAAATGAACTTTATAAAGTACATAACTCTCCAAATTGTTACTTTATTTCTTCATGCATTTCCATTCATTTTCTTCTCACTTATTACCTAAGTAAACTTCGGAAACCATGTCCTTCGACGACACTGAGTGGAAGTTGATCAATAAGTAGCATCATTGCAATCTGAAACAGACCTGTACTTATGGAGGGATGTAGATAACCTATCTAATAAAATAGATAGCAATAAATAGTTCAGTTGCATGAATTAATGCTTTTAAAAACGCGTATTTGGCACACAAATATACAAAAAAATACCACACCCCTTATTGGCTTAACAATTAGTGCCAGCCTATTTGAGTTGTTTTAGGAAGTAATCAACAAATGTATCACATAGCTTCTCGAAGCGTGTTTTTATGCTTTATCCTCTAACTGCTCCGATTTGCATTTGTGTTTTGCACCTAAATTTGCGCGGTTAGAGATGACTAGGGAACGAGTTTCGCGTCTAGTATCAAGTAGCCACTGAACGTGTCTTTTTATAGTCGTCGAGGGACACAAAAAGTTGCAACTGGTCACTGATGCAGGCACGACAACAATAATAAAAGAGAAAAACGGGATAGTCTGGATCAGAATTAACCAGTTACATAGTTTGGCCAAAGTGAGACTATTGGCAGTGTTTAAAGTAAATTATCCATCTATCTTAAATTCGTTGACAACAGTAGTCAGTCACTGCTCACAAAAATGCTTTATGAGTTTCAAAACTGGGTAGTGATTTAGGGAAAATCTTCAAATCTGTTTTTTATATTTATGGAGAACCAAGTAAACAATTTAATGCAGACAGTAAACACTAAAATTGAAAGTGTTCATATAGTTGGGATAAAAATTTCCTTACTTTTGTATGGCTTCCATCTAGAATGGCATAAATAACGTCCAAATTCGTTTGCAAAATTCATTTATATGCTAGACTTATTATTTGTACATGCCCCACAGAAAATTGTTCTTTATCCCTCATATTCCAGTGCCTGATTGCCCTGTTTCTCAGCCATCTATCTACTGGTCCGTGGTCAACAAAGCGAGTCCCCGAGGGAACCGGTCATGCTGGGATCGCGAGCCTCATCCGATCCCGCTCACGCCTCAATTATACGGTAATTGAGCACATAGCCACGGAACCAAGTACTCGGTATTCCGCTAAAGAATCTCTATCTACGACTGGCTTAAAATGTCTAGAAACTAACTTCTTAAGATTAATTTTATATTATAGAACATCACTGGAGATGGACCTTTTAATATTTAGTTTAATAAAAGTTTAGTTATTTGTTTAATACAAGTAGGTATTATGCTTGAGAAACAACTGAATTGAGTATGTAGATGGTAATAGACAGTGCAAAACAAGACTGTTTACAGCGGAAATTAGATAAATTTAAGCTAACTTAGCTTTTCCAATTACGCTAATACTTTCATTACAACTGTTTAAAATATCTAAGCCTCAGTTTCCCTATATTCACAACTTATTTAATCTCTTGATACATCAACGGCTCCACTCTTTTATGTTGAAGCGTGCACCTGCACTACCAAAGTCAATGGAATGACGACTGAAAAGAAAAGAGAGCGGTCAGCTGCTATCATCTTAAGAAATCATTGCTCAAATACTAGCACCAGCTGCATCACGATAATAGGCCAAATAGGAAAAGATAGTCCGAGATATTCGATTTTATAAGATTGCTAAATTTGAATCTTCTACTTACCTGAGCGTTGATTTTTCTCTCATCAATGGACTGAACTTCTACAAGTTTGGCTTTCTTCTTCTCTTGTTTCTCATCTTTGCTTGATTCCGGCCTTCTTTTATACGATAATGAAGCAAATGCGGAAGGCTTAACGCTTAGGTCTGTGGGTTCTTCACAATTATCTTCTACCTAAATTATCCACTGCATAATTAAGTAATAATTATATTTATCTTTGACAATGTAAAAAAATACTACCCTATGATTGATATAGTTCACCATTACTAATCAAGACGTTCATAACACGATTGCTATCACGCATTAACGTTTAAAACTAATTATTGCTTTTACTGTCCAAATTAAATTAAAAATAAAAACTATATTAATAATAGCTATTAATCTTTAGTCATCAATGGGTCGCAATTTGTTAAGTTAGATTACAATTTTTTTACAGTGTTGAACTAGGTATGTGTGAGAAATGTAATGGTATTATGTAATTGTTTTAATAGAATACCTCAGTGGATTCTTGCTTTACTGAGGGGGATTGAGTGATAATCTTCAGAGGTTTAGGAGCTGGAAGACCTGCATTTAGAGCAGCAAGTGATGGGAGAGGAGGAAGTTGGAGCGCAGGAGTTGAGCCAAACAACGATGAAGCGATAGAAGATGCTGTATCACTAGCGGAAGAAGATGCTGAACCAAAATTAAGTATAATTCTAACTACTTCCTGGACATACAAAATTGGTATTTATCGCTCCTTTTCTTCGTGACAAAGAATAATAATTATAGCTTAAAGTGAAGTACGCCGGATCACAAAGCAAAACTAACCCGAAGGACTTTTTTGAGGTTCAGGTGAAGTTTTCTTTGACATTAGTGTTGTCATATTTGTTGTCACTTGAGTATTCATCTCTCGAAGTAACTGAGCTCTTGCTTTTTCTTCTAGAAGGAAAGTAATTTTGAAGTATATTACTATTTTTAGCTAAAATAATATCTTTAATGGATGTCAATTGTTGTTTTTAACAATTAGCTTGGTGATAAAGTAATATACTATTTGAACATTATTATTAAAGATTATATGCTTAGAAAAATATTTGCCTGTTAAAAACACTAAATGATAATGGAAAGGAAGAGGACTGAAATTATCTGCAAAATTCGAATGTTATCTGTAAAAAAAGTAATTGGTAACTCATAACTTTTCTGATGCTAATGGTTAAATAAATATGAACTTTTTCCTATAGTAGTGTTACTAAATAAATATATAAAACATAAATACTTTAAACATCTACTTATTTTATCTGCTCTATCTTACTATTTAAATTGCTCTAAAACAATAAGAAAAAATGTTCAGATATTTGTGACAATTATGGAGATTGAACTACTCAAGCTTTGATTATTGGTTCAAATATTTATCTCAATGTAATTCCATGAGAGTCCGAATCCGTTACATACTAGGAGCCACCTGTCTCCTTTAAACCTGGCGCTTTTCGGCAGCCGTCTATTGTCCTTATCTAAGCATCTGCTGCCTACCAGCCGGTTTGACACACGTTGGGTGGCTAATTGTTAAGGGTACAGAGACTAAAGACCGACAGCTGTGAATTCAAAATTTTTATAAATAAATCGCTTAAAATATGAGATATCTTACAGTTCTTTATTTAATACTGGTTTATTGTCAAAATTTTAAATTGCTAGTAGTGGGATGTCCAGGATGTGGATCTTTCTTCAGTTAATCTCACGTGCAACTGCACTAGTTAGTCATGGTTCCAAACGAGAGCCGGTTAGACGCACGCCGGTGGCTATTAGATTGAATAATGAGAATAGCTACAGAACCAGTAGTAAGCAGACAACAATAGCTATGCGAAAAGCGCGACATTACGCAACTCTACGCAGTGTTAAAATCAGTAGCATATAGTTAAGTTGTTACTAGGAACAGGTGTTGACAGTGACGAAAGGTAGCGGGCTTACCCATTTTCAGTAGCATTGTAGACTGTCTTGCTTCTTGAACTTGCTGGTATTCTTGGACATGACAGCTACGAAGATGTCGAATCATTCCAGTTGTGCTAGAAATATTTGTTGAACATTGGGAAGCAAATTTTGCAAAAGCAGCTTGCATAATAGGCATAGATGGTCCTAAAAACTATTCTATGGCACTATCACTGCTTTTCTTCTTGATATGAATGAAATTAGCTATAATTGTTGTTTTCCATAAATGATAAATAATGTTAGAAGAAACTACATTGGTTTTATTATTATCGCCTGAATTTTTTCTCCTGGATTAAATTGTTTGTCATTACCTGTGGTTTTCTCGCAGTACTATAAGTATTTAAAATAACCCCGAAAAAATGATCAAAGGTAGCACCAATTGATGGTCAATTCTGACTAAGAACGCTACTAAATTGGTCAACCAACTGATAAACCTTAATCACTTAGAGACGTTTATAATCGAGTGTCGAAATAATAGTGCTAGGGGGAAACCATGTAAAATTCGTGGATATAATGATTAGAATGTTGGATATGTCACTTCAAAGCATTTCAAATTAATAATCTTCTTTAATTACGATTATTTTTCCATAAATATCTTATTTAATAATCCTGATATACATATATTATTTCACTAGCTAAATAGGTGACCTTTACTTCCTATGGTGCAACATTATTCCTCAATTAATATGTAACCTTTAAAACACCCAAACATTTTTTTTTGTAAGAATAATATTTGGCTGCCAAGTCCCTTATCGAATGCCTCTAAAAAAGCACCAACCAGGAATTTGGTTGTTTTGCATAGACACTTCTCGTGCTCCGCTGCTCGCAAAAGAGACTCAAGAATGGAGAGTTCGCTGTTTTCGGAATATTGAATTAGCAATGAGCTTACCTGCCCTCTCTCGACCCAAACAAGACAACGGGAGAATAGGTACAGTAAGACAGATGAGGGGGGAAATATAAAGCAATAGGTATGGAATATAAGTGGAGTAACTATTAGAGATCGAAACTTTATCATAGTTAAAAATTATTTTACAATTATCCACCATACTTCATTTGGTAAAAATTACATACCTACTATTTGTTGCTTTGATTTTTTTCTTACACAGTCTGCACTCAGCAGCTTGCTCAGGACTTGGAAGCTCATCAAAAAAACGCCAGACCTATATTTTAAATGTTCTTATAAAACCATACATTTTCCCTTTTCAAGGACTCTTTTTTTTAACAAACTAAACTATTATGTTGTTCTGAATGGATACCATAGTAATATATATAAAGAGCGAGTACACGTACCTTCGCCGTTTTCATTGTTGATCCACCAACTCGTTTTCTCGGGGCTACATAATCAGATGTCTAAAATGATATCAAATCTAAATATTAAAAAAAGGCCTAGAAAATCTTCATACCAACCACTCTCGTTTTCTGTTCAACATTGTTAGCAGCCACAGCTTGCATAGCTGCCAGATGGTGCGACTGGATCGCGGCGACTTGCGACTGCAACAACGATTGAAAATGAGGTGACTGAAGTTGGGAAGCGAATGCCGCGAATGCAGATGGAAACGAGGAAAATGTCCCCGGTTGGGAAAGCTGCATCATCACCTGGATATTGAAATGGTACAAGATAACATAGTGATTTTAAGTATAGCATTGAATTTCGGTTACGATGACTAATTTACATATTCTTAAACGGTTAAAATGCAGGTTACAGATTGGCGCATTGTGAGGAATACGATGGTTGTCTACCCTATATTTGACTGACAAATACAAATAACAGAAGTAATGTAGAATTTCAATTAGAAAACATTTATATTATTGAATGTTATATATTGGAATCATACGCACTATAATAGTTATTATATACATAGAATATTATTAATATATATTCTAACAGCGATCTTTCCATGAATATGAAACATGGTCATACGATAGACGAAGAAGTCTTAACCAGTTTATATATTCGCACTTCTTCTGCTCATTATACTGCAAAGTGTTTAATTTTAGAAATATATGAGGCATGTAAGTGATAGTCAGAAATAGATGTGATACTAAAGAATGTTTCACAGGATGAACAGAAATAGTTATTATTATAATGTATATGTTAAAATGAAAAAAATCGGAGTAAGCAAGAAACATTAGGAAATTAGGCAAAAAGAAACAGACGCACTCACTTTAAACTTATTGTAATGTTTAAATGGAGAATCTGTATATAAAAACAGCTGTTATTCACTGATAGCTAAATGTTTATCGAGCAAATAGATAAGTGACAGTCGAGGACGATCACTAATGCCGGAAACGGAAATAATAGTGGATGGCTAACAGCGTCTCGGCGGCAGCAGAAAACGTGCGATTGAGGACCGGCGGCCGGGAGAGCCACAGTGGGGGCGGGGCGATTGCCGGCTACTGTCATATTACGCTATTGTGTTGGTCAATTGGGAACTCGTCCAAGAAGAACGCTAAAAAAGCCGGTCCGAAGCTGGCTCACTGTAGCAAGCCGATGTATGACGAACACGCGGCAGCGATGGACAATAAGCTGGACTGTAGAATTCAAGGCAACCGAAAGTGTAGAAATAGTGTTCATAAAACGTTCGCAAATAATTAACCTACCTATGCGAGTGGTAACAATAAATTTATTTATATTTTGGTTGATATTCTGCTTTCTTAGATAAAGCATAAATAATATACTTTGCTTAATCTATTTTAATTATTTTTGATAGACTACTTAATCGTTTAAAACAGGCTACGTACTTCTTTTACTAATATTTGAGTACATGTCCTAAATTTTATTATAATTAAATACAATTATTTAGCTCATTATGGACTTGCAAATTTATTTATTTGAATAGTTTTCTAATATGATATCCTCCTTATTCATTCCACAAGTGATATGATCTATCCATATTTGGTCATAATTGCCAAGGCCAAGCTTCGTCTTATTCTCTTGTTTCGTTCTAGATAATCTAGACGGCGGATCGCCAAAGAACGGGCGCTAATGAACGACAGAAGAAACACATAGGGCCGAAACCGGGATGAAGGCGCCCGGGGCTTTTTCGCATGGAACTGGATAGAAGCTGGCACATCTCGGACATTGCGAAAAGCATTGTGCAACTAAATATTATTTGGTTATGTAGAGGGAGGGGGCACAGCCACTCCGACTTCGAGATATCCCATGTTACTCTACGGATAGAAGAGAAATGATTAAGCTCAAAATACTAAGTAGCGTTAGTTATTTCATCAATTAAAATAAAATACATATAGGACAGGGAAACTGCATCAAAAGTATGAAATTCATAAGCTAGTAATTTAGGGAATTAAGTACAAATCTATACAAAATACGATACTGATTTTTAACAAACGTCGTCGGTTGATACGTTTTACCAATACTTTATGTTAACTGTAATAACTTAAGCCAATTTTATGAAGTGAAAATAATTGTTCTATGAATCCATTTATTATTGCAACTACTGATTAAATAATTTCTAAGAGAGGTACTTTCTAAGAAGTACTACAAAAATAATAAGTTAATTGAAAATACGCACTTTGACTAACCTTCAAGATACAACCGCCCAATAAATGTAGTATTGAGACCAATGATGTTGCTGATTTTCGACTTGTGCATGACTTGTCAGAGTCGATCAAATCATTTTCGTCCGACAAATATCACAAAAATTAGTCAAAACTTCCAGGTTATAAGCTTTTGTACTTGGCGCATTTTTCATTTAATTACAAAATACAGGAACTTCCACTTTTATCTTTGTTGTCCTTAGAGATAAAATAATGACCATGAAAAGATTATTACTGTCACTTCAATAGTACGCATATTGTGGACTAAAAGATTCTTTACAAAGCATATGAAAATGGGCATTAATTATTATAAAATCGTAAATAAAACTAGAGAAACACATTAAAAGGTGATAAATCAGCGATTGCTGTAATTAGTAAGTATTGTTTAATCCTTCGGGCGGCTGTGAAGAACATCGGCTATACACTCTGGTAGCAGAGGAAAGTCGAACAAGGAACATTATGATCTAAAGCGTCTTTTCCCGTCTGTGCGCATCCCTATCTTCTTTGTCTAATTGTCACCGCTAACTGTTGAGAATTACATGCTGAGCGTTACCAATATAAGAAATTATCTACAAGAATTTTAATATGATTTTAAAAGATGATTTTGGATAATGTTGTTTGCCAGTACTAACTAAAAGTGGTTCAATAAATAAAACTAGGTTACTAAGGCAAATGATTTGTGTAACAGGTCCAAAATTAAGTTTGAAAAGTTCGCAGTCTTTTTGAATAACTCTCAGTACTAATTAGCGAAATTTTCACTAATTGAAAAGGTTAAAATAACACTATTCGTCTCAAAATAGTTGAGATCGTATCACTTGTCCGCCACGCAGTTTTCAGTGTACTGTAAAGACAAATACATATATACCGCAAAAAAGCAACTTTCTTGTTAGAAGATTTGAAATTATAGGGAATAATTATGCAACACAGCGTGAGAGGGACTAGTCATAACAAAAACTGGAAATAAGCAAAACCAAAATTTTGGTAACAAAGAGCAATATCTATGGTAGACTGGCAGCAAAGAGAGTGCCGAGTGGATTTGAGTCCGTCAGCCTCTCGACAAAGGCCCATTACCGTCTGCCGGCTGACGGTCTGCTCCTACTACGTTGGTGCACTCTTTCACTGAGTGACCACGGGTCTCGCGCGGATTAGCCCGGTTCCGAGTGATTACCGTATCATGCACCGATTACCACACTCCTCCACTCTTCATAACATCCGGTGATCATCCTCGACAGGGCCATTGACCCCATTGAATTAAAAGTACAAACATCGATAGAGTAAAGAGGGCTAAAACTAACTGTGAAAATAAATAGAAATATGATTATATATATATATATATATTTGAATTATATAATGTACAGATACATATGTGCAGTAATACGCGTATTGATAAGTTAGGTTTGGACACATATGCATATGCGTGTGCATGGGCAATGTGTACAGTCCTTGTGGTTATTCCATTCGGCAGTGCATATCCGGGACGCCGGGACGGGAGCAGTGAGGCGAGAAGTGCATGAGGGCTGCGTATTGTCCGATGCAGGTCAATCTGGTTACTCTCGTGAACATCTTAAGTAGAAAGCCGAGAGCCCGTTTTTAGACAAAACTTCAAAATGTTTTTTTACTCTGCCTGATGTTATATACTTAAATAGGCATGCTACATCATTAAGATTTTACCAGGGATAGTATTTTTACATGACAAATCAGGTACACACATGTAGCGAATGGTTGGTTTTTTCCTAGACACAATTGCATTATAGTTATGGTTTTTAAGAAGTTTAAGGAACAAAAAGTCTGAAGCTCTTAAAGGCTTCTACTCATTCAAAGAACGAGAGTAATGGTGGTTTAGTAGTTTGATGTATATATAAATTATTCTCTAATAATGATTTTTAGCTTTGCTCGATACTATAAAATGGAAAAATAAATTATTAGCATTTTAAACTAATCATTTTTGTACTATTAGTGTTCATTATAGTTTAACATTTTAAACAATAGGTACGGCCACTAAAGTAATGATGAGCTTACCGTCGAGTATTTTTTTTAGAATTCTAACTAGTTTTCGTGTGGTTACCCTGGCCTTTGAGCTTATATTTCCTTTAGTAAAATCCTGCCACCAAAAAAGTCCCCCCATATGCTGTCGAACAAAGAAGCATAAACACAGTATGCCGTTAGAGACGCTCTATAAAATAAACGACCGTGCGGATTGCGGACCGTGGTCTTGCAGTTGCCGTAGCATCGGATAAAAGATGGGTAGTATTTCTGTTTCCTTTATTTCTTAAAACAGTAATAAATAATATCTCGATATTTTAGTAGATCTAATAAATATTCTAACTAATTTTTAGACCTTTGGTTAATGTCTGTAGAGCGTCTCTTCACTTAGGCATATAAATTCCCATAAAAACAAATTAAAAAGTTTATATTAGATTTTTTGATAAATTAGTCCATTTATAACCCAGAAATCAATTAAAAGTAATATCTGATTTTTAACTAACCTTCCACATAGATGCAGGCAAGAAATAAATTCTTCAAAACCAAAAATATAAGTGTACAAGGCTGAAACCTTTGGATTCCCATATTCATAACGACCACTTTAGTTTGACGCACTGATGCAGATCTGAGCAAACATAAGGAGATACATATAGATGTTGACTATCTGGAAATTTCGGAAATAAAAAGAGTGCTCCATTCATTTGTAGTTTTTAAAAATTATTCGATTATTTTCTGACGGGTGTTAACATGAGTAATTATTGACAGCTGTTAACTAAGCAAAAGTTTTTCGTCCTACTCAGCATATTTATGTAGTAGCATAGCTTCTGAATGTAACCTACTGATACAAACTACTCCAAAATTAAATGTGGGCAGAACAGTTAGGATAAATAATTCTTTTATTCTTGATTTCAAATCGCTGGAAACGGATCCATGCAAACACGGACGAACGCACGAATGGGGTCGAGCGAATACAAAGTGGAATAGACAAAATTAGAAGGGAAATACGCATGAATAACAGGTAGAAGGTGTGCTGAAGCATTTTTCTGTAGGACTTCCTTATAGTGGACATGGTGGTTTTAGTCTATGTAAATATCTTCACATCTATGTTTCATTTTAAGAGCACTATTAATCATGTTTACATCCTTTATAGGAACCTTCTTGTACAATTATTTACATTTTGTACCAATGTTTTAATATAATTGATAGAACAAACATTTTTTAGTGGAAAGGTTTAATATACTTTATTTGATACAGCAAGTCTTGAATAATTTATCATTTGCGTTTCAATTACATAATTGTTTGCTACTGGTTATTAAAGATAGAAGAATAACAGCAGAAAGTCCGAAATATTGATGTATACATTTTATGTCCTTTGATTACTAACGCAACATTTAACGACTAGGTTTACGTGATTCTCGTTGAATTGACATTTGAAATAGCAAAGATGGCTATCAGACAAAGGATTGTGTACTGCAGTCAAAAGGCACAGTCTCCTACTTTCAATCAGATATCAGATATTAGAACTTCAAGCCAACACTGAGAGCTAGTGCTGTTTGAATAAGACATTGATATATTTGACCTTATCGTTCAGCACTAATTTTAATTAATAACGTTGTTAAACTTTGAGCTCTCATTACTACCAGCCATTCGTGCGAAACTTCAGATCGATGTGGTTTTTTTCCATGGTCCTGCAAAGATTTTGACTAATAACGATGTTCAGATAATTATATATTACATTTTATATCATTATTCTAAGCATAGTAATTATAATGATTTAGCAAGTCTTAGTTTCCCAAATGTTTTTCTTATATTAAGATAATTCTGGTTAACTTTCCATTCTAATTCTGTAGATGCTCAATTGAATTGTGGAATTTTTAAAGTAGTAAATGTTATCTTAGCATTTTCAGTTCTAGCCATCATTATTAAGCTTCGATTTACCATTTGTAAAACTTCAGGTAGGTATGACGATTAAATTTATTCACTGATGGTAGGTGCTTTGTAAAAAATGAAGCTTATAGTTACAACATTTGATGCAATTTACATAAATTATGATATAAGAAATTAATAAATTAACGTGATTTGATTGGTATATATATTATAAACTAAATATTTTCTGTGATGGAGACTATATGCTGGTATCTATGCATGCTACGATTAATAGAGTAGGAAACTTTTAAAAATAAGCAGCAATTCTTCAGAATAAAAAAAAGTTGGAAAATACACCTCAGTAAGGTACATAAGTTTAAAATTGCTCATATCGTGGATAGCATTAATTCAAAATCTGTTTTTCTATCTTATTTAAATATCTACTTTTACAATTTTATAATCCATTTGTAATTTTTATCTATTTTTGGGGACTTTTTAGTGCTAATAAGGACAATGTACTGGGACTGTTGCGTTTTTAATGAGACCATAAGGATACTTGCGGTGCGTAAAATAAAATAGTCAATTATAGTGACTGGTGGGCAGAGAGTCTGATAATTTCAAGCAAAAGTAAACTGTTAAAAAAGAACTGACCACTTTACTCACTTTCTTCAGTAGTTAGAAAATATACTCAAGTACGACTCTTATATTTCTACGGGTGTTAAATATTTCTATTGTTCATAAATAACTTTTAATAAGTAGAAAATTAGGAGTTGAATTTGTTTTGACATATTATTAATGTTACATATAGGAAGAGATGCGTGTTAGTTATTAATTTGAAACAACTAAATGTGTCTGTCACTCCATTTTTCACATCTATGGGCACGTTCGTATGAGTCGATTGTTGGAACAGGACGAAAAAGAGGGACAATGGCGATCGTAAACGCGCGTACTGTAATTATCGGGTGATCGGGAGTGAATTATCCCATCATGACCATCGAGCGCCGGATGCATACCAGGAAAACACAGGGATGAATCCTATCTTAATTTTTTCTAGTGTGTAAGTGCACGTGTGTCATACATATTAATTTTCAAGATTTTAACTCTAATTGTAATGTTAAAATTAATATAGTCTATTTATTTAAAGTTTTGATAATTATGCAGAGCGAAATTGCACTGATTGTAACGATATTTCTTTACATTATTCGGTAAGTAGCAATTTTGTAGTAAAATAAAAATCGGCTTGAAAGTACTATTGAAAAGTTCGAAACAGTTTATCGCCTTTAATTCTTCTCATGTATAGTTATCTGTACATGAATTCAATATGCATCACATGGGAGATACCATAGCCTCTTTGTCCTACTGCCTAAATGATCTATACAAGAAACGGTAATGTTTTTCTACAGTTAACATCTCTACAATTTTGAACGTATGGGATATATATCTGCGTCTAAGAAAGGCTTATAGTGCAAT
Source organism: Heterorhabditis bacteriophora (assembly GCA_964036235.1). Lineage (NCBI taxonomy): Eukaryota > Metazoa > Nematoda > Chromadorea > Rhabditida > Heterorhabditidae > Heterorhabditis > Heterorhabditis bacteriophora. The sequence goes on along the minus strand of OZ038425.1, from coordinate 870,768 downwards.
CAAATCTGTTCAGTCTAGCTTTTCAATTATTTTCATAAAAATATGCAAACGTATATAACAATGCTATTTCTCGAGACAATCAAAGACAATTTTTAAGTCAGTCTAGTTAACAGGTAATTTTTGACCACCAACGAAGGTTATATTTAAATAAAAAAACTAATCATTAGTTACAGGCAATAATAGAAACTAATACTAAACCCAAATTTAAGGAATGACAGACAGTATAGAGCTATTAGAACACAACCTACTCATAAAAATGATGTCATCGGCTCCGCTGGAATTAACAATGAATCACTTACGAATGAATTAGAAGGTGATTAGCAAGCATAGGTTAGATCAGGAATACTAAGTAGGAAATAAAAACAACGCATGTTACAGAAGTAAAGGCTGCATTTTCCGGAACTATATCTAGTACTAGTATCCATTAAATAACTTCTAGTCACTATTTTAGTAATCCAGTTGTATTTTGTCACTTTGTACGTCATGTACTTATGAATTCTTTTTTGAAAACTAAGCTAACTTAATACCGAATTTTGTGCAATCGTTCAAACTTTCTTTTCACAATTCTTGAATTTATGCAGTTTTATGAAAGTTTCTAGCTTTAAATAGGTACAGTGGCGGCCATGTACTTAAGGCACCCCTCCCCCCCCCCCCCTCGATCAGGCTCAATGACGTATTTCACGAACTACGTCATCAATTTGAGTGATTCAAAAGTGGAGAGAGGTAGGAGATGCAGTCTTATCTTAGTATCGAATGATTTTCGTCGATCCCTTTGTTACTTCTTCAGAAAATTAGCCTAATATCAAATCAACGCATTTTCAGCGCGGACATATAAGTAAGGCACCTCAAAGTAACTGATTTAATTCATTTTTTCATGAGCTTTCCTATATTCAATACTAAGATTATTGTATTTGAGTGTTTTCATAGCCATCCAGGTCTGTTTCCAGATGAGTAAAGGAAAGAATATCACCCCAAATCAGCGAGTGATGATTAAGGTTTTGCTTGAGCAAAACTTGAATCCGGTGCAGATTGCAAAGAAGTTAAACCTCTCTCGGTGTGCAATTCAAAATGCTATTAAGCACATTAATAAGTTTGAGATGCTAGAAAATGCCTCTCGTGCTCCAAAGAAACGAAGTACTACCGAAAGGATCGACCGAATAATCCGTCGGCTAAGCGAGGACAACCGTCGATTAACTGCCAGGAACATTCACAACGAAATTAAAGCCAGAATACTTTCTGAATGTCTGGCCAATTCGACGACGTTTCGTAGTAGCTGAATTAAATGAACAAATAGCCCGAAAGAAGCCCCTTGTTTCTTTGAAGAACTGGAAAGCCCGAGTTGAATTTACGCGAGAACACCTGACATGGTCAACAGCGGATTTGACTAAAGTGGTGTTTTCTGATGAGTCAAAGTTCAACCGCTTTGAATCAGATGGGAAGAAATATGTTCGGTGTCGTCCTGGAGAGGAATGTATGCCAAAATGTGCAATTCTTAGCATTACACATGGCCGTGACTCAATGAGGGTATGGGCGGCTTTCAATAGAAATGAACCGGGACCTCTTCATATCGTAGAAGGTATAATGGATAGTACTTCTTACGCAAAAATACTACAGGACAACCTTCTACCATATGTTAGAAGTCAAAGGTTGGGTCGAAATTGGATATTCCAACAGGATAACGATCCAAAATAGTCAAGTAACGCCACGAAACGTTGGCTCATCGGAAGAAAATCACAAAATGGAGTGGCCGTCGCAGAGTCCCGACTTGAATCTCATAGAACACCTATGGAACGATGTAGAGAAGGAGATACAGAGGCAAAAGCGATCCAATATTAAAGAATTAGAAGCAATTGTCAAAAAAGCTTAGGCTCAGATTTCAGTCCAACGTTCTGCTAACCTTGTAGACTCTATGCCATGACGTTGTGCTGCTGATATAATAAATTTTGTAGTACGATTTATGAGTTAACTTAGTGTTATTGTTGCTTTTAATGAAATTTTGTTTTCATCAAGTTTTATAGTGTTTAATATCAATGCTCGAGGGTGCCTTAAGTACATGGCCGCCACTGTATATATCCCAATTTAACGTGTAGAAATTTTATTTCTAAAATCGAGCTTTTACTCTAGTAGATAAAACTAGAGAAAATCTATTGTTCGAAGTTATTGACAATAATTTACGTTTCAAAATATTGTCATCTAAGCCTATCGATTTTTGTCTTTTCATCTAATCGGTATTTGTACTGTCTTTTTTAATTTTCTTTTCTTACCCTAAAATTAAATATAATTGAAATAATGTTTATTCATGGGAACATAACAAATGGAATAAATTATGTTTGTTTAACTGCACAATAGCTTATATATTGGAATGATTAATAGTTGATGAAAAAAATCTTCCACGGATTCAACTCATCGTGTCTACAGAGTAGCTATCAGTTCTCTTATTACAAAAACACGACAACGATGAACTTTAATACTGAAGTCACAACTTAATGGAAAGCCTTGAAAAATATAAAGACGATTTACAAGTATTCGTAATAGGCTTAGACAGTATTCTATTTTATAAAATATTACTGAAAATTTAATCATAACTCTGCATGCAATCACATGAAACGAAAGTTCTCTGATAAAGTATATTACGAGATTTATTGAGCGATAAAAATTTGTTTTTTGGGTACTTTTAAGCATTAATTTAAACAAGACAAAGCCATTTTGACTAGCGAAAAATGAGATTGTTCGCTTCCAAGTCAATAAGTATTCTGTAAAATATAAAACAAGTGAAGAAAAAGCGATATAGCACTAATAATGTAGAAGTTATTAGACTCATAAAATACATGTGATTTGCGTAACGAAGTCCTAATTAAAAATGAAATATCAATATTATACAAGGGGAATTTCTACCACTCTTCAAAAGTGTTGCGAAAAACACCATTATTAAAATGACTATAACTACGTGCAACAATATAGTCAAGAATTATCCACCTTGTGATTGTCACTCTTTACAGAGATAACACATTTCGTCGGATTTCTTGACATGAAGTAAATGCTTAAAATAAGAAACCTGTTCAGAATGTGGCATATTATAGGATGGGCATTCAGTCACATAATATTAAACACCAAATATAGGTATTTACCTTGGTCATCGAAATTTAAAATGAATAAGAAGACCTTAGAATAGCTGATTTAGAGAGGAAGCTTCGGTTTACTGGCGTTTAAAGAACTACAGCCCCAGACTATGATCAAAGCAGAAAGAAGAAGGCAGAATACCGAAACAGAAACGACGGAGGACACAAACCACATCTCGGATATACACACAACGTCACCCACTTGGTGCAAGCTGGAAAGGTAGGTTATTAAAAACTGCAACAAACTAGGAAACCAAGGCATTGGTGAACGAACCGAGACCTACTTACAGATGCTTTAGATTCTCACCTATGTATAGTTTGGTTGTGAGTGCTTATTTCGGTGTCGTCCTCCTCACCCTTGGCGAGGACTCTGATAATCGCAGACAGCGTCTCTTCCGTCTGCCCCTGGACAGGCTCTGTCGACCTCTTTTTACGGCCATGTGACATGAACAGCTCATTGGTTCCGGAGTCAAGACAGTTTGACTGAAACGTTCAGAAGTAGAGGCAGGACTGTCACGGTGGACAACAATCGCTTCGGCGCATACATGAAGACGTTACTTGTATAAGCGCACTGAGACTTGGTGGAAAGTGAGTTCAGCTAACGAAAAGAGTGCATTGAAATATCACGGTTCTGTCTCATTCACTAACCACTGGACAGCCGTTTGGTCCTGCACAGAACATGATAGAGCAGATGATCTGAAGGTCGTAGGACCCATCAAGTCGGAATGCACGTAAGTCGCTCTTCAGACGGTTCTTCTCAAAGTCTTGCTCAATGGGACCGATAAGGGCAGGATAGCGGGGACATCTGAGTGTAGCTCTTAGTGTTTCTCAATGTTAAACAGATGTCAGCTGCTCTAATTTAAATGTATAATACTAAAGCCGTACCCATTTTCGATGAGAGTGAACGGCACGCTGTCTCCAATCCCTCCGACTCTTGTGGCAGTGCACTCGGTGATCATCATGTTATGGGGACCGGCTTGTTCCGAGGTAATCACAAGCAGAAGTGGATCTCCAATTGACGCCTTGAAAAGTCATGGATTTCTACTTCTATGGTGTCTTCCTATCGTCACATCTCTTTACAACTGTTATTTTACTATTTGTTGGTTGGCGTCATAGATCAATTATAAGCTAATGATAATTGTTGCACTAGTTGTTCCTAGAATTTCTTACAAATACAGCAAAGAATTAGCGTTTTTGGTCGACAAAATTGTGTCCTCACCTTGTGAAGGGGCTCCTCGAGTTGATTAAGTATTGTCAACTCGGCCGTGACAGGAGGAGGAGTGGCAACATCCAGCACAGTAGTGTTTTGAGAGCTAAAACCAGAGGTGGGAAATCAGCAAACGAAGCATTTGCTGAGAAAACCAGAGTTGGAAACAATTAAAGGGAGGTGAAGAGAGCGAGGAATGCGAAACAGAATCTGACCTAGCCTCATAGATAGTAGTTACTACGACGGACCCCTCTTTGACCATTTTTTCCATGCTCACATCACAAGACACGCGGTAGAATCGGTCCCATTCAGTTGTCACCTATGAAGCTCAGTATGCAAAATGAATCGACTCAATATGATGTAGCGATACAAAAGTCTATGCTGTCGCACACCTGATGGGGTAGAACTCCGTCGAGAGAAACAACAACGAGAGCCTCCATTTTGCCGTCCTGAAAGTGAGAGGAAATGTCTGAAATGCTGAGAAATTCTCTTGTGAAAGCAATTTGAAAGTAGAAGCTTACTCGAATCACAGTGCCGCAGTCGCTGGATACAGTTGGCGGGGGAAAAGTGATACTGATCTGTTTAGCGTTGTCGACAACCTAAATATTAGGCTTATAGTGTGGTACGGAGTAGAAAGACCAGAAGAGAATGACCATTAGTTGAGGAGAATCAACGTGGTATAGCTGCAGACAAAAACTGGACCGACAGCCAACTCTGACTCGGCTGACCTGAGAGCATGTAGAGAACTTTTCCGCAGCGTAGATTGCTCCGGTATAGGGTTCCTTGGTGTTGACGATGAAGCGGATTCCCTCGTTGGTGCATAGCGCCATTCCCCCAAATTGGGACTCTGAACCGAACGCATCGAATGAATATCACTTGAAACTGGGAATTGTTAGAGGCACTGACCACAGTTGAACTCATAGTAGTCCATAGAGGGTTTTGCTTGTACATTGGCATCAGCTCGACCAACAGAATAGATGAAGCAGATTGACGATGTTCTTAAGTCATTGTCGCTTATCTAACATATTTCATCTCGTAAGCCGGACTTTTACACGCAGTGGAATAAAGTAAAATAGGACTACCTGTCATAGTTGACGCTTTTGCAGTTAAGATTCTGGAAGCAGAGTGAGATGCAGTCAGAAATGGTGACTCCCTGAGCTGATGCGACTACCTGAATCGCGTAAAGAGCATGTGTGTCTCTAATGATGAAGTGGAATAAATTCATAGATTATTTCAAGTGCATGTGTGCAGAAAATTAGCACGACTATCAGTAAACTAAGTCTAAGCAAAAATAAACAGTAGATAACAATGAAGTCCCACTTCTCCCTCAATGGCTGATCCGATGAATCTCTCAAATGCGGCTTGCTGGCGACATGTCGATGACGACAGATCGGCTGAAGATGTACATTTTATTGATACGTTCGCTGCTAAAACAACGCCTACACATGGCTGTTATTTGTTGAAGGGAGAGGGTGAGGAAATGGCTGTTAAATCGGGACACACAGGTTCCGGTCCCTCTCATGTTTCTGAGCTGATGTTTGAGTGAAGGTCAGAGACCGACCAATGTGTGTCTTCTTATCTCCCACCATCTTTTGCGCGAAATGACCTACTTCTGGGAAGAAATATTTCGCATAAGTGGCATTATGGGAACACAATGTGATAGTACAAGTCACCTTACATCTGTTTATCGATTGGCAAGCTATGCGTCACAGCTCAGGAAATGGTTCGAGAAAATGGCCCCAAGATTGAAAAGTGGCTGGTCGCATGGCTCTCATATTTAAAATTGCCGCAAAACTACGCTTTTAAACGCCTATTTAGTGGGGATCTATCTGTTTATTGATTATGTCCAGCTTTAGTATTGAGAGAGGAGCCGTTAGATTTGTCCCCAAATCCCACAAAAATAACAGATTTCGATGAAAATCTATTTAAAGCAATGATCAGGAAAAGAGTCACGAAAGTGGGCTGTCCCCGATTGGAACAAAATCGAAATGGAACGAGCGAGATTAACAGTAAAATGTCTGGGATTTTGCCAAAACACCAGAGAATCCCATGGGATGCGAATGAGAGAAGAGCAGCAGTGAAGGCGAGTGATTTTTGTGTAGCCACCTACTCACATACCTTAAAAGGAGGATTTATGTCGTCCCATAAACTGCGGACGCCTTGCTGCCACATAAGGAAACTTTTTGATTCGGGAATAGAGGAAACATTTGTCTCACCTGCGACACATATCGGCTCATAGTAGTCTTTTCCAACCACTTGACCTTGTTGATCGGAACGAGAGAAGGTATCTTCGTCAGACACGATACAGTTCTTTTCGATGGGGTTGAATTCGACAGACCTGTGATACAAAGCTATAGAGAACTTTTCGTAATAGAAATGTCTGGTGGCGCCCACCTGCAAAAGGTGTTCAGGGAGTCGAGACATTTCTGCAGACAATACGACTCCTGTGCCTCGACCGATTGAGTGTGATCGTAGAATTTGATCTCGAAATTAGTTGTTTTCACAAACACAAGATTGCCTCCGGATTGACCGCAGCGGTTTTGTCCTGGCAATGTAGGAAGATGACAAAATAGAAAAACTCGTGATTTTTGCTCAACTATTGCACTTATTGTTGATAAGACTGTTTGGGTCGTTCTTCGTCGTGATTGACAAGTGTCGTGAGTGAGATGGCCGGAAGACGACACAGTTGTGGGTTAAAATGAGTACAGCTAGTGAAAGGAGAAATAGTACTAGTTTAGGGAACTAACGAGAAAGGCAGTTGTTGTCGTAGTAGTCTACGGCAGCATCGGCCATGCGCAGGTGTGTGGGCTTAGACCTGACATGTTCTAGTGTTTTTCATGGTGGCATTCAGCAGTACGAAAAAGAACGGGTAGGTGATTGAGCAAACTATTGCTTTGACAATACCTTCTATCTTCGGTGGACAGTTCACAGAGGTATGAGTCGTAGTTGTAGTTTACGGAGCGGCAGACAAATTCTGACTCCTTAAGACAGGCTGAGAGGCATTGCTCACGGTTGGCGACCTGGAATCTGTGCCATCTGCGGAATCACTGAATGCTTACTGCAGAGTTGAGTTAAAGCGTTACCTGGACACTCTTTCTGACAAATCCTTCCAGAGCCGTTTTGCGCATTCTCTCAAACGAGAACGAGCGGTAGGTGCAGGCTTCATGAGCGGATACCCCGGGCAGACACGTCTTCTCATAGTAGAAGTTGTTTGCCGAAGGATTAGCAGTCAATTCGCTGGTGCCTAAGAGTAAGCTAATATCTACTACGCAGATTATACCTTCAATGGAGAGGTTTCCACATCAGGCATTCCTCATAGAACATGCAAAACACGATCTACGCCTACCGGCAGGAGAGGCTGCATCATCGAAGAAGTAGCACGTTTCTCTCCCGTCAAAATTAAACGAAGCACAAACTCGTTGAGCTCCAGTGGTGGGTTCAATGTTGTTTCGACAGTACTGAGCACAAGTCAAGTCATGTCCTACAAACCGATTGTAAAGCAAAACTCTAGAACGGAATGTGTCAGCAGAAACAAGATCACGTTAAGGAGTCGTGGTCCTCATAACACGAATTGAAGATGCTGCTAGAGAGAGAGTGTGTGTGTGAGTGAGTGACCAGTTGAATTGAGGAAGAGGAAGAGTGACGGAGAAATAAATAGTGGTCACAGAAGAGTGGTGTACCGAGAATACTGCGAAGCAGCAAATAGACAAGAGCATTCTTAACAGTTATCCTTTTAATTTGCGCCGTTTTCATCGCTTCACTTCTCCTTTATCTGAAAGAAACCATACCTGCAGTGGATACGACAACTGGCGTCCCGTCGAGTCTGGCCCTGGCTATTCGGACAAACGCCGTCGTCTCCTGGTTGCTGCACTCGAAAACTGCATGGACAACAACTCCCAATATTGAGAGAAGAAACAGTCGAAGCATGGCTGCAAATAGTGTAGAAGTCTGCTTTAGTTTCGTGATCAGGAAAAGAGGAAGGCTACTGAGAAATTAAAGATCTTAACAGGAGAATTATTAGAGACTGGAAAAATCGATGAGCTGTCTTCTGTCTAAGGAGCGGATTTGAGTTTAGACGTAGTGCAGGGCATGGATTTGACATAGAACAGAGGTGAACACATGGATACGAAAAATCGTGGAATAACATTTCCGAAAAGCAAAGTGTCAGGAATAGGCAAATCTGAAGAATATCTAAACCAGATGATGGGGAATTCTCACATTCACGTCAACTGAGTTATACCTACGCAGGACAGGATGCGATTACTATAGAGCCGTAGCAGTCAATAAGTGATTTTATTATAAAAAGGACGCTGAAAGTACGGAGCCACTACTGTAAATATGACTCCCTGTCAGAGCGGCGTTTAGCGGGTCGCTTTCGTCGCGACGCCTTGACCTCATTACCCATACTCAAATCACGGTCATCTAACCACGCCTATTCTAAAAAAATGTTTAGTTACTACTGAAATCTTCAGGTATAAAATAAAACAGTAAAAATCAAATACTGCACTGATAGTGACTGGAAATTTCCACGGCCTTACAAAGTTTGAGAATCCTTGACCTAAAATTTTCTCAATTCCGAAACCTGATGTTTGGTCGCATCTGTTTCACTCGAAATCCTACAAACGGGATTTCCTGTTAAAGTTATTGGGGCAATATAAATGCAAGTGGATCGTATTTTTAGAAATCCGCATAGGCAAAACTCAGATGATAAAAGATGCTGCACAATAAGAAATGCTTAAATCGTAGCCTTAATCTAATCTCTAGAACAGAGTTTAAAATCGATGTCAGATCTTCTTTTAAACAACTAATTATCTTACTATTATTTTAATACTAGATTATGAACTAGGTAAATCAGTTATTATTATCTGCAGTTGAACCCAGTACCAGTAGTTAATATCAATGAAGAATAGCTTTTAGTTAGCTTCAGCTCACCTTGCAATAAATTTGGACTTAATAAATGTACATTTTTAAAACTAAATCTTACTACACAGTACTAATAATTGTTCAATAGAAATAAGTTTGATTTTTTCGATTTCGTGATCTACAATGGCCTCTCTCTCACGTCCACAAGTTCGGTAGGTGATAACCACCACCTTGCCTTCTTATTCTCTGGACTTATTGAGTTGCCGTGCTATTTCCTCATGCCCTTTTCCCTGAATTGGTAAGATCACTCTTATATGGAATTCTGTTGCTAGTTGCTTTCCAGATCAGAACAGTTGCCATAAAGTCTCCCTTACTTTTATTTTGTATAAATAGCAGAAAACGACGTCTATTTCGCGCCGTATTAGCAAGAAAGTGTATAGGTCAGTAGTAGATCAAAAGCGGGATGATTTCTTGTACGTAGATGCTAGAGGCCATTTGAGTCAAATGAATAGTTATAAGTGTTTCCAATTAAAGTTTCCAACCTCTCAGTTGACAGCTCGGCGATAGTCGGGATGCATTCCAGCGAGTGACGATTTCACTGGTCCTTTTGCAGCAAGTAGCCGTCCCACCACGAATAGATGGGATGAGCGGGCCAATAGAAAGAGTCGCAAAATGTGTTGTTGCTCAAATGTCCTTACGTTTCCAGGCTTGGCCGTAAATGGACTGTTATTCTGAGTCACTTGCTCGTGGCCTCGGCCCTTATTTCCATGTGCTGGATTAACAATGGCGAGTTTCTCAAACGATGGCACTTTCGATAGGATGAATCTGAAGAAAGCAACTCTCGAATCGAGCTACACAAATTCTTATTCAGTCTGTCAATCCTTTAATTTCCCTAGTTCACTTTCTAATTTAGAGTATAAAGGTATTGTCAAACTAGTTTGTTTTCCGATTTCAGTGTTATCGTTTGTAAGAAATATTTTTGGAAATTCCTGAAGCAGATTGACTAGCTAGAATTTGTCATAATGTGAAAATTTTAGCCGAAGAAGTTGTATAATAGAATATTTCTCGTGTTCTTTATTATACAAATGTAAACCGTATACGCATGAATTAAGGACCACTAGTAAATTAATTCTTCTTTTATTTCTTTTATTTAGTTTATTTCACGCAGTCAAAAGCTAATATTTAGATACTAGAACTAGTTGAAAGTTCTAATCGGGATGCGACTTTCCAACTATATTGGGTGTAATGCTCAATTGGCTAAGGGGGTGCGGGAATATCACTTATCCACATAATCGTTAATCTGAAGAGTGGTATCTATACAAAGATGTATTGGTGATTTAGTACAGCTCTCCAATGTTTAATATAAAATAAGATAAATATGCTCTTTATACACACTTCAAAACAATGGAAATAAAATAATTTTGAAAAAAGTAGACGCCCTTTTGAAAGAAATGCGTGAAAGTAATGAAGTGAATTTTACCCGAATAAGTTATTCTATAATATATAGTTTATTCACAATGACTTGCTAAATATTCACAGAACCCGCATCACTCAATGATAAAAGACATTATTTAATCTGAGCTTCACTCTCTAAATAACTTTAGCCGACTATAAGAAAGCTCTTGAAAAAATATAGTAAATACTATATAGATTAATCTACACCATAAAACAGTGTGGGTGGTAATGGGTCATATTTGATCACTATCAAATAAAGATAAATCGGTAAGCTTTTTCTTGAAATATAAATAAAATAAATTAGTAGCTTTTACTGAAGACAAAGCGATATTTTTCTATAGTGATTGCTCCAACATGGTGATTTGAGATAAGCGATCCTGGAATGGAATTACTTTTCCTTTACTCCAAAATTAAGAAAATGAAACGCCCTAAAGCCATATAAAATATAAACAGTTCTTAAAAATGAGTTTCGCATAAAGATAATAACAGTTTATACAATTTATTTTTAAAAAATGTAACCGAAAGTAAGACCAACGAAAATGATAAACATTAAACACAGTTTTTAAGACCTATGAATTCATCAAATAGGATATATTCTCATTGTTCTAATGTACATTATAAATTGGTTAGAAAAATGATTAAAGCCTTCCAAAATGACAAACGTACGAGAGATCCGAATTGTTTGTCCACAATTTTGCTCTGAGTAGGTGAAATCGCACATGGAATTGATTCGCTTTTACAACGCTCCTGGATATTAAATTTAATGAACGTTAAGCCTTAACAAACTTCGTTATATTACATATTTGAAAGAATATATCGTTGTAATAATGATTACAATAACTAGCTGTTGAACCGAGAAACCATACAAGAATTTAAAGATTTGAAAGAAAGCTACAAACACTTATAGCAATATCACGCCAGAAAATTGTGAAGTAGATAATGAAAGTTGTCACTTCAATAACTAATTTTAGAGTTCAACTATATATATATATGAAAAAACAACGAAGCTAATACAGTACTTTTGATAAACTGACTATTTTAAATTCTCTCATTCCACCACAGCGCTCGGATTGACTTATACTGGATTCAACTGTTGGATGATCCAGACGTAAAGAAATTGGAGTAGATACAACAGAAAGACGTCCATAAAGGGCACTCAGGGAGGACACAACTTCTATGGGATGGGATGGCCAGTTAACTGCAAGTTTTCCAAACCTGAAACGAGAATTACTCTTGAGAAAAGAAAGCACAGATATACAGAGACTCTCAAAAGCAGCATATGATTTTCCAGAAATTATGTTAAATAATAAAAAATAAAATTACTTATAGATAGATGCACAAGTAAAAATTAGTGGGAACTTCATTTGCAGAGAAAACAGCTTGATACGTGCTAAGAATTTAGCCCACCACGTTTATCGAAGACAAGGAGAGGATGTTGTTCCACTTAAAGATAAGAAATTGGAAATTTTGTGCGATTGTCTTTTATAACGATGGTTTTTCTCAAAAACGGCTGTAGTAGTTATTCGATTCCTCTAATTTTCTTTAAATCCTGTATTTTCGGTAAAAAATTTTCTGCCTTTAAAATTCCCACTTAAATTACTATCTAATGCATGCATTTAATTGAACCTACAATAACTATTATAGCATCGCTATTTTGACACCACTTTCCTATGACTTCTCACAGTAGGAGTATCTAAACTGCCAACGCTCTACTGCATTATATGAAATTTAGTAGTCAAGCACCCATCCGACAGAAATGCTTTGTACTATAGTTTCAAAGCAGTAAATTTAGGAACGGTGTTGCAGAACATCTTACTGTACTCGTGTAGTATTAAACGATGCTTATTCCTTCTATTTGTTCGAAATAATTTTCTAAATGCGTAAACAATCTTACTTTCAATGAATATCAATATTTATGATTTATAATTAGAGAAAAGGTTCATGTCTAACGTACCTTCCAATTGGAGAAAATGGTGTTCTGCAGGCCGAAGATCTGGAAATGACAGATCCGCAGCTGCTTGGTGTTGTGTCAATGGCAGATGGTGTTGCATACAATGATAAAGGTTGCCTCCTTCTTAGGTGATGTTTTAGCGAGAGTAAACCAAGTGCCGCTTGTCGATTCCAGGACTCATTACGGCGAGAAAGTCTTAGGAAATTAATAATTATACCCGCATCGACTGCAGAAAACAAAGTGATAGATTAATAATATTTCGAAAAAGAGAAAAGTTATAACTAAGTGAAAAAGGTGTTTTAACTGAACTAAACGATCATTTGAAAAAAATTTGGACATAATATTAACTATTTTACGATTTTAATAACTAGAAATCTTACTTTCTATACGTGTATAGAGTGAGTCCTATTGAAATAACCATCATAACGAGTATAAATGCCAATGTGGGCATCGCCGATCGTTCCACCTCGATGTGGCCTTTGACTGGCGCATAAAGTTTCACCACAAAATGGAGCTCACATCGGTGGCCCCAGTAATCATGCGGACAGCTGAAAGAAATGGGAGATTTGTTATTATCATCACTAAAGAAAACTTATACTTAATATGGGAAGGAATATAGATCTACTCATACTTAATAGTATCTGAATAGCATAGGTTGCATTAAAACGTTTTACTTGGCAACAATTTAGTTATTTCATGCGACTATAAATAGCTTGCATCATGAAAAAGAGCCACTAGATTTTCTCCACATTATTTTACCCATAGTGTATAAGTGTAAGAGTTAATTAAATATATTTCCTTTTTCTTGTAGAACTGATTACCTAAAAATAGTTAGTAATAGTTTGATTTTAAATCCCTTAAACAGCTGAGATTTGGCCTGAATAAAATCGAAATTTGTCATAACACATTATCTGTTACTGATTTAACTAAGCACTAACCGGCAACTTTTAGATTTCAGTTCATGTGTTACCTCATCAATTTCTACAGTACATGAACCTCCACGATAGCACCATCCTAAAACCGACTTTAAGATGAAACATTGATAATATAAAAATACAGTAATTTTGCTAACTTAACATATTAATTAATTGTCCTGAAAATCCAAAATATTACAAGTGCTTTTAACAATAAATATAATAATTATTTCTAACCATGACATTCTTTCTCGGCATGTCGCTGTCTTGCGGCTTCTAATTTGTGATTGTATTCAATAGGCTTGGCTGTGCCATATATACCATCCAAATCTTCTTCAATATCTAAGAAACAAATTTTATCATTTTTCTTCCAAAGCCACAAGTTATTACTCGTTCTCTTAAAATACTGCACAACCTTTTCTACGACGTTCAAATAGGTATCATGATTGAGCGTAATAGGCAGGTGGATTTCAAATAGCGCTTTCTTAAATGGTCCCAGTTTCTTGCAGAACTCAAGAAACTATCAATAACTATAGACTATTATAATTAAATGTGTAACTACTGTTTGTGTATGGGACGAAATATTTGATGAGATCAGGTTTATTCAGATAGCAAAGATAGAATAAAAACTTTTTGTTTTCCTGCAACGTTTAAGTAAAGCCTATTGTTATCTCATATGAAAGTTGAAGAAGTAACAGGCTCAAACCAAAAATATTCGTAGTATCTCACACGTAGACACCTTGCAGAACGTAAACTAGAGCACTATTTTAAAGAAGTAGAAAGCATCGCCGATCAAAATGAGGATAGAAAACAGAATTGATTTGTAAAGTGAACGAAGCAACTAACCTTCTATACTATTTGAAACTCGATAATATTTCTTGCCTGACGGTACGGCACTTGTTTTTAAAGTAGGCGAAACAACAGGCAGAGTTGGCTCGTTGATATCATTGGCAATCACATCAGCCGTACTCTCCAGTTCATGTGATACATCGCTCCGTTCTTTGCGGAACCACGACGGAAGGCACCCCTCTAAAATTATACAATTTAACAAGGACAGTCATTTTTAAAAGTCTTAGAGCTATTGGTTCTCTCATATTAAAATGTAATGAACAATTAAAACGAGCATGGCTTGGATGCATCTAGAAGGTAATCACCTATATGTAGTAAGAAAGATCGGAGACCTTATAGAAATTGTCTCAAATTTGCTATGCACAGTTATATGACAAATGAATAGGAAATAATGTAGTAAGCCTATAAAAATTCGTTGGGATACTTTTGGATATATTACGCCATATCAGAAAGATCCTCGCATATACACTTACCTAATATGTTCAATATTCGTTCTGGCACAGATGGATCGCGCATATTTCGGAAGGATTCTCGAGTAAAATACTTTCCTTTTCGCTTTCAATTGTCGTGCGTACAAAGAGGGAAAAAACATTCTGCAGCTGTATGCATTACCCCTCAATTTGCATTAGTTCTTAAGCCTTTATGAAATTATTATTGAGTATAAGGTTTCAAAAATATGCCTATCAACTTGCACACATAAGTTCTGATTTTATTAACTTAAAGTTCTCATAGAGCAATCTATTTTAAACATTTTCGCTTCTGAACTATTTCTTTTTCAACGAAAGAAAGTATGAAAAGAACTTATGAGTTTATCTGCTCCTAGAAAAATGATGATTAACTTAGAATATTATGAACATTTTTGCTAAAGGACAAATGAACCTACATCAGAAGTCATACAGTATTTAGGCTTACAAGTGAATTTAAAAACCCACTGCTTTGACGAAGTTCAGTAACTTTATAGAAGACCGGAATGTACATGGCATGTACTAGGATATATCGCCTACTTGTCATAAAACCGCCAGTGCGACAGTAAATCTGTAGCCTCCTAACCCTCATAATATTTTGCGTGCGAAGCGACCTTTATTCGTATCTAATTTGCATATGTTCAAAGCCATGCCGCAGTATGATGATAGAAAAGGTATAAACAATTAAAACAATAAAAATGTGTATAAAATAAAACAGGTGTTATAAGTTCTTGTCCTGTATCTTATATACATATAAAATATATGTAAATATAGCTTGAGGACATGAACTATAATTAAAGGAGCTACTAGGGATGAATTTACCCAGAAGTTATGCATAAAATCTAGAATTCACTAGGGCGAATTTTAGTTTACAGTTGTTTCGAATATGTCTTTCATGAAGTAGCTGAAATAGTTTTCACTGAAATTCTAAAGAAATAAAAATTGATAGTTAAAATCACAACCATTACTGTACATTATTATTTGCAAGATGACCTACTCCGTGAATAATAACCTAATTAAAAACAAGGAACAATATAGGTACAAGTTCATTCTGAATTGTTATAAAGAATTGCAACTGAGTTATAGTCTATTACAAATATTACCACAGGAAAATGAGGTCGTTGGTAAGCATTTTTCCAATGGTAGAAAAACATAGTGGTACATGGGAGATTATTCCTAGCGAAGAGGTCTATAGTGTGTATTTATGATGATTTAATGGCTATATTTCATACTATTCAAAAATAATAATAAATAATGGGTGGGATAAAGATGCGCGAATTCTATAATTGTTTAGTATGATTTCGATTCTGGAAGATCTAGTTAGACTTCAATATTACAACGCTATGTTTAAACTCATCTTGCACATGATTTTGCTTCTGATTTGAAAATGAGTTAAAGGTCAAATAAAGCGAACCGACCAACTGTTCCTATCCGCGAACCGAGAACCAGTAAGAAGACAAATACGAAATACGTTTGAGTCTTCTTCATCACTAGCCTCATCGCATATTCTGCAATGTCACTTGGTGATTTACTCTGTCCGTTCAAGAAGTTTGGTGGATGGTTGACTATAGAAGCTGGAGGAGCAGGTAATCCCGGATGAGGTGACATCAGTTAAGTAGCTAAAGTACACATCAGACTTAAATATATTTCCAATACACAATTTTAACTTGTTTAAGTTTACAAATCATGAAGATATTATTCTTGAAAAATTTGGTACATATATTTTATTTACAGTAAACCCACATATTTCTACTATTATCGGAATGGTATCAACCACTTGAAATACTGAAAACATATTTTTAGTTATAATATCAACTTAAAGCTGGGTACATTCAGAGATGATTAGTGAATAAATTGTGTCTATATATTAAAGGGGAAGAAATTGTATTAGCAGCATATTACTCTGAAAGGATGCGTCACGGTTTCACTGGAAAATACATGACACGATTGATGTGCGACCAGAATATTGAGAAAAGCTCAGAAAATATTTTGTTAAACTCAAATTTATTGTTTTGTCGAAAGCTATCATCAACATTTCTATCATTATACTACATTTTCTTTAGTTAATTTTTTTCGAATAGTCAATATATTAAAACTAGCTATTATAACGATGAAAACAACTAATAAAATTTTTCTCTTTCTTGCTGTATTACAAAAAATGACATTTATGTTTCCGATCCATATTAAGTTTGGTCGCATTATAGTGAATGTTTAAGAAAAACGGCAAGTTTGGTAATTTTCAAACTGTTTAGAGTAGTCCCATTGAATTTAAAACTTGTAGCATTGGTTGTCGAAAAGCAATCAAACACTAGGTCATTTTTATTTGCACATTTGTAAAAGTTATAAGACTTCTGTCACATTATATCAGATGAAAAAATTATGAATTCATCTAAACTAACTAATCTAAATATTTGAAATAAACACTGCAGTTTAGAAGCAATTTTCTGTTAAGGTTTCTCGTAACATATAACTATGCATACCAAAGGCTTAGTTAGACATTGCTTGTATTTTAGGGATTATTTGGGGGCTTATAAAGAATAATGAATAGAATAAAAAAGAGAAATTCGTTGATTTTAGAGAGACAAAATAAATATTCAGAAGTCGTGCTAGTTGAAGGTGACGCATAATATCACTAACTGGCACAGTTCAGTTAGTCAACTAACCACTGATTCCGAAGTGAAATGTCGTAATTAGTCATCAGAGAAGTGTACAGCACGCAAAATTAGCATAGGATAAACAGTTTTGAAAAATAAAATAATTTTAGTCTTCGCCAATGAATACATATATGATTTATCGTAGGGATTCTGTAATGATGTTGTAGATGACACAGGAATACGCGTGAAGTGCCAATAATATGAGGAGTTCAAATTAAACAAGCAACGACTAGTGAAAAGAAACAAGCGAATGTACGAAAACGAAACTGTGCACAGGTACGCTCCAGTTAAATAACTAAGAAGAACTGCACCGACCTGTGCCTGAAGTAACCGGAAAGAGCGCGAAATCTGCTTGTGAGACTATGGCGTCGTATTATGTTAACCGTATTGACTATCGTAAAACTGTCGTGATGTTTTATTAGGAAATGGTGAATTATTGGCTTAGGATAACACAAGACAGTCAGAAGGTAATTTGATTAAGTTATAACGGACTAAAAGTTAAATGTTGAACTAGAAGATATATTTAAAAGAAGAACAGCCAACTCAACATCATGTTTGACTTCTTGACTAAATCAATTGTTAGGAAAAATGAAGTGGCGTATTCCGAGAATCACTAAGGGCAAACATTCGACTACGGTAAACATCAGTGTGAAGTATTCAAATAGGATGAACGTAAGCCTTGAAAACGGGATGTTCAATTAACAAAATGTGTGGTGGGAATGAGTTTTTAAAATGCAAGTATGACAGGCTTTTCTGTTGTGGCTCTAATAAGTTCTAAAGCTTAATATTCCAATAATGATGCTTTAATTGATTTAAATAGTCATTTAGCGAAAATAAGAATAAAAACTAGGCAGCTTTAAATTTTGTACTTGTTATAAAGTAGATATCATCTTTGTTGCTGTATGAATAATTAGCAATATTGATCTACCAATATTGGTTAATCTATTCTCAACAACTAGAAATTGAAAGTAAAGAGGTAGAAAATAAAAGAATAGGTAGAAACATATTGGAGAAACAAAATGAGATGGAGCGGAAAGCGTGAGACATACAAATTATATAGAAATATAACGTGGTAGAGCAGGAATTATCCAAATAAATTAATAGAATGAAAAATGGAAAGTCATACTGCGAGTATATCCAATAGTTTGCACGTTTTCCTTCAAATGTGTTGTCCCGAAATCGAAATGAGGTCCGCTTTCCGCTGCCTGCACCTGCTATGCGCGACTATTACAGAAAAACTGATAGAAAAGTGCCCGGGAAAGAACGGAAATTGTCACCTAAGCTCCCTATTAGCAGCTGTTACACACAAAAAGTGAAGAGATGTCGTCTATAGATTAACTTTAATATATATAGCTATTTTCTGCGTTAATGTACTAGTATTCAAATAATATAAAAGTCAAACGGTTATCATAGACAATATTGCTATTATTGCTACAAGCCTAAACTTAAAACGATTTTAAATAAGTGGTTGTTAACTGAAAAAGATTTGAGAAATAGAATGTGAATAGAACAAGGACAATAAAACGATGCGCATCATTAGAAAGCAAGCCAACAAGGAGGTCTACATAAGAGTAATAGTTTGGACGTTCACGAAGAGAATTTAGACAATTCATACCTCAAAATAGAATACATTATATTATACAAGTAATTATAATGGTTTAATCTATTTGTAGTAAAAACCATGAAAACTTAAAGTTGAATATTCATAACGGTTATAATCACACACGTAACAAGAAAATCAAAAGTGTTGGCCATTGATTAGCGCTGTTCGCACGTTTTTTATGATCTACTTCTATTACAAAACATGTGCACTGTGGTAACTGAAACAAGCAGACGACTTCTTAATTACTTTACGATATTGTTAAATGATAGGGTCGCGGGAGTAAAATACAACTCTTCTAGAAGAAAGAGAGAATAAGAAGTACTAAAGAATTGAATCACATTTTCTTAAAATTTGTAATCGAGTATTTAAACAGAAGCAGCGGTATTCCCATATTCGTTGGTGAGTATGATTATAGTTTGTTTATTTTTACCACGGCCCGTACTGCCTTTTGAATCCCTCGGTGACAGAATACCATTTTAGGACCATGTTCAATGTCATCCACATCAAAATAAGATGTGGATGTTCTTTTCCTTTTTAATTGTTAATGAAATTTAATTTATGAGAAAGCAATCATTGTAGAATCTCACTGTAATGCAAACTTTAAAATATTGTTTTTAAAGGAATTAATAGCTAAAATTAGCATATTGTTTGGCAATATAATCAAAAAACTTAAGGAGCTGAAGTCTAAACACTACTAAACATGACTTCAGAGGATATTGATCAGAAAATATATGGTAAATCATTGAGAGGGTCACTATGTGGTATTCTTCATATTATAATGAAGTTAATCACTAGATGATATTGGAACAGTGACTGACGGTAAAATTTCAGAAACTTCTAATAACGCATTGTAGGTTATATCATATTTATTGTAGGGATACGGTAAGAAGACAATTTTAATTGTTAAAAAAGATTGTTGATTGGTTTATATTAATTTTTAATTATTTTAATTTTGTTAAATCTGAAACTGTTTTCGTGGAAAATTACATGCAATATTGACCTAATATGTACCATATTTATCCGAGACTACTTAAGCTGCACCACCAATGAGCTTGCAATGTAATTTATTCATGACAAAATGTATTTACATAGCGCAATTTCATTTCCATTTACATCTAGATCACGTAACCATCTTGGATTAGTATGTGAGAATAACCTGCATCCAGCAGGTGAAGGTGATTTCTCTTGTCCACATTTTGAAGGCTTATTATCAACAGATAACTACTTCTTATGTAATGATATATATTAAGGTATATCTCTAGAGCAATAATTAATTTTGTTCAAAAAGTCATTTTATAAATTAAAAATTTAAAAATTTGTTATTTCAAAGTAAACCTTGTTATTTAATTTTGAGTCATTGCTTATTACAGAAATATTTTTCTTAAGCTTTAAAGGTTATATTTCCAATATCATGTTTGTGTATATAACCCATACTTTTTTGAAATTTACCTTAAAACTACACCTTTATATTTAAACCATAGATAGTTCCATCTCATCCTTTCCCATCCATCTAGCTCCGTCATCCACCTTTCGTAGCCATTCCACCGTGTCGCGCTACACTACAACGCTCTTCATCAAACTATCATTTTTTTGACAAGCTAATAACTCTAAAATTGACACTTTAGGCGATCATTTCAGTAAAATTCATGTTCTATGATGGTTATTAGCCATTTTCTATCCTACAGGATTTAAAAAAAAAGTAATTATGAGCTATAATATACAAATCCAATCAAGATTTTAAAATGACGGAAATTCCATAGCTATAATAACATTTTATATATTATATTTCTATTTCAGAACCCTTTTTCAATTGGTCCTGCTAGTATATTTCAATAGACTTTACTTGAAAGTTATCTATTAAGAATATTAATGGAACATTTTTTAGTTTTGCATTATTTATATCTTGTACTATTTGTGACATTGAACAGTAACCCATTCAGGCTGACTTACAATTAGATGCTGTTACCGTTGAGATTCCAAATAGCATTCTCTCCAACTTCCTCTTATGTAACACTACGATACCATATGAATTTTACAGTGAGGCGTAATTATTCTAAGTTGTAAGCCTACTAAATCTGTTGTAGTTGTTAGTTTCAGTTTAATGATTGCCACTGGTTTAAAGTTTTAATAGTTTTCAAATTTGAAGACAATTTACACAATTATTTTAATGCATTTATAAAAAAGTTTATGTACCTATCTGAATTTTTTTGCTCATTCGTTGCACTAAAAACAAAAACTAGAAGTAATTGTTTATTAGTTGACAAGAACTTCTAAATATCATATTTCATCTTCTCGCATTTTTTTTATAGATTTTTAAATTTATTTTTCTAAGTTCCGTTTTTAAAATAATCGTTACTTGATGATTTAGGTAATGCACTGGTCGGCATCAATCTTTCGCTCTATCTGCTTTCTCTGCTTTTTCAATTTTGCCATTGCTGCTGACAGTGTTATCCAAGAACGGAAAATTCGGGTAGGCGTGGTAATTGATGTACGTGTCCAAAGCTGGATTAACACTAAACTGATAGAGAACAGCTCAGAAATGCTGATACTTGAAGAACGACACAAGAGTCCATATTATTTCAAAACTTGGTTGACGATGTTTTAAGCAAAATAACTGTCAATTATTTAGTGCTTTACTTTGAATTAGCAAATAGCATAATTTCAATTGTAGGTCAGTTAATAGATATTGTAAATATTTAGTTCGCTAGAATAATCGATAATACCACTGTAGTGAGATTTCAGCAGTGCCATCTTCGGGTACTAGAAGACAAATGTAATTTAAACAATTACTTCGAAATTACGATTAAGCCAATAAAAACAAAGAAATTAATTTGTATCAAGTGTGTGAGAAACAAATTCAAATAGTATAGCACATTCTTATTTCCATTTTAGCAGGGCGATTATAAATTTATTTTTTTGCAAGTGTAATTCGTCTAATTTTGACAATAATAGTCATCATAATATTATATAATCCTATGGTTTTAGAACTTTCCGTATTCGATCTCACTCTACCGTATGCTAGGCCACGATCGAGAATTGAGACCATATTATGGTGCCGATGATGAGGTAGCAGCAATCATCGATTCCATGAATACTGACATCACACCGCGGTTAAGGAGGAGTAGAGAACAACTAAAGAGTAGGTATTCAGGTGATAGCAACATACTAATTACTTAATATCATATTCTGAATTCAAATTATCGAAACTATGTTTGAGCTACATGAAAAATATAATATCCAATATAATGATAACTTTCTTATATTCCAAGAGAATATATTCATATTGTATTATCCCAATTCAAAAAAAATATATATAAGTATAAAAGGTCTTGCCCCATCAGTGTATACTAAAGCTATTTCGTAATTTAGAATTATATAAGAATTGTGAAGTATTAAGCTCTGAATTATTGGAGACTAGGATTTCTAGTTTTCCATAAGTAGTTTCTTGAAAGAAAATTACCTAGAAAAGCAAATGCTTGCCAAAAATAATTTTCCTTCTCTAAGTTGTTAGGTAGTAGTAAACATGTATTCACTAACAAATATATATGCCTATAGTATGTCAACTACGAAATAATAGTACTCATTACTACTCAATTTGGTGAAATTTTAACACTTGATCAGATCAAGTATTCCGTCTATCTTTCATCATTTGCGGAATGCAAATTCTCATATTCAAAGTATTATTACTTAGCTTTAAAGGATCTAGAAATCCGCTTTACTTTAACTACATGCTATGTTAACCATTTTCAAAATCTGAAAGCTAAAATCCTGTTGATTCACATAATCTCTTAAACTGCTATTCATTATGTTTCCCTAGAAACTTAGGATACAAATGCATTGACCAGTTTTTCAGATGAGAAAATATATTTCAAAGTGGCAGGTGGCAATAAATAAATAAATGTAGTACTAATCAAAGTTATAAGATGCTAAATGGAAAATTAAATATCTAGTCATAATGAGGTCCCACTTTTCTTATTAATAGATAGCTGTATTTCAATCCAAACGCCTTCAACATTTTCATTCTGAGATTAAATGCTAATGGAAGAGCATGTTTGAAAAATCAATCATCATACTATCAACAAAAATTAAATTAAACAGTAGAAAAAAATAGCTGATACAATTTGACTTCATTAATCTATAATTAGCCGCTACTCATCGATACAATTCTGAATTTTTTCCAGGGTACGCTTGTCGGTTCAAATTCTGCCGCATCTTCGATACATAAGGAGCACAACAAATATAAACTACACCATAACCACAAGGCTTATTTTAATACAACTAGTCTTTGATTGCATATGGTGTTCCTTGCTATGAATACTTGTTAATATAATAAACGTATTTTTAAAAAAGAAGCCCATCACAAATATTGTTTAACAATAAAATATACATACGTCATATTATAGTGTTAAAACTATGCCTATACATTCCTGATAATATTTTAATAATTTTCATTTCCGAAAAGATAACATAGTTTGGAGTCATGTAGACGCTCTCAGTTTTCTTTGACTTATCCCTAGTTTGTCACTACTTCTTATAATCAAAAAATTATATGAATAACATAATAGAAATGTTAATTAACAGAAAACGAAGGAATATTTGCAATGAGTTGACAATTTTATATTGGTATTAACAGTACACATAATGCAACATTTTTTACCACAGTAAGAAGCATATAAAAATTGGTCAGTGGATTCTTTGTTAACTATATTATTAAATATTTTATCATTAGCATTTAAAATGCATATTATGATTGATTTTTTAAATTAATCAAATGTTGTTAAGCCAATTATGTAAATGTCTGAATAAGTCGAAATAGAAATTTGAATAAGTGAATAATTGTTTGGGTTGTTCTAATATTTGAACAGGTACCTTAATAGTTGTACTACGATTATACACTGTTAGGATTTTATAAATTTATAAATACTATATTATCTTACTACCGTATTTTTTCCAACAAGATTCAGTCATTTTGTTTTATTACAAAAATATTTATTGAATTCTTTTCTTTTCACATTATTAACATGCATATGACTGTTTCTTTTAAAAATTCGCACTGTATATTTTAGATACAACATAATTAAAAACATGGCAATGTTGAATATAGAGACAGTATCTCCACAGATGGATAGCAGCTTCAACGCGAAAATTCTGAATTATAAGATCATCGAAGATGGGAAGTATGCTGTACGTTATATTTGTATTATTGTAAACATATACATTCTGTTATTACTATGACACCTATGTAAATATATAACTTTATTTTGGGTGGTTTGTTCAGGATATAGCAAATATTTATACTAAAAAGTTATAATATATTACTACCTCCAATAAAATAAAGTAATAAATGTCACTTTTTTTTAATGATAAAGTTCATTATAAAGGTATTATAGCTTTGAAAAATAGAATTGACAGATTAGTTATTATTTTATAATATTATTATTTAGCACTCGTTAATTAATATTTCCATCACGAAAACGAGCGGTAGCTATTTCGATCCTGCAATACACAAGGTTTTATAATATGATTAGTTATTTTGCTTATTAGCAGTATTCAACATGCATATCAGATTAATTGAAATTTTTAGTTTTGATCATCGAAAGGAAGCTTAATCAAATTTAACGCAGAACGTAGTTTTAGTGCAATATATTTAGTTTCTTGATTCATGGAATTATATTTAATATCGTGTTAAATTGTCTATTTAATGCGTCTATCTGTATTTTTAATGATAAAGTCATGTAATACTAATAGAGATAATTATTTATTTTGGTATTATATTAAGTTACTTAGACCAAAGTAACGCTAATTTTTCGTGCAATTTTTTGCATACCTATTTTAACATATTAATATGGTATAATGTATATTTTTAGTTCTCTTAGCTATTTAAAATTTATCTTATAAGGTTAAATAATTTCAGGTGTACAACATTCAGATAACAGTTGATAGTTGCACCTGGACTGTAGAGAGGCGATACAGCGATTTTGATTCTTTGGATTTACGAAGATTCCCAAATAGAAAAAAATCATTTCTACCTCCAAAAAAGATGTTGGGAAATCTTGTGAGCATTCTTATTTTTTTTAAACTTTAATTTTCGGATAAATGTGTTAAGTTTCACTAAAATTATTGTAGGCGGAAAACATTGAAGAACAAAACCTCAAACTGAGTTTTTTTTTTTTAAATTTAATTTTCAGTATATTGCAATTTCCTGTTTGGCTTATGTTTATAATTTAAGGATTCTGAATTTCTTGAAGAACGAAGGACAGAGCTTGAGAAATACATACGAGCTCTCTTAGAACTAGAAGTGTGGTATCAGAAGCAAAAGAAGATAAATTCACTACCGATTCCCATAGCACAGTTCTTCGAATTTCATCAATACGTGAGATTTTTTTTAAATAATTTACTTAATTTCTACTTAATCCATCGATTATTGATCATTTGCGATTTCCTCAGTAGTTCATTTTTAGTGAAAGTAGTTTCCCTCATATATTTTATATCATTTATCATTTTCTTATATTTCATCAGATGTCCAATAACTGTTTAGTATGTATATGGCCAGTAGGTAATGTACCTATGAAACCAATGGTATTACGCACCCAGATATTGTCGGTGAATTCCGTGGACTTGTGCTCGATTAGAAGTGAAATCATTAACTAAAAAATTCCAACAAGTATTGCACTATCTAATTAGAACGTTATATGGAAATTGCGCTTTAAATTCTTATATCTTCTGATATGGAAATTAGGTAATACCTCTGGGATTAGATGTGGAACAGAGGCCTTCCCGTCTAGGATATTAGTTTCCTACAACGTCTAACAATTTTTCGAAGGCATACGAGCATATATTTAAAGCATTTAAACAAATTAATGCTAACATTTAAAGAAAAACTTGGAATAGAGATAGTTCATCAGGTAATAATAGTTTCAATACATTTTTTTGGATATATTATTCCATTCTTCAGTTTTATACTTTTTCGAAGGGTTAAATATTCGATTGTAAATTATTAAGAGAAGATATTTACAAGATGAATCTGCTATGGAAAATTAACTAGAAAGAGAATTATATGAACATCAAAGATACATTAATTATTTATATTACTACATACTAGATAAGTAATTAATCTAGTTCTCTTTATGAGTATTAACTTTTTGTAATGTTATTTCGCTAGTTGACAACGCTGCTTGTTTCTTCATTCGCCAATACTGGAGACGTGTCCATAGTTCACGAATTGCTAGATATAGTACTGCGATGTTTTTTACTGCGAACAAACTAGCATCATATTGCTTTCCTTTTTGTTCTAATTCGAGTAGTATATAAAGGTAAATGCGTAATCCAAGGAAAGGTCCATTTACCTGTAATAATAGGATTTGGTCATTTTGATTTTAGTACAGATTTGTAATAAACATGAAACAAAATATTTTAAAAAATGACTAATAATAATATTTAAACTTACAATAAGAACGTAAAGAAATGCCCAAATTTTATCGCTAACGATCAGATAACGGGGGAACCGATTGAAACGTAGTTTGAGTAGTACAAATGTTGGTATTATGAAATTTATACATGATACTGCTAGAATTGTAATTTCTAGCCAAAAGGGAAGATTCCATGTGTCTTTCTGAAATGTCAATTATTGTATTGCGGTATTTATGGATAATAAAGTAAGATCTAACTAAATACGGTGTTAGCTTCTCTTTTTATACTTTTAATCATAACTCAAAATACGCAAGACTTTTGGAAGACTCACGAACGACTGCCATAGCAAGTCAAGAAAGTAGATATTATCAACTAAGTCGAACGCAACGGCCGTTGTTAAATAACTGATATATATTTGACGAGTACTCATAGGTGTAGTGTAGTGATGTGCCTCCAGAAGAAATAGGAATATGAGCACAGAAAGCGAAAGTCCTAATTTAAAAAGGTTATCATCGAATAATTTGTCATTGTTGTCCAATGGAACAGGAAGTAACTGTAATATTAAAGATTTGTTTGGTTATAATAAAGGACTAGAACTAAGATCTTATGTATAGAATAATCTTACTTATTTAAAAAATATATTGAAAATATACCTCGTGATAAAATAGCCGAAAACAAGTTGCCACTTTTCCAACGAGAACAGTTGAATATATAAGCCATCCAATCCAAGCGAATTTAACTTTGCCGTCTGTGTCATTACATGCATTAGATATTTAAATAGTTTAGATTTAGCCTAATAAATAAAACTTACCAGTAAAACAATCTTGCTCCATTTTTGTCTGGTTGTATTTGACGGCTAAAATTAGAAGCCACAAAAAAACGACAATAACTAAAGCATCAGCTCCAATCCAAGAGTACCAGATTTTGTCACGACGAACTGTCATATAATAGTAGTCAATTAATCCCATTTGAATGATAACAAGAATTATACAAATGATGAATGATAGAGCGTCGAGAACACCACGGATGCATCGACCTGTAATAATGCCGAACTAGTTATAATAGAAATATAACCAATAATTATAAATTTCGCTTATGTATCTCTATTACCTTACCAGGTACAGTGACCGTAGTGCAATATTTAAGATTCTGTTCATGAGGAATTGAAGTTTTCGTATATGCCGTATGATGAACTGTAGTGTTTAGTGGAGTGTCGTCAGCTCCTTCATAATAAGAAGCGTGTGGATTATATTCATCAGCATTTTCTTCTACAACTTCCTCAATTACACGCTTAGGATCACGCACACTTGTATTAGCGTAAACCGGCTGTGCTTCTATAACAAACGATATAAGATGACTAGTCTAACTTTTTCGACCCTTAGTATGTGGTGATTATTTAATTACTACATTGGATCGAAATAAAAAAGATGATTTAGTATGAAATGATAAATATTATTATAATAGCAAGATTTTCTTGTTCTAGAAAAAAATTTCGCTTCAAAAAATTAGAGATCGTAATTAAAATTCCTAGTTGAGTGGTTTTGTTCTGGTAAAATGTTGTCTGTTAACCTCGGTGAGCAGTTTCCAATCAAGTGAGTAGAGTAATAGACATGGTAATGATATCTAATATTTAGATACTACCCTGATTATTTTAACAGGAAAATTGTTTAAGTACGTAACAGCAAATCCAACAGTTTTTTTTTGTAGTTTATCAAATTAAGTTCCTTTAATAGAATAACTGCTGAGATAAAGGGAAAACTGTCAAAATAGATCAGTAATTTAATTTTTCTTAATTTGAAACTATAATTTCATATTCTTCATTCCAAAAATCTTTAGTATATTATCCTATTAAAAATATCTATGCTGTTATGTAGATTCTGTAGGTTTTTGGACTGCAGCGTATGTATCAGAGTTTTAATGCTCTAGATTCAAGTGAGTAAATTTTCAATGGAATTCATGCTAAATTTGTAATATGTGCATGTTATTTAGTTGTTTATAAGAGTTGTATTCATAAAATAACTATCTATTACTATATGATTATCTGGATATCATATATGTACATTCTCTATTAAATGTTGTAGTGAAATTACCGTAAAAAATTATAATTTTAAGAAAACATTTCACTTTCCCATCATAACTTGTTTTACCTAGATAGAATCTGATAGGCAAGTGGCTAATTCGCGTTTGAGATTAAAGTATGGAAGAGTTTTTCTGATATAAAAGACTCATAACCCTGAGAATTTGGTTTTTTGTAGATGGTGATTTATGAGTTAGTGTTACATTGATTTTTTCAACAGGTGAAATGAATTATAATAGAGAAACATTGCTAATATTTGATACTATCGTGTTATTCAAGATATCTATTGTTTAGTTGTGTATTTTACATTCTTTCATATGCTATAAGAGTTATAATTTATTATTTAGATTCAGAAAATAAATTTGATGGGAACATATTGAATGAGATGACTAACACTCGTAAAGACCCCTTCGCTCGCGCAATTATTTGAGGATTTCGCGTAAACAAGATGCTTCGAGAGAAGGCATCGGAGATCGCTGGCGTCATTGGTTCAGTTTAGTAATTGCTTGAGTTCATGAATAATGGTTAAAACAAACTTTTTTTCAACATGCGTATCAATTATCATTAATCCCTATCCTTTTAGGTTGGTATACTGTTTTATGGAATAAAATTATAAAAACTAGGCAATATGCTAAGGATTAACTGGTTAAACAGTTTAGACATATTTCTAGTAAATCAATTTTTAAAGTAGTATATGGAAAGGCCAATTGTAGGTTTGTAGAGCCATAATGTAAATAGATGAACAGATGGGCATTAATAATGGTTCTCGAATAGACGGGGTATACGACTGAGTACCCCATCTGATAATAATAAATAGAATCTAGGGGATGCTTAATATTTATATATATATTTTAGGGTATGCAATAAATATTTTGTTGGTTTTAGTGTTGAATAGTAGTAGACTGATATATCAACTTTTAAAAAATCTCTTAAAAACAAACCTCCGTTATCCATAAACAGGTTACGTAGTGAAATATGTAGAAAATAATATTATAGAAACTGTAGTACAGTTGTTAAGGGATTAATTGATAAAAATATAGCTGCTGTAGACGTTGGCGTGCTGGAAGGGGTAGCGTTAATTTGGCTGCAAGCTAATGACTAAACCGGGAGTATATGCGAGAGAGGTCAGGAGGACACGCCCCTTAAAGAGGCATCAGACGGACATACAATTTACGCCAGCAGAATCTTCGTGCTTCCCATATTTGCCTTGTTTTGCTTTGTATATACCGAAAAGAAATTCGACACTGCTAATTAGTAAATAAGCGGTATTTTGTGATAGGTAAATCCTATATGCAAAAATGGCATATCCAACTGTTGGTGTAATCATTCACATGAATTTTTGTTATACCTCCGTAACATCATGGGCTATGCAGTTTGTAATTAGCATTATAGTGACACGGTAAAATCTGACAGGTCAGAATCTAATTTGAGAAATATATTAATGGGCATAATGAAGTAGTCTTCGTATCTACGAAGGTGAACTACTTTTCCATGCTTATTAATTATAACCTAAATAACAGATCTATAGAAATACTTTTTTGGACTGTCGTAGGTGTATGGTAATATGAATGCAACGTCAGCCGTTATTGCAATTTATTTTCTATGTAGTCCTCGTCGTTGGTTGATTTAGGCGCTCGAACAAAGAAACACTAATGGACAACATGGAAGGAAACGAAGATGAGATTCCCCTTGGGACGACAGACATGACTATACCAATTTGTTCACGTCCAACCAGTAAGGGGAATTATGTGGATGCAAAATTGGATATTGTACCAACAACATTTATATTTATGAAATAATTTGCGTGATATCTAATTACTTGGGAGATTTTTATGACCTAGGATACTACTCCAAAAATCACGCTTTGCTGACTTTGTTTATCCACATAGCATCTTAGGGGATAAATTGACAGTTACTGTAGTAACTAATGAATGAATCATATATAGGTCTAATATGAATAAGCAATCAATTTAGATCATATATAAAGAGGAAAATAACGTCTACTTTCAGTATTTCTACTTGTACTGAGAGTCAAAATTAAGTAGTATGATAACCTTTTGTTATCTGGGAGTCTTGTGGCCCATTAATCGTATTTTATCAGAATTAAGCGTATAAGAAGTTACATAATGGTTTTATTGGCTAATCATTTGAATAAACTCTAGCACAATTTATAGAATGTTACTTAGAGCTTAATTAGTTTATTCTGACTTGTAATTTTCTTGATTTCCTTCATATTTACAATGCCGGTAAAGTTACATTAATGTTTTAATCTATCATGTAAAGTAAACATGCTTTTCAGGAAGTGCATTCCATTGTAGATGATCTCTCAGTTCGATTAGGAGGTGTTGGTGACGAGTGGCTTACAAGTAGTGCTGACTCGCCCAAATATTTTGAGTTTACACCTATTGAACTACATGCTGTTACAGAAAGGCTGCGGTTGCCTGAACCAACAGCTCCTGGTTTGTACTTTACAGACAGATTATATTATACTCTAGTAAAAATATACTTCCATACCCTATAAGTGTTCAAATACTACTCGTAAAATTTATTATATACTGTAATTTTCACTTCTGTCCCTATGACTGGTTTTTAAGTAGTACTTTTATATCTGGTTTTGTGGTAGGCTTTATTTAAAATTGGTTATTTTGGTGTTACTGTACAGTTTCAGGTCAGAAAATGGTGGCAGATATCGGAAACACTATTGATTTTTTGCACAGAATGCGTGCATTAAAGGTCCGAGGAGCTAATGGTTATGTTGGAACATCTAACATCGCCTGGAATACACTTGATTACAGCCTCCATTTCTGTAAGGGACTTTTAGCTTTGTGGGTAAGTATTTAATTAAAATTAAAATGATTACTAACACTGCGAATTTTTTGAATGATCGTAAACTGTAATCATGGAATGATCAGAATGTAATTGTCTTCACGTAAGTTTTATAGAACAAAACTTGTCGCTTTATAGTACTTTGGTGAATTATCTGTAACAGTAGTAGATATCATATACTCAGGAAGGGCTATGTCGGGTGTAATAGTTTTAAGAGTAATTATAGTACTTAAGATTGCTCATTCTGATGTGTCTCGTATTAGTGGAATAGGGATTCTTCGCCGAACTTTGCGTAGAATGGTTGTCCATTATTCTATGAAACACTTGAAGGTTCTGTTACTATTTTACAACATAATTTTTTTTCGAATTATAGTTTCAAATACTAACAAGGTAGTAAGTAACCGTCTTTTATTTAATCATTGTATAAAACAGATAATCATAAATCATCGGTTCTAGTACTGACTTATAAGCATCACTAGAAGGTTGATCCAAAATAGATTTTTAGAAATAAATCATTTGTGGATATAATAAATGTAACATTTCTTAAAATCACTTATTCTTAATATTATGTATTTCGAATGAATGGAATTTGCTATGATTGGTACATGTCATTAAATTTTACTTTTATCTTGTTAGGATCTCTTGCTGGATGGCGTGCAGTTAGTACCTATTTCTGAGATGGAACAGTGGCAGTGTCTGGAAGACGTAGATCTTTCTTTCAACGATTTGAACGAGCTAGATGAAACGGTGGTGGGATAGTATATTATTCTATTAATTTTTAAGAATAGAGGTTCTCTAAATTTATCACTATGGTTTCCTGATTGTTAAATTTTTGTGTATATATATATATAACTATTTTACAAAATGTAGTCAAAAGAAAATTCCTTATGTATTTATCTCTACGTGTAAAAATAAGTGTTTTTGTGTTTATGCATAGAAAACTATTGTTATTTCTGGTTTACTAAGATCTAAAGATATTATAGTATGAGGTACACAATTGACATTATGTTTATAAGTGTGTTGAATTAATGTAAATTTTTAAGAATTTCTTCCTAGAAGGTAACTTCTATTTTAGCGCCTATTAGGTAAGGTGGAACGACTTAATATTAGTCATAACA
Source organism: Heterorhabditis bacteriophora (assembly GCA_964036235.1). Taxonomy (NCBI): domain Eukaryota; kingdom Metazoa; phylum Nematoda; class Chromadorea; order Rhabditida; family Heterorhabditidae; genus Heterorhabditis; species Heterorhabditis bacteriophora. Next base: position 838,258 of record OZ038425.1, on the reverse strand, counting down.
ATTTGCTGGATATTGGATGGCATCTTCAGCACCTAACTTCATTGACAGAACTTGATCTATCTAAGTTAGTTTTTTTAAAGAGTATATTTCTCGTAAATTATCTGAATAATTATTTACTTTAAAATCCTAGTCATTATACGAAAAAAATTTGGTGTAAAGAAAGATACCATGAATTTCTTTTCAGAAATGGTATTGTAACTGTGGAGAGATGGAATGAGAAACTAGGCAATATTAAGCGATTAGTGTTAGCTAGTAATTCTATTAAAGATTTAACTGGTGAGGCTTATATTCTCCGTACTGATATATAGTCGTATGTATTTTATTCAAGGAGTGTAGTTTACATTGCAAATCTTTACCTATACTTAGGGCTTACAAAATTGTACTCTTTGGAGTATTTGGACTTGAAAAACAACGACATAGCAAGCACGGAGGTCGCACATTCACTAGGTAATCTTCCATGTCTGGAAACACTGATATTACGTGGTAATCCTATTCGAAAGGTCGTCGAATATAGAACGAGGGTTTTAGAGGCATTTGGAGATCGGAGTGATGAGGCTAGTTAATATTTAGTAATTTGATTTAGATCAATAATATATTTATGTATTTTATGTGTGGTACTCCATGCTTGGTAGTCTAGATTTGTTTTCCAACTAGATATATTTTTTTATTGGAATTTTTATTTATAGGTAAAACTAGATGGAAAAAGAGCAGATGCTCGTGAATTAAATACTATACGTGTACGTCTGGCACTTCGGAAAGCTAAAGAAGAGAAGGAGGAAAAGGAGAGAAAAAGAAAGGAGAAGATTGATGAAAAGATACAGTAAGTACTTGGTCTATCTTTATGATGAAAACTAATTCATGTTTTATTCGTTTACTCTCAATCAATTATTTTAGGTACATAGCTGGAGACGTGGATTCTAGCATTGCAAAAAAAACTTAAGGAGCTATTCCCTGTTATTTTCTTGATTGTGAACGTTTCCATAATTTGAGAGTGGCAGTTTCCGGTATGCTTTTCAGTTTCTATGATTGTTCTTTCACACTTATTTATATTACGATTAGATGGTTCCAATAATTTTTGTACGTAAGTTATATGTTATAATCTTATTTTCCATAATTGTTCGGTCCTTTTTACAAAATGACTTGGTAATACTGAATTTTGTAGAATGGTCAGCTGGTTTTATTTAGCGGGTTTTTTAATGACCATGTACAATAATATATCATAACAAAAATTAAAATTAAGTGCCCAGTGCTTTCTTGCTGTGAGAATAATTCACTTTTGGATAACATGTAGTATTAATTGCATTCCATCACTTGAGTAGCGGGTATAATATACTGCAATTTTTAGAACTTATTTTTTGCTATTATAGTGTTTTATATTTGTTCGGTCATTATAAACTAAACATTTGGTAGTCCAGCTGGCTATAGGTAAGTATCGAACGTACTGTGATACGCATTGTTTGTTCATTTACAAAAGCATTATGTAATTATAAGTTAGTGTCCAATTGATGTTAGCTGTGTATTAACATTGAGTTTCTGTATAGTTACTCGTATATTTTTAGTTCATATTGTACAGACAATAGCCATAAATATACATCATGGATAATATAGCATTAGCTACTTTTACATATGTTAAACTATCTACTATTAACTCTACTAGACTTCCACTGTTCCAGGACATTCCTGCTGTTGGCTTTCTTTTTCTGAGCTGTTGTAAATGTTTTTTTCTACTCAATTGATTTTGCTGTTATTATGATGTTATTATTTAACATGTTTGTAAATTATATTTAGCCTACTAGACTTACCATCAGTGGGAGGCGCAGTTAACGAAAAAGTCCACTTATGTCAACAAGAGACAATAGTTTTGGAACCCAATTAATAAAAAATCTTTTATTGCATCCGAAGTACTATTGAATACTACAGAAATTACCTATAATTAAGATTATAAAAAACCTAATTACTTGATTTTGAACCCTAATTATTATTAAAAAAGGTATTTCTAATAGATCCACATGGTGGTGTAGGTTAATAAATTTTAATTCCTTGAAAAGCGAAATATATGTCGAAAGTACATATTTTATATAATGGTAGTAATTATAGCACTGGACTATCTAATTATAGCAATTCTTAGCGTCGGAGAAACTGATATTTCTTGTTGACCGGCACATCTAGCAAAACGGGTGCGCCTAAAATATAGAGATGTACTGTCTTTAGCATCTTATTTTATGTGCATTAATTATGTAGTTATTGGAACTACTTTCTACTGCACTATGATTCCGCCAAACTGATTACTACGGTGTTACGATAGTTATTCCTGTCAATCAAATAATATGGCGAGAAATGGGTTTAACTAGGAAATAAGCGTAGTCTTTTTAGAACTCGTACGTAAATGTGATATCTATGGAATACCACTTTAAAGATGCAGTAATGATATCAATCTCCAGGATTTGCTAATCTTGATCCATATTATACTTTTTTCGCATTGTTTGAAAGTAGACATAACTGAGTCATTTAGCATAAAAGAAAAGGTGGTGTAAAATATACCACATTAAAGTTATACTTATATTCTTTAAAAAAGTAGTTTCAATATGCAGTTAAATCTCCTACCTTAGAACAAAATGTTCCATGCTCAAGAAGTTTTGTCCACACAGAAAATAAGCGGAGAAGAAAACCAGACATTAAACGGTCACACTGAAAGAAAACATCACTCTTATTATTAGAGAATAAACAATACAACTGGTCACATATCCTATTCAGATACCAAAAACAATATAAAAATATATAATCTTTAAAAAAATGAAGGTGGAGAAAGAATCTAACCAAATAGGTGAATTGTCTTGGAATCTTATGACAAGTGTTTTGCATCAGGTGATTCAGAATGAAATCCTTAAGTTCCTTGTCTCCGGTTCTAGCAGTTACGTTCTCAAAACGTATGATATTTATCATTCAAATTTCATAAAACATTAAACCACATGTAGTTCCAGTATTGGTGTAAAAATTAGCTTATCGTAAAGATTTGAAGGACAATTTAAGTTATAACGAGTACCAGAATTCTTTAATGTTTAATATGTAAAGTACAAGTAACATAAAATAAGATAATACGATCTGTTACCTTTAAGTACTCCTGAAAGCCTGTCCATGACTGATACCGCAAAGAAATGGCTTCAGAACTTGATAACTGAGCAATGTTGTTTACTTAAAGGAAAATGTATAGTAATGGGAATAGAAAATATACATTTAAATTACGAAGAAATATTGACATTTAGTTGTTTTATTGTGCAGAAATTATGTAGATATGTGAATTCAGTAATAAATGAAGGTAAGTGGAAGACGCACTTCGTATTTTGGATAAAATGTAGACTGTATGGAAAAATATTAATTAATGGTATGTGGTGAACATAATTTTTAGTCAAACAAAGAGAGCAAGGCTTACGATAAAATTATATAGACCTAATTGAATCATCGACTAACGATTCTCTCAAAAGTTAAGCTCTTAAAAATAAGAAAATGATCCACTAATTTTATAAACAGGTTGAGTATTTTATCCTAGTTTTAACCATATTCATACAACAGATGATATATAGAAATATCATATAAAGTACTAAAGGTGTTTTTAGAAATGTATTGCCATGTTATTGTTAATAGGACCACGTTATCTAATTACTAACTTCACTAGATGAATTGACCGTTATTTTGTTACAGTCAAATAGCAGGCTTTATATTATTTTGTCGCCTATATCAACTGAAGCCTTTTCTGAAATATTATAAGCTAAAAGTTACCTTAACCCGAAATGTCGTTTTTCATTTACCAATACTTTTACATAAGCAAGAATTCGATGCTAAGTCAACAATAAAACTAAGAGAACTAAGATTCGAGTGGTCGCAGTAAAAAATTCAATATGAATAAAGTTAATACATAAACGTTTACGTTGTTATTTTCTAAAATTAATTAACTGGTGTATTTATACCATCGTATTTTAGCTTAATAATATAAAGTAAACTAACGTGAAATTTGATCGCATGTGTGAAGATATTTACAAACACCTGGGCTACTAAATTGCTCAAAGGTCATGTAGAGTACAGTGGGCATGTATAAAGATATGAAATCATTGCAAGAATCGGTAAAGGTGGTTGGAAGAATATGCAAACAAAAGAGCTCTTGGATGTTCTTGGAGATTAATTTCTAAAATAAATTTAGCATATCAGATGATTTCAATCTTTTCAAAGTCAATAAATAAAAATAATAAATTCGTGAAAGTCGTAATTTTTTTACAGTAGTATAATCCTGTTTGAAAGCCTTACTCTGTTACTGATTAGTTGTTCCAGGCCCTCATCCACCATAATTTTACACTCAAGACATGTCATTAGTATATGTCCCGCCCTAGTGTATAGGGTTTTTCCAGTATTAGAGAATGTACCAACTGAGTGAGTTAAGTTCACAATATGATCTTTAGTCTGAAATTATATTAATAATCGTCTGTTTTAAGGTTCAAATTACAGAGCTAAAAATAACCAGAATAATTGGTTAATATAGTATTACGTTTTATTACTTCCTATCTTTTAAACTTCATTGCGTTTATAATACCTTATTGACACAGAACAAGCTTCGTAATTAGGTATAAAATTCCTAGTTTAATTGAGGTAGAAAATAAAGCTGACGTGATGTACAACGAAATATTAATTCTGGTTCTATAATAAATTATACAGTGAGGTAGGTTAGTTTGCGAAGCCTATTTTATATTTGAGAATTCTAAATGTTATTTTAAAAAGCATGTATTTCTCGTTAACTGGCAGCACCTTTAAAGAGACAGCGTCTTGTTGAAAGGAAATTCTGTGTTACAAGATACATGATTCGGACAACTATTGCTTTCATCAATATTAAGTTTATGTTCAGAAAGTGAGCAGTCTATAATTTTTTTTCCAATTAGACGATTTATCAGTGCAGTTTGTCTTGAATAGTTCTCACAATTATTTGGACACTTATCAGCACCCTGGTGGCCCATCAGTCGGAGTTCAAAATTAACACTTTCCAACCTACCGATACCACTGTATTATAAATAGGAACCATACACTATTCTGTGACCTCATTAATTCTGCGATTATTCACAGTTCTCATTATCTGTTATGAGGTGTTCCACAACACTACTGGACCTCATAATGGAAATCCCATCAAGAAATTTGCCTGTAAGGCGGAAGAGAAAACGGCGGTATAGATGAATAGTGATTCTTCTTAATAAACATTTTTGATTCTACCATAGTTAATCTACGAAATTTAATAATTTGTACTCAGCTACATATTACTGTTTTCACTATGTACTCTCGACCTTTGATGACACTAAGCGGTTCGAGAAACTACAACACGCGTAAATTTAGCTTAAGGATTGTATCCTAAAATAATTTTAAACCAGCAATAGTGAAACATCTTCATCATTTGTCTTAGAAAGTATAAAACAAGTTTTGATACCTTCATAATAGTTGACACTGTTTCTAGCTCAAATGTAAACATTAACACACTTAGACATTTACGGCAGACACGGGGGAAATAAGTGGGAATTACAAGGCTTTATTTGACTCTTTCGAGTGGACACAAATTATACTGCACAGACGTAAGCACCACCATTTTAAAAGCAAGAGGAAAATTATGCTAATTGAATAATTTGTATAATTTCGTACTTTCGTTGATCGCACAATATGCTAATTAATGAATAATAAAAAACAAAACAATTATTAATTAGCAAGGTAAGGTATGAATGCCGTGCAAACGAGGAAATTTAAAGACGGTATAAGAATCCGATGAAGCCTACCAGCTGACGACCGGGGCCAATACGACCACAGAAACCTACGTCTATGCACGCCTAAAATGAGATCGTAGGAGTTTTGTATCGCCACGTTTTTAGATAACAGGAAAATATCTATATTAAACACTAAATAAACTAAAATATTTAAAATACGTTTACCTTCTTAGGATCTTGTAGTAAAGCATCAAGTTCTTGAAACAGCTCGGGTAAAAACTGCTCGAGAAGCATGTCACACTAAAATGTTTTTAAATTTCAATTAGTTTATATATAAACAACCTTCCAAACGATGATACAAACCAAATTAAATGCATAAGAAAATGAGAACTACCCTAAATTAAAAATAAAATTTGGATTGTTTCTGAGCGAAATATTCAATAGTTCACCATTCCTTGGTAGCTGCTCATGTGTTTGCATAAATTCTGTGAAAAAAATTCACGAATGGCCGCCTGCTTTGTGCTGTCCTCAACTAAGGTTTTCAGTTCACTGGCAGCAAACTGGCATTCATCACAGACCAGATCCTTCTATAATAAAGAGAATCTGTGAAACACAAAAATAAAGATGAACAAAAGTAAAAGTTTAAAAACCGCTGCAAAGTGGGTATAGCCACTGACCATTCCGTCTAATTTATTCATTGCCCTTTTGGCGAAGAGAAGTCCAATGCGATGGAAAGCATCTAGACGGGCGTTGCCGCACATATGAAAGGACTTGCACACGCTGTGCGAATCCGACTAAAAACACATCAACTATCCAAAACCACATATTTCTTACTTTTGCATTTAATAACTTTACGTCTTTAAAACTTGTACGACATTAACAGGCATTTTTAAAATACACTCACCACTATGTTGATTTGAAAACGAAAACGTTTTTTTAACTAAAAAAATGCTAGACTTGTGCTAAATGAAATAACCGTTACTAACAATTTGGATGAAAAATAAAATGAATACTTAAAATGTAAGGCTCGAGTTTTTTGATGATGACATCGAGCTTTGAGACAAAAATTCGACATTCATCCACATAGGAAGTCTCGTGGCAAAGAATATTTAGAAGAGTCTTGAGCTCTGCCATTTTAGCCGGGTCTTTGGCAGCCTCGTTAAAGCGTTTTACAAGCTGTAAATCGAATACTTCAAAAGTGGTTTGAGAAATATACATTGAAATTTTTTAGTTAAAACAAAGTAAATATACGGAAATAATATTATTTGTTAAATTAGTTTAATATAAAGTATAACTAAATAATTAAAACAGCTTATCTTGTCTTTAGTTGTCATATAATACTGGCATAGTATAAAAAATATTATTATCCAGTCGAGATGGAGGGTGGACACGTAGAAATTACGTCAAACATTCATGATAATTATTTGACCAAGATTCTACTTACCCCATAGTCCTCCCTTCATAGGAAATGTAGCTAAAACACGATTACCAACCGACTCGCATTCCTCACAAGCAGTTCCCCAGTTTGCAATTATAGTCTCTTTACTGATTTTGTTTTCCTTGAGCATGACCTCTTTATCGAAGGCCAGACAAGAAGTCAAAATGACTAATAGCACGACGTACTTCATACTAAAATGACAAGTTTCAAAAGGACAATTACTTTTAAATGATAATACCATGGAGGATAAGAATTGATTCTAACCGATGTGATCAAGTAGGATTCAAGTGATTATAAATTACTATTTTGTATAGTTCTAGAAACTAGACATCAATAACCTATATTTAAGTATTATTTCTGCACAAGATTAACAGTTAATCAATGAGCTGAACAAATGAACGTCTTATGACCGCCGAAAAACAGGCGAATGAGCAGTTGGCAAGATAAAGAATGTCCCGCCTTGAAAGAAATCACACCACCAAAAATTAAAACAGTGAAGAGGTAAAAAATCAGTTTCGAGAAAACCAACATATAATGCTGTAAAAGTGATGTTTTACGCAGAAATTTATATTTCAAGTAGAACGAGCTTTTAATATCTTCATGTATCGTAGAAAGTACACGAATACAATTGATTAAGTTAGTCCAATTAATACAAATATAATAGACTAGTAACATAAATAGTATAAAATCCCAACAAGGAAAATGTTTATATCATTTTGGATGAAAACGCCTTTCAAAATCTGCAGTAATTTTTAGAATGTTGTTTTTATATGAAATAGTTGAGAATAGCGGTAGGAAAAAAATGCAATTGTGTTGAGATGGTCAGTGTAATATTTGAGAGCAGAGAGACAGATTAGTTTATAGTAACAGTTCTCTTGAATTGACAGAAAGCCAATTACAGGAAATATATCAAATAAAATTTTTTTCATTCACTTCTTGTTACTAGGTGTTTCACCTAATATTTGACCACCTAATGGTAGAGTGCAAACTATAAACATCAGGACACGAATCCTGTACTCGTATTACCTAAGCACTGAAAGCTAACAGGAAACAAATATTCTATTGTTATTTATAAGTAATGATTAATAACTAAGAAGGACAGGCGAAAACAAAATGCCCAAGGAAATGCTCGCATAGTTTAGTGGAATATCAGAAAAATAAATGGATACGCCAGTCTTTAAGGAAGCCTAAATGTCTTCCACACATTCTAGACACGCTTTCCACATATAACACGCTAATACTCTGTGAGATAATTTCTAACACGTGCTGCTTTCACATACTAAGCAGAGATAACATCATAAAGCATCTTAACTAGAATAAAAATGAATGATAGCAGATAGTTGTGTCAATATTAAAGATTAGAAGCTTAGGTAGTCCTACAGCTAGCAAGAGGTCCTTTCTAATATGTTTAAAGTAATTTCATAATGAAAAGATCCTTTTCCTCATGCTAGACAATCTCAATTATATACTACTACCTAGACAATTAACCTCCCCATGAAGTTGTTATATTGAGTCTTATAAATTAGAAAATAAAATATATGTGTAGTGAAATAATTCATTTCTTATATAAAAAATAAACCACGATGGTAAACAGACTAAAATTAGCATGTCTAATCGAACTATATTTCATAAAACCTAAAACAACGATTTTTAATTATATCTCTAAGTAAATTATATAAACATAATGCAATAACTGAATAAAAATGTTAGCCTAAAGTGATATCAATAAAAGGCATTCATTAAACTAGAAAAATGGCAAAATTGCTAATCATACGAAGACTAGAATAAAACACAAAAATTACGGTGGCATTCTAAGAGATCCATCTAGTCGAATAACTTCACCATTTAGGTATCTGTTTTGAATAATATGCTGCACTAGTTCCCCATATTCCTTGACATTCCCCAAACGCTGTGGATTGGGAACGAGTTGAGAGAGGAACTGATGCACCTAAGTATTTGTAATTTAAAAAAAAGCATATATACACAGATTGATACCATTTATTACCTTTGCAGGCAGTGACTGCAGTAGAGGAGTATCAAAAAGTCCAGGAGCAATGGCCATAAAACGAATACCATCATCACCATAATCTCGAGCGAGAGGAAGAGTCATAGAGACAACAGCTCCTTTTGATGCGGAATAAGCTGACTAAAAATTTCTCTAAGCATTACTCTTACTGCAAAACTAATTGTACCTGAGAAAAATCTCTACCTGTCCAGTCTGCCCATCAAATGCAGAAACGGAAGCTGTATTAATAATAACTCCTCGCTGTCCAGCATCATCTTTTACATTTTCTCCAATGAGTTCCACACCATAACGAATTACGTTGAACGTACCCATAACATTTACCTTAATTATAAAAAGACTCACACAGTATAATATTCATACGTCTAAAATTTATTATACTGACATCGATTGTTCTTTGGATCTTCTCCAAATCCACCATCTTTTTTTTATTGATATTATATAATTTAAAGGCCATCGCAATTCCCGCACAGTTAACGATGGCATCACACCTTCCAAAATTGTCCTTGATTTGGTCAAATGCTGCCTTCACTTCAGACTCAGACGTTACCTAATAACAAATGCATAAAGTTTATACAAACAATGGAATATTAAAAAATAATTACAGTAGCAGGTGTAAAGATGGCATTTTCTCCAAGCTCCTTTGCAACATCTGACCCCTTTGACGACGGTAAATCAAGTATCGCCACTTTCGCTCCGGAATTCACAAGCGTTTCTACGGTACCACGGCCAAGACCAGAAGCCCCTCCAGTTACTAACGCTACAAGACCCTAAAGATTAGCATAAAACTAATAAACTCAAAGCCACTAACCTAGTTATATAAATAGACCTAGATTGACTAACCTTGATAGGTCGTAGAGTCGCCATATTAACTCACTAAACCTAAAAAGAAAATAAGTAGTTAAATCGTGAAGCAATCTTTGCAATATCATAACGAATTATATCGATATACAACCATATTATGAACAAACCAAGAAATTTCATTAAGTACAACAATGCCTTGGTTATAATTCCAACTAAAACAGATGTATTATCATTAAAGAGAGCTTAGGAACAACTCATCTAGATACATTAGTACAGATAAATAAACGCAGTATTGTGCATCGGAATTTAATACAAAGGAGATTAACATATCTACTTTCATGAAATTTTAACAAAAAAGATTATGATAAATAAAAAAGTAACAACGAAATTATATAATACAAGTAAGCTCTGCAAATCTTAAACGTCTAATCCGAATCATCATCTGGCGTAGCACTTCTTTTCAAGGGCTTTGATTTTCGCCGGGTAGAAGATGTCGATGATTGACTATCCTTTAATAACGCCCTCACTTCTTTTTATAATACTTACAGACTAATGTATTAAAAACAGTTAAAACTAATAAAATCATACTTCAGGATCTTTTTTACTGGGAGTTCTATCACTAGAGTCAGAATCATCTCTTGATGTAGTCGCTTGTTGGTGGGATACTACACTTGGCGTAGAACTTCCTTGAAGAAGAGACATGTGATCTCCGCCAGTCAATTTCGTCCAAACCGCTTGTAGAAGCATTGAGTCATTGAAGATGTCACTACCATCCGCATTGTATATCTAACAAACATATATTATATGCAAAAAAAACAATAAATATAACGAAAACAGTACCCTCGCATTTTCACATAAAAGCCTGACATCAGCTCCCATATCTTCGATAGTGCAATATCTGAATATAAAAATTATTATAATACTCACTTCTAATAATTATTTAATTATTTTCTCACCTCCCCTTGTCTAACTTTTTCCTAATTCTTTCAAAATCCATAGGATTCGGAATCACTTCATAATAATCAGGTAATTCCTTTCTCGTAGGAAGCTCAACAAATGGCCTTGCCACTTCCTTTCCATCGTGAGTTTTAAAATTCACCATGAGATCATACATCTAGAAATAATTAATATACCATTGAACTCAAAAAATAAATTAAATTAAAACCTTATTCATTAGTTCCAGCATTTCCGGGCTAGCTCTCTTCCTTTTTTTCCCATCTTCTTCATCTTCGTCATCAGCCTTTCTTTTTCTCTTTTTTTTCTTTCGTTCTTCTTCTTCATCATCCTAGAAAACATGTGGTTAACATTTTATCTACACAAAAAATAATGAAGTATAAGAGTATGCGTAACCCACAACATCGTCAATCTGTTTCATCCATTGTTCATCTGTCATCAAATCAGCCGAGTAATCCACCTGTAACCAAGTACCAAAATCAGTAATATATAACTGAGAATCATAAATGTGTAACTATTACCTCCTTTCGTCGTCTCCTACCGCTTGCCATCACATCTTCTTTTAGATTTACTCCTTCATTCTGAGCTTTCTCCATAGCTGCAAAATCATCTGAAGCCTTTACAATATCGTGCGGGATTTCATTCTCTTCCAAAAGACGAGGTTTTCTAAAAAGATCCAAACATAAGTAATATGCTATAATTTTCTTGCTTAAGCATATTTCAAATACCTGTGAAGTTGGCCAGCTTCTTCTCGTCTACGGTCAATATCCATTGATTGAAATTGATTAAACTCTTCTTCTGAACGAGCAATCATCTGATTTATTGTTTCATCATCTGGTACCTCGTCATCTTCGTCATCTTCTGACTCGGCCCTAAGCATGTTTAAATATATATATAGTTTCATACAACAAATTTTTTCTTCGGGATTACCTAATAATTTGTTCAAGCATTTGTTTCCTCTCAGCACCAGTTGATCTTTGATCAAATTTTCCTGCCTGTATGACTTTTTCGTCAACGTTCAACTTGTATTTTGCAGCTGCTAATATGCGCTCCTCAACTGAATTGGCAGTAATCAGCCGAAGAACGCGCACCTCTCGTTTTTGGCCAATACGATGGGCACGATCCTGAGCTTGCATGTCCTGAAAATATTAATCTTAAAATAATGAACGTAAAATCCGACAAATATTATACCTGATGAGGATTCCAATCTGAATCGAAGATGATGACAGTATCAGCAGTCTGCAGATTTAAGCCTAGTCCTCCTGCTCTAGTTGATAGCATAAAGAGAAAATATTCGCTGTCAGGAGCATTATACATCTCCAACAATTGCCCACGTTCATCTGGCTTGGTACTTCCATCCAAGCGAAGATATTTCCACTCTTAGAGAAAATAATTTGCACCATTGTCTATTGTCTATTTTTTTCGCAATATTGATTACATTTACTTACTACGATAGTTGAAAAAGTCCTCAATTATCGTCATCATTGAAGTCATTTGACAGAACATTAGTACTCTGTGACCACTCGTTTTTAATTTGGGAAGAATTCGATCCAAAAGTTCTAATTTTCCAGCAACTCTATATAGTTCTTGCCTGAAAAATAAGAAGCAATAAATTACATAAAATAGTATATTAATTAGTACCCTTACCCAGTGACCTCATCAACTTTCCAGAAAGCACGACATGAATCCTCTATGCTAGGAAAAAGAAAAGGATGGTTACACAGTTTACGAAGATGGATTACGGTATTCATAAGTGCACGTCCACCAGATTGCTAAAAATTCCATCTATACCCCAACCGAATAAATTTAGGAAACCATGTAAATACATGAATTTTTATATTTTTAATGTTAGAAAATGATTATAAAGTCACAAATTACTTAAATGGTAAACTAATTTAGGATAAATATTCCGAACTAAATATAGAAAATATAACCATCTGTTGAATTAAAGAAATTACTAATTCTTACCTGTTTACTATCAATAAGAAGTCCCTTTTGCATGTGCTTATATAACACCTTCTGAAGTGCTGACATATCACACTTGATTACATATTCAGTCTTATCCGGAAGTTGAGATTCGACATAAAATCGACTTCTATTAAGTGTGCAGAATTAAGGTGTTGGAATTAAGTAAAATTAGTTACATACCTCCTTTTTAAGTCTTCTCAATAAGAAAGGCCGAAGCACTTTATGCAACCGCCGAATGATAAGCATAGTTTCTTCTTGATTTAACTCAACCTATAAAAAAACCCACTATATTGCATACTAATAGTTACACACATTGATAAACTTACTTTTTCACCAGTCGTTGCGAATGGAGCATTAAACCATTGTTCAAAAGTACCACATGAACTAAATATTGAAGGAAGTAGAAAATTAAGAAGAGCCCATAATTCCGGCAACTGAAGTGCTATTATTAAAAAATAACCCATTCTTGTCCTAAATTAGTAAGTTGAAGTTAACCTTGTTCTGAAGAGGAGTTCCAGTTAGAAGAAGCCTATGCTGGGCGTGAAAATAACCATTTAACATTAGTGTTAATTTGCAGTTATGGTTTTTAAGACGATGGCCCTCATCTATTATCATATATTTCCATCGAATCTAAAAATGAAATAATTGCTCAACATACAACTATCAGAAGCAAATGGTTTAAAATAACCTTTCCCAGCAATGCTTTCTCCTTTATAACATATTCGTAAGTGGTAAGAAGAACATTAAATGCGCCTCTGCGTATATTGCTCTCAACTCGCCGACGCGCATCTTTGTTACCCTTGTACACTACCTGTAATTATACGAGAATATGGTAATGACAAAATACTGAATGATACATGCATATTATTTGGAAATAATTCTGGCCTATAAATTGTTCAAACTGAAAACGTTTAGTTCTAAAAATAATAATCAAATGAATCTTCATATAAAACATCTGAGACGGTGTTATTAATTATGATATCTAAAAAATCATCACCTTCACTACAGAGGGAGCCCATTTTTCAAATTCGAGATTCCAATTTGAGAGCGTAGACAGTGGAACAATAACGAGGTAGGGACCATTATTTTGCTTCACTTCCATTAGATATGTTATTAGCGATATGGTCTATAAACCAATGAAACTTTGAAGCGTAGCCAAATAAAGTTTTATTGATTATCATGTTAACAAAAACAGAATAATGTTCAGGATGCATTGATGCCAATTTTTTTTAATACTAACCTGAATCGTCTTCCCAAGACCCATTTCGTCTGCAAGGATGCCGTTGAGATTATTGTTGTAAAGAGAAACCATCCATTCAAGTCCACGCAACTAAGTATTGAAATCAAATATCTTACAACTATGCAAAAACGACGATGAGTAACCCACTTGATAAGGTTTCAGCTGTAGGCTCGGATCACCACCTCCCATTGTAGAATGTTGCTGTACAATTTTCTCCTTTATTCTATGTGCAGTTGCATAATAGTCAGCCATTTGTTTCTTGTTTTTTTGATCATATTCATCCTCCTCATTTCGAGCCTGTAATCATTGGTCTGCCACTTTATTTAAAATAATCTTTTATACATGTTTTATTTATTAGAACAAACCTTTTCGAGAATTATCTTAGCTTTAGTCTCCTCATCCATTCCAGCATACTCATCAGTATCCTTCCTATCATCTTCAGGTGCAGGATGAACCTCATCTTCAGAATCAGAGTCATCTGACAACTGATCACGTGGAACAACCTTTAAAAATTATTAGTTATACTTCTATGTGATTAAATATTTGCTTAAAACGGACTTCATATCCTTGGTGGGTTTCCATCCAAATTTCAAGCTCATCAGGTTTTGGAGCTTCGTCTCCTTGCAATATTTTCCCAGTGGTTACTTCACGGACATGAACACGTGCCTCCCCATCTGAAGTATATATATTAAATAGCACTTAAAAACACTGTTCCCAATTAAAGAACATACCATCCATTTTAGCCATCTTTTTTTCTTCTTTTTTTCTTCTTTTCTCAGTTGTTTGATGTTGCCTGACTAAGCTGCATAGACTTTCTACATATTCATCAGTTTGTTGTAGAAGGTAAACAAGTCTTTGATCCTAGAGAAAGATTTAGATATAAATTAAGCCATGCTTCCCTGCCAAATAATCCAAATAAACAATGAAAACTACAAACAAAAAGTACCTTTTTCTCATCCAATAATGCTCTGTAACCCTCTTCATCTTCTTGCATAAGTTTTTGCATACGAAGTTTTTCATTTTTTATCTCGTCCTTTTTTCTTTCACGTTCATTGTTTTGGTGGTATGTGATTACCGCTTTTTTCACTTTTTGTGTCTTTAGCAAATTGTTCCTTAAATAAAGCGTTGTGAAATTCAATAAAATTACAAGAGTGACAATGAAAAATTCAAACCTATGGTAGTCCTTGAATTCCCTTCCATGTTGAATAATAGCTTGCATTAAATCTGTATGTTTCTGACGACGCTTTCTTTCTTGTTCCATTTTTTGTTGTTTTTCCAGTTTTTCAGTAACTCTAGCTTCGCGAAGTGATTGTCTTTTTGTTCTACGATAAGCATATGGGTTAAGAGCTGTCTCTAATGTCGTGTCTCTCCGCAAAGCACCCATTATCTCACTTCGAACCTAGAATAACATGTAATTAACTAAATTTTTGTACTATGATACATATTTACCTGTGCTTGTAGATTGACTAGTCTTAAAGCACGCAATTCAATTTCGGCCTTAATTCGAAGATTGGGAGGCATATCTGCAGGCAAGTTGCTCAGCTCTTGAATACGGAGACCAATACGATTTTGGATTCTATAATAGTAGATAATACACTGACTAACCTGAACTTTTTAGAAGTAATATTTACAATCACAAATTTTTCAATATTAAATTTTTTTCTAATTAGATACCTGTGTTCGCTCTCCTTAAGTAGAGACATGGGGTCGATACCCACAGGTGTTGGTAAACTAGTTGGACGTGCACACCTATGTTGATGAATGCTTAGTATCTGAATGCAATAGAATAGTGTTAGAACATCTTACACATCCTGAATAAAAATAATTCAACTATTCTAAGTATTCTTTTAAAACAATCAGTATATACCTTCATAAGATCATAGGGCAATTTTTCACCGTCATCACCCTCTCCTGGGAATTCGTATGGCTCTGGCAAAAGAGTAGTAGATTTTGGTTTAAGTACAACAGCTTCAGCTGCAAGAGCTGGTGGAACAGGTTCATTTCTTGCTAATAACTTATATACATTAACTTGAGCTCTTAGTTGATTTAATTGTACAGCTGTAATTTGTGTAGCTGGTGCAGTAGATACGACGGGAGGAGATACTTGTGGCTCCAGTGGGACTCCTAAACACTTATAATCCAGTATACTTCCACATAGTATAGTTAATAATATTCTATAGGTAAAAAATGAAGTCAATACCAGTTAATTTTGCTTTCAATTGCAACATTTTCGGATAACGTGGGTCTGTTGTTAACTGATGCTCTTCCATGGTGGCAACAGAATTTTCTAGCTTGGCTATGGTAAGTTCCTGTCCCTTGAAATTCCATGATTTCAGAATAAATATTACGAAAACCAGGAAAATATTAACAATTAATAAAAATACTTCAAATATTTTGTGATTTTGCTACATATTTACCTGGGATGAATTGGAATCACCATTGTGTCCAGATTGTTGCTGCACTACGAATTCGCCAGCTGGTTGTGGAGGTTGAGCAGTAAACTGCTCAAAAACAGCGCGACTCATCACTCACTAAAATTCGATTTCCCTTGCACAAATTCTGTAAGTCGCATAACACGTATACACCCTGCAAATAAAGTACAAAAAAAGTTAGATACTGTTAAAGCAATATTAATAAAACTACCCAAATAAACATTCAAATAAAACCATGTAAAATTTGAATAAATTTTGTTGCAGGAAAATAAAATAGATCAAAATTTTATGTAGAAATTTGTATTACTTTTTAAATGATAAATTTGCATACATGAACTGTCAAAACTTTCAAGTGACATTTCTTAATTTAACAATACAAGTAATAAAAAGGAATACAAACAACAAAAACGGTATTACACCATTGTAAAGTATAGAATACGAAAAAAAAAATATATATATATATATATAGAAAATAAAATTAACATAAGCCCACAAATAACTACATGAAAGACATTTTTAAACCCACTGTATTACTAGCATCATATACTTTAGATGCGCAGGCAATATTATCGCCAAGTAAAGCTTATTATTACGCGCCAAATAATATAATTTACGGTATATTTCGTGATGAGGGCTTCTATTCCTATTGCAAAAATCGTAATTTTACTACTCCCACTATTGTTGCCAAATTTTATTTTAAATTTTCGAATATTACAAAAAGATAAAATGTGTTTGATTCATGTTATTTTTCGCTTGAATTATATACTCCTGTAGTTGCATATTGTTTGACTTTTGGGATATGCAAGCCACACTACTCTTTATATTTATTTAGGTAGTTTGGCAGCCGACAGGATGAAAATGAATGTAGTTGATGATCTCGTTATTGGAGGAAAGGAAACAATTTATACTGGGAATGATCCGACTCCAGATGGTATGACTTTTAGAAAAATTGTTTCAATTGAATGTTCGGGCTGCTTCATTTTTCGTGTAGTTGTTTTAACTTGAGTACCATAATTTTCTGTTTTCTCGAATAAATTGAATTTTTAAAGAATACATTTAATAATTGCAATTTTTTAGCGATTGGATTAGAATTTGTACGTCAATACTATACACTTCTGGCGGATTCACCTGGAAGCGTTCATAAATTTTACAGTCACGAATCAGTATTTGTCCATAACGATGTTACTGTGGTCGGACAACAGGTGATTTGTTTGATTTCATCTATTGTAAATATCATGACCTAGATAAAAGTTGCTTACAGAGAATTAAAAATACCATCGAACAGCTTGTGGAAGCAAATAGCAGATTTAAGATTCACACTGTAAAGGTTCGTCAGACTAATTTGTATTACTTTGAATCGTCCATTTATACCACAATTCTACCATTAATTTTTCTTAGATTAATTCACTAGTAGTATTATACAGGGTTCATACACGTCTAATAAGGGAATTGTGCTACAAGTATGTGGCGAAGTAGCAACTCGCCGCTTTTTCCAAACATTCATCCTTGGACAACAAAGTGCAAAGAAATTCTATGTGCAGAATGATATATTTCAATTCGTGGATGTTGCTTTTCGGCCTGATCATCATGAGAATCCCATTCCTTCTGTAGAATCTGACTCAGCAGTAAAGGTATATTGTGATCAATCTACTTTTTCTTTAGTTATTGACTAAGAAAATCGACTAAACATATCCGTTTATTTTATTGTAAATTTCAAACTAATAATACGAGCTTTTATAACGCACACAATTATTTTGTATTTAAAGATTAGGGTACTTTCTATCGCTATAAAATAATTTTACAGCCATTATTGGAAGAAAACTTTCCGGTTGTGCAGAACGGACATTCGCGTTCTCATCCTAACGAAACTTCTGAAAAATCTGTAAATATAGAAACTCCTGCAATGGATAGAATTGTTCCTGTAATTGACAGGCCTGTTGCTTCTTCTTCCCCAGTACCTTCAGTTGTCGGTGAAATAAAGGACTTATCACCAAAAGCTAATCTCGTACCCAAAAAGGATGAATCTCCAACGAAAAAAGATGAAGTTAATGGAGAACCAGAAATACCTCCGAATGTTGACAGCAGTCCAAAAACATGGGCCAAACTTGTTGGAGGTACTCCGAAGTCGTCTTCGCAATCAATTCCCATCCAACAATCAGTATCTGCTCCCAAACCCCAGCCGTCTGCTTCTCGCAGCCAGGCTTCTGTTCCACGTGGGCAGTCCCAGATTAATGGAATTAGTTAGTCGTTATACCCAATAATTTTTTTCATAACGTATTACTTAACTATAGATAATTCTGCATTTAGGTAATCAAGTGGGAACACAGCATCAAAATGAACGTCGTATATACTTGGGAAATATTGTTCGAAATATTGTTCCCGATAGTACCGGTACTGCTGAACAAGAAATCAAGGCAATATTTTCAAGTATGTCAAATTTAGCTTGATATTTAACTGTTTCTTTTCATTAATGTTGATGTCATGATTAAAATATTAATTGTCATTGCAGGATATGGTGAGGTTGATACAGTGGCTATTCCTCGCAAAGTTCTAGACCAGCCAAATGATACCAGTCGTAATGGATTCGCATTTATTACAATGCGCACTGTAAATGATGCTCAGAATGTCTTTAAAGTTGCTCGCAAAGATGTGAGTTTAAATTATGTTTTTTTGCAAAGCATTAGGTGTTAAACGTACTATAGTTGTGTGGTCTTTCATTTATGTTGGACAAAAATTGTTGCCTTGCTGGTTAACAATATTAAAATATTATATACTGTGATAATGCTAAATTTGAACTTTAGGATCGTGGTGTTTATCACCTACCCCTGAAAGTGGATTCGTTCGGATTTGAGGGGGAAGCTACTATCTCAGATCAAAGAGATCGCGCGAGTGATCGCTCTGGTGGTTCGCGTGGTGTTCGTGGTGGATTTTCTACATCTCGTCCATTTAGTGCTTTTGTCCCTCGTGGAAGAGGGGGTCGCAGTTTCCGTGGTGGTTATCAGAATCAACACTAAGTATTTCTCATAGATTTCACACCTCGGCTTGATTTAATTTACAGTTGGCGTGATAGTAAAATATTAGCGGTACCATCAATACCATGCTTTTATAGTTAAAGGTATCCTTTCTTTGTCTCTATTTACTGTTTGTCTTTTAATAATTTCTGCTGTTAGATCTTCGAAATTTGAAAAATCTCTTCTTACCCTTATTGTGGCTCATTCTGTCCTAATGTAACTTGTGATCGATGCACACTCCCCGGTGTTGAGAAGATGTCTATTTGTTGTGTATCATTTGGTAGTGTATAATATGTCTATAATTCACCTGATCCATTTTTTGTGGCTTGTACTACTGGATCTTTCGTTGGAATATGTTCTATTCGATTTTGAATTTACAGGGGTTAAGATAGTAGTGATTGGGAGTATACATATGTATGTTTCTAAGCGCAATAACATTAGCGTTTAAGTGTAAAACCAGACAGGATGGTTGGATAGTAATGAGAAATTATTATAATATATTTGTATGTAACTGGTTTTTCGATGTTTTATAGATCTCTTTATGCTGCGCTAAATCATTGTAATATTAAACTGGCAAAATATTTAGGGGTTTATAAAAAGTGTTCAAGGTGAGATGTGGTTAATATCTAGTTCGCACCCTCCATCCATATGTCTGATTTACATTCACAAGGCTAAAATATCATTGTTTCGCAATAAAAGTCATTAAGAGTGGTGAGTGATTTTTCCAAGCGTTAGTCGAATTGAACTATTTTGTATTAGTTAGCCCGCTCCATTCGAATATTGTATAAGCAGGAATGTTTGGAGAACAAGACGCCATTTCGTCGAACAATAATGGGCAACCTCGAGATTCGTAAGTAGTTATAATAATAGCGTTTTTGGAAAAGGTAAGAATTCTTAAATATTGTAGCAATGATATTGTCGGGGATGAGCCAGAAATAAGTGCATCAGCTGCCTTAAATGACAATGGGAAAAGGTCTGGAAAGCGAAGATTCGTGGAAGATGATTGTTTGTCAGTAATGAATGTCTCACATCCAATAGGTATATTTAAAAAATAGATCTTTCTAATTCCTAGATTCCTTAGTTTACTACCTAGGATGTTATACTTTTTTAATAGATTGGCACATGCGCATGCCGGTTAACTTGGAAGAACAAGAGGCTAAAAGATCAAAACAATTACTAGAGGATGAAATTGTTCATCGTTTGTCTATGCGAATAATGGATGCTCGAAGAAAACGGAGAAGTTTGCAAGTTGATACAGTTGAAAACACTCTAGCCGGTGATGGAAACAATTTTAAAGAAAAGGAACAGGTTAGTCAATAATTGTGTTTGTTCTTAGATTAGATTTGTTTAGATTAAGGAAATATTATAAGAATTTTTTCCGAAGATATGTTTTTCATAACCTATGTATTTTTACGTCGAGATTATGAGAAGTCCACCGATTGATGGTTCTGCTTGGTTGGGAGTAAGCAGTGATGGTAATGAGGAAAGGTGATTTATGAATTTTTTAATAAACTTTCATAATAATAAATAATGGTAATTTAGTTTAAATATTTTTACAGGTTTTATATTCGTTTCTTCCGTAAATCCCACGCATCCACAGTAAACTCTCGATTGTACGAAGGCCATATTCAAATACTAAATTCACGCTCATTTGAAAAAACTATTGAAGAGTTGAATATTATTAAGTAGGTTTATTTTGATTACATGGATATACCTATTTCTTTTCTTTTTTTAAATTTCGCCGTAAATTAAGTACGAGTTTAATTAGGATTCATTAAAGATGTTTAATTTAACATCATCTAGATATTATGAAAGTATAATAGTTTTAAACTCAGAAAAATGCACCAGGAAAGATATACAAATAAAAATCTTGATGCGCATTTGACTAATACGGTAGTTGATATGAACTCATCAAAGATGGATCAAAATTTATGGGTCAACAAATACAAACCGCGATGCTACGCTGATCTTCTCAGTGATGATGTTAGTTTTTATATATAAATAATGTTGTTTAATTGTTTTTATGTGTTTTTCTATTAGGACCTTACAATCAACTTTTCAGGGGATAAATCGCAATCTTTTGACTTGGATTAAACTCTGGGATGAATGTGTATTTAACAAAAAACTTATTCATTTAGAAAGTAATATGAATGAAAATAATAAAGGACTTTACACACTGGATAATGGGAGAATTAAAAGACCTCAATACAAGGTGTGGTTCTATGAAGCATAATTAAATCTATTAGTCTAATAAAATGTTAGTTTTAAATAATATGAAACATATTAGGAGAAGTTATATAACGAGATACGGTACGGTTATAAGTATTTTCTAATTTTAATAGTTTCTACGAATATTATAAGAAACCCTTCCACTTATACTAGAAAAGAATTTCGATTAAAAACCATATATATGATTCATCTAATGATTGATACATTCCACTTAATACAATTTAAATTCGATCAGCTTGGAATTTCAACCACTTTGAGTTTGAAATTTTACGTTAATAGTTGACACTTTCAGATTGTATTACTCTCTGGCCCTGCTGGATTGGGTAAGACAACTTTAGCTAGTATAGTTGCTAGCCATGCTGGTTATTCTACAGTTGAGCTAAACGCTAGCGATAATAGAAGCATAGCAGATTTTGAACGGATTTTAGAAGGTACGATCAGGACTGTACGGACGCTAGATAGGGTGAGAAATCTGTTGTGGATAAATTTTGTTGACGCTATCTTTTCCTCTTTAGTCACTACGACCACATCTCGTTAATGAAAGAGTTTACTTTGAGCTAATCATTAGTGCTTCTTTTCAGCTAAAAACAATCCAGAATTTCTTTTTAGGGTTGCCGTCCAAATTGTTTAATTATTGATGAGATTGATGGCGCTCCTATAGAAACAGTAAAATATTTGGTGAAGATAGTACAATCAAGTGGAAAAAAAGCTATTAGGCGTCCAATCATCTGTATCTGTAATAGCTTGTAAGTTTTCGTAGTGTTTTTAGTCTTTATAACAACGCTTAAATTGAACTATTTCATGCTACATCTTTTAGATATACACCATCTCTTCGTGAATTACGCAGTATCGCTTTAAATATTCATATGATACCTACTAAACAAGACCGAATAGTTGAACGCTTAGTAACGGTTTGTTGAATCATTTGAAATATTTGAGATACAAATTATTTGATTTGTATCTCTGATATTAAATAGTGAACTATAGTCATGTAGACAGCTTTTGTCAACTAAAAATTCTATCTACTTGAATATACTCGAATTTTATGTATTTATACTTATATATAATTGCAGATTGCAAGTGATGAGCAAGTGAAAGTTAATAGAGGATGTCTAATGAAATTAGTTGAATTATGTCGGTGTGATGTTCGTTTTTCACTTAACACACTTCAAATTCTCTCAACATCAGCTAAAGTTAGCAATAGATCAATCACTGTTAATGAAGTTCAACAAGTGAGTAATATTTTTTTTTTGCTGAAATGAGTTTTTAGTAAAATAATTCCATTGATTTCCACTATACAGCCATTTCTTAATTTTGACGTAAATTTTTTACTTTAGGCTGTTGAGTATGAGCGATTAGATATATCATCAATCTTTGGAAACTGGTCGACCATTTTAGAATTGTCTAAGCACTTCGACAGGCATGTTATCTTAATTTTGTTCAATTGAATTAATTGATTTGGCAAAACTAATAATTTAGCAAAGGTCTTTTGCGAACGGTCAGTGAGCGGGCTATTATCGTCGATCGAGTGGCTTCTGAAAATAGTGATGATCGTTTCGTTGTTGGTCTACACGCTAATTATATAGGATTAAATTTGCCTATTGGTACAATATCTGATGCAGCAAAACTATTCATATTTTACGATCAAATTAATCTTATGGTAAGTTTATGCTTTCTATTGTTCCTTAGAATGTTTTTATATTTCATGTTTTGCAGGTTCATGAATATCATAACTATGAACTGATGAAGTATCTTATATCATTTTATGTTTTACTTCATTTGACAGTCGCAACACATTCAAAGTAAGGTTTATGGAGAAAGAAGTCGATTTTTTAATGATTACTTGTAAGTTCTGTTGTTTTACCTTATATTATGAATTAATGTTTCAGGGTTCAGCTCAAGTATCCACACATGGAACAGAGTGAATATCACCGCAAACGAGAATCGTTCGACACACTAAAGTCTCTTCGACTCGTATCTTGCTGCTCGCCATCTTCTCTTATTTTGGATATCTTGCCTATGGTCATTCCAATAGTGCAACCACCTATCATTCCTGTTTGTTTCTATCTTATTTTTGTTATTTATTAGATATGAGATTCTCATTTATTTGCATTTCAGAAGAATCAACAGTTGTACAATGGTCGAGAACTAACTGATATTCATTCCGCCGTTCGTGCTATGATGGAGTATAATTTAACATTTGCGCCCACCATAGTGAACGGGGAGACGCAATACTTATTTCAACCGTATGTACATATCATCATTTGCATATATTCCTTATTTTCCATAGTGTACCTACCTACTTTTAGTTTTTTATGTGTTAACACGAATTATTCCTGAACTAAAGAATAACAGACCTATTCTATTGACTTTATTTAATTAAATGCTGGAAATTTTTATACTCCATTATTTTGCTTTTGTTGGATATTATGTGGCTTCTATAAGTTATTTTTTAAACACTCATTTTAGAGCAATTGATGTTCTGACAATGTATTCGTTAAGAGATGATAGCCACCGGATTTACCTTTCTAATGCAACACGCCAATTAATTGCTCATAAGGTATCTTTTATTATTTGGAAATTACATAGTTATAAGAGGGAGTTTTGTGAATTACTAAATTAACATTCTTTACTGTTTCTATGCCATATTATTGATATTCAGATAGAGTTATTTCGCATGAAGCTACACTTTGAAGAAAATATGCAACCTCAGAGAAAGACTGCAAAACTTGTTAGCGACCCAACACCAATTAAAAATAAAATAACATTGCATTTCAAATACAATCAGGGATTTAGCAATGCTGTGAAAAAAAATATAAAAATTAGTCAGCTGATACCACACAATGGTCGTGAATGGTGAACTCTATAAGTTTACATTATTATTTTTCTGGATGATTTTTGTATATCAGTCACTTTTAAATCAGCTTATTGAAAGCGCATTTGTTCTCATTTTTCGTACTTGATCGATTATTTTTAGTATTTGTAGGCTTACGTAGATTATCTTTTTGATTATTGTAACCTTGAAATTACCGACTTATTATTAGGAATTACTCATAAGAATTCACTTTTATACTTGAAATGTGTAGCTTTTAATGCCTCTGGGAAGTGTGCATACCTGCATGTATTCATCATTTTTCTGGATATATTTCATTGAAGTAGTAGTGAAATAAATAAGAAATCTTTTGTTTGAAATGCTTCCCCATTTCTGTATTAATATTTAAATTAGAAAGGAAAATATTCATATTTGTAACTGATTAAGTGATTAGGCGTTTTCCATGTGTGCTTTTGAAATAAAATTCTTGGAGAGTATTCACCACCTTCAGACATGTTAACCTACTTTGCATATGATTGTATTAGTACTATTATAGTCTTCTGGCTAACTTTGTGTGGTGTTAAATCACAATAATATGCTCATAACTAGTAATTATTTTATTTTAGTTCGTAATTACCATTGGTGATGGATAATGTATCAGTGCTATCTGTTAGGTCGAGACGCGACATTATAATGAAGAAGATTGAAAATGTTTGTCTCAATCTGGTTCGGCAGCTATCACGTAGCAGTGAAAATCTTAATAATTTGAAACTAAGGGCGTGAGTTATGAAAAACACGTTACTATTGTGGTTATTGATATAGCGGATGCTATCCTTTCCAATCATATAATAAGCATCGGAACATTAGATATAGTAATGGTGGATTTTGTCGTGACTTATAGTTCAGATAATGAAGAACACAAGCAAATAGTAATCACACGACGTCTTAGTAAGAAATTTGCTTATAACATGCGCTGCCTGGCACAAATTTATCAACTAATTAGTGGAGATCAACACTCAACGAAACGGTTTGTTTATATAATTATTTATTTTTATCCGAATTCTTATAGAATGGAATGCATTCACATTAATATTCGTAAAATATTCTTAGAACATCTCAGCGTGTATAGTAAAGCGATTATATCACGGAAATGGAAGGTTATTTGGTCTTTTTATTTATTAGTATCTTAGTAGATGCTGAAATACTCATTGAAGGGATCTGTATTATGATCATAAGTACTTATATGGGAGTCAAAATAACCTTGATCGATCAATAACGTCGATCTGTGAATTGTTAAATGAATCAAGACTTGGACTTAATGTGGTATGGTTTAAATTCCTTATTTATGATATGTTTATATTTTTGTATTTTAATTGTCCATTATGGCTAAAGTCCTTTTTCAGCTTTCATGTAGCAAAGGTTTATTGTCAGGAGCCTTATGTTTTCTTATTGGAGATAACCAGCTAATCGACTGCCGATCTCAACCCGTTCTTGTATCAGGTACGTTTTTTTTTAAATTTTTTTCAAACTTTACCATTTCTTTTTGCAATGTGGGGTTTCGCTAATATTCAGAATCACTGACCAAATATCGGTTGATAAGCGAAGTTAATTTCATCCTAGTTGTGGAGAAGGATGCCACCTTCCAGAAGTTACTAGATGAAGGATTCTCACAGCATTTTCCCAACAGCTTGCTCGTTACCGTTAGTGATATTTTTAGAGACAAATTAGGAAGTTCTCATTATTATAATTATTCAATCATAAGCGATTTTTTACATAAATGCTGATTATACAATGCTAGGTAAATGTGGTAGTCCTATGTCATACATTTCTAAGCATGACTTTTATTAGGGAAAAGGATACCCAGATATTTGTACCCGAAACGTCCTACGGTGGATTGTTGGACAACTCTCTGTTCCAATATACGGATTATTCGATGGGGATCCCCATGGTGTGTTATTTTTATCGAGAAAACTTTTGGCATCAGTAGTAATTTCATTTTTTTGAAGGCATAGAGATTTTGCTGACATATAAATACGGATCAGTTAAAGAACGAGTCGAAGGGAAGAATGCAAATGTGAAGAACATATGTTGGATAGGGTAGGTATTTCACATCTTTAAATCTTTCAATACGAAGCGATACCAAATAATCAAGCAGACCCTATAATTTATCTTAAGCCGTTTCTTCTTCTATATTTGTGGACAAAATCTACAATATATTATTTTTATTCATGTAAGATTAGGTCATATGGTATTTAGAGAATCGGCAGCTGGTTGCTTATCATTTGTACGTAATATTACATACAAGAAAATTATATTTTTAGTTTAAAACCATCCGACTATGTCCTTTTCCCAGTCGCTACTGACCAATTCCTCCCGTTAGTTAATCGAGATTATATGAAGATAACTTGGATGCGACGAAGAGCAGAACTGCTGGGAGAACAGGAAATTGTTAAAGAGATGAGTAATTCAAATATATTTCAGCTTTACAATGTATAACCGAATTACTTACCATGAAACGTTTTAGTTGGATGTTATGCGTATTCGACGCACAAAGCTAGAGATGGAGGCAATATCTAGCATAGGACAGAAATTTATGTTGCAGGACTACATAGTACCTAAGCTATGTAATAGCTCTATATTCCAGTAGGAACTGTAAATGATAGTGAAATGTCTTGCCCTGTTTTATGTATTAATTATTGCAGTGCTATTTTTTGTATAACTTATTCTTGTAATTTATAACAAATCGTACTGTAATATCTATGAAATCGGAATATTAACACATCAGCATTTCTTCACTGGTTCAATTTTGTTTTATAAATTCCTATCTTAAATTGAATGCCGTAATGATGTATTTATATAGTACAATATTTATAAAACTAAAAAGCATCTAATTAACATTTGTTCCAGAACAAACTTCATTTCAAAATATTTTTGCATTATTTTGGAATATCAGTGTTATGTCAACTGCCCGATATACTTAAATTTATTTACGAATGGAGGTTTCGGTAAAAATTGGCATTCTTTTTCAATTGTTTTTGTGTCTACAAAGTTTACACCTCACCTTTTAATAGTTTCTTATTTTGCTGGCACGGTCAGATATGTACAATTATCGAAATAGAGCAAATATTGACGGAATTAAGGAAATAGTTCGGAAATATATAGTAACTGTCCTCAGATCAAAATATCGCTCATAAGATACCCAGTGATGAAGACGAACTGTACTGTTGAAACTTTCCTAAGGTATGTCTCCTGTCCTTACGTAATACCGTAGTTGATCTTCTGAATTGACAACAACAAGACGTCTTTTCACTGTGTAATCTCCAGCTAAGGCCAGTAACTGTTGCTCTACTGAAATAAACTTCAATACTAATTTTTAGGATGCTTTCCTTTTTAATTTACAGATATAAAAGGTAGTTTAATTAAAGTTAGTTATTTACTTCAAAAAGTTTAAATTACCAAGTTATGCTAGACAAAATTAAAACTAAACCACTAGGACCCGGTTTCTTGGAGAGGACTGATGGCGGAATTCCAATTTGACTGGCAAGCTTTGGGTCATCTTCAAGAGCTCTTCTAATGTCTTCAAGACTGAGACTTCTCACAGTTCGACCAAATTCGTTTGTAGGACAGCCTTCTACATCAGGGCACGTTAACTAAACTGGGATATCCACTTAACGACATTGTAAATGTGAAGTATTTCTAAGTTGAAAAAATCGAAAACATAAGTGTCCACCACACAGAACTAGTTTTCATATTATATTAATATTTGATTACCATGTGAGAAGAGTAACTATTTATTTTTTAGATGAGAATCACTATAAATAAGAAATGCGGTTGATCGTTTAGAATCAACAAGGCGAACCAAAGTAACTAGTGATAGAAAAAATAAATGGCTAAATAAAGCTTCCCTCCAACTTTAGACATTTCTCGAGTGACACTCGTAATAGTTACGTGCAGCTTTTAAAAAACAGTTAAAAATAAACAAAAAAGAACTATTTGTAGCAACTCGATTCCCATGATCGTTTTACAAGCGATAAAAAGTTTTAATATTTAGAGCAACTAATTTTTGGATATTTCACTGAAAATCCTAGAAAGAAAATGACAACTATGATATATCTGGTATAAAACTAACTTGAGGGCAAGGAGCAAATGGGCAAACTCGAACAAGGCATGAGTACTGCACTTGAGGTGTGGTTTGATAACGGAATGACTCCACTGTCACCTGTACGTAAAAACAAGTCTCACAATTATGCATTCAATGAAAACTGGTGCATTCTTTGTATATGACCAACATACCCATACATCATAATTAATAAATACATTGCCACTGATTCCAAACACAAACTAGTTACTATCTATGAATACATTCTATAATAGTTTAATTAATTGGCATTACAATAAATTTTTCAAGGAAATTTCAATATTCAGGACATCTCTTTCCCACTTATTAACAACTGAATATTATAATTATGTCGTGTTAAGTGATATTGGTACTGGATTACAAATGTGCCTTAAATCTTATTAAGTAGTTAAATTATAGTATAGAACTATATTATTACAACGATCTATTCCATAGTATAATAGACAATACGATCACTTAAATTCATCTTATACACTACATTTTTGTATTAGCTAGTAGGTCCATATGAAGTGAAATGGAGTTATTCTATTTATAGTATACCGCCCAAAAGACTAACGTATAGCCGAACCTCAACTTTCAGCAGAATACAGACAAGAATCATCAAGATTGTCAATATGGGTAATTTATGAATAGATGTTCCGATATTTATTTTGGCAAGTAACATGATATTTTTAAAACTTCATTAGATGTACCTTTATTCCAAACTCAGATAGCCTTGGAGGACAGACCAGTCCTACTAAATCTGCCTGGCATCCTTCTCTGATAATAGGAAGTGGTTCCCGTTCCCATTCGTATTTAGAATCTATCGGCTCTACTTGACACAAATGAACAGACATATATTCAGCTGAAAATCAAACTATATTCTTCGTATTAATGAAAAGAACAATGCACGTTTAAGTTAGAACTAAATGACTCCTTTTTCAAGGAACTATGCGAATCAGAATCAATAATTTTTCAACATACTTGTTCAAATAAAAATAACTAGACAAGTAATATTCTCGAAAAAACTTATGTGAAGTGTAATCTAAAAATATATTTCCTTATATTTCTCTTTATCATAAATAACTATTGTTCGTTCTTCTGCATTATATTAGTGTTGACATAGCGCGTAGAAGCCTGGCAAAACTAATGCATCTAAATAGTCACGCTCCGTTCTGGTACTATAGAGAATTCATCTGGTTACTAGTAACTACTATTTCCTTTATTGACACCACTTATTTAGTAGCTATAGTGAATTTAACAAACTTAACATAAAATAATTAATACTTATAATGCACTTCTACTGTCAAATTTTAAATAAAACATAGAACCATAAAATAAGCCCTACGAGGTATAGCATATAGTGGAGTGAATGACAACGTAATTTTCGTGCCGACAACAACTGCTTCCACTGGCTGACCGTTATGGAATATATCAAAAGATATAGAACCTTTCACAGGCTTGACGGGAAATAAGGAAGATCTGGAGTAAATTTATCGAATTATACATTCAATACTAGCTGATTATTTTGATTTTATGAGATTTTTAGTATTTTCCGAAAACAAATATTATACTTAATGCTATATTTCAATCCAGAATAATTATAACCAATTGTATAGAATTAAGAGAATTAAAAACAGAAACATACGTTTCAATATGCGAAGTAGATGGTTTAGACTTAGAAATATGCTGCGTTATTAGCGCAGTAGTAGTCATTGTGGTAATATTCTTTGTAGTGGTAATCGGAGATAGTGAAGTAGATGGAATAGTGCTAGTCTAAAACCTTATTTTAAGTAATAAGCCACCAGTTAATATTAAAATAGTAACATAATTCGCAGAGCATGCGATCAACTTGATGAACCATATAAAAAGTATAAATAGCAGTACTGCATCATCAACTTAGTGAAGTAAATTTGCCATAAAATGAAAATAGCGTAGATTATTAACTCGTTACACAGTATATTAAATCTAACAATAAAATGCAATTAACTGGAAGAAATTCTAAAATCAAATTTTGTTACTTACAACGACTTTACTTGTGGTGGAAGTTGTTGTTGAAGGACTGCTCGTCTTTGCGGTTGTTGAGATAAGCGTAGATACAATTGCTGTTGATGATGTCAACCACTTTGTGCTTGTAAGCTTTGATGTTCCTTTTGTTGATTGAGTAACTACCTTTGTTGTTGATACAGACGTACTGTTATTTGTTTTGGATCTGGAATAATATTCAATGTATTATAAGTCTATTGTTTGTATATAAGAGTTGGAACTTTAAACAACTTCTAAGTGAAAACAGTTTCAAAACATGAAGCATATGTATTTTCACCTATACCGTAAACGTTAAATATAGGAATAATGAATGCATTGAAATATATTTAAATTAAA
This sequence comes from Heterorhabditis bacteriophora, assembly GCA_964036235.1. Classification (NCBI taxonomy): domain Eukaryota; kingdom Metazoa; phylum Nematoda; class Chromadorea; order Rhabditida; family Heterorhabditidae; genus Heterorhabditis; species Heterorhabditis bacteriophora. The sequence goes on along the minus strand of OZ038425.1, from coordinate 807,119 downwards.
GAATAGTATAAACATGTGAAGATAAAATATTCAATCCATTAAATATGTAAAAAAACAACGTATGTGGAATCCTAATAATTGAAAAAAGTGATAATGAGCAATTTTAAGGCTAATTGGTATACTGTTGATATATAATAATGTGTAATAATTAATATTGCAACAAACCAGTGCAGTTTAATTACTGCCACTGATTTCTGATTTAGATTTACTGGCAACGTTTTCTCAAATTTTGTAGAATTTCAAAAAATTTGGATCTAAGGAAGTAAGTATTAGAAAATTAAATCTAACATACTCTTTGTCTTCAACTATCTTTAGCCCATCTCGATTTTGCTTATTTCTATCTAAACGTCCCATAATGGAGCATTTGGCTTGGAACGTCAGGTCGTCAGGAGTAATGAAATAGAGTGGCTCCACTCCATCAGTTGAAAGTACTACTTCCAGTATCATCTCGTTCCCCTTGAAAGTAAGCACCAATAAATAAAAATATATATATAACAATTGTCTGTTTATATTTCTTAAGCTCTAACATCTATATAAAGTAACTTATGTTGCTGAATAAATGTATGGGCAAATCTGCTAAGTCAATTAATTGTGGTTTTCTCCTTATTTTATTGTCTTTTCTAGGTTATAAAAATAAATTTTCGATTATATAAATATATACCTTGAATCTAATACTGTCACTGCAATTCTTAGATACAGCAGGAGCAGGAAATAGATATTCGAAATCTGTGAGTTCTTTTGGCTCAATACGACACGTAAAAAAGTCATAGAGACCATAAAGGGCTCCCGTATAGGGGAATTTACTTTTTATCTTCACCAGAATTCCATCTTCTCTACATTCTTGATCGAATTTAAAGGTCTCGGATACTGGAACAAAAATTAATAATTCTGTTTGAAATCAATAAGTTACAAGATGTAATAACCTCGTAAAAGCAAGTGCTTTTTACTAAGCCTATTCAATCCCATCACGGTTGCCTACGTAAGTCATTTATCCAGTTGCATCTTATGGCAAAATGCATCAAAGCATGTGGTATTAACGAAGTACTACTGTAACACGATGGTCTTAAAAAGTAAGTGCTTTTTCATTTATCTATTAAACTCTGTATGGCTGTAAAAAAGAAACAGAAAACTAAAAGTATTTGCTAAAAATAATTGGTTTCTACAAATATCAAACCTAAACTATATTTGAGCAAAAATATAAATAAGTTAAAAAGAAGAAATAAAGACTACGCGTTTATATTAAAGAATATAAAGGATTTCCAACGTGTCCTCACAATATTTTTGTTACTTAATTGCGAGGATGATGAAGGAAATTTTGGAAAAATCTTCATTGCCACAGACTTGATATACCACACACAACGACAGCGACAATCTATGCTCCTGTGAATGATAGGCAGATAATAAAGCCAAAAAATTAGATCTCCCAAAATACGGCTATTTTTAATATGATAACAATCCCAATAACGTCTATTTTGATGAAAAAGTAAATAACGGCAATAGTAATCCAATTAACTAAGTAATTTTAACGATTTACATATACAAATAAATAGGAACACTTTTGGAAAGAAATTAGCTGTTTATATGACAAAGTTAACAACATGACAAAAAATTTCATATTCTTATGATCGAGAAAAGAAATATATATTCATCTCATCATTTTCAGAAAGATTAGTTAAATCAATGCTTGTAAACTCGGTATCAATGCAAATGAATTTTTGCCCAAAATGTTTCGCTTGTTATTACTTTAAATTCACCACGTTCCATTGCTTTATAGTAATTTTGTCACTACTGATTTCGACTGTTAATACAAAAACCGGCAATTCACGGTCTATTGGTATAACCAGCAAAGTGATTTAATCTATCTGGGTCAAACGTCACCTTTTCAACCCATTTAGTATCCAAGGTTGTTATCGAACAATCGATTAGCTAGTAAATAAAGTGATAGAACTGCATTTAAGTATTACGAGTGATAAATCTGATTATTTTAATGACTGAAATAGCAGTAGAAATACAATGTTTCAGATCTATTAAAACGCCTAGTTTACATTGCGCATAAACTTTTATCAGACTACTAAAAATAAAACTATTAGAAAATATGTCTTTCGCTGTTATTCTCAGATATAAACATTATAAGCCTATTAAAACTAGCGAGAGAAAATAATGAGATACTCATTTGAAACTGACTTAGATATTCACCACTGAATATAAAATAAAAATATAATATTGGCTTTACTTAACAATATAATATTGACTATAAATTTGCGATCCTAGATTCTAATTTACATTTCTCACATAAGATCGTTACTCGACATGGAAGAAAACCGACTATACAGCTTCATACGAGAGAGGAAATTAAAAGGTGCGCAGCTGATTCGAACAAAAGCCAATCATAAATAACTTACAGTTATAGCAGTTATTCTCGTAGTAGTCCACTCTGAAGTTAGGGTTATTGTTGAGTCGTATGGCATGCGGTTTTGTTAGCTGACTATCGACAGAGAGGTGACAGCCTCCATCCGTTCGATTAAAAGAGATTGATCGACAAGGAAAACTGGAGAATAAATTTGAATTAAAAGTACTAAATATTACTTATGGTTGATATATCATCTATATAACTTTGTTTTGTTCTTTTTTCTCTGCTTTAAATACACTAGTTTCTAGTTCCAAATTATAAATAGTTTACGAACAAATTTCTTCGTGTAAAGAAAATATTTTGTTCAGCTTTAGTTGCTTTTTAAGTTATATGCAAAATAAATAATGATTATGGGATTCGTATACGAACGATATAAATACATTTTTTATAGATAGCAATTAATTAATTACGACATAAATATTCATTTGAAAGTGACAAGCTAGATTTAAAGATTAATTAACAGCTTACGATTTTTCATCTAGACATTCCGTTAGACATTCTTCAAGACTGCTCTTTTTAGAGGAAGAAATAACTGAGTGTGAATCCATATATCGGTCGGATAAGTACGTAAACGCATAGTCCCCGCTACATTTTCGAGACGCTGTAACCTTAGCTCTCAAATCCAACAATTAAAAAAAGCCAATCAAATCGTTCTATCATTACTTGGAAAATCGAAATCTCATTCTCATCATAACTAAGTGGAATAATTGATCACCTAAGAACAAAATAGAGCCAATGTAGACTCAAAATATAGTGCTTTTCAAAATAATAGCACACTCTGTTTTTTATTTTTTTGTTCTCAGTCACCAGATTAATATAATTTTTTTTGAAGCCAGGCTTAATATGCTTGAAAATCTCCAGTTTGAATTTCATATTTTTTCAAAAAATAACTTTCTGTGTCCTTGTTTCTCAAAAGCATTCACGTTTCATCGTTTCAAAATGATAGCACATTTAACATTTTCTGGCGTTATTTAACGGGAAATGCGCACTTTCACTAATTCTGAATGATCATAAGTGGGAAGTGCTCCTAAGTCTACACAAAGGAGGTCAAATCAGAACACTGTCAACTACCGGTTACACGATGAAGCAGATTGCCGATGCCGTTAAGCGCTCCAGGAAGGCTACCATGAAGTTCCTACGTCACCAAAAAGAAGAAGGTGCAAGGAAGAGTAGTGGACGACCTGATTAGTTGAATAATCGTGAAAAAAGGACAATTTTGCAAACAGCATCGGGTAGCATGATCAGCATCTATGAGATCTGTAGGAATTGTGCCATTGATGCTTCAAAAAATACGTGTGGAGACTGCTGGACAAGTGTCCCAATATTGCACGATCACGGATGAAGAAATTCTCACAACTGACCAGGACGAAAGACTTCGTTTGGCCAGATATTCCATGAGATGCGGCTGGGAAAAGGCTCTACTTTTACGAGTCTTCATAAATGAGACTATACACTCATTATTTCGAATTTAGGTGACCTTCAGTGATGAGAATAAGTTCAATTTAGATGGTCCTGATGGTTGGTACTCCTACTGGAGGTATTTACGTAAGGAACCCCAGCACTTTCCAACCCGAAATTCCAGTGGAGGAAGTATTATGGTTTGGGGAGCATTCAGTGCTATGGGACTGGTCGACTTGGCGTTTATGTAGACGAAGATGAACAGCGCTGACTACCAGGATGTATTAGGACATCGTCTAGTGCCGTATCTCCAACGATTTCCAGGTGTTAGCTTCACTTTTCAACAAGATAGTGCCACAATCCACGTCAGTCGAAGCACTATAGACTTGGCTGGAGGACAACAGCATGGACACTATGGACTCGCTTTCGCGACATGAATCCGATGGGAAATCTTTGGGAAATTCTTGTTGGTCGGAGTTATGCCGATAACCGTCAGTTGGAGACCACCAAGGCCCTTCAATTGGCCATTAGCAAGGAATGGAGCGAAGTAGACAATAGTGGCATCAAAAACTTAGTTAACAGTATGCCTGAACGAATTTTCCAGGTTATTAATAGAAGTGGTGGTTGTACTGATTATTAGTTAATTATTATGTACATTGATTGTTGTTTTTTTTGTCATAAACACATATTTTAATAAAGTGTGCTATCATTTCGAAAGAGACTGTATTATATCCACACTTACAGTTTAAACAGTATTTCCAGTAAAAGGAAAACCGATCGTCAGCCTCAACATATCCATCAACATTTTGTAATTGATGAGGTTGAAACACATCGCATTGGTGAGAAAAACCATCAGGCGAAGGGTGATGATTAATGGCTGCACACTCAAGTTGGTGGCCTGTAAATGTTAAGGTATTAAGATAGCTGTTTTTGGTTTACATTATTATTTATGATTATGGTGATATTTTTATCTATATCATACGAGAAATTAAGTTCAATTATCTTATTGTTTGTAAGGTACCAGGAGTAACGGGGTCTTCTCCAAGGGAGCAAGCGCTTTCACATGCTCTTAAGGATAACCGAGCATTAGCTACTGCTTTGAAATTAAGCCGAACTCTTGGCCATCGAACATAGAATGAATTACATGGTCGTTGAGCTGAAAAGTTGTATTTTTACATATTGACAAAATTCAAAAAATAATTGTTCTCAAATGACTATTTAATGTCTAACGCAATACACGAGATCAACAAGTCTTCTCATGTTGCTTATTATAAAATAGCTTCACAGTGCATACTTTACATATTATTTTTAAAAATTTTTACAACTTTCTATTATTTCAATTTAGTACATTTCAATTTGAACGAATCCAATGCATTTGATGGTTCATATTGTTTGAGAATCAAGTGAAGCAAGAAATGCATCATGAAACAATGGTGAAGTTTGCTAATTGCATCGTTATTATAACCATTGAAAAAAGATACATTTTTCCTATAATTTTTCTACTACTTTTACTACATAATTTCTTATATGACTTAGCCTTATTCAATTTAAAAAATATAGATATCTAACAGCTAAAATCTACTAGCAAAATTAGTAATGCATTTTGCTCAAAAATTAAAAATCAGTATTTTATGTACTTGTCTTACAAAGTGTTCTTCGCAGATAAATCTTCAAGGACGTAACAAACATTAACTAAGGACGCTATAACTCTCAACATTCATGTTGCTTCGCATTTCGCTGCACCAAACAGAGTTACAAATGGCATTTTTTGGGGTTCCGAGAGTCGACAACTAGCGTTGAAGGGCATGCAAGTACAATGTGTGACCGTGAAAACTTGATTAATGCAATATGGGTCTTCGCTGGTATTGGATGTGTATAATAACTATAAAAGATAAAAGTCAGTAGTATTTGTAAAATTAATGGTTATTATCAAAGAAACGTGCGATGGGCAATTAATCTGATAAAATAAGTAATTGCTGTATAAATGTATGTTATGGATTGAATGAACTTCAAGTACCCACCTGATAATAAAATCACTGTACATAGGAAAAGTAGTATTAAAATTCGCATTTATACCTGGAATCAGAGCTTGTTAGAAAATTCAGTAAGAAAAGAATCTTTGAAGATGTTAATATTACGGGATAAATATGTGCATAACAATTATTACAAGCATCACAATAAGTGGGATAGGTCCAATTTTTTGACATGTGAGAGTAGATTACGCAAGCGAAACGAGGTCCTGGTGAGGGATTAAATGAGGGCGATCAAATAGCCAAAAAGGAGATAAGTAGGCCATGCGAAAAACACAAAGAGAAACATGGTTATTTCTTGTAATCGTTTTATTTACACATTATAAATGAATTTTGTTCAACTAGCATTTCCTTGTTGCGTTCAACTTTCTCAATTCTTATGTGTGAAGATAATGACTGAAATCTTAAGCGATAGAAGTAATTCCGAATTTATTTAGTTTATATATAACCTATTTAGTAGTGCATCAGCTCAAATTCATGCCTAATATTTTTATAGGAGAATTATTCATAATAAATAGTTATACTATAGAAAATGCCGAAATTTTAATGTATTAAAAAATCTACTTTATGAAAATAAAGATATAGAATGTGCTCAATACGGCTATTTCAAATAAAGAAGTGTCGACGGTTAGGTGTAGAGATTATGCGGGACAGCCTGGCTGCCCGTGCTAGCACTACCAGTAGGCGGCCTTGGCCCGGACTCGACGAATGACTGACGAGGCAGATAAGAGGCAAGGGAACATGGCAAGACAAGAGATTAAATGGCTTATATAGCTTGTTTCCGTTTAGTTTCGGTGGAAGACAATTGTACTTCAGATTTTATATTTGCATTGTATGATTTCATTAATTTTCAACAATTACTACGAAATCTAGTACTCCCAAGTTTACTGGAAGATAACTGCATTCTCGAGGGCTAAGTGCATAGAATTTTATTTTACAAGTTATTACATACAATTCCTTCATAGTTCACCTATATTATTACATATTATTGGAACTGATATAGGTCGATTCTCCTGCACAAATTTGTTATTTTAACATAATTATTCTAACAAACCTTCCTTAAAATATGTAGAAGTACACATGGGCCATATGAAAACCAGTTATTTCATAAAAAACCAATAATAGTAATAATAATAGTAATAATAATAGTAATAATAATAATAGTAATAATAATAATAATAATAATAATAATAATAATAATAATAATAATAATAATGCTAATAAAAGATCTGGCTTTTTAATATATCTTAACAGTTTCAAATACAAATATTTATTTGTATTTGATACATACCCAATTATTACAAAAAAGTAACATGGGGATCAGCAGCTATTTCTTCAAGTATAAGGTCGACTTGAGTTTGACCTTCTAATTCCATTAATTCTATGCAAGACTTTTGGGTACAGTTGATTTCATCTTGGACTTTTGTAATATCGGGTACAACGTGCATGCTACTAGGTCGTCTTCGACGGATATCATAATCATGTAGAAGTTCTGGACAGGCATTTTTTTCTTGAAGGGATAGTTTTTTTCCTGGAATTGTAATCTGAATCAGCACAATAATCAATTTAGTTTAAAAAGATGTAAGCAGAAAAATAGAAACTGATGTACTTTATTATGTCAAGTGTTTAATCTTATTATATTCTATGCATAATATTTTAGTCCTCATCCTATTTTTCCAGACATATAAAATACTCGAATCTATGATTTCTTAGGAAGTTTTTCCTATAAAATTGTTACTCTTAAGATAACTTCCTACCTATATCCGTTTTGGGCAACTTAGTGAGCTCAGTTACGAATGATGGAGGGGCATGTATCATTGTAGTTGTTATACTGCTGTGAGAATTTTCGTCGGCTGAATTAAAAGCTGTTTCTTAGAGATAGAAAACGCCATAGTCAACGTAGAGGAACTCACATCCAGGTCTATATGTTTGATTAGATGTCACCGATATGGGCTGGTAACCAGAGTGGTACCCATCTGGGTTATACGTGAGTTGGCTATAACACAAGTTGATAGTTAATAGTTAATAGGAAACTGTTATTGTTATAAAATAATAAATGCAATAATCAAGCATATTAGGTTTGTTTCTATGCAATTATTTCATATTTCAAAGCTAATTTATACACATTACAGTTATAAACAATGTTAGAGCAAAGACCACTAAATTTACATGTTTCTAACTTTCTTCTTTCAATTTTAAAATGACTGTTGTGTACGAACAGTAATACTCAGCGATTACCATTTATTACATGGGTAACACAATACATATATTTAACAGATTTCTATAGTCTTTATTATCTTATTTTATTATCACTTAATTATAATATTAGGTTGATGCAAAAATAATGGGGAATTTTAACGTTCAACTTCAAAGTAGCATATCTCAGCTTAGAATACCATTTTTTAACCCCGATAGAAACCATTAGGATCTACGCATTTTCTCCAACAAAAAACAGATCTATTTATTCCGGTGGAATAGAATTCTGAATGGCTGAAACCAGTGAATTCTTCAAAGACGTTTTGACGTGCTCCTTTGTTGTTGAATACCTTCTCTTGCAAGAAGTCGTCGAGATGCTTGAAAAAGTGATAGTTGGTCGGAGAGAGGTCTGGTGAGTAAGCTGGGTAAGGCAGAGTCTCGTAGGCCAGTTCGTTCAATTTCTGCAGAGTCATTTGCGAGACCTACGGTCTACTATTGTCATGAGGAAGAATTGGTCCTTTTCGATTAACCAATGCTGGACATAAACGTTGTAGTTATTGGTGCATTTTGTCGAGCTGTTTTGACTTTCCGATTTGGTGCAAATGTCGAACGAGTGTCGAATGATCAACCTTTAGTTGTTCTGCAACCTCTCAAGTGGTTTTGCGTAGGTCCGCTTCAACGATGGCCTTCAGTTGGCTGTCGTCAATCGCCAAAAGACGTCCGCGACCCTCCGCAACCCTCCGCATCTTCAAGGCTCTCGTCTCCATTAGGAAATCTTCGAAACCAATGTTGAGCTGTGCGTTTGATGACGGTTCCTTCGCCAAATGCTAATTAATATTATGAGCAGTTTCCACTTCTTTACGTCCTAAGTTCAACTTGTACAGGAAAATCGTTCAATTTTTCTTTTTTCCCATTTTTAATTTGAAAGCCTATAATAAATATAAATACACACTGAAAATAAAACCACCAACATAAATAAATAGAGCGGATTTCGCGCTTCCAAATGGTATATAATATTATAATAATTAAATAAAAGTTTAAACAAAAATAAGCGCCAAAGTTTGAAAACACCAAATCCGCCATTATTTTTGCATCAACGTAATTCTTAATCTTTTTAAGGCTTTCTCACGTACACTACAATGACAGAAAGCAGTGTCTATATATTCATTATTTGTTAAAATCCATCTCTAACGGTTAGCTTTTAAATAACATCCAAAATTATCCATTGATAAATACTTATTAGTCAAAGGTTGTTTATTAAACAATTTTCAACAGACATACAAATTCTTTGAGAAAGTAACTTTTTAAGAACCGTTAAATATTTTTTAATTAGCATATTTCGTACCTCATGAAGCGCATCTGTTGATTGACAAGCCGACCAACAGCTGATTGTCGAGTTCGCACATTTTTATACGGTTGAAACAGAACAATGTAGATCTATAGATATAAGTAAAATTGGAATATTATACTGTTTACGTATAAATCAGCAACAAATTCAGACCAACAGTATTTAAAAATTGGAGTTTTTCGGAGTATTCATTTCACAAATGAATAATGTTAAACCCACCTTTGGAGCAAAGAAACAAACTAACGCAACTGTGCCTGACAGTGAAATGCACATGCATAGTGAGGTAATTTGTATCTGAAAAGTAATCTACAGGAAATCTACATCTAAAAACAGTATTTTAACTTATTTAACCTCATATTTTACTCTTTCAATAAAGTAAAAGAAAAGTCATTGTCCTCATTGACTAAAAATTTCTGGCTGAAGAACATTTTCATCTATATCTTTCTAGAAACGATGTCATAACATGATGCATTTAGTTGAATTTACTACGTTGGTTTTTGCAATACTACGAATGCAAATACTTTAATTCTTATATGAATTTATAACCGTACATTTGTTCTTGTTTCAGTCCTTCAAACTTGAGTTTCCTCAAATTAACACGCACTTCAATACCCTTATTAGTAATAGTTTGTAAAGCCAATCACCCACCCTAAAATTATTTTGGGTGGCGAAATAGATTGGTCCGAATGACATCCAGAGAATACACGTACTGTACATAGTAAAACCGATGTGTCTAGTTTCATTGAAATTTTCCGGAATTTTTCTTGTTTTAAAAGCATAAACAGTACAAGCAACTATAAGGACGAGATTGTAGAGAAGTGATACAAGTAAATGTGCTGCAGTAGCCTAAAAATTCGAAAGAATGTAGCTTAAAATTTGAAAAATCTAAATTGGAACTATATGACTTTTAGATTAGACAAAGTGAACCATAAAAGGATTCATGTATAAATAGATAAAAGTATGTATATCGCACCTCTTTCTTACTAGACGCTTTTAGAATATCTATTAAAGTAGTCTTCTAAAACAATGAGAAAAAATACATACTTTGCAGGTGAGTACTGCTTCGGTCCTTGATGGAAATACAACCGTAGTTCCAGGAGGATCTACAATAAGCCACACAATCGAGCCAGCTAGTTGCACAGACATGATGCTGATGCAGATCATCACATGTAATTGAATACAGTTTTAAAAATTTTTGAAAAATAACACAAATTTGGAATAATTCTTGTAAAAAGTACCAGTGAAATTTCGATATATTAGAGGGAAAATATTGAATATTGATAGTTTTACATTTTATTAATATTAATTAGCGCATGAGTTATTTAATGTGAAACTAAAAAAACATTGAGTATGATCTGCTTGTAGGCATACAGCTTCAGGAAGCATTTTAGTTGAAAAATCTCTGATAATAATTGATCTTGACAGTTTTTGGGTGAATGTTTTTAACCACACCGTGTTTGCCCGTCATTTCTTATAAAAATTCCTTCACCAATTATTGTCTCAGCCACTACTAAGACAGCATATAACATAAATAAACAAGGCTCTATATAAATACGAAATTAAAACTTACATACCTGTGCTTTTGGAGTTATAAATCTTGGTCGTTGAGCATTTTTTGGGCTAAATACTCTAACAAGCCTATTTGTTTTGGTAATTATAGCGGCATAAATAGCGGACATTGACAAACCCATCAGAACCTAGAATTGCAAAGCATAAAAAACAAATTATTTATTGACGATAAGCCTATTTACTACGAAGTTCTAAAATGAAACATTTCTAAGTTTTTTGGAGTCACTTTCTAAATAAGCTCTTTAATATTAAACAGCTACTTTAGTAGAATTACTATAGAACACTAACAAACCCTGGTGAAGGCACATGTTGGCACTGATGGTTGGGAAACGAGGAAAAACGTGACAATGTAGCACATAGATATACCACTAATCATACAGTAGCATAGCTCTCGACCAGATGCCATGATCTGTGCAAGAAAATAGAAGACCAATAATTGGATGTTGTTTTTGTTCCAGTTATATTAACTGCAGAAAAGTACAAAAAACTAAGACGCAAAGCTGATTAAGAACGCTTTAAAAATTGATCTATTTGTTCAATAAAGCCAAAATATCATAGGAGAAAAAAATGCATTGTGTGTATATGCATTTTATATTCTCATTAGACAAATAAACTTTAACTAGAATAATAAATTAGTAAATGCTGTTGTTCATGAATATAAAGCGGAAGATGAGAAATGAACATGAAATACTTAGAAAATCCACAAAACGTTAGAAATTTATACAGGTTTATTATGACATGGTGTATTAGAATTGTAATATTTTTTTGGAGACAGAAATGCTCAATATTATATACAGAAAGTAAATTGCACTTAATGGAAATAGGTAACTAAGCAGGCTATTTTGTACTGATGTATCATCACTAACCACGGGTGTATTGGAGTACTTCAGGAATACAGCAACGACGAATACTGTTAAGGCCAACCCTAATAGGGAGAAGGTAGCCGGAATTAACGCCCAAGTAGAATTCCACCTAGATATAATTTACTGACAAAGATTACCGTACAAGGGATATATTCACCACTATAAAGAATTTAGTTCAAATAAGTTCTTGGGGTATAGAAGTCACATTGTACCTGTGAGCTATCTTGGGTGTGATTGTGGACTCAATTTCTATAATTACAAATAATATATTAGCTCCATTTATCTCTACTTTTATTTTTATCATAAGTTCTACACAAAAATGCAGTGGTCATTTCTTATTTTACTGAAAACCCCAGCAAGAATTATACACTTTTTTTTACTACAAGTTATAAATTAATCAGCTAAGCTATAACCAGTATTAATTAATTTCCAAATAACATATCCACCTCATCGATACTGCAGGGATTGGGATGCAGAAGCTAAGAGATGTATCAGGTACCTCTCCCTCTTGACACATATCACATCTAGAACCAAATTAAAGACGACATTAAAAGAATATTCCAACAAAAAAAGTAAAAGTTGTACCTAGTAACATTGATGATAATACTCGTGGTGGTATCGCATGGGATACAGGCCCAGCAACACGTTTGATCTTGGTATGCCCTGAACTTTGGCTTTTAAAGGCTATAGTAATCAGTAAATAGTACATTTTATAACTATGTTTAAAATAAGAAAATATCAAAGGAATTAGAGTATAGGCTTACTATAATTATATTTCAATACAATACTTAAATTACATTCTTAATAAATTATATAATAAATGATAGTATTAGGTATATAATCTATCATAACGTCTACTCACGTGCAACAATAAGAAGGATATTTAATAACATACCTATAATGTCCCCTAGGACAGTCAGTGGAGCAAACAGAAACTAATAGCTCTCCTGGTGTTGCCCGGAATCCTTTTCTTATAGCGTCGACTTTCACCTCAAGATAGTCTTCCGATGAGCGCCATTTGCCAACCTTATAAGAAGAGTGTTAAGACTATTGAGCCATGAAAAATCGAGATTATTTAATTTTCATATTGATGTGCTTATAAGAAAAACCTTGTGATATGCTCCTTTATCATCTAATTGAAAAACGTCATAACGACCAATTCCATCTCCATTTGAGTCGATAATAGGAGGTTCGTTAGCTGAAAATTAAAAATATAAGCTTATAAAAAGGATAATCTTTGAAAATGGTGAGCAGACAAAGAAAGTATGGAGGAATAAAACTTGCCACTAAGTGAAACGTTTCTATAGTACCGCTGCAGCCGATAACCCAAGAAACGTGAGGTAGATAAACCGCATTTTTCAAACTTTGTTCGTCCACAGTCATCCTAAAGGAAAAGTTACCATTAATTATTCAGCATAACAAAGACTAAAACTTGATTCAGGCATAGAAAGTGTATTTTTTCTTGAATAATATCTTAGATATACATCTATACATGGGTAGTTTATTTAGAAAAAAAAATCAATTTTTTTGAGAACCTTAAAATACCTATAATTCGGTTATAATCAAGATTTCGAAGTATGTTTTGGTTCAGTGATGATTATGTGTCATGTAATAATATTTTCTACTTTCTATCCTATTTCCCACTTAAGTGTTAAAAGTCTAGTTTCGTACCCACTTCGAGATCATAAAATTCTGCTTTTGTCATATGCGGGGTGCACTAAAAGTTCTCATACAAAATGTAAGTACAACTAAATTAGCATATATGCCATAACGATTCGCTGTGCTAATACTAATATATTGTTTAAATCCTCCTTTGACTATATTGTCATGAGAATCTTGGACTATAACCTCTTCTCTTGCTGGTGTTGGCGTCCCAGTATTACGTAAGTTAGGTGGCGGCAACCAAAAACCCAGAAAGATTTAGTCAACAAAAGATCGTTTATGAACAAACGACGACCTCACGTCGGCCTCCCATCTGTTTCTCTCTAATTTTCTACTTCTGTCCCTATTATCTTGCTAGATATACTGAATGAAGTCCTCTACAAGGCTAGAAAGACTGGGTCCTTGTGCCTACTTAACCCATACTAAATTTGCTACTTGGCTTTCCTGCATTACCCTCCTCTCTCTAAATTTGCCAGTTGTTTTCAAACAATGGGGAAGTTCCTGAGAGAGTAGTTCTAGTCTTCTATTATGCATTACTTTATTGAATCAAATAGGACACATGTTTTAGAATTCACTCAATTCTTTCATCTCTGAACTATTATACAATGTCTAAAGCTTTACTCACAACCGCCATCCAGTTGCACAAGCAAGGAGAGAAAAATGTCAAGATTAACACGAAATACTACTAAGACTAAATCCTATTGAAGGTAGTGGTTCCTTTAACCTTAAAACATTTCGGATCACAGAAATGGAAACTTCGACAGGTCTGGAGCTTACCTGCTCATGGAACTAAAACAACAGTTTCCAGAATTTTGAGGCAAAGACATTTGGTCATCAAATTTACCTGATCTGAATCCTATGATCTTCTCAATATGGTCAATTTTGGCTAATAAGCCGAGTAGAACATCCTACAATAATTTGTACTCTCTTAAGATGGCCTTAGTTAAATCTTAGGACGAAATTAACCTAGACGAGCTGTTTTGCCTATAATGGGTAACTTCGAGAACCGTCTATGAGCTTGTGTGACCCCAGAGGGAGGAGACTTTGAACACCAATTGGGCTAAATTATTGTTTCGTATCTTGTGTATGTCTGCATAAATTTTCGTTTCAAAAGCTGTTTTTATCATGAAATTATGCGACTTGACATCCGTATCAGAACTTTTGGCGCACCCTGTGTCTATGATTAGTACTGAAGGTGAATAATCAATAATAATTCTATCTCACCTTTATATAAGTGCTAATGGCTTTTGCCAATACTCGTACGGCGTCCACCACAAATGGGACATAGGATTCCTGACGTATTTCATTATATGAGTTAAAATTAAAACAATTAGAAATCCCACTATTTCAGTTATATTATGAATCAAATAAATTAACTTATAACACTATATGGTTTAAATTCAGTCCCAAGTAGTTAAATTACATTTTGCTTTCAACTTCGTATTTAGAAGAAATAACGATTCGAGTTGTCGTACCTGCTTCAGTGTATAGCCTATATAGTCAAAGCACTCTCCGAAATACTGTAGATCAGCACGATCATTGCACCCAAGAGCATCCCAGTACTCTTCAAGAAATGTTAAACCAACTGGTGACAGTTTGCGAAAGTAGTTGAGGTATTCTGAATTAAATATTGATTCATCAATAATTTATACATCTTCCTTTCAAATTTTGCATTCATGAAAATAATCGATTAGTTTAAATACCACTAAGTAAAATGGAAAAACAATCCAATTCTACACTCAAATTTGTATCGAATCAAAACAGATGTAAATTTGAATTAGTTACTGAGCATAAATAGCGTGATTGTAAGGAAATAAGGAAACGATCAGCTCACCCGTTTCCTCTCTAACGTATGGTGCAATAGTAATGGCTCCTGCCGTCCGGTGCTCCAGTCCTTTAACGACAGATTGTTTGATTCCCCAGGAGTCGCTGGCGACAAACCTGTATCCATAATTAGTATTCGTCAAAGTAACAACGTCATATTCTGTTATGCTAGTATAGGTGTCCATTTTATAACCAGCAACTTTATTAGTGTACTCTTAATTATTTATACCTGAGAGGAAATCATATTTTATTCAAAAGGGTAAAAAAAAGTTGGAGTAGGTTAATAAAGGAATATAGATATTAGATACTCCTGATATAACGTAATTTGTTTAAATTGATTTGGATACTTATCCATATAAGTAAGGAAGAGATATAGTATTCATAATATTTAAGTTGTTTACTGATGTTTTGTTTTTTAACACCTTAATAAACTCAACTATTACATATAAACAATTCTTTTCTTAGGGAAAATACTGATTGTGACAGTCCAAGTTATTTTTAAATGAGTCCAGCTTTATGAAATAAAGTAAGAAAATAGAATTTCAAGAAGAAATATTGCAAGCCTAATTGGCCCTAAGCCTTTAGATTAAACAGATGCATCATTCAAAAAAGTAAATGCACAAAATCGATGTAATTCAACGTATATTAGATTTCGTTGTGCTTGAATAATTTACAGGAATATAACTTAACTTCTTCTTTTATTATGCAAATGTAAATACTCTTGCAAAATTAATTTTGATAGAAAATATATTGGATTAAATGTTATTGAGTTAAAGGCTTCTACAAAAACTATGGAATTGGAAACTCCCACTAAAAATTATGTGTTTAGAGTATAAATATTTATAGCATAAGATAATTTAAAGCAAAATTTGGAACCTCTTCTCTCTACTATGATATACTATTAATGTTTAGGCTGAGAAGTAATGTCTTATAATGAACCCAACAGATTTCTAGATAACGAGGAGCTTCGAATGTCGATAGTGTTTTGGCTTTTTTGTGTGATATTGATGATACTTAAGATGATATTCTAAGATGTTGATCCTATCAAGGAATCTAATTGTTGCATTTATTCTCACTACTCATCAGGTACCCTTATTTCCATCTGTAGATGAACAATCAATGTTCTTTTTCCAACTGCCGTGATTCACAAGCATTATTACTGACAGTTCTACTGTTAAGAAAAACTACAAGAATAGATGAAATCAAGCATAATGGAGCTAAGATCGTTTTCGAAAATTTTGAATTAATCTAAGGCTGCTTTCACATCATTGCATCAGTAATGTTCTTCTTCTTTATTCTACTTGCTGACTGGTACGATTACTACTCGGAACTATTCATATCTTCATTATCCTTTGGAATTCTTGAACAGCCAAGACGATTTTTACTCTTGGACTATTTTGATTACTTTTCTCTATTCCAAATATCGTAACAGATTTTATTGTGTTTGATCCTTTGTCTTTTAGGAATAAAGCCCTTTTTTAAGGTTACCAAACAGTGACATTTCTATAGGTTGGTCACGACTAGACGTATCCGATGTTTTTGAATAAATTTCGCATAAGAAAGATATATTTATAATTGCGCATTATATTGAAAACTAAATGAACTAGATCTAGTTGTCAGTTTTAAATGCTGTGGATCTGCAGTGTTTCTTTTATTTCGAACCTGTAAAGTAATGTCTTAACAATCACTCACTTTTATCTCATTATCAGCACAGGTTTCGAGAGAAAAGATCAACGTCCATGTCTCGTGCTCCTCATTGGCAATCGATCGTAGTCACCATGCATCTGTTTGTTTGATTGATTATAAGCCTTTGACCTCCGTTTTTAATGTTTAAAAAATTAAGGCGTTTTGGTTTTCAAAAAATATGTAAACTATTGTCCTTCAGGCTTACTATCTTATTTTACTGACGTTTATAATATATATTAATATTGGTGTATCCTGAACTCCTTGTGAAAGTCCTGAGGAATAGTACATATGCCATCGGAGATACAGAACTTCAACTTGATACTTATGCCGTATATTATAAGTCTGCGATGAAAGTTTGGATCTAGAAGTCCATAGTTGTACATTCACAGCATTCATCTTAATTTTAAATTCGTTCTTAATGAAATTTTGATGTCCAGAACTAATAAGCGAATAAAGTATTCTATTCGAACTCTCCATAACTCCGCTTAACGAATAAATGGTTTATTAAATTGTTTGATAATCAAGATTACTTCTTAAGATGTCTTCTTAATCATAGTATTGTACATGTTGTGATCTTGTGCTGTTCCTACAGTCTCTAATCTTGTTATAAGAGCTTGAGTCTCTTTTCCTTCATTTCAGTTTAGTTCCATCTATTCTATTCTTCTTCACAACAGTGTAAACAATGTGATGGAGTGAGTCATTTGAATACTTGAGTCTTAATTGATAGCTTTTCCATCCGAATGATTTACATTATTAATAGGGTGAGGAAGTTACGTCATTGCATTTATCACTAGCATTTGTATCCGTTGATATATTTGTGGCTTGTATTATCTTGTTTGTCTCTACAAGTTAAATACTCATCAATACCTATTCCGCATAGTTATTATTATTTTTACGGATTTAATTTCTTTCTAAAAAATATATATCTTTACTTTGAAAGCTGTGTAAAATTTCACTTCGAAATAGAGCATCCGAAAGAAGTTAAGAACATCATCAACCTAGTCCCCTGTTGACAAATCTACTACTGGACTCAAAAGTATCAGGTGCCTTCTACGATTTTTCCATTATAAGCCAAAGAAAAGAACAAATGATACTAAGTCGAAACTTGATCTAGCATTTTGTTTGATAATTGTTTAACGCCATTTTCTTATAATTGTTTTCTAAATATATTTTAAAATAATTACTGAGTACATTAATACAGTAAACCTATATAGTATTTATATATTGACTGGTCCTTCATTTGGTGAAATAAAAGGCAAGTATCAAGAAATTTCTGATAAAATCGATACCTAACATAATTACTACTTTTATTTTGGACTAAAATTCGCTTGGAAAACAAGATAGAACCATTTGATATCAAATAAATATATTATACCTAGTTCACTCTAGTATCAGCTTGACTATTTGACTCATGTACGAAGAACCTTGTTTGCTTTAAATTTGTTGCTGAGCATTTGCATTTCTTACTAGTATATTGGATTAAAGTAATTGGTTAATACCAGAAATGTCGATTGAGCTCATGGTGGCCCTCTTCTATAAGCGTATTGAGAGTGGTTAGAAGCCGTTTCAAGTTGTCCTCGTCCACGAACATCACCACACCACGTGCTTTCCTCGTTCGATGCATCCGAATAATAAGATCTCTGAAAATACACTTTCATACAATATAAAATCGTTCATAAAAGGAGGGTGAAAAAATGAAACATTATTCATTTTTTAGACAGGATATTGCCTACTAGAAAAATAAGAGGCTTGAGTGATTAAAAATTTCACAAATCTATATATAGATCCATATACTCACCTAAAGTTTACCTCTGTCCACCTCCGGCTAATTTTTTGCACATCACCATCTATGCAAATCCCATTCTCTGCAGCAGCAGCGCGAAATGAATCCATGCCTCTTTCACCTCAATTGAATCAAACTTGTTTGAAATGACTTAAGTTGATTTTGAATTTTCAAAGTTTCCTTAGTAAATGTTTAGGTTCATTAATTATTTCACTTTAGTATGCCACTTCACTTCATATGAGCATTAATGCATTTAGTCATGTATAGCTTAGGCAAACCATTTCTAAGCCTGTCGATAAGGTATATATTTTAGACATAGTGTGATGTAGGATACTATGGATCATAAGTATGTACGTCAATTTTAAAATTGTAATGATCTTATAATAAGAGTCATATAATCTTTCTACGAACCATATGATCCAGTATCGGCTATAGCGTGTACGTACGTCCACTCCAATTTGCGAATCTAAAGTAAAACTTTAAGACTCAAATACTACCATTGAAAAATATATTTAACATAGAAAAGTTTTAATACAAAGCAACCAGTCACTATTTATTCTCAGTTTAGTTCTAATAATTTAAAATAGTTTTAGAATTTATTCTATTGTGCAAACTGACCACTCTAGCCATCACTTGTGCTTGTAGGTTATCAGGGGGAACAACTCGTGAAAAATAAGCAAATCGTGGTTTTTCACTGAGTTCAGCTCCTGTTGAAGAGTAACTGACTTGAGGTATCTGTGAAAGAGAGACTTTTTAATAGAAAGCCAATATAGTAAACATTAATATTAGTAAACTAATTTGTTATAAGTGAAAAAGAATACTTTGAAAAGTTGGAGCATACTAGCTACCATGACAGATACTTGACTTCCTGCCGCACCGACTACGGCTACGATGGGTTGTCGGTGATATGAGGCAAAGGAACCATCCTAGAAATTATATTAAACTATATTAAGAGAATTAGTTGAGAGAAAAGCTACGTGTTTAAAGTAGTTCAAATATCATATTTCCAAATATTTGCAATTAATTACAAATGCCTTGTTTTTTATTCAATTTAATCACTTCCATTCCTTTCTAATATTTACTGCTTTTTGACCACGATTTACAGTTATAGAATATGAAATTATTATTGTCTCATGAGTGTAAATATTTTATAAGTCATTTGTAGAGAAAGGGACAAGAGTGAAAGAAAAAACGATAAAGAACTCACGGCACAAACGGCTCCATCTCCAGTTGACATGACAGATTTAATAAATTCAAGTGTCTGTTCAAGAGCATAACTGTCCAGAGAACTTAAGTAATAAAATTAATATGTCTTTACATAGTCCACATTTTCGTTAGAAAACTGGCAAAGCAAGTCACACAATTGTTATTATTATTATTTTTAATCACTTAGCTTATCATTAAAAAAAAGATTGGTTATAAAACTATTACAATACAAATTTTGTAACAATAGTATCTAGGCTAGTAGTGTATAAGAGTTATATTACTACAAATAATTCCTAGAAGTTCCTGATTATTGAAATAAGGCAGTTAGATAGAGCCCTCATTGAGGTGCACACTAGAGAGTATGTTCTACTCTTCAAATCTAAGCACTTACAGATGACTCTACTAAGAGCATAATATAGAATTGTACCCAAGCCATGCTACTATTCACAAATTTATCTAGGAGTACGTTATGTTCGAATAAATGAATTACTTTTTTACAATCTTTCGATGTTGAACTTTGTTAACAAAAAATATGCATTATTATTATTATTATTATTACTATTATTATTATTATTAGAGTTACTTAAGCTCACCAGGTATCAAGTATGAGCGCTCCCAAAGTAGCCTGTGGGAGAAGGACATGGTCATTGTTGACTTGTTCCAATGCATATAACATGGCGACCATACGTTGAACACCTTGATCCGCCTAGAATTACTTATACGATTCCTTAAGTTTACATATTTAGCTTTTCGGGCCATTTGCTTAATTTCTCAGCATTCTTTATATCCAAGATGAAGACTCCTTCTAAGCCTCTCCTTACACTCCGCTCAAGTTATTCATTCAGTCATATTATATAAAAATATAATGTCAGCATTATGTTGTAACTAATAAAGATATTAGTCTATTGCATCATATGGACAATTATTTTTGCTATGCTAAAATCATTACTGGTCAGTCTTAATCTGGTATTTATTTTTCCGTTTAAAATTTTTAGATAGAATAAGCAGCTATATATTGGTTATCGCATTTTTTCTCCAATAATTTACTTGAAAACTGTAATCTAATAATATAAAGATAAAAACCCAGCGGTAAAATATTTATCAGTTAATACAATAAATAAATAATGATCTGTATTTTAGATTTTGAGCGAAATTTGTGGTATTATCAGTCTCTTACTTAACACTATTGTCCTTATTTCTTTGACGTTTTCTAGTTGTATAACAAATACTAGAGTGCTTTCACGACAGCTCACAGAGAATAATTTGTGATGCTAATTAACTAGCCTTGATTTGCCCACACTGTGATCCATTTCTGCCAGCCTCGTGAATGGGAAAGAGACCTCCGAGGACAATTTGCCCCGGAACACTAACCTATAATTAACCAAACTTGATTATTCAGCGTAATAAAGCAGTTTTCTTATAGCTTTCTTGTCTCTTCATTATATTTAAATATATACTTATTAACAGTGGCGTTGTGTTGCAAGCCATGAACGTAGCACCACAACATCGCTAACAGTGCCATGCAATTTTTTAGTTCTCAGCTAATTAAGAAAATAAAAACAAGTTTAGATTCCAAATTAACAAACCAATCAGATGCATTAGCTTATCTATGATTTCCTCATGTTTTATTTCATAATATGACTGATGTAATAAATTTTAATGAAAAATTTCCAAAACAAACTTTAAAGTAAAAACTAATACTAGTATTTATATTTAGCAGAATATTCGTAAAAGCAACTTGACACTATTTCAGTAAAATGTTTACGACCCTCTTCTGTACGTTTATTTCATGAGACTTGAGCAGGTCACCAGGGGGACAAGTACGTATGTGGCTTGCAACACGACGCCAGTGTAACTTTTTTCGCCTTCTTGTTTTTCTAACCTGTCTTCCAGATAAGGCCCAGCCTATATAATTCAGAAGACACAAAACACTGCTCCATCTCATAGCACCTTATAAAATGAAAGGATTTAATGGGTTATAAAGATTCATCGAGTGCTAATTTAATCTCCATTTTTTAAGTGTGAAGATTATATACAGTAATTTAATGCCTTTTTATGCAAATCCATGGATATATATCTCGAGATTTAGGTAAATTTTACAATTTTAAAAAGTGGTTTTGCTTATCATTAATAAATATGAATATAATGCAAACAGATGAAATAGATACGACTTATAGCAAGTTCTTAATAGTGAGGACACAAAATATCATGGTAGGCAGTGACAATTCATTAAATTAAAAAATATTCGAGAAGAAGTCTTGTTTAATCTTTAAGAAACGACTACCATTAATTTTGTCTGTTCGACTATAAGTCCAATAGGGATTTATTTTATGATTTGGCAAACTGAGACCTATCTAATGTTTACAGCAGATTAGTATATAATGCTTTTTCATAGCTTGGACCTCAATTTCATAAATTTATTTGTACTATTTAATGTCCTAATCAATAGACCAAACAACAATAATTACCAAATATTACATGAAATGCCGTCAATATTTCTACTGCAAAGAAGTTTTAACGCTCACTCAACAAATTATCGGATCCATCCAGCTATCGAAAAATTCTAAACATGGAATTGACATATAGCTCTCTGGGAGTGAAATATAATGGGATAAGCGACCAACTTCCGATTATGCAAGGAATATTAAAAGATATATTAGTCTTTATAACTAATGATGTGGAAACACTATAGTTTTGCCAACACCAAATCTGATAGCAACACCAAAATATATTAGGCTAAATAAGCAATGATCTATAAATCAGTAACAGATGATAATTGTCAAATATTACATACCTATTATATACGATAGAAAAAATATGAGTTTATGATAATTTGTTAATGAAGTGTATGTTTTAGAAAATTTATTTTCAGTAGGTGGTGTATGCAATGGTTTATCAATTCCCAATTTATTCTACAAGTAGTCTGTATGTATTCTAATTTGCAATTGTTAAACTACATTTGTTAAATTGTCTATTCGTTCAGTACGTCTCTATTAGACAAAACCGTCCTACTCCCTGAATTGGTATTTAACCCTACTCTCAGTGTTCTTTTATGAGATGTGCGTTAACGGCTCGTTTAAGTCACAAAGCGAAAAGTAAACCAACTTAGAATAGATCTCTATAAAGGTAATTATTACTATAAAAAAAAGAATTAGAGTTGTAGGTTCGGCCCATTTGAGCATAATTGACCAACTACTCCCCATTAAAGCAAGCGCAATTGAGGCTCTCAAATTCCCTGCGGACATTAGGAGATGGGAGTTTTGTATGACTGTGTAGAGATATACATAAAACATTACAAAATAAGCGTTACAGCTAATGATGTGTATAGTATAATTAGAGTCTAGAGGTATTAAATGAATAATAAATGATTAATTTTGTCAATCTATGTTCCCAGTTTAATTCCACACTGAGTCTGTAAACAGATGCGATGCAGCATTTTTAGATAACGAGATATAATCACATGTATCCGAAATGACTAATTATTTTCATAATTTATTATATTCAGTATTTCTGTTCCACTCATATTAAATGTATTAGGCGTGTCTAGTAATACATTTACATAGAATGCTATTATTAAATACTTAGATGTAAAAAATTTAGAAAAATGAGTGTGCATCAGAAATGTAGTGATTTCTTAGATATATTTAAGCATTAATTAACAACAGAAGTTGTCATAATCAGCAAAATTATCCAGCTTTCAAATGATGAGAAATTGGTTCTGGTTAATAAGCTTTTTTCATCATGTTGGGTGAAAATACTAGAAGTTATTTTTATTATGACAAAAATCTGATGGAATAAATTTCTAAAATTATTAGTCAGTACGAAAAAACGGAAAATATTATATCCCAAAAATTTCTTAGAAGTCTTATATCTCATATCATCACTGGTTAGTTTTCTGTTGAGATGCCATTCTTTTAATAATACAGATTATGAAAGCAATCTTTGGCATTCTTAGCTATGTTCGTACTCAAATAATCTTACATGTATTATTGAAAATAAAGACATTTTGCGGAGATTATAAAAATAAAGCAAGCAAATGAATATTAAAAGCTTATGACTGTGTACTATGAGGACGTAATGGCTTCTTTTCCCTCCACATCAAGAACTCTTAGGAAGAAGTTCTCAACACAGTACAAAGCAAGTGCACAAGTGGTGTTAATCTCTTAAAATAAATGTGCTTGTATCTTTAAAGGAAAAATAAAAAGCCATTTCATAGAGCTCGCATATTTTTCACTACAAGACTAAATTATTCGGAAAGTGATGAAAGATTAACGAAAGCACCATTTTATACCATTAAATTCAATTATATTTTCATACTTGATATTTATACCTTCTAACAATATAGTTAATTAGGCGTAAAACAAGTCTCTCCCTCTTATGTGATCAGTCTCCATTTTCAAAAATATAATAAAAAAACGAAGCTTTTTAAAGGTCGCAGTTATTCAAATTAGCATTTTTTATCACTATGTATATAAGAAAACTATTTGTAATTTATCTGAGAAACTAGCTACTTTTTCAGTTCTTAGTCAGGCTTAAGTGCTATCTTTTATCCTAGGATAATCTTATTATTATAGCATACCTCTTAAAAATATTTAAAGTACAATACTTGAAAAAATCATACTTTAATGAACGTAAATATAATCAAAATCTTGTATAGCGAATTCTTTATAACTAGTACAAATGTTTTTAAACTAACATTTGATAAAATTGTATACAGAAGAAATAACATTCAAGTAGTTTAAAAACAGGAAATTTAACTTACATATACATATATACAAAAATGTTTTAGTACATTTAAAATAACATTAACTACTGATAAGCTAGCTGTTACTAAGCCTAAGTCATGTTACCAATAGTTCTCTAAAATACTTTATCTAAATTCGGCGAGACCAAATGTGTTTCGTAAACAACATATCTGGACTTGTTTTCCAATTTCCACTATTTTATGTGGTGAGGTCTACGCACATCGCAATTATCTTATTATTGGCTAAATACATAGAAAATAGAGGAAGAAACTTTGTGCAAATAGTTAGGAAATATTCTAACGAGGACAATATATAGATAACAGCGGAAACAATTAAGCAAAACAAAATGCAGAATAACATTAAATAAATGAGTAAATAAATAATATTTGAATCGAGAGTTACTACAGTAAATGTGTCCATAGCAGATGATAATACAGTAACAATAGAATAGACAGACTTGATATTAAAAATGCTAGAAGAATGGAGAGCTTAAGTGAAACACTAGAAGATAGCAGAATGACCTATCCTCAAACTTGAAGTCACTGTCTATTTATACGCTATAAAAGCCCGGAAGTCCTAGGAAGGGCTGGGCCTAACCAGCCGCGCTAATTTTCTGTTTTGTTGACACCCGATACTTTTATGCCTTTCCAAGTATAGCCTTTAGAGAGGAACGTTCTGGCTTAAATGATGCATTGTATGGTAAGTATAAAGGACGGATTGCTAGGTGGAACAGAGAAAGTTCATCAACGGGATATATGCAACGGAAGATGTCCTGCTTATACAAATTATACAACATGTAAATGATCAAGTACCAAACTGCCATTGGCGAATGTTTTCACATCTTACCTTTTCTTATATTCCCTACTTGTCACTGTCTTCGTGTCTGATTTCGTTAGCTTGGAATGTGTAAAAGTTGGTAAATAATTAAAACGAAGAATGCTAAACCAGCAGCAGACCAGTATTATTGTATTAAAGCACAGAGTCCTTAATTATAGCCACAACTGTTCTTGACAGAAAACAAGAGATCTCTATTCTCTTTAAGCTATTTCACGCTGAATTTCATTTCTATATCACTAAGCCTGTAAATCAGTACACTGATGTCGTTCTCAACCATAATAGGATTCCTGTCTTTATATCTTAATGCTAATTTCTTCGATACCTTGAACTATCGCTATTCTGAATTAGATAGCTTTATTCCAAAGAAACAATCACAATGAGATTAAATAGAAAACTCGTGAAAAGTTTACAGTGATAGAAATTGTCAATTGTTGATTGGAAAATATAAAACTCATCTTACTGCAACGGATAAACTATTTAGTTGTGCCCGAATCAGTAATATAGTTCTATGAATAACTCAAACAGGCAATTTCTTCCTATGTAGTTCTAAATTTTAATACAAATGCTGCAAAAGCCGTTTGAATTCCATATATGCAGTTTCGACGTTTAGATGTTCTGAAACAATTACGTTTTATACCATCATGTGGAAAGTACCAAACATTTATAAGTGGAATCATATTGGATACGCCATCCTTGTACGCTTAATAAGGAAACCATTAATAACTTTTTTATTTGGCTTCTAACGTGGCCAGGCTTGTTTTTTTTCTTGCTGAATTTGGTGTGATTCTTCCTGGGAAAGTAATTACGTGGTAGTAATTACCAACTAATAAAAACAACAAAAAGTAGACAAATAAGGAAGCGAATTTTGCAGTTTACTGAGCTAATCGTTTTTAGCTCTCTAACATTGGGATTACTTCTTTTCATCTAATTTAATAATAATGATATTAGAGATGTGAGTAATTTATTGCATATATTTTACGAAAATTATTAAAGAAGTAGACTTATTAAAATAAATGTAATACATGTAATACAACAATTGTGAAAAATAAACTAAAAGAAGTACAGGAATCATAGAATCTTTGCGGAACTTCTGTGAAGACACGTGGCAACGTGCAGCAACATTCGTCTATTTGAGAAGATAATTTAATAATTATACTATTAAATAAAGCCAAAATATAATAATTAAAAAGTTAAAGAGATGTATGTTCACGAAACAACTGTGATAGTTTATTTTGGAGCCACTTACCAATGCATGCTGCATCGGGTTCGTGAAGTTGGCACTGAATATTGTTCGTACAACCTATGAAGAGCTTTATGCCTCCGTTCACACAGAGAGAATAGGAATTACATGCTAAAAGGACTTTGTCAGAATAAGAAGAAAATATTTATCTATGTGTAGAAAAGAAAAGTTGAATACAACTCACGAATATCGGAATGGAACCTGAAGGGGTCAGTTCCGCATATATATTTTGATATATCTTGGGCAACAATTTGATTTATTAAACAGAGAAACGATAATATAGTAAGGAGTAGAAAAACTGCTACTCTTATGCTTCGCATTTGTGAGTCAGTGATGTGTCTTTCAGAACTGTACTGTCCTAATTCCAGAAATTTGATTTATAGATGTGTTTGTGCAGCTGCATTTGCTGGATTTAATGTTGGCTTAATCCATTGAATGATGGAAAGTACTGGCAAGAGAATAAAATATTCTCTTTTATTTTTTGTTATATAACAAGCTGTCTACATTTTGATAATTAATTAATCTCTCTAGTAAAGCTGGCAAAAAGTAATCGCACTAGAAACCCTTCCACTTTGCTGTGACCAAAGTTTTCCATTATTTCAATCTCTCTAGAAAATAGGGCTACTAGTTACAAACAGCTTGTTGTGTGACATGTGAAGAATATTAAGTTTAATAACTGTATAGATAATTTGACAAATTTCTAGCACATGAACTTTTATAATCTGTTTTTGTGTGTGTTATAAATGCTTAAAATGAACAGATGAGGGAAAGTTCGCCAGGGGTACAGTTAATGGATAACAGCACTGCTGTGTACAGTACAGGAGATAATTATGATTGCCTTGGAGAAAATATATTAAGAAGGTTACGTTCAGAATCATTGTACTTAGAAAAAAATTACTACGGCTGATTAGATTAGTGCGAATACTTCTTATATAATCGATAATCGTATTTGTCGTAATTTCCACTTATTGAAATTTTATTAGAACAATGACTGGCTAGATAAATAAGTCTTTAAAAGAACTTTCGGACAATAATTATTTTAAAATTGGAATGATGGAGGTCTCTATTTGCGTTCTCCGAACACTATCATTGATCCTTTTTATACTTTAACTCGGCCCGGCTACTTGTGCTTGTGCGGATTGTGTCGTAGTCAGCCTTTCACCTTCGCTTCTTTAAAATTTGCCATATTGCATGTGCGGTCAATTAATATTGTATTCGCTTTTATTTCACATTAATTTATGGTTTGTATTCTTTTTTCAAGGTATTCACTCCAGTAGAATTGAACTCTGAGAAATACACTATTGGCAATGCTCCATTATTCTTGCTCGTAAAGCAGTGAAAGTGAAAAGAAAAAATAGATCATGCCTTTAGGCCTTAACCTACTTTGATTAGACGCCAACAGTGCACTTACGTGTTGGTGTGGAGATATAGTACTGTGTTAATTGTACTGATATTTTATAATGACATTAGCAAACATTATGTTCTATATTGTTAGTTTTAAGCATTTAAATAAGTAATAGTTGCGATAATTCAGTAATATTAATAATCAATCTCAAAAGACATAAAACTTGACTTATACTTTGGTTCTAGAGTAGCAAGTTTATGGTCAAGCGCCGTCTTTTGTTCCCATATACATTGAATTCCTGGTTCTATGTATTATGTATTTTAGTGTCTATTAATATTACTGCCCATTCAGCTAAAAGCCATCCATTGTCTTTTTCACTGCTGTCTCTCGCTCTCTCCTTCCTCTTGTGCAGCGAAATCGTATCTATTCTTCTGTGCCCGCCGCAATGCCCGGTCAAAAAGCGGCAGGACTCCGCATGAAGGTTTGATATTTACTCCACCTTTGCCACAATATTTATTGTTGCTAAATTCAAGTCTACGTTTACTGTTAAAGTCATTGAAATATTTGTGGAGTTCTATCAACATACTTTTACGTCTATTTATTTATGTCATTAATGATGATAATTTTTTCAGTATCATATCGTAGCTAATCTACCCATGAATCCTTTAACTACATAATTCCTAGATTAGTTATAAGTTTCGTGATATTTATGACATCCTATGAAAAATTGATTAATTAGTTAACTAAAAATAACATTCGTCAAAGGAGCTTATGGCACGTGAATTATCTGTGACTAAGTAAAATTAGTGTGTAATAGTGACTATTAAATGCAACTGTTACGTGCAAGTATCTGGTGAGACATGCTTTAGGACAAAAGAGTCGCAAACAGTCAGAAATAATGCGCTAAGACTTGTTTATTATTTTCTTTATCTTCGTTCGAATTGCGAATTTGAAAACTTGAAGGTGTATTTTCTAAGATTAGTAGTATTTCTTTAAGTTTATCATTACAGAATTATAACAAGTCGTATAAGGTAGTCTTCCATTTCTTTAGGTTTCATGCTTCCTTATTAGTCTGTAATTGCACATTGTTGAACTGAATAACTAACGTTTAAAACTTTCACGAAAATTACAAAAAAATCCATTTTAAGATAAGCACAAGTCAATGGACGCGAAATGGCCTGATCGGTCGCGTGTAATCAATATAATACCAGGGGAATGAACTGAGCTGGGAGAGGGCGACCTCTCATTCATGAATGTCTTATTAGTAGCTGTCAAGCCTTAAGTGATTAATTTAGCTTGCGAAGATAGAAGACAACTTTATGTGACTCGTTAAAATCATTTTTTTCAACCTTTATTTCTTAGTTCAAAACAGCTCTGGTAAACCGTTAATAGTAGCAGTGGCTAATATGCATCATCCTCTAAATATATAAGATATATTATAATTATCTAATTATTTTGTATTTTGACTACTTCAGTTATGAAGCATTTACTGAAACTGGTTTTAATTTTCTTTTCTTTTTTTAGGTAGATGGGAAATGGCTTCATATCAGTGAAGAGACTATTTTAAATCACCCAGGAGGCGCAGTAATTCGACAGTATGCGTAAGTCTTATAGTAATCTTTATTAAAGTTAAGTTTTATTGTTTTTGGAAGTAATCATATTTGGCAGTGTTATTTTTCTATTCTTGTTCTTATTTCGATATCTAGTGGTGCTGAGCACAAATGTAGTAACTCAGGTTGAATGCTACATTTACTTGAATCTGACTACACAATACACAAATCATTAATTTTAGCTTTTTTTCCTTTATTTTAAAACTATATTTATATGCATAAAGTTTATGGACAATTTATGACAAAACATTGGCTAAAGTATAGACGAAAATCGTCTTAAGGACTCTAACGATTACATCATTTTTCGTGATAACAGTTTTCGAAATAAGTTGCACTGACTCAATCAAAAGAAACATAAAATTACTAATGCATATAAGCCTTGAAAAGTATAGTGCTTTAATGTAATTTTGTAGCAATTCCGATGCTACCCACATCTTTCATGCGTTTCACGAAGGATCGGAAATAGCTTACAAACAACTAAATGTGAGTTGTAATATTCCTGATATACTAAGCCTCATGCAAAGTGTGCTATGAAAGTGACATTGTCTTGCTTTTGTGTAATGAAATGCTACAATGCTCTACCTATTTTCCGCCTTCACACTGATATATGGTCGTTTATTTATAGAAACCTAAGGAATTAATTCTTTTAGATTTCGCATATGTTAGTTCCGTCTCTACTTTCTTCTTTGTTCACTGGTTGCTAGGCTTATCAAACCATATCTCCGTTTAGATAGGAGAATGTGGAAGTTAAAAGAAAAGCTTTGTTCAGTAATTTGTTGGAAGTCTGTTTCCTTTTGTTATTGATCTACTAGTTTAAATAGAAACATGGTTATCATAAATTTCATATGTTTAAAAGATAATTGATCAATAAGAATTTGAAACAAATTAGAATTTCTTAGAATATAAATTCATTTCATAGAATTATGTCCTATTTACAAGCGGGTATTGGAATCTATCTGAATATGATTAATAGCATTATGTATTATTAGTATTAGACGCCGGAGAAAAGACAAATGCCTATTTTTTCGTCAACAGAAAATAGAGGAAAACGGAAAATTACCATATTCTGTTCTGGCACCGAACACTTCCAATGATAGGAGTTAGCAATAATATATTGACATTTAAATTTTAAAACTAGTATACTTGTTTGCCAGAAAAATTGAAGTGAAATAATGGGAAAGAAAAACAAACATAATATATTCTCATTTTTTAAATATTAAATATCATGCAACATAATTTCATTTTTAGTTATTAAAAAAGAATGCTTGGGATCCCTCAGAAGATCTTGAAGAAGCTTTGAAGAAGAGAACAGATAAGGCCGATGTAAATGTGTCCACTTATGACATTTCTGTAGAAGAGGTAGGTCTAAGATTTTTATTACTAGTTCCAATACGAGTAATATTCTAGAAATATTTAATATTATATTTTTTGGCAATAGCATGCATATGTATAATATTTATAAGCCTTAAATATACTCATATACTAATTATGACACATTGTGCCATTAAGTTTTACTCTCATTTTTTATAGTACTTTTATTGATAGAATTAAGCGTTAAAACTTTATTCCTTACGCCTAAACGATTTTACGCGTTAATATGACACTGACAAATTAGCTTTTAAGACTTTTAATAAGTTTTATTATAACAAATTTCGAACAAAGTTTGGCCGTTTTCTATCCGTTTTCAATCCTATACAATTAGATTACCTCAGCAAGCATTTCTGCACTTCTTTTTAATACTAATAGCACTGCTGAATTATTCAAATGCACATGATAGTTTTATCACTTTATTTCCATTCTTTTATTTCCCTCCCTAAGCCAAGTTTGTGTGTATAAGCCTTTGATTATTTATTTTTCCAATTTAGACGCAGGTAAGCTGAACTATTTTCCTGACCCGACTATTAGTGCTAATTTCTAGCTATAAGCAAGGTTGTTCTGTTTTCGCCTAAATTTAAGTTTGAATTGGAGTAAGCCAAAATATTTATATTTCGTGAATTATAAAAAGACTATCATCTTCCATGCTATATGTATATTCTATAAAAATAAATTTTTATTGATTAAAACAAGCGCCTTTACTTTTAACTTGTGCAAAAGTAAAGATGCATTTATAGAGCAAATCTTTTTCCATAAGAAACAGGTAAAGTTGATAAGAATCAGAAGGAAAATTCACTTCTGATCTGTTCTCACATTTGCAAAATCCACAGCCTAAAGAAGGTTAGGACAAGAAAGCAAGGTCGGGTGCAATCTTCTTCACTCCTTGTCCGCGATATCGTCACTGTGGCATAAATTCTATTGATTATTCTGTATACACTTTTCATCTTAATCATAGAGCCATTCATTATCTCTTTTAACTTGTTTAGCGAAATAAAATAGAATACTAGTGAATTGTAACAAAATAAAGCCAATTATACTGGCTTTATTTTTCAATATTTACTGACGATAAAATTTCAAGTTATTATATTAAGTTTGTTTAATTCTATATTAGATCGTATTTGTAGGAAAAAAAGATAGTGGAGAATTTCGAAAAACTGCGGGAAACTGTGATCAAAGATGGCCTTCTTCAAGCAAATGAGGGTTACTTCGCAATGAAATCTATCTCCACACTTAGTATTATGTTCTTCGCCTTCTTTCTTCAATATAGCGGATGGTGAGTAGCTTAGAAAGATCCAAAATTTTCTGAGACGTATTCGGAAAATTAAACACTTACTGTTGATATTAATACTAAGTATAAACCGAGTAGGTAACTTTATCTCTAACATAAATGATCTTGCTTCTATGAAGAATCAATGCCATACTCTGAGAAATGTACTAAACGGAGCATCCATATTTCCAATTGGGTGACTGAGAGTTTATTGTTAAGCATTATGATATTACGACAAAATGCTAAGACGATTTTTTTAAATTTCAATCTTTTTACACCACATTATTTATAATTTTGTTTATCATTTATTTCTTCATCCCAAGCAGGTGGATTTTTGCTTAAAGTTCGCCTAAATATAATTCATTAACACAAACGATGCAACCTATATTTATGCACTAATTGCTGAAAGACATGGAGTATTGTAAATTTTTGGGCTTTTAAAGATTTTTATAAATCCAAAATACTTCTAAAGTGTCTTAGAATAATAATATCTCATTTAAATCATCTAGTACTTTTGTTAGTTTGTTTTATTTATATTCTCTTTCAACATTAAAATTAGTGGACCAAGAAGATTAAAACGCTAAACTTTGGCACAGGATTTATAGTAATTATTCGCAATAGTAATCTATTTGTCTGCATTAAACACAGTTATTCCATTTTTATAAGGATACTGAGTTTTCCTAATATGCTGTCGTAAGCACAAGGGGTCTTCAGAGATAATCGGTTCTATGTGTTAACTTTGCAACTCTCCATTTGAGAGCATGTCTTAGTCATCTGAGTTTGAGATAGTTTGCTTTTTCCTAATCAAAGCATAAGTTTTCATTTAAATTTGCAATTAAATACTTATTATTATTTATTGTTCTATTACAATAGAGGTCATAGTGGGGATTGTCCACCATAATTCAAGAACAGCTTAATTAATCAACTTTCTTCGTAATTGTGTTTTAAATTAAGTTATTTATAATAGGTTGTTAAATATACCAAATTTAGTAAATAAATTGAATACACAAATGAGTTTAATGTAGTTTTAATATTCTCATACGTATTCTCTGCATCTTTCTACTGTGCAATCCTGTTCGCTGTTTAAGTTTAAATATAGTCATTGTTGATTTAAATTTAATTGTACATAAACATTAGTTTCACAAATTGAGGGGGTTTAAAGCTAACGAGGAGAGTTCATGGTATTTAAATTGCTTCGACAGTTAAAAAAAAATTACATTTGGACTAGTTAAGCTCGATCAAAATATGTGACTAGCGGATTCAATTAAGGAATATTGGACTGATTGATTTAGAATCAAGAATGCAGATAAGATTCTAATCGTAAACTTGGAATTTAATATCTAAAAGTAATATATTGCAAATTCATACTTAAAAAAGGCTACAATGCAATAAATACATTGGCAGGTTATAGTGTAACCGTTACACTGTAGTGTCCTTGTGTAACAATTGTATCTTAATTTAATATAGGAAGTAAGAGATACGCAGCTCTTGAAAATGAAGACGAGATAAGCTTTAAAAATAGTATTAAGAATGGTATACGCTGCTAGAATATATTCTCCTTTCAGGTACTTCACATCTGCATTATATCTAGCCTTGTCCTGGCAACAGTTCGGATGGCTCACACACGAATTCTGCCATCACCAACCAACGAAAAGTAGGAAGATAAACAATTTTTTCGGTTTGTTTTTTGGAAATCTCGCTCAAGGATTTTCCAGTGATTGGTGGAAAGACAAGGTATGTACTTAATAATACCTTCTATAATTTAATAAATATATGAAATAAATTTAAAAAAAATCTAGATTACGCTAGCAAAACTAGTATTATACTTTTTAATTTAAATACTTTTCTCAATTAGGTTATGTTTGATGCCTATTTTAGTAGAATGAGGTTACTTTAATTATATTTAGTAATAAGCCTACTTTATAGACTATTATACAATTCAGCACAACACTCATCATGCCGCTACGAATATGATAGATCATGACGGCGACATCGACCTCGCTCCTTTGTTCGCCTTCATCCCCGGTGATCTCGCCAGATACAAGCTACCTATAGAAAAATTCATTATGAAGGTCTTTTTAATCTTATTTATTGCTCTGTAATATGATGTAAAATCACTTACATATACTAAAAACTCCAACCATTCAGTTTAAATAATCATGTTTTTCAAATTTTAGTTCTAGAATAACTAAATAATTTACGAGATAGATACCCATTTGAAACTTTTTTCAGTTCATACCTTACCAACATCTCTACTTCACTCTTTCTCTTCCTCTTCTCAGGATTTCATGGACATCACAATCGATATTTTGGGTGTTCGCTGAAAATTCTAGCGAATACCTCATCTACAGAAAAAATGCCCTCGCTGAACAAGTGAGTTTACACAAATTATCGATTTTATACAATACTTGAATCTACGCAGATTGCTTTAAAAAATCACATTTAAAACATTAACACACGAGATCTTAGATTTTTTAAAATTCCATGTTGCGTATTTGTCTAGAAAATAACTTGTTTCCATAATCCAAGAATTACGTGTTCTGACCCTTTGATAGAAATTTTAGACTGATTTATATACGTAGCCATTGTTGTATAGCGAGTTTATTAACTTTAGAATACTTTGGCATAAATTATAGATTAATGCTATAGTAATAGAGACAGTACCACAAAGAAAATATTTTAATTGGTTTAGTTAGAAAGTACAATTACTTAGTAATATGTAAATGAAATTTGGTATTAGATTATGGCAGTATTTAGATTAGAGAAACCACAGAAGGTTAGAAAACATATGCGTGCCCTTAGAGGCGGTCCATTCTGGACATATAAAAGTAGAAGAGGAGAAGAAAAATAAGGGAGAAAGTTCGGAATATTTTGCCATGTAGTCTCCTATTATTGTTATATTCGTAACATTTATATTGCTTGCTATATAAATGTTCACATTTCTATCTTGTGTTCAAATTGTGAGGTAAATTAATATACAATGCACCACACCACGGGTAATGAACACAACAAGATGGATTATTTGGAATCGTCGCATCTGAAGAGCTAGATGTTGAATTTCCAGACATTCTTGGTGGCTCACTGGTTGTGGGTGCTGTTCCAGCTATACCTCCTGCCCACGCTTTCTGTGCGAGTCATGTACTTCATGGTTTCCCAACTCTTATCTGGTTTACTCATTGGCCATGTAGTTACATTCAGCCACAACTCTGTCGATAAATATCCAGGTGAGAAATATATTTTAAAAATGTCATTTTTTGCATATGTACAATGTCTTCTAAATAACATTTTAAATATTGAAAGAAAGCCATAATTAAGATGCTAAGTGGCTTCTATGTAGAATATAAATAGTTAAAAATTCTCCCCAACTAGAAAACATTTACTGTAGTGTTTTAAATAAATACAGGAATTCCAGCTATCCAGTATCTACTTAACTATTACTTTACGCATTGTGCTATGATAATGTTTTTAATAATATTTCTTTTATATGTTAACATTTGGAAGAAATTATAAATGCTTAAACTGTGGTGATAATCAAATCTACTGATTGTATTTAAAGCATTAGAGGATTTTATATTTCAAAAGGTAACAGTCACAAGTTGTAAATATTTTCACGTATTCTAGCCAACTCTCGAATCTTAAACAATTTCGCTTGCCTACAAATTCTTACAACAAGGAATATGACTCCTGGTCCCATTATTGATTGGCTCTGGGGTGGCCTCAATTATCAGGTTAGAATGAATACAAATATATTTTGGAACTAAATTACAGATAGGCTTATAAGCCTATTGTATATGATAAAAATAGATAATTTTAATTGTATCTTTGTATCTATAAATGTACTCAAAGCACATCCATATCTAGGCATTAAACATAATAATATCTAGTTGTTTTTTGACAAGTAAATTAATAGAAAGTTAAATATATCCTTCTTTGAGAGCTGTTGTTACATCCTTTATTATTTAGAAACTTTTATTTTATTCGAGATATGATTTGTTAAATTTAATTCGACTTTTCATGTAAACGTGAGGAAACTAGAAGTAGTTGGCTATTTTTTACTTCTCGATTAAATATTTGTGTGAAAGATTATTAAATGTATCTTTCATAATCATGACTCACTTCTACTTGTTGTTCTATCTTAGGATTAAGCGTCTAAAATTTTCTAAAATTTTAGTCCTAACTTCCTGTCACCTCGTCAAAATCGTCTACCTCTTCCTTTCTGTTCTTTTCCAATCCTTTATTACTTCTCTGCAACATTTATTTTAAAGATCTCCGAGTTAGATTTCTATGAAAGATCAAAGGACTATGAAGTTGTAACTATTAGATTTGATATTACTACATTAGAGAAAAGAAAAAATGCGATGTTTACGTAGAATAAATTTAATTATTTACTTTAAGCATACACTTTAAAATTGCGAGAAATTTGCGATTTTAACTATATAGTATACATCTTCCTCACATATGTAAAGACTAATTCCAGTCTCCTAATTTCTTGACGCTTTAAGTATTTAATTGTAATTTTATATAAATGAGACCTAAAGTTGTTAAATTGGGGTATTTTTAGATTGAGCACCACCTCTTCCCAACAATGCCACGATGCAATTTGAGGAAGTGCATGAAACTGGTGATGGAATTTTGCAAAGAAAATAATCTACCTTATCTCGTCAACGATTACTGGGAAGGATACACGTTAAATCTCAAACAACTTGAGAATATTGCGAACTTGGCACAAGAGCGGGCATCCTAACTATTCCTTCAGCCAAACATGTATTACCTCATATTTACTAAATGCCAAATAAAAATGTTGTCAAAATAAACCTTTAAATACAGAACTTACTTACCAAAGTCCATAATTCGTATTATTTATGAAAAAAATCCTTTCTTATACAGAAATCGTTGTCACATGTTTTCGTTTTTACAAATTCCAGATACTAAACCATTACATGATAGTTTTGCAATTTCACGACAGGTCTTATAAAACGCGAATAAAAGACACCTATAGCTAATTCCGCTCAAAACGATTTTCTACATTGCTTATGCTCATCTAAGATGAATCAGTATTATCCTCAACTCCATTGAAAAATAATTGCGCCATAAATCCTTTCATCGATCTGACGATGTATCAGCAGATTTGATTGATATACGTTAGCTAATGTTCTTGAATAGTTTTTATCACATTTGGACACTTATCAACACTCCAGTTACCCGTTAGGAACACAGAAATCACTACGTGAACGACGCTAAGTGTTAAATATATACAATTCAGTAGAATCTTACTTAAGTAACGCGTTAATAAAGTACTTCCTGGAGGGTGTACCTTCCTGTATTCCACACATTCCATGTAATATAGAAATAGATGTACAAAGATTAGATAAAAATGAAGACAATAACTGAGTAGAAGGAAGAAGTAATGCTTTTCGGCAATGTGTTTCATAGAAGTATACCACTATTACCCATCGGAATTCGATGACTTATCCTGTACTCCTATCTTGGGGTCTTGTGGTGAACGTTCTACAATACGTCTTCTCATGCACCCATAATTCAAAGCTGATATTTGAACTTTCTTTAATATTTAATTTGAAGGATTGAAACTCTGTAAATCGTTTCGTTGAGCACTATTTGATAGAAGACATACATTCAAATCAATGCAAACACTTTATTCAAGATCAAACCTTGTGAACCACGCAAATTAACACTTAAGACGTTTTACAATGCTAAGGAAAGATATTTGAATTTACTAGTTCCAACAAGATCAACTCCTCTGTCCTAAAGGGAAATGAGCAGCACGCCATGGGTCTTTTTGAAGAATCTTTCGAAGATATTCAATATCACTCTTATTAATACACACATTGTCGCTATGAAGTAAACAAAATTCACTGGAAGTGACAGCATCAAGTAACTTGATAAGCCACTTATATCAGAGTAGTAATCAAAAAAGTGCAAATTTTATTATCATAGAAAAATTATTGTACTTGAAAGTAAGAAATGTTTGCTAATTAAGAAAAAAAAATGGGAAAAATGTTACTGAATTTAAACATAAAAATAATAACAATGGTCACCACAGTAGTTAATGTCGTTCTGTACCCACTAAATTGCGGAAGCAATCAAAAGTTAGCTTATCGAAAACTATTCTTTAGTGCTTGAATGCGAATTTTTTGTTTCAGGTAGAAATATGGTGAGAAACGCACATCC
The DNA here is from genome assembly GCA_964036235.1 of Heterorhabditis bacteriophora. Lineage (NCBI taxonomy): Eukaryota > Metazoa > Nematoda > Chromadorea > Rhabditida > Heterorhabditidae > Heterorhabditis > Heterorhabditis bacteriophora. The sequence continues at coordinate 768,537 of OZ038425.1, read as the reverse complement.
AACACATAGAACTGCAAATGTAGAAAACATTAGTCCATGCACCACTTCGTCCTGGAACAAAAGATATAAAGAAGATCACCTAGGTGCATCACAATGAGAATGCCTTCGAACATTCTTCTAGTCAATCAGTGGGATAAATCGCTTCCTTAAAACAATAAAAACATAGCTTAAACTAACCAACAGATTGCAGTGCGGCGACATCATCGCTCCAAGATTGCTAAATGTGGCGCAGAATCCGAGACAAATATTTCGATATGAAGTGGGAAAGATCTCGGACCCATAAACGAAGCAGCACATGAATGCACAAGCCATTCCAAACTTGGCTGTTAGCCACATGGAGAAGCTAAGATGATAATTATCCTCTGGAAAGTAGATATTTAACAAGTATTTCTAGCATACCTAAAAATATCTGGAACTTTGATCTCACAGGATTAAGTTTTGGTCACTGAGAGTAGTAGTGGAGATTTGATAAGCTAGAAAGTGAGCTAGGGAAATTAAAGGATTGACAGACTGAATAAGAATTTGTGTAGCTCGATTCGAGAGTTGCTTTCTTCAGATTCATCCTATCGAAAGTGCCATCGTTTGAGAAACTCGCCATTGTTAATCCAGCACATGGAAATAAGGGCCGAGGCCACGAGCAAGTGACTCAGAATAACAGTCCATTTACGGCCAAGCCTGGAAACGTAAGGACATTTGAGCAACAACACATTTTGCGACTCTTTCTATTGGCCCGCTCATCCCATCTATTCGTGGTGGGACGGCTACTTGCTGCAAAAGGACCAGTGAAATCGTCACTCGCTGGAATGCATCCCGACTATCGCCGAGCTGTCAACTGAGAGGTTGGAAACTTTAATTGGAAACACTTATAACTATTCATTTGACTCAAATGGCCTCTAGCATCTACGTACAAGAAATCATCCCGCTTTTGATCTACTACTGACCTATACACTTTCTTGCTAATACGGCGCGAAATAGACGTCGTTTTCTGCTATTTATACAAAATAAAAGTAAGGGAGACTTTATGGCAACTGTTCTGATCTGGAAAGCAACTAGCAACAGAATTCCATATAAGAGTGATCTTACCAATTCAGGGAAAAGGGCATGAGGAAATAGCACGGCAACTCAATAAGTCCAGAGAATAAGAAGGCAAGGTGGTGGTTATCACCTACCGAACTTGTGGACGTGAGAGAGAGGCCATTGTAGATCATGAAGTCAACAATCCTAAATCAGATGTAGTGTTAATTGTGCAAAATTTGCTGTTTAAAGAATCAAGTTTCTCTTCAAACATATTTTAACCTTTCAGAATGCTAAAAATTTAAATGAAGGATATTCAAAAGTTTTATAATTTTAGTAGATATACTTTAGAATGTTGATTTATGCATTAGAAGTGTAATAACTTACCATAAAATAGTTTGAATAAAAATGTGCCCCATTAATTCTTTGTTTCTCACGATATGTTCTGAAAACTTCGTTATTACTAGAAAAATTGATGAGCTGGTTCTGGTTCAGTTTTCTAAAAATCAGAATCTTTTTATTTCCAATTTCTACCAACCTAAACTGTCCCAGAATGATTTTTCTAGATCTGATATATTTGCTTCATTTTCGATGATCTTATTGATATCACAGTTGATCTTGTTAATCCCGAATTGTTCCGCTTTTCTAATCCATTGTTCTATTTCACTTTTCTTTTTTCGACTAACCAAGAAAGCAACACTTTCAGGTAAAGTTCTATAATACATTAATAGAACTAGTTTTTTCTATAATCACACTGCTTCTAAATTTTTTGAGAAAGCTAAAACATTGGAAGAATTGAGCTTAGAATTTTGAGCAGCCTAATTGTTTACATATAACTTCAATACATTTCTCACAGTAACATTAAAACTCCAAAAATAACACTAGGAATTGAAGTGATCAACTGCACAGCTCTCCAAGATGGATAATAGATGGCGATTGGAGTTACACTACAGTATCCTGAAATTAGTTTTGTAAATTCGTGAGGAACTACAAATTAACATCACACCGTAATTTTGTTCTATTTTTTTGATAATATAGATAGTTTTTACTTAATATTCCTAAGATTTGAGATTAAAGTTAGAGGGACAAGTTAAATTAAGGACATCGTTTAGAAATAAAGCTGGGTAGCGTTCTAAATGTGGATTAACATAAATTGAGAATGTAGTGACCCCATATAATTACAAATAACTAACCAAAAACCCAGCATATTCCAAATAAAACAGAAGCGTAGGCATGCCCTGAGAATGCAATTGATTCACAACATAGAACCCAATTAACCATAGTAATGGCCTAAAATAATTGTCTGGAATAGTAACTATATTAAATCATTTGTATTTTAAGAAAGTCAGTTTAATATTTGTTATATCCAGATATTTATTTAATTGTACTTAAACGAAAATCTTACATTGAAAAATGACCCTTGTATAAACCTCCCAAATAGCAAAAGTTCAAATGTTGGTGCAAACGCCGCAATAATTCCGGAAATTCCAGATACTATAACGCTCCATACAAGTACTGGACGACGACCAATTCTAAAAGGTCTTATTCGATAGACTTTCTTCAACTTCATTCCATTTATAGTTTTTTCTAGTGATTCGATCGTCTACTAAGCATTTCATTATAAATGGAATAGTTATTAGACAAATTAGGTGGATAAGTTCTTCATACCGATCTGCAGCGACGCAATAAATCTGCCCAAGCATGAAATTGCCAAAAAAATAAATTGATGATGTTAATTCAGCTGGATCCACGAATTCTTTTTTGAGATTAAACTGAAATGTGGACTAATAGTATTAAGGTAGTTAGTGTAACGACTTGGTTTTATCATGGATATACACTTTAATAATAATTAATATCTACAGTTGCGTCTATCACCGACACCCGTTTCACCTCATCCTGCACTGTGGTGAATGTGCAGTTGTTCTCGCACGAATGAGCCGGTGCGAGATAAGCGGGAGACATGACTGGCATGGACGAGAGGAACCAGAGGAACGCCATAGAGAATATGATGTATAGTGAATAAGGGTTGCATCTGCAAAAATTATATTTACGAATATTATTCTTGAAAATCGTATTGACTTCTTCATCTGACAAAGATGTTGACAATTCGTAGGTAAAAATTTTTTGTTAAAACATAAAAATAAAAACAAATCAAATGAATTAATGGCCGGTTTGCTGTCTAAATCAGTGAAATGTAATAATCGATATTATTATCGAAATCATACAAAACTTATTGGTTTTGCAGTTTTAAAGAACTTAAAGAATCATGTGACTGAAAAGCTGCACATTGTGGAGTTTTTAAATCTAAAACCCAGATTAACTCACAATCCAACAGCAGACAAAAGTTCCTCCAGAGTTGTTATACTTTCCTTCTCAATTGTTTGCAAGCTTTCAACCACTCTTTCGTCTCCAATTCTGATCTAAATTTGAACATCTTCAAGTGAAGTTTCGCTACATACATAATCAATTGCATTTTTGTTTAATAAAAATTCTTTAAAATCTTTTCCCACTAAGTTTTCATTAACCTCTTACAATTTTAATCGTTTAAAACATATGATAGTGCAAACTGATTCCTGTTATTTTTTTGTTTTACTATTTATATAATTGTATGAAGATATTTCCTCGTCGAAAAATATGACAAAATAACAGTAACAGTGTTAAATCGCTCATATTAACGGGACTATTCTTGCTTCTGAAGATTTAAATGAAACCGTAATCTCTCGCCTTAAACAAGAAATGAAGATTTCCTAATTTTCTAAGCATTAATTATGTTCTTTTAATTATTCCACGTACATTATTTCCTTTATTATTCTGCACTTATTATTTATCGACTATTTCACTAGAGTAGTTCCATTGATGCATTGCCAGTAAGCCTTCTACTTTTTCGTTTAGGCCATTTTTGCTTAACTGGTTCTTTCTCAAACCTTGTAGTTGCAGCACATCAAACCGAAAATGACTAATATTTGAGTGTTCTTGAATTTCACAGGAGAAAAAACTAGAAAGTATATCACAATATAAATAAAGTTATCAAACATTTTGGTAGTCGAATAAACATACTGAAGAGGATTCTAAGAAATTCAAATATTTGAACAATAGAAAATAGTTGATAAGCTCTATAAGTGAAAAAAGGCAGCCCTGGACTAAGTACTCTGAAGCCTGAATCACCTCTGTGCTACATTGAGGTACTATTGCTCCTTTGAGCCAGTCTGTCTCTGCTTTCAACAGGGATCTAATTCTGAGAAACAACTCTAACACATCCTATACATTAAACCAACTAAGATCAAACGCTTTTAAGTACACAAATTTCAGACATACACAACCATATCAACTGATTTTTAAATAATATTTTTAACATTTATTCGGAGTTTGGAAAGTGGACATTAGTTTAAAAAAGTTTTTCTACACTAAGAATCGCTTTATTGCTTGATTCATCACTTTAAGTAAAAATATGGCTATTATCTAAAAAGCAGGCGTGTTAATAATGAGAACGGGAGAAAACGTCAAAATTGTTTAAATATAGAAGTACCTTAAAAACAGCCATAGAATCGGAGCCGGAAAGAGTGGAGATTAATTGTTTCTGTTCGTCAAGTATTCTGGAGGTAATGACTATTCATTTTGAAAATAAGGTGTAGTTTAAATCATAGAGGAAAATACATCTAAGCTTTCTTAATATTAAAGTCAGATCATAAAAAATATTTTCAGTCCCCAAATTACAAATAAATCATTATGCAACTTTTAAAATTGACTTAATATGAAATAATTAGATAAACAGTAACCAAATAATTCAATTAAGAATTATCAGCTGGATAAATTGTTTATAAATAATTACGGTATTGACGCTTTACTCTTATAAAGTAGAACTGAAGTTCTCACAGTTAAATTAAATAACTTTAAAACTTTTCATCATGACCTGTTTATTATAGAGTATGCAATATGAGAATTTTGTATAGCACTTGTTTTTCTTCTATATTCATTAATTGTCTTTAATTTCGTCACGACTAACATATTAATAATTATTTTCCTTCTTCTGTTTTATTAAGGCTTATGAAAACAAAACTATTGCCCAAATACTATGCCGCTTACACTACACCTCAGTAGGGACTGTTCGAATCCCTAGGCAATTTTCTTTGTACAGCTTCGTGTTAACTCTAAGAAGTTTGTGATCTGAACTCACTTTCAGCCACAAATATAAGTGGAATTGAAACATAAAATAAATATTCCAGACCTCGAGAAACGTTATTGAGCAATACTATAATAATAAAAAGAGAGAAAATTACTTAAAGCAGAATACTTGGGAAACCAGTACTCGTCGCTCATGGTACTACACTAGAGGACCTCCCCCAGATCAGCATAACATTTGGGAAACTGCTCCCAATTAGTATTATTTTTAGTAATACGAGGCTGAGTAATGCCAATCTAGTGTAATTCAGTGAGATAATCTCGGTTGAAATATTGCGAATTAAACAAAGCGCCCAGCAGAGAGACAAAGACGAGAGAAAATAGCTCTAAAACCGGTGAGGCTAATAAACATGTGAAAAAATAAAAGTTCAGGTAATAAAATTTTCTGGCAATTACTTCAATACCACATTTATCATGAAGTTACTAAAATATAACTTCGTAAAATATTATATATCAGACAACAATTTTATGACAGTGAAAAAACTGTTCTCACCATTTTAACCAACTCAAATATAAATTAGACCAATTATCCACATTAATCAGATATTGTTATCCGAGTGATTAATATATGTTTATACTAAAATTTTACTTAAATAAATGTTTGCGTGCTATGTTAATGCTGTTTATTTATTTTTCACAAATATGTAAAAGTTTGTAAATTGTTAAACCTATTTTAATAAACATCTCAATCAGTTGACATTGAATGATAGCAAAGGGAAGTAACAAATATTTACATATCTCCTAGTCTAAATCTACGGATAGTAGAAGATAAGACAAGACACAAGGTCGGAATGTTTAAATTCCAGCAATATTCTTCGATAATAAACAATGATTACACTAGATAATTAAACAATATTTCAGATTTGTTTGATAATGTGTATATAACATATTATCATCGAAAATATCACTCATACTGACTAAGTTATCTTATTTAAAAATACGATATGTGAACAAAATGACCCTGAGCCATGAAAAAATAAGAATATAGAAATGCAATTTCATCAGTTGTCTGAAATATAAAAGTGTTCCATTACTTCCTTTATTTTTGTTAAACACCTTTAGTAGTATAATAAAGGACCTCTTTTTTGAAGAGTGTGGGCGAATGACCGTGATTTGAGTATGGGTAATGAGGTCAAGGCGTCGCGACGAAAGCGACCCGCTAAACGCCGCTCTGACAGGGAGTCATATTTACAGTAGTGGCTCCGTACTTTCAGCGTCCTTTTTATAATAAAATCACTTATTGACTGCTACGGCTCTATAGTAATCGCATCCTGTCCTGCGTAGGTATAACTCAGTTGACGTGAATGTGAGAATTCCCCATCATCTGGTTTAGATATTCTTCAGATTTGCCTATTCCTGACACTTTGCTTTTCGGAAATGTTATTCCACGATTTTTCGTATCCATGTGTTCACCTCTGTTCTATGTCAAATCCATGCCCTGCACTACGTCTAAACTCAAATCCGCTCCTTAGACAGAAGACAGCTCATCGATTTTTCCAGTCTCTAATAATTCTCCTGTTAAGATCTTTAATTTCTCAGTAGCCTTCCTCTTTTCCTGATCACGAAACTAAAGCAGACTTCTACACTATTTGCAGCCATGCTTCGACTGTTTCTTCTCTCAATATTGGGAGTTGTTGTCCATGCAGTTTTCGAGTGCAGCAACCAGGAGACGACGGCGTTTGTCCGAATAGCCAGGGCCAGACTCGACGGGACGCCAGTTGTCGTATCCACTGCAGGTATGGTTTCTTTCAGATAAAGGAGAAGTGAAGCGATGAAAACGGCGCAAATTAAAAGGATAACTGTTAAGAATGCTCTTGTCTATTTGCTGCTTCGCAGTATTCTCGGTACACCACTCTTCTGTGACCACTATTTATTTCTCCGTCACTCTTCCTCTTCCTCAATTCAACTGGTCACTCACTCACACACACACTCTCTCTCTAGCAGCATCTTCAATTCGTGTTATGAGGACCACGACTCCTTAACGTGATCTTGTTTCTGCTGACACATTCCGTTCTAGAGTTTTGCTTTACAATCGGTTTGTAGGACATGACTTGACTTGTGCTCAGTACTGTCGAAACAACATTGAACCCACCACTGGAGCTCAACGAGTTTGTGCTTCGTTTAATTTTGACGGGAGAGAAACGTGCTACTTCTTCGATGATGCAGCCTCTCCTGCCGGTAGGCGTAGATCGTGTTTTGCATGTTCTATGAGGAATGCCTGATGTGGAAACCTCTCCATTGAAGGTATAATCTGCGTAGTAGATATTAGCTTACTCTTAGGCACCAGCGAATTGACTGCTAATCCTTCGGCAAACAACTTCTACTATGAGAAGACGTGTCTGCCCGGGGTATCCGCTCATGAAGCCTGCACCTACCGCTCGTTCTCGTTTGAGAGAATGCGCAAAACGGCTCTGGAAGGATTTGTCAGAAAGAGTGTCCAGGTAACGCTTTAACTCAACTCTGCAGTAAGCATTCAGTGATTCCGCAGATGGCACAGATTCCAGGTCGCCAACCGTGAGCAATGCCTCTCAGCCTGTCTTAAGGAGTCAGAATTTGTCTGCCGCTCCGTAAACTACAACTACGACTCATACCTCTGTGAACTGTCCACCGAAGATAGAAGGTATTGTCAAAGCAATAGTTTGCTCAATCACCTACCCGTTCTTTTTCGTACTGCTGAATGCCACCATGAAAAACACTAGAACATGTCAGGTCTAAGCCCACACACCTGCGCATGGCCGATGCTGCCGTAGACTACTACGACAACAACTGCCTTTCTCGTTAGTTCCCTAAACTAGTACTATTTCTCCTTTCACTAGCTGTACTCATTTTAACCCACAACTGTGTCGTCTTCCGGCCATCTCACTCACGACACTTGTCAATCACGACGAAGAACGACCCAAACAGTCTTATCAACAATAAGTGCAATAGTTGAGCAAAAATCACGAGTTTTTCTATTTTGTCATCTTCCTACATTGCCAGGACAAAACCGCTGCGGTCAATCCGGAGGCAATCTTGTGTTTGTGAAAACAACTAATTTCGAGATCAAATTCTACGATCACACTCAATCGGTCGAGGCACAGGAGTCGTATTGTCTGCAGAAATGTCTCGACTCCCTGAACACCTTTTGCAGGTGGGCGCCACCAGACATTTCTATTACGAAAAGTTCTCTATAGCTTTGTATCACAGGTCTGTCGAATTCAACCCCATCGAAAAGAACTGTATCGTGTCTGACGAAGATACTTTCTCTCGTTCCGATCAACAAGGTCAAGTGGTTGGAAAAGACTACTATGAGCCGATATGTGTCGCAGGTGAGACAAATGTTTCCTCTATTCCCGAATCAAAAAGTTTCCTTATGTGGCAGCAAGGCGTCCGCAGTTTATGGGACGACATAAATCCTCCTTTTAAGGTATGTGAGTAGGTGGCTACACAAAAATCACTCGCCTTCACTGCTGCTCTTCTCTCATTCGCATCCCATGGGATTCTCTGGTGTTTTGGCAAAATCCCAGACATTTTACTGTTAATCTCGCTCGTTCCATTTCGATTTTGTTCCAATCGGGGACAGCCCACTTTCGTGACTCTTTTCCTGATCATTGCTTTAAATAGATTTTCATCGAAATCTGTTATTTTTGTGGGATTTGGGGACAAATCTAACGGCTCCTCTCTCAATACTAAAGCTGGACATAATCAATAAACAGATAGATCCCCACTAAATAGGCGTTTAAAAGCGTAGTTTTGCGGCAATTTTAAATATGAGAGCCATGCGACCAGCCACTTTTCAATCTTGGGGCCATTTTCTCGAACCATTTCCTGAGCTGTGACGCATAGCTTGCCAATCGATAAACAGATGTAAGGTGACTTGTACTATCACATTGTGTTCCCATAATGCCACTTATGCGAAATATTTCTTCCCAGAAGTAGGTCATTTCGCGCAAAAGATGGTGGGAGATAAGAAGACACACATTGGTCGGTCTCTGACCTTCACTCAAACATCAGCTCAGAAACATGAGAGGGACCGGAACCTGTGTGTCCCGATTTAACAGCCATTTCCTCACCCTCTCCCTTCAACAAATAACAGCCATGTGTAGGCGTTGTTTTAGCAGCGAACGTATCAATAAAATGTACATCTTCAGCCGATCTGTCGTCATCGACATGTCGCCAGCAAGCCGCATTTGAGAGATTCATCGGATCAGCCATTGAGGGAGAAGTGGGACTTCATTGTTATCTACTGTTTATTTTTGCTTAGACTTAGTTTACTGATAGTCGTGCTAATTTTCTGCACACATGCACTTGAAATAATCTATGAATTTATTCCACTTCATCATTAGAGACACACATGCTCTTTACGCGATTCAGGTAGTCGCATCAGCTCAGGGAGTCACCATTTCTGACTGCATCTCACTCTGCTTCCAGAATCTTAACTGCAAAAGCGTCAACTATGACAGGTAGTCCTATTTTACTTTATTCCACTGCGTGTAAAAGTCCGGCTTACGAGATGAAATATGTTAGATAAGCGACAATGACTTAAGAACATCGTCAATCTGCTTCATCTATTCTGTTGGTCGAGCTGATGCCAATGTACAAGCAAAACCCTCTATGGACTACTATGAGTTCAACTGTGGTCAGTGCCTCTAACAATTCCCAGTTTCAAGTGATATTCATTCGATGCGTTCGGTTCAGAGTCCCAATTTGGGGGAATGGCGCTATGCACCAACGAGGGAATCCGCTTCATCGTCAACACCAAGGAACCCTATACCGGAGCAATCTACGCTGCGGAAAAGTTCTCTACATGCTCTCAGGTCAGCCGAGTCAGAGTTGGCTGTCGGTCCAGTTTTTGTCTGCAGCTATACCACGTTGATTCTCCTCAACTAATGGTCATTCTCTTCTGGTCTTTCTACTCCGTACCACACTATAAGCCTAATATTTAGGTTGTCGACAACGCTAAACAGATCAGTATCACTTTTCCCCCGCCAACTGTATCCAGCGACTGCGGCACTGTGATTCGAGTAAGCTTCTACTTTCAAATTGCTTTCACAAGAGAATTTCTCAGCATTTCAGACATTTCCTCTCACTTTCAGGACGGCAAAATGGAGGCTCTCGTTGTTGTTTCTCTCGACGGAGTTCTACCCCATCAGGTGTGCGACAGCATAGACTTTTGTATCGCTACATCATATTGAGTCGATTCATTTTGCATACTGAGCTTCATAGGTGACAACTGAATGGGACCGATTCTACCGCGTGTCTTGTGATGTGAGCATGGAAAAAATGGTCAAAGAGGGGTCCGTCGTAGTAACTACTATCTATGAGGCTAGGTCAGATTCTGTTTCGCATTCCTCGCTCTCTTCACCTCCCTTTAATTGTTTCCAACTCTGGTTTTCTCAGCAAATGCTTCGTTTGCTGATTTCCCACCTCTGGTTTTAGCTCTCAAAACACTACTGTGCTGGATGTTGCCACTCCTCCTCCTGTCACGGCCGAGTTGACAATACTTAATCAACTCGAGGAGCCCCTTCACAAGGTGAGGACACAATTTTGTCGACCAAAAACGCTAATTCTTTGCTGTATTTGTAAGAAATTCTAGGAACAACTAGTGCAACAATTATCATTAGCTTATAATTGATCTATGACGCCAACCAACAAATAGTAAAATAACAGTTGTAAAGAGATGTGACGATAGGAAGACACCATAGAAGTAGAAATCCATGACTTTTCAAGGCGTCAATTGGAGATCCACTTCTGCTTGTGATTACCTCGGAACAAGCCGGTCCCCATAACATGATGATCACCGAGTGCACTGCCACAAGAGTCGGAGGGATTGGAGACAGCGTGCCGTTCACTCTCATCGAAAATGGGTACGGCTTTAGTATTATACATTTAAATTAGAGCAGCTGACATCTGTTTAACATTGAGAAACACTAAGAGCTACACTCAGATGTCCCCGCTATCCTGCCCTTATCGGTCCCATTGAGCAAGACTTTGAGAAGAACCGTCTGAAGAGCGACTTACGTGCATTCCGACTTGATGGGTCCTACGACCTTCAGATCATCTGCTCTATCATGTTCTGTGCAGGACCAAACGGCTGTCCAGTGGTTAGTGAATGAGACAGAACCGTGATATTTCAATGCACTCTTTTCGTTAGCTGAACTCACTTTCCACCAAGTCTCAGTGCGCTTATACAAGTAACGTCTTCATGTATGCGCCGAAGCGATTGTTGTCCACCGTGACAGTCCTGCCTCTACTTCTGAACGTTTCAGTCAAACTGTCTTGACTCCGGAACCAATGAGCTGTTCATGTCACATGGCCGTAAAAAGAGGTCGACAGAGCCTGTCCAGGGGCAGACGGAAGAGACGCTGTCTGCGATTATCAGAGTCCTCGCCAAGGGTGAGGAGGACGACACCGAAATAAGCACTCACAACCAAACTATACATAGGTGAGAATCTAAAGCATCTGTAAGTAGGTCTCGGTTCGTTCACCAATGCCTTGGTTTCCTAGTTTGTTGCAGTTTTTAATAACCTACCTTTCCAGCTTGCACCAAGTGGGTGACGTTGTGTGTATATCCGAGATGTGGTTTGTGTCCTCCGTCGTTTCTGTTTCGGTATTCTGCCTTCTTCTTTCTGCTTTGATCATAGTCTGGGGCTGTAGTTCTTTAAACGCCAGTAAACCGAAGCTTCCTCTCTAAATCGGTTGTTTTAAAGGGGGTTCATACTTTGTTCATTAGTTAGTGAATACTGCTTATGAAGAAGTTTATGATTGCTTAAATAATTTAGTTTCATACTTTATTACTTCTATTAATTCCTTATTTTTGTTGGAACTATAATGTTTAGATCAGTTTAATTCTAGTGTTTCATCAACTTAACTGCTGCGTAATGGAAGTTGAAAAACTATGTGTGGTTTACTTTTTAATAGATTATAATGTTAATGGTGATCAACACTCTTGGTATTTGTATCTGGGTTCTAATGTACATATTTTATTCGACAACAAAAGACACAGCACTCTTGACACCTGTGGTTGTGACTGTTCAGCCTATCAGCTGCTCTCTTGTTTAGCCTTATTTAACTTGTTAAGGGCGTGCTCTAACTTTTTCACTATTTAATTTGAACTTCCTTAGTACCTAAATTACCTTTAATAATGGAGGAACAACTAAATGATAATATTATAATAAATCTGGAATCTTACTAGTGAAACTATTAAAAGTTGGAGTTAGATATAATGATGTAGACCAGTTCTAGTCATATATTCTGAAATCATAATAAAATACCTCCAAAAAAAAATTCATATGATAGTTGTAAACATTTTCTAGACAACAACAATAATAACTGGATTTTTTAACCTCTTTTAATTATTTCGCTTATCATACTTATTCCGCATATAACTGGATATAGCGTTATGACAAGTTTCAAAAGTATGAACCCCCTCATTTATTTTACATTCTACTTTATTTAGAGTAATACGTCTAATTTGTATTATTTAAAGTCTTCCTCTTAGTGGTTCTATGGCTTATGTTTATCCACTTTTTACATTCCTCTCACGCTTTTGTCACAGGTTGGAGCATGGTTTATGCCGATTTCTTACAGCGCTTGGTTCTTTAAAATCTGATTTAATATATAGTTTGTTATTTCCACCGATAATCGAGGTGATTGACGTTATCCCTTTAACTCATATAGAATGCGAGTTTTTAAAAATAATATCCAGCCTTTTATACTATGCATTTGAATATAATTGTATTAGCAATCTCATATTATGTTTGGAATTTACCACTTTGTTAGGTTGCAATATTGAGAAATCATTAGTTCACTTGTCCTACAATACATTTCGAAATAAACTTTCACCATTGTTTTATTGCCACTAAGGTTACAATGACTATACGTGTATAATTATGCATCGTAATAGGTCTTTAAAAATAATAACCCAATTTAGGAATTAGGTAAACAAATGTGGTACAATACGGGGGAAAGCAATATCAAAAATCAATTGGTGCACTTCGTTCGTGAAAAGGTTATATTCTATTAATAAATTATGTATATGTATAATAAATAGCAAGCATCAGAAATATGAATGGCAAAATGCCTATACAGGTGATCAATATAATGTGACCATGTTACATTGCTTGAAGGACACTTTAAAAGTAAAGAGTGTATTCAGCCGTTGATGTAGATAAATCACTTCCCCTAAAAAAAAGTAAAGCAATGAACTTCATTTTAAAATTTTTATTGTACTTTTTAGATAATCCGAAGTAGCATGCCTATAAAATCAATATTTTAAAATAGAGAATTTATCCCAAAGTTTAAACAAAATATGTTTAAATGGATATAAATAAAAATAGCCTCTGTTATCAATAGTTATTCCAGATATTCATTACTTCAACAAAGTGTTCATCTTTGCATTTCCAGATATTACCAACTTTTCCACCCTTAATACAATTATCCCACCACTAACATAAAGCAGTAGTTTTCAAATTCATATTTTCCCCCATTTATCCTTCCCATAAATACTTTATACATATTTAACTTTCATAGAGAAAGTATTTCACCTGTTAAAGTCTGTTGACAGGGTGCCGGCAAGCCTTTCAATTTCCTACTTCCTAAAATTTCTTCAAGGTGCGTTTTTTGTTATTTCGTACTACGGTTACGAGATTAATATTATTTGGTTCCACATTCAATCGATTGATGGTGGTTTGGTAGGCGAAATATAAAAAGTACGGGAAGGAAGCATTACTTTCTTCTACATCCGAGGTATCTTTATTTATATTAATAATTGGTTAATTAACTTGTGATCTATCTGTCCTGTATATATGATGTAATTCGTCTTTCGTTATCACACTCTTTCAGTGCTTAGCTAATCACAAACCTGTTTTTCCCACTTTCCTACAGTGAATTAAGATATTTGATTGCAATATGAGTCGATTTAACCCAAATTACGTCAAACTTTCGAATATTTTCAATGGAAATTTTGTATTGTTGTATTTTCTAAAATAACTCTGAAAGTTTGATGCATTATCAATATATTATAGTTTTTAAATTTCTATCACATGTAAAGATTACTTTTAACCTATCTGTTTCCAAAGTTAATGACAAAAAACTAATTATTTTTAGTTGAGATTTAATTTTGCTTATTAATTTCTGCGCCCAACTAGATACGTAATTATTTATCAATATTTTCATGTAATTCTACGATGCTAGGTCTAAACTATCTTCTTAGAGATCGTTGAATAAATGTTAAAATCTGATTTCAACCAAAATTTCATCTGGGCCACGGCAACATCAGCTTATCAAATTGAGGGTGCATATTTAGTAGACGGTTGGTAAATCTTCGACTTTTAGATATTTTTATTGTTTCTGCTTAAAGTATTGTAAATTTGATAATAGTAAAGTTATTGTTATTACTGCATATAAAATTGTATTTATAGAAAAGATTATTCTAACAGAATAGTTATGCTAAATTGGCTTTTATTACTTTTAGTTTTTACTTATCTAAGGAAGAACTCCATCTACTTGGGATGATATAAGGAAGGACTGCAGTCGCATAGCAGATTTCTCTGATACTTCTCAATCGTGCGAAGGATATAAAAACTATAAAGAGGACATAAAATTACTTAAATACCTAAAGGTTAGCTATGCTAAATGCTGTTTCTCTTCCGTATATGAAAAAATAAAACCAATAATGGAGCACTTTCTAATTCTAAAGTTCTCTCTACGTGTGCGTTTGCGAGTTATGCAAATTTTATTCTAGTCTTTTAAAATCCCAAAGCTTTTTCGAAACTTAATGATTTAAGGAAAATTGCCCTACTAGTATAATCACTTTAAATTTCAGCTGTATAGCATTCTAAGCACCCTACAATAACCTCAAATGCTGTTGATTCATTTTTTAAAGGCGTTGACATATGGGTGATCAGGAAGTGTTCCACACTTTGATAACGTTTTTCATCTTGACACATCTATTTTTGCGAGAACTGCTAAATATGTACCACTGAAAAATGAGAACAACAATTTCTTCATACCAAATTAGTGAAGTAGAACTAATAATAATGAAAAAAGGGAAGAAACAAGATTTTATTTTGATATATTATCATAGTATATTGTATTCTAAAAATTTGATTATTATATTTTAGGTAACTCACTATCGCTTCTCTCTTTCGTGGTCACGAATCTTACCTTCTGGGACAATGGAAGAAATTAATGAACTGGGAATAGCATATTATCGGTCGCTTCTATTAGAGTTGCTAGATAACAATATTGAACCAATAGTAAGTATGAGCTTAAATCCGTTGAATAATATTACTATGTCTGCATACAGAAGCATTTAAATGTTGCTAGGTGGTATATAAAAAGTATATGTGAGTTGTGAGTCTTTTTTATAAGTGAAATGACTTGTTTGTCTCTTTAATCTCGATATCGTATTATGCATATGCTAAAAATTTGATCTAGCTGGAAGTTGAAAAGTTGCTTTCCTGATATAGTGCTTTTAATTATAGATACTTCATATCCAGTCTAATAAAAATAACTATAATTAATTATCATTGTAATGTCCATATTCCTACAAATAGATGGTAAAACTTGTCACATCATGCTACCAATTTTGGAATTTTTCTTCATAACTACTCTATTACGGATAAACAATGAAATTTTTTTTTAGGTTACTTTATTCCATGCTGATTATCCTTTATCAATATTCGATAAAGGTGGATGGCTAAACCGGGAAAGCATTAAATGGTTCGCAGATTTTTGTCAATTGTGCTTTGAACGATTGGGTGATCTGGTTGGTGTCTTGAGAAATTACATATTAATGAACAAAGCTTTAATGATTTCTTGTGAAAGATGGAAAGTGGAAAAAGGTATATTTTTAAAGGTTACTTACTGGGTTACATTCAATGAAATACCTATGCATGCCTTCTGTGCTGTGACGCCTTTTGTGGGTATGCCGAATCACTCTCCATCCAGACCAGACCCAGCTAATAAAAGAAAAGTACCATATATAGTAGCCCATAATATGCTTCTGGCTCATTCCAAAGCCTACAGAATATATCAGGAGAAATTCAAGGTGACACAAAAAGGCAAGCAATAGTCTTTGAAATAAATTTGGAAAATAGCATGTCTAGTATGTCAGGTGTGAAATTAGTTATTCGAACACTTTAAGTTTCTGTTATTTGATAATAACAACCGAAATTTGGATAGTTTCTAATGGAAAGAAATACTATTAAATACATAGTCAGAATAATCAATCATTAATAGATGAAGCATTTAACAGTGTTTTGACACTATGGAGGGACTGTCGTTAAAATGAATAATCATTTAGGAAAAGTCGGAATTACAATAGGTGGCCGCCTCTGCAAGACGTTTTCATTTACTACTGAACATCTTCTGGCCAGAGACAGAGCAATGGATTGGAATTTTCATTGGACAATCCATCCTATCTTTGGAACGACAGGAGACTATCCGGTTGGAATGAAAATGAGACTAAAAGAACTGGCAAAATATGAAGGAGAAAGTGAAATATTACCCACATTTACTTTTGAAGAAAAGCTTGAAATCAAAGGTAAATATGTTTAAAGGATTTAACGTACAAATGATTTTCGATATTGGAGAAAAGTTATACAATAGAAGCATAGGCCTTTGATAACTAAACTTTTGAGGTTCGGCCGACTTTATGGGTGTGAATTATTATCGAACTCAAGAAGTCGGTCCCCGAACTCTGTCTCCCTCTAGTGTAACTATTTCTATGCTGGAAAAGGATGGAGGATTCGATTATCTACCAGGCCCCTGGGATCGGTGGGATGCTATACAAATTAGAATGAAATCCAGTGTTACATGAAGGCAATATTTTTCCAGGAAAAGAAAAGCTATTTTTAAAAATCTATTGGGGAAAGAGAGACTATGGCCGCGTAGTAGATAGCTCTATCCCAATAAAGAGTAAGACACTGCGATGTATAATAATGTTTATTATAAATTCAGCGCTAAGAGAACAATCACGAAATAACATATACGATAGCAAAATAAGTAAATAAGTATAAACGAAACGTGGGCGAGAAGGAAAGTAAAATCAGAGAGGCTCTAATACTCCTTCTGACTCTGGCTCCAGAGAAGCCGATAGGCTGCTCTTTTATATTGCCCACCCATTTAGCTTATACAATCTTATCTTACGATCTAACAGAAGAATTTATACAAACCACTTACAGATATTACAACATAATCATTTGCATAATAGATGAGTCATGATTATATCTTAAATATAGAACATGAAGAATAGTTTCACGAATATGAATTCGTGACAAAATCCTAGAGCTTTAGATTTGACACATTAATTATATGCAATAACATTGCTATACTTTTGGATACCTTAGTAATTAAACTTGAACTTATTATTTTTAAAATCCTTCGGAAGCAATTAAGCAGTCCAGATATCCTAGATTTTGCGGAGACGAAAGTTGGATCCGATTTGCACCTGAAGGACTCTTGCAACTGTTAATGATGATCAAGCAGAACTATACTAACATTCCAGTAATGATAACTGAAAATGGATGTCCTGATCTTATGGGTGAAATGGTATAAATTTTGAAGATAATTTATGAAATCCTTAAGTATAGTTTTAAAGCCAAAAATATCTGTAAAATAGTACTAATCACGAGAACAAATATTAAACAGAGAAAAGGAAAATATCAGTTTTAGAGTTATTCTTAATAGAAAACTAAAAATAGATAATATTGATTTCTTAAATCCAAATTTTAAATGAGCTCAGCATTTTAGGCATTTAATTCAAATCCGTTGGTTGACGATCATAGAATTCGGTACATTAAAGAGCACATTGAAGCTGTAAGATTCGGTAAGTATCACAAATAGCACAAGGAGATCATTCTTTTATATATTGTTAAGTGAAACCCTTAAGAACTAAGTTATCAAACCATTAGTTTATAAGAAATATAAAATATGTTCGAAGATTTTTCTCCAGTAAGATAAATTCTATTGTGAAAATAAGTTAATAGATGCTCATTTGCTTAGAAACTTCAAGATTAAGGAATAAAATTTTGCGTACACTTTATAATTTGGAAGTGTTAATATTTAATACTATATTTTAAAATTAATTGATTATAAGGACATATTAGTGGCTTATACTCAACGAAGCATCATCAAAATAAGCCATCTTTGTTTTTAAAGTGCTCGTCCATTATCAGAAGAAATTAAGTAATAAGATTCACGAAATGGAGGAAATTATAAAAAATTATAGCTTTGAGAGAAGGATGTAACGTGATCGGATACACAGTTTGGAGTCTTATGGACAATTTCGAATGGGATGATGGGTTTGAAGTGCGATTTGGCTTGTTTAGGTGATTTGTTTTATTCGAAATGAACAAGCTCTTGTTTTTAAGGAAAACTTTATTTCTTGCAAATTTATTACTTATCCCAACTTTTTCGTATTTTAGAATATATTTTTAGTTATTTTCAGAGTCAATTTCAACTCTCTCAAGAAAAATAGAACTGCTAAGAAAAGCGTCGAATTTTACCGACAATTCATTGAAAAGATGAAAAATTCAACTATTTTATGAAATTTGCCTTTAGTATTATAGTGTATTTTAAGCTTATATGAAGCATTTTATAAATTCTAAGAACAGTGACAGGGAGTTTAGCGGAGATAATGTCTTGAACTGGACGAGGAACCCTATATATCTTTAAAAGCGTTATGTTCTGCGTTTAATAATATTTTCTAAATCAGCGTATTCTTAACAACATAGTTAGGTGGCTTTATTTTCGTGTTTTATTTATGCTATTGTTTACAAGGTTTTATAGGCTTTCTATCACTAACTAAACACTTGAAAGCGAACAATTTAGAGGAGTGAGAAATAAACGTTTAATTTTAATCTATGACAAATTACGCATAGGAACGAATACTCCTGAAAAAAGCACAATTTATCGGAAGAATAACTCTAAATAAGAACAAAATTTCATGATATTTTCTCATTTTTTTGATTAGTCAAATGCTATTTAAGTATCAATTGCCGAGTTATCCTTTATTATTAACCCATTTTTTTAACCTTCATATTTCAGTTCTTATTTTAAAAGCCTTATTAAGTATGCTAGCTCTTTGTAGTGAATAATAAACTCACGAATATGTACTTCACAATTATTTAAATACATTTATAAATTTCATGAATAACCACCTAATTATGGGCATTATCTTTCTTTTTAAATGGTATTTTTACTAAATTCTCAAGTTCCTGCGCATATGACGATAAACGTGATGTAGAAAACTACTTTAATTCCATTCTCGGAAGATTGAAATCCATTTGTTATAAATTTTAAATGCATAAATGATGTTACGAATGAAATATAAATATGTTTAGAGTGAATTTTTCCTTCAAAACATACAGAAGGAAATTCTAAGCTGTTTTCGCTAATATATTCAACTATTTGATCTTATATATTAGCAATGATTTGATTTTACACTAATTCAGAATAGGATGAAAAGTGTCCTCAAGAATTTCACCCGATTACTCATTCATAATATTTACCTTATCAGAGTTATTTTTCCTTAACGACTTAAAAATGAGCCAATAAACGAGATTCTTAAAATCACAATGTACTCTGTGAAAATAATGCGAAATAAGTCTCATGCTAATGAAACCTTTGTAAGCCTATTAAAAACAAACTAAAAACCAAAAATTTTATTACACGTAATATTAACCCAGATTATGAGAGAGAACAAATTATAAGATTAATAAATCAGTCAGCAGACCAAAAACAATAATAATAATTTGAGCTAAATTAACGTGGGAAGAGATTTCTCTGTTTCTACACATGAATAAAGAATGAAAACTAAGATTTTAGTAATTACAACAACATGATTAGCACGAGAATAAAAGTGGAAAATTCAGGGAACGTTTTCTTCTCCTAACAAGTGGTACTATTATTTCGTTTCTCTGACTCCGTAGCCTTCAGTATAGCTATCATAGGAGAAATAGATCCATCAAGAATTGAAGGTGTAGTCGCAGTATCCAAGCTCCTATGGTGCTTTGTTGAGTACTGAAACCTATAAGAAAATAAGCAAAACACTGCATGATTTTAGAAAAATATTTGGGAGAAAATTGATTGCAGATAACTTATATCTAAAAATTTTGTCTCAGGAGCGGATTAGCTTACAATCCAATTTACTGAGCATCTATAGGATAGTTTGATTATCCAGCGACTTCTGGTAAATTTGTGATCGATGATTGCAAGTAAGTAGTACAATAATCTCCAGAATGTATGGATAACACCTTACCAGAAATGAGAAAAATATGTACTACAAATTATAGATGCAAATAAAAGATACTAAACGATATTTCTATGACTACTATTTTCATTTTCTAAAGTGCTATGTCCTATGTTAACTATTGCTGTTAACGTTAATCTAAAGAAACCCACATATGGAATGGTTCAAGAAAAAACCCCTCCAAAGTCAATTAAAATAATCGATTTTTAGGAAGTGGATGGCTTGACTGGGCTTTCTACAAGAACATCAATAATGAACCACAGGAGTGGTTGGAAATTTTTTAGAACGATGAAAAGAGCATTTATTGATAGGAACTGATAGTATTTCATATGTTCTTAGTCCCATAGACCACGGATCACCGATACTAAAAATTAAATTAAATTGGTTGACTGTGGCTTACGTTATAAACTCAAATATGATCCTCAACTAACTGTTGAGCGTCACTGTAGTTAAAGTGTCAATCTAGGTAAAATCTACTTGGTTTAAAGCTATGTAGGTAGAGTGGATGTTTTGATTAGTCCTTTCCTATGTCTGAAAATAATGAAGAATCGCGTTTCAATATATTTCTAGAAATTTTAAGCCTAGTCACAGCTGCAACTAAGACCAACATTTGTTTCGAAAGTAGAGCAGCCATTAGCTAGAAAAGGTAGGCGGATCTCTTCTAAACACTCCACTGACGCGAATTATTCTTTTACTAACAGAGTAATTGGGGGAATTTATAATTGATTAAGAATTCAATGGCAATCTATTAATAAATTCAGTCCAAACTATCATTTATAGATATCTTGGTTGCCATATAAGTCGGATTAAGTGTACTTTAACATCTACTTCTAATCTGAAACATTATTTCTAAACACTTCGAATAGCCAGTACCTATCATCTACTGAAAACAGTTCCTAATTAGATATCCTAAAAATTCATGACTAGCACTAAACAAAATTGCTACGAGCAATAGTACAGAGACTGTTCATTAACAGAAGAATGCAAGTATTTTGATTCACTGAAAATTTTGGTTCAACATTTTTGGAAATTCCGGTCTCAATCCTAACGCAAATGTGATTATTTTTTATTGTTCGCCCTAATGTATCCACTATCACCTATTATTTTTAAAGTTAATTTGCTAGGGATATTATTGATTTCACCATTTTTAAAATTTACTAGACATTACAGTTACTGCAAAAAATTCCTCCAGCTTTTTATTTATAAAACCTTTTAGTCGTAATATTACTGATGTTATTTCGCTGATTTGTCTCATGGTTGTCCATCACAATCATTTAATAAGCTTTCACTAGTCAAAATGTTAATTGTTAATTTCCTGTTGATACTTCAGATAGCTGTAATTTTTAAAACAAATTAAGCCTTTTTTTTCTTTGTTCTCAACAAAACCAGCAGTTTTCTCTTAGTATTTATTTTCTCTGCCCATTTGTCATTTATTGCCACATTATTTGTTAAACTACCCTACTATCAACAACAATATGGTGGACTAAAATCCTCAACCACTATTTCTGGCGAGAGCTTAGCATAATGATATAAACATGCAAAACTATCATCTCGTATAACTACAAAAGAATCCGATGTCCTGACACACAACCCAAAACAAAGTAGACAGCATAAACATTTTCCCGATGACTCCTCAGAAATTAAATTATTGTAGGAAACACTCTTTCACTAATAACGATTGGAATTGTTATAATTTCTTCATATAAATAAGAAAAAGCCTTCCATGACATAAGAATCGATAAAATCCATTCACCTTCTTTGAGTGATTTGTACTCGGTATTGCTGTTCCACTTGATCTCATCAGTGTTCCTCGAACACGTTCATATCTAAAACTCGGATCCAAAGATTTAAGATGAGATTTAACTACTCAGTCAAACTTTAGTTAACTGCTAATTTATTGCTCTAGAACTTCACTTGACATGTTTTTACATCTGCTAAGTACTGCGGCAGACGTACATAATAACTGTCTATATTTGACTGTGGTAAATCTTTTTGAGTGTCGCATTCAGTTGAAAAAAAACTGTGCTCCATTCAATATTCTTTCTCGAATTGTTCGCCATTCCTAATATTCTTATGGTCTAATGTCTGCTTGTTCCAACTCACTTTGATCGACAAGGCAGTAGTAATATTTTATGGAAAGCTCTTCTGTACTTCTGACTGTATGCAATGTAAATCAAAGGATTCAAAGAGCTACTGAGCAGTGAAAGCCACTGAAAAAACGGCCGAAGAGCCTGCAAACAAGCTTGTAGAATGAATTCGTCAACATTTATCACTGCTTAATGCATTCTGCACTATCGCATGTAAATACCACAATTTCTGCTTTTAATGCATTTCTAAAAGATTTCTTGGACATAGATATGCAATGAGATCACCTGAGATGCGAATTCAAAAACGTAGGAGGTGTTATCAGCCAAAAAGAAAAAGTACGTGTAAATACCTGCAAGAATAGTTATCAAATTCACAATCTCTTGAATAACAGGACGAAAAAGTTGTGAGGAATTGGAATGGGTTAGTGAGAACTCCTATAATATTTGAATGCTTTTCTGAATTTACCCATTAATTTATAGTTGCTATTCCTTTTTAATACTATTTTACATTGCTTATAATAATACTTTGCAATTAAAGTATCTTATAGGAATTTAAAGAAGCATTATCAAATTAAATTTAAAATTAACATGTTTCAATTTCCATCTTGCCTTTCCTCATTTCCTCCCTCTTTCTATTTCCGAAACACCATCATCCACTTTCCTTATCGTCGCACTCAACAACGCCAAATTGGCTTAGTTGTATGCGTTTATTAGCAGCTACTCACTTATACTTTGGCAGAGTGGTTTTTCAGAGTAGCCAAGTAGAAATAGTTTTATAGTGAATTTAGATTATAAGAAGATTTGTTAAATGGAGAAAAATTCACCAAAATGAGAAAGCAACGGTGCAAATAGTATATCAAAAAATTAAAAATTAAGCAAATCTCACCATAAAGGGGTAGCCAGCACAAAGCAAAAACAACTATCACTGTGAGCATCATTGTGGCGACCCGAAGTTTGACTCGTTCATCACGGATCTAAATTTAACTACATCAATCAAATAACTACACGGTAATACATTCTATACTATCGGGAACTAAAGGATAATTCATGAAATGATAGGAGGCTGGTCAGCCTTTGATAGGGCCTATTATTACATTCGAACCTCAGTTCAGCAATTACGGCGCGAGTGCGAAGTGCTTTTTCATTTCCAGACTCACATAAAAATGTTTAAATATCATTGAAAGGTTGTCCTAAGCCTATTAAATAAATTCATATATATATATCACAGCCTAAAACCTATTAGCCTACGTAAAAAAAAACTTTAATGATCCGTATTAAGATACTGCTATTAGGTGCAGGAGTGGAAAATTAATACTAACAGTTGGTTCACTTAAATGAATCATCAATACTTACATGTGCATCCACAGCAAGACTTCTGTGGTTGGATACTGTTATGAATATTTTTGTATATGAGACAGAAATAAGTAAAAATGGCACTATGAAAGCTAATATTAGATTGACGATAACGAACTGTGGCTTCTCGTCGGTTCTTGACGCACAAACATGCAATGTCAAGTTACCGTATTCGAAGAAGATCTAAAATGTGATTTTAGTGTTTGTAATTTTATATTTATTCATTTCACTCCTTAAGAAATCAGACAAGTGTTAAGTTGAAAAATTCACGGAATTATTGAAACACTTCTACTATAGCCCTACATTACTGCACTTCCACGGACTTTCATCGCATAAGTTCTTTATTTTTCTAGTGATAGAAATATTTTCTGTTGATTGCCAAAATACTATTTAAAAGAACCGTGTTCATGAATGTTAAATCCTACCATCTCTTTAATATGGAAAAGCCGAGACCTAATAAAGGACACCAGTATTTAGTCCGATACTAATTGAACAGTTGAGTATATTGAACCATTCTTATTTACCATTCCACCATTTTCATTAGGTCATGGTTTCAAACGCTATAATATACTCCTATATTTTATTTACTTCCATTATAGATGTTTATATTAACTCAAAGATGACACTGACCTCGTCGTACCCATAAAGATTCGGTATTGCAAGTGAGCCACTAACAATCCATATTGCTGCTATCACATATAAGGTGTAGCCTGCTTCCCAGAGTGTGTATTTGAGAGTATGGCAAATTGCCAGATACCGGTCTGCGGTGACAGCAACGAGAGTGTAGATGGAGGCGCATGAAGTAGTCGAATTTAGCCATGTTGACATCTTGCAGAAGAGCGCGCCTAATTGCCATTCTTAAAATGAAATGTAAAAGCACACAAAACATTTACTATTAATTAAAAATTATTTGACGTATTTGTAATTAAATTATAATTCGCAGAAAAACATTTAAACTAGAAACCGCAGTCGTAATGTTGATTTGTTATAATCCTTACCTTTTCAATTATTTTAAAATTCAGTGCTTCAATAGTTTGTTTTTCACCTAAATTAGTAATTTTTCGAGTACACCAAAAATTGTAGTAGGATAACAATATTACTTGGTGAAGAAAAAACAATTCAACAGTAAGTTTTATTTTTTAAGTTTTCAAATATTTGCTCATAAACTCTTTTAGTACACAATTTCTTTGATTTGGAAGCTGAAATAGAAAGAAATTTTCGAAAGTTCCCAATAATAACTCCAAGTTTGTTTTCAATTTTAGATTTTATTATGAGACAAACATACGGTTATTAACACCCAGTTTAATCTGCGAATATTCTTTCTCAAACAGAAATATTTACAAATACAGTTACGAGACGATCACATCTTCTTAGTAGTTTCATGAAGCTAAGGTATCCACAACTGGATTCGTAACAATTCCACTATTTTAATCTTGCTTCAGTAGTATATGAAGTTGAAATAGAGATCAGTAGAGTGAATATATTAGTAAATCTTCCAATCTAGACCTTGAGATATCTTGAGAAATAACTTCTGTGAATAGCAGTCATTTCCGACTTCGAAAAATTGTCATTAGTAAGGTTGAAACCTGATCAACGGGGAAGGTATTTTCACTAGTTGAAAGTTTTAGTTGCAGCAAATCAGAATAAGTCATAGCATTCTCTTTGCTTTACGACAATAGATATCGTTCATTTTGTTGATCGAATTATTAGTCATAGATTTTGCATGAATGAAACTTGATTTAGATTAATTTTTCTTCGATTCTATTAAACATATGAGACATAATTATCGATCTCTAGTCATTACTTTCAATTCGTTTCTTGAAATTAAAAATAAATAAAGAATACTCACCTTTTATAGATCTTTCTTGAAGCTATGTGCTATCAAGCATGTAGATTTGATGATAATAGTTAATCGCATTGTAGTGAACTTCTTCAGTGATAGTGATTTCTTTTTTAAGTATGACCAATACAATATCAAAGTCTTCTTCAATAGTCGATCAGTAGAGAAGGTATCAAATGATTTTTGAGATGTTTTTTGGAGACTTTAAGCAGTATGTCAGTGGCTTCACTAAGAGCTCTTTTTTATTTTTCTCTACATCTCAACTTTAGAGCACGCAGTATATTAAATTATACTACTTTAAGGGTAATATGTAAGAGTTATTTGTAGGTTTGCTGTCATTATTTCCAATTTTCACGTACAATACCTGAAATATTATATTGTATTTTGCATTTTAACCAAACCATCTTAGCCAATTTTCGTCTTAGTTATCCATATGTTTCAATATTTAAACAGGCAAAATTCATTTGCTATTTACGTTCGTTTTATTGCATAATAATTTCCCGAACCACAACTTGCTCCTGTGCCTATAAAAACGTTGCCTTTTGTAAAAGTCCCTACAACAATTTTTTTATACGAGAATTGTATTAAAATATGAACCTATGGACTATAATTTGAAACATTTTGGGTCACTGAAAACATGAGTATGTACAATTTATTCCAATAACTGGTTGTTTATGAGTATAAACACTTAATATCCAATACTCATACATGAGTAGTAAAAGATAAAAGATAAATTGTGTTCATGTATTAAAGATATAAATAAATAAATAAATGCTAAAAAAGCTTTCATAATAATAAGTACAATCATGGAAAACTAACCCGTCAATATGTTGTTGAGCAGGGTGGTAGGTAAACAGAAAAGAATTATGAGTAAGTCAGCCATGGCAAGGGAGGAGATGAGGTAGTCGGTGGTACTTCGCAAAAGTGACTGTGAAACCACAGCCAAAACAACGAAAATGTTCCCGAAGAAACCAATGACAAAAACTCCTCCGTAAAAGACGGACTGTAGAATAACCATATACATTTCTTGCCGAAAGAACGGCAGTGGACCATTGTCAGGAAATTCCATTGAGTTATTAAAGTAGCATCCGGAAGACCTATAAGAAACATTTTAAATATTTATTGACAATCAATATCCCGGTGTTTAATTCACTACACAATAATTATGAACTTTTACATGGAAATTTAGGCGACATTTAATAGTAATTTTTACGAAAATTTTACGCACCATTAATAGCTATAATTGAACAATGTGTATAAGAAATACTGTAAGAAGTCATCTGCATGATTTTAAATGAAATATCTGTAGATCTAATTATTTGAGCCAGCATAACAAACACCAGCCATTTCTTTGTTATACACTACATTAAGCAAAGATTCCGAGTCCATTATAGCATTTTAAGCTGAATATTGTATATTTCAGCAATGTGAGTGAGGGGCTTACAATAAGCCTATGAGCGATGACTAATCGATAGTTTCACTTGTTCCCATGAGTCACTTCTGATACCATGTCAAACTTTGGTAGCACGAAGTAGGATTCCAACTTGTTGCCTTCGCATAAGCTTGCACCTATGTTTGTAAAGAGGTGTCCTACAAATATTCAAGTATTAGTACGTGTTATAGAGCAAGGATAAGGTCAAGTGGCTAAAATAAATAGAGCTTAATACCGAAGACTAAATATTCTTTTTTCTTAATAATCTTTCAAATTGATATTTTCTTAAAACACTAAACGAATATAGTGGATTCAGAACGTCCTTCCGTGAGTATTGAAAAGTAGAATTGCAGATTAAATAAAGAACATTAAACAAGATAAATATATCTACAACGTCATCCTTTAATTCTTTAAAGTTAGATTAATTTTGAAATTGGTATAATGTGTTTACTTAATTTAATATACAGTGAATATAATTATTATGGCAAGTAAATGTCTACTCGATTCGTATGCTTAAAAATATATACAAAGGCTAAGCCCTTGGTAATATAGGACTTCGCAATCATACTCTTTTCCTTATTACCCTGTTTTAAAGGGAGTGTTTATGCTTGCAGCTCCCGATTCAATCACCAGCATCATTGAAATAAACAGACAACTATTGAATAGAAGGTACAAGAAATCCTACTACGACAAGATTTGACAGAAAAGGGAATATTAATAAAGTAAACTGGATGGAAAAGTAAGTAGGCCATGCAATGATATGATTGGCGAGGAAAGGACACATTTGATTAAATAAAATGATAAGTATGTATACTTTAGTACATATAATAAAGGGAGAAAATCATGCTAAGTATTTTTAAACTTCTAATACGATTATAAATAGAAAAGCAGAAAGAAAACCCCAGTGACTACGTTAATAGGGGACAAATTTCATCTCGTTAAGAAAACTTTTTACGCATAGTTATTTAATAAAATATAATTGCTAAATTTCAGTTGTAAACATAGGTCGAGAAAATCCATTTTTCTTCTATTGGTTTAGAAATTACATTAATTTCAAATTACATTCTTATCTATCAAATCATTTACGAAGCTAACTGAGGAATGGATTCTGCTTTGATGCCCTCAGAATTTATGTTTATGTTCAGCTTATTTTATTTAGTAATAATCTTTCAGTGTCCTCATAGGTAAAAAAATTTTTCTTCAAAGAAATTTACAGACGATTGTGCAGCCACGAGTACATCTATCCTTTAAAAGAAAAGCTAGTGCAGTTCTCTACGCCATTCGAAGAGCGTTAAAGTAATAAAATGCATATCTTGTAATATTGCGCCATAATCTGATCGCTTTCAGCCTGTCATTTTGAGTTTTATTTGTCCTATGATCCTAACATAATATTATGGAAAACCGTTAGATATGAGCAAAAAACTTTCCAGTTCACAAGCCGCTGAAAATTGTTTAATAATGTTACGTTTCTGGAACGTATGTGAAACTATATCTATTAGTTAAATAGATCCATAAAGCGAATTTTTTCGACTTTATTTTACCTCTTGTTGTATTTCATCTAAATACAACAGAATCAATAGTGAAGTAGTACTTCGAGTAGGAAGTAATATCAGTAATAATCCAATTATCAGAATCTGAAAGGTAGAATGCCGATAGTTTCAGTTTAGGAAGCGATAGTAGCACAAAGGGTGTACTAACCACTTTATTTAATCTAATATCATGTAAAGTTAAATAAGCCTAGACAATAGACTAGAAATAAGTCAGAGAATATAAG
This sequence comes from Heterorhabditis bacteriophora, assembly GCA_964036235.1. Classification (NCBI taxonomy): domain Eukaryota; kingdom Metazoa; phylum Nematoda; class Chromadorea; order Rhabditida; family Heterorhabditidae; genus Heterorhabditis; species Heterorhabditis bacteriophora. Next base: position 739,623 of record OZ038425.1, on the reverse strand, counting down.
AAGACGACGAGGTAAGGAATGACAGTTCTCTTGGTATTCCTGCTGATGTTGACCACTCATTTATATACGTTTTCTAGGTCAATTAATTTTCTTAGTTTTCTAGAAGATAGTTTACACTTTGGTACAATCGAGAGAATAGTAAACATATTAGTCAATGGAAAAAACTAAGCTGTATTTCTTGGATTGTGAAAATAATAACGGTTAGGTCAAAGTACACCGAGTTTAGGAAATAGCTAAAGTCTATGCTTCGCATGACACCTCTTATAAATTTAATAATAAAAAATAAAGTCTAGATCTTAATTTGCAATTGATATGGACTCATCACAACTTACTAACCTCATTATAAAATACTCTTTAATAAAACACAATTCCAAATAATTACTAAAGTAGTGACTATTTGAGTTCATATTTGTATTAGGCATATATTTGGCGTTAAGAGATTAAACTTAAAATATGACTAGAACCCAAATAATTTTACAAATCAAAGTTTGGTAGTGGAAAGGTTAATTCTCGCTTTTGAGATGAGGCGTGATTGGTGGAAATAAATTTTGGCTTTTTAGCAATGTTTAATTCAAAACATTTAAAATATAGATCTGACTAGTAGTTTGATGTCAAAAAAAATGTAGTGTTGAACAGACATTATTATCGGCATATATTAGATTAGGAATCAATGCCAATTCTATAACTTTGAATGGCATTTCAAATTTAGAAAGCTAACCAAGTATGTTCTTTAATAGTTTCATAAGTAAGAATTGTCCATAATATTTAAGTTATTTAACAGTCTTGTATTCATCCACAGTAGCGTTCACAACTTCTAGACCGAAAATTATGAACTGTATAAAAAGCAATATTTTAGAGAAATAAATAAGATAATTGATACCAAAATTATTTAGGGTATTACCGAGTAAATAATAATCCCTCAGTTTAATTCTAAAGCTCATATAACAGGAAAATTTTCTTGTATAATTTATTCGTTTTATGCAATCAATTCTTCTACTAAATCAATGAGGTATTTAAAAAGAGATAATTTGCTCAAATTCGAAAGAGACATCTATCATCGGGTGATGCTGAGAGTGTCTGCAGTGAGCACTCCGGTCGGGTCCCCGGGGGGTCTCGTCCGCCTACTGCCAAGGTTATATCGCTAATGAGTTCTACTGAATGGGCTTAGGAATATTGTTCCAGTGTATATTCCACTGACTTTAGTAGCCATTAGTATTCAAAGCATGACATTTTTAAAGAAATATTGCATAATTTCTTCAGTGTCGAAAATAAGTTTTATTTTAGGTTAAAATACTCCATAACTTTAGATATAGTATTCTTTTCACATATTTTATATCAGTGTTCGTTACTCTTAGTGACAAATATATTATAGCGCAAAAATACCTTCATTGTGACACTTGATAGTGAAATTATTAATACTCTGAACATTATTTGACTGAATTAATACATAGTAAAATTTCTTTGAACAGGATTACCTGCCATGCAATGATGTTCCACACAATAGACAAGCTTAACAAATGCTGTTCGAGATCTTATTTAACGTCTCCAACTTGTGTGCACCTTTATTATCTACTACTAGTGTTAAAGCCTTTAGTATTTCGTTAACTTTTTCCCGGGACTTTACACATTCTAAATTATTAAGCGCACTTTGATCCTTCTGTGCTTAGAAAATTAATTCAAATATATATATAGAGTGGCTAGTAAAACGAAGGAAGATGGATGTTTCGACTGGAATTTTTAAAGAAGCTGTAACGATTTAACTGCTATCGGTGATTGTAAATCTAGAAATCTGAATTAAGCCTTTACGCTTATATTATCTTGTAGATCCTCGTTAGTCTGATGCATACGACATGTTCCATGTAAACGTAGAGTAAGCAGTTTATTTTCCAAAACTAAACTCTATAACCATTTTGCTATAAACCTTCCCACATTTATCTACATATACTATGGCGATGTGGAATATATAATTTAGCTCTGCGGATTATAAGCTAGTGAAAGTCATAAAGGCATGGTCCTCAGAAATCTAAGAATGTCAGGAAAGTAAAACGGAATATTTTGTAGCACCTGAACACACTCGTTGGAGACTGGGTTGATATGGTCATTGTCTTTCAATATCGCGTGTTTTCATATTCTAATGTTAAAGACTATCTGATAAGACATTCTCCCACTTCCGTTGATTCACTAAGTGTTTAAAATCATTTCTAAATATTTAGTTCTGAAGAATAAAACTCTCGTGGCCTCCTTGTAGCTCTTAACTTCTGGACGTTTAGCCATCTATCTCTTTAATACGTACCAATAAGAAACACTTTAAACAACAGGTTAATTAATAATTCAACTCTGGAATTAAGCGATTTCTAATGGTAGAGTTTTTAAAGATGAACGCTTCTTTTTGAAATGTATTAATTATAAAAACTTATTATATCTTCTCTTTTTCAATTATAGCCAATAATAAATCGAAATTTTGATTTTTCGAATTTCATGAGTTTCTATATATTACTACTTAATTGATCTTATGTAATATCTTTTTTCGATGTCACCTTATTATATATCAGTTGCCGATATTTTAGTAAGTAAGAAATAGTTACAGTACCATATATTTTGTTTATAGAACATTATATAGTGCGTTGATTATAGATATCTGCAACAATATAGTTTCTATTCATGAAAGGACTTAAAATGATGAAAATTTCGAGTTAGTTGCTATGTTTCGTGCGTTACAAAAAATAATACTTTCAAAAACATTGAATTCGCTGCAAAATGTTTCTGTTATTTGGAAAAATACGGAGAAACAGCGAGAACGTCGTACTTTGCCTAGTTGTCGAATTAGATTACTTGCCTCAAGCGATGTAAAGAGAATCTACTTAAGTTATTTAGGTGGCTGATGCGTCCATGCATAAAAGGAACACAATATGCATAATTGTTCTTCTCATAATATCCTTGGGTGTACCTGACAAATCACTACCATCGTGTATTGTGTAGACTCTGATCTGATTATGAACTCCCAATTACAGTTAAGCCTTAGATGGTTTGTTTATTTTGGATACACGCTTATTTAATTTATTTGTTCTTTCAAAAAGTTGGATGAAAGTGCATTTGTTTCTACTTTATTTATCTACTAGTCCATTGAATACACTATTCACTTAGCCTACCAAATACGAGGAAATCTACATTTTATAAAAGTATCATTTTCAAAATCACCACCTCACAAGCATTTTGTAGAACAAAGTTTACTTAGTGGCATATTTCTAGGTGCGTATCATTATCCTTATTTCAAATTTTAAATTTAGGATTCTAAGTTTAACCAGTAAACATTTTCTGGAAGTTAGAAAGTGAGAAATAAGCTACTTTCTTTCATTTTCGTTCTTGTTCAGCGGTACATCATTCTTTATCCAAGTGCAGAGAAAGGCAGAATGTAAACATGTCAGAGTCATGACTGATACGATAAGGGAACTAAGCCAACCAAAAGCACATTTATCACCTAACTACCCTAAGAATAAAGGCACTGAACAATACAAGTAAGTTTTATAATCCACAGTTATAACTCTTCGATTGAAAAACCTGAAAACAAATGTTCCAGAGTCAGTAAGACAAATGGACACATTTGTCAGCTATGACAGATTGACATTTCGATTATGATTCGCATCCCTCTCCGGTGACAAAAATTTCGTTTTCACCAAAAATACCTAAGCGAAACGATTTCAGGCGTTTGCCACTTAAAGGGAAATGCATGCACCGTATACGAGGGTTTAGAATGTACGAATTTCCTGATTGGCTTAGGATATTGAAATGAAACTTCGGAGGCGATTTCACATTTTCAGTTTTGTTTTTGCACAATGTTTTAGGTATAAGCAGAACATTTAAGCTCCATTAAGAATGAATAATTATAGTGCCAGTAGCCATATTTTAGATTTGCTAGAAAAATTTCATTTATTTTACTTCCCATAGATTAATAGAAACATTTATGCCGAATATCAAACATCTTTTGTAAGTAAACCAGAAATGTATTAACCATATTTTTACATTAATGTATGCACTATAAATAGATTAGAGAATGTTTGCTTAAGATTTTCAAGACACCATAAATATTATTACATTAAAGACAAGGATAAACGAGTGATTTTCCATGCAACTAGTAACTAGTTATTTCTAAGATAAACGGAGGGAATTTGCCGATTAAAGGTAGCAAAGGCTATACTAATAAAATTAAGTTCTAGATAAGAAAGGCGACAAACTAAGGAGCTTTCGAATTCGAGTCGAAGGCAATCGGAACATCTCTGCAATCGAGGTTCATTATTTGGCGCTTGAGTGAAATAACGTGCTAGACAAGCACGCAATCAGAAAAAGCGGTTTAATATCTCCCGAGTAAGAAAATCACTGGAACTACAAGATCTTTCTTTGTAGGAATCTCTCCCATTCACTTAAATTTCCAAACTGTATATAAGCCTTTTAATCACCTAAATTAACATACGCAGCTAAAAAGCATTCTGAACTAGCCAATTTTTTGAACAAATTATACTGATCTTTTTAGAATTGCTAGAGCCTGTGTGCAGTTTCTTTTCAAGAGAGCAGCAATTTTTAGAGTATTGACTTCTGGAGCATAATAGTAGTATAACATTGCAAGTTTAGTAATACATATTTATCTAATAGAAAAGTACTGCAAGAAACAAACTTTGGTAATTTCGTGATATTTAAATGTTAGTCCTAACTTTTAGAGAATTTTCGATTTCTTTATAGTTCCCTTAATTAAGAGTGTGCAATTTGCCTAAGTATGCAAACACATCTATGCACTTCAGTTTTTCGAATCTTAGTACGCATTTTCCGTATTAAATTGAGTAGAATGTACTAATTTTATTTTTGTCAATATCTTTTTATCAATTATGGTTTTAAAATAATACATATGCGAAGAAATTAAAACATAATTATCCATATAATTTAAATTGAACTGACGAAAACATGACAAACACTTCATATTACTACATTCACTGAGTTTTGTCTTTAAACATATGTTTTTTTGAGTTTAGCGGCAACTATTTTACTGGGATGAACACAACAACGCATTGAATTTTGGTCTTCTCATTATTTTTAGAAGATGCATGAACGAAAAAATTAAGAGGGAGTGAAAGGGACTTAACTGAATAAGAAAGCAAAAAATACTCAAAGTACCCAATAAAACATTGATAGTATTTTGACATAATCTCACGTATTTCATCCCGCTATAATTGTATTATGAATTTGAAATAGATTCATATTTAATAGGAAAAAATCACATCTTATGGATTAATAATATTAAAGTGTAAACCACTAAGAGTAATCTAATGCTATTCAGGTAAGAAAATACAAAAAATGGTCTTTTAAAATTTTTGCGCAAATTTATTTTTACTGAAAAAACCTATCATGATGACTGAAAATCTATAATGTAATAATTTCTTTAGTACCAGTTTTAAAACAAGTAATAACACGAATTTAAATAAAATATAATCAAGATGAAATTATTACAGAGGATTATTAAGGAGTGTATGAGAGAGGGTGTATGTGAGACATTGGAAGGCAGTTCTCAATGATTTCGTCCGGCTACCTTTCCCTCACTCATTTAGCCCGCCTCTTTTGCTGATTACAAACGCCCAAATGTAGACAGCCTTGTTTTTTGTCAGCAAACGAATACAACTGGATTGAGCTTTTTTTGCTTGAAAACTAGCCACAAATAATTTTATTGCGAGACTATGCTGCATAATTTACTGTTCCATTCTAGAAAAATTTCAAATAGGGTTGAGGTGAGAATACTTTCCAAATTATTAGGAAACGATAAGTACAGCTTTAACTAGGGAAATCATATTTGCTAAGCATAAAACTATTATAGTAAAATATAATTTCACAGGTAGCAAAGTGGTATCGAACACTGTTCTCTAATTAACATTCTTCAAGCCATGTTGAATTATGATTGTATTTTATTGAATTTTAAAGGGTTTTATGACGACTTTTTTAAAATATTTTTTTTTGTAAAACATGTTTAAAAACTAACCAAATATTTAAATAGTCATTTAATTTGTAAAAAGGATAGTAGATATGTTCACCAGGATGCCTATACATGGCAGAAATTACCAGTATCTTTGGAGCTTAACTGTATTTCACTGACTAATATGACACCACTATAAAATAAAGTGAAAAAAACGATTAATTTAGCGGATTCTGCTAGTATTTTTTGTTGTTATATCTTTATAGCTTTCCATTACTTGAACTTGACGCCAATCTATTAGCTACATATTTCCATGTACTGACGCAACAAGGGTTGTATATTACGAACATTCGTAATAGTCATGTTGAGCAGAAATCATTCTGTTAAACATTGTTGAGAATGTTTTGTATTAGCCATTAGTATTTCTTGATATCGAAGTATGTTTGGCACTGTGATGCAGAAACAATCATGAAGCCTCACACTCATTTCCCTCATCACGAGTAGATGGGTATCTGACTTCTGTGGAAGATTACCCTTATTCAATATAGTACATACAATTTTCATAGGCTAGCTGTGATATCTTCATATAATTGATCTAACTTGCAGTTGGAAAATCACCACGCAACGAAATTAGCAGGCTTATTCGTATTGTACAGAAGTAGTGGCGTTGTTGAGGATTAAATCCGAGTTGATCTAGATGATGCGACCTGTGCTGATGCCTTTTTCAGCATAACTTACTATATTACATTAAATACTTTTGTATAAAAAACCTCCAATTAGCACAGTTCGTAGATGACAGTGGTTAGAATATAACTGGGACTTGTTTTGCTTCAAATAAAGGGTACCGATGAGAATAAATAGGACAAATGACAAGATATTACGTGTGGAAAAGAATCGACTGGACATTAACGATTCGTACGTACGAATGACTTTACGTATTACTGCTACAAGCCGTTCAGAAAGGCTAGAAGCCATCCACATAGAAAGATCATTTGATAAATTAAAACCATACTGATGTACGTGCGGAATTATCCGTTTATTTATAAGTCTTTTTAAAAACCATTAAATGAGAAAGTGAACTTATCGATACTATAACTATTACCAATCATAATGGAGTAATTTTGAAGCACTTAGTTCGCCTTTCAAATGTAATGTTTTGTGGTGAAACACGGGAAAGGTTTTTTGATGGTTCTGATGACGTTGCAACTGTTGGAAATACAAAACCATTAAACCATCTACCGTAGTTATATAATAGTATTTATTATTTTGTTTCTCGCACAGTTACACAAAGTAGCAAATCTTTCGCATTTTAACTGTCTTGTTTCTCGTTTATTTGTTGTTTTTATGGGAAAGCATCATTATTCTTTTTGCTGTTTGACTCCTTTATAAACTGAGAGCATTGTATGACACATACGGGATCCTGAAATGATAACCAATATTTTAAATACACTATTAACACATTATTTCAGTAGTGGAATGAGAGATTACTAAAGCAAAAATGATTTAGTGGTAAACTATAACATAAGATGCTTAAAAAAGGTTCAGCTGAGAGAAAAAAAAATCCAGTACCTTTGCAATATCTGCAAGTGGGAAATCCTTGAGAAGGAGACTGCATCGGTGGATTGTGATTGCATGGCATTCGGGCTGAGAAAGAACATTGTATGCTTTCCTTAGTGATGAAATTTACTATATTCCGATTTTAATTCATTCCGAAATTATTGCAGATTCCTTATAATTCTAGGTGATAAAATTATTTCAAGTATAAAATAACTCTTAATAAAAGGGTTAGATAAATCAAGAGGAAAATTATTCCTGTCCCACTCCTTCGGCTGTACATGTACATGTCACACAAGGCGTAATCCTCTTTGTCTTCCCGAGAATTATTATTCGATGATCAATAACGCAGAATTCTGGAATTTAACTATGAATGAAATATAAGAACTCAATGGTTAGCTACAAAGTTGAGTTTTTAGAGATTCAGAAACATTAAAGTTGCGTTTACGTTACTGACTCACTAGGGTTTATTTCTTCAAAACCTCCTATCAAGGATTAAACCAGAACCTGACCTGACTTTAAGGACTACGACAAACAGGTCAATCAGAACTCAAAGAATTAGGTTAGAACAAAATTTAAAGTGCAAGAGGCAATCTGGTCATGCTAAACAGAACCATTTGCATCATTCTTCTCACGTAATCTTAAATTTTGTATTGTTATTAATATAGCATCAGAATTTTTGTGAGGCATGTGCCAACGCATTTATTACTCCACTTTCTTTTAATAAAAGTATCCCTTCTCTCTGTAACTGAGAGCAATAACTAACGTCTATCCACCCATTTAAAGAGATCGATGTCGGGTATTTCTGAGCATGACAGTGGCGCATTGCTGGAATACCCTATGCGATTGAAATATATTATAATTATACTTAACGATAAAAGTGGTTAAATTACAAGAATGAAAGATAAAATAAAATTAGGAATAATGTAAATTATATTTGACATAAATGACTTTAAGTCATCAGGAATCAGGAAGACATTTGGCTGTATTTTTCGTGCAAATTGGCTGTTGTAACAGATGATCATAGCCAAAGATGTTTTCCGAATTTCAGCTAGCTGATCTAAAAATGTTATTTTAAATATATAAAATAAATAAACTAATCAGTTTTACACCTATCTTTTTGGAGCCAATCTAATGGTGAATAAAATATCTCGGCATTTTAGGAGTATGAAGAACGCTTTCCACTGCATTTATTTTATGGTTATTATATATGGAATTTACTAGTAATACTTCTTCTACGTTTTTTACTTTACCCTACATGCCGATTTTAAATGTTTTAGAGATGAGGGAAAGCATTGAAGTTGAAACTAACCAGGACTAAATCGAACGTTAGGATCGTCTGTTTCATAGTAGAACCTGTCACATTTCTTGAGACGTTGCATTTGTTCAGCTATTATACAAGCCAGAGAAGGACCTACTAGTGCCCCTAAATATGGATTTTGTGTTTTCGATTTTCCTTTGAATAATTTTCCTATTAAATCACTTGTTCCAATGAAATTTTTTCATTGATCTAAAGTATTTAATATCCAACTACGTTTGTTAAATTCTTGATATGTGAAAAGAAAAGAAATATAAGTTAGTTTTTAGTGCTTTTTGGATATTAAAACAAATCATTTTAGTCATGGATATAAAGAAAGATAAGAACTAGCCTTTTACTGGTCGTTCGCTCATAATACCAGGAAAGAGATCAATATCGTCTACGTGCTTGTAGACTCTCTTTAGTGCTTGAACAGCGTCTTCGTCCATTGTGCCTCGAAGACCTTCAAAAGACGCCACGCGTCGCAATCCACATAATTCACTGTAAGCATAGCAATTTGGCTGAATCCATGTGAAAATTTTCTAAAACAAATTATTCTTAAATTAAAATTTTATTTTTTGTGAATTAAATTACTTGAGCTTACCGGTAATCGTTATAAGGTCGTACTCCATGATCTCTTCCCCTTTGAATATTTACTGCTGGTAGATCAATGCCTGTTAGTGGACTATCTGGTTTAGCAAACAGATGGTTGCGAACTGCATCAGTAATGTGGCGATCAAAAGCCATGCTAAATGCATAATTCATGAGTAAAATTATTTCTCAAGTGAATATGCCTAGGAAAGTAAATTCTTAACAATATTACTTTTGAATTGAATATTCTAATATGTATATTCGTGGTGATTTATCCTTTTTTAACGCGCTTTATTATTTCCTCCAAGATTAATTTGTGATTTGAGGCATACCCCTGCTACACTTTTAGTTAGTGTACTTATTCTACTTCGCATCACCCACATCCAAATTTCAAGTCCGTCTCTACTTCCAAATTCTCATTTAGCATAATATGGTATTAGTTGCCAAAGGAACTCTATTAGTAACTAGCACTCTTCCTTCTCAACTCAACCCAACAACGGGTCACTCTGGTAACCAAATGCTAGCATCAGTAAATCGCCTTGAATCCGTTCTTTCAGAAAAGTGTACTTATAAATCAGATGTTCTCTGTGGTAAATCCAACTTTCTTAATGAATTATGGATATGAATTATTATATGCTCTATTTTAATTGTTTAACTGTACCTTTCAGCTCCAAGAAGTCCCATAAGCATTGATTCCAAGTGACCCACATTTTGTTCATAGAGAGGAGATGGATTAGAGAAATGATCCTGAGTGATAACTTTCACAAATGGTTTCCAGTTTAATGTTTATAATTCAAATAATGTTATTAAACTATGAAACTCAAGATCTGCAGTGATGAAACATTAGTTTTATGAGTCAGAAAGCATTGGAGGGAATAATTATCTTGTAACGCACCTTTAATTTTACTGGGTCACTCATATTCTTGTACACATCATTCATTCTTGGGAAATGCTCTCTGATAAGTGTATGTCCAAATCGGAAGGCCGCAGTAGACATTTCTTGTGTAATGGAGGGATCGCAATGACTGTTATAACCTATAGGAAACATTTAAAAGCTACAAAAATCAACTGAATTTAAGTAGCTGATAAATTTATTTCAGAGAATAGCTACTAATATTTATAAAGAAATGAATGCTACTGAAATGGTAATGCAATTAGTGGAATACTTGGTTGGGAAGATAAGATTTTTAAAATTTCCCTTTATAAATAAATTCAATCTTATCAAATATGAAAACCAACACGCCTTTATAGTATCCAGTTTTCTTAGGCATCAAATCATATTGAGCCATAACTTCACATCCCAAAACCACAGGTAACCACTCTTTGAATATAATGTTCTGGATCTGGGCTATATTAATGCGACGAGCTTCCTGTAAAATAATTCATTTAAAATAATATTTTTAACTGTGTGTGCCATATCTGTAGTTTTGCACACCATTTTCATAATTTATTTCACAAATATAGCTTAGTTTTTTTCTATTTAGAAGTCTAAATTTCCATTAGATAGGAGAAAAGTTCTGTTCGTCATCATATTAAGTATATGTTAGACTAAATATATATTACTCTGTATTTATTTCCTAAATTCACCCTAGAATCTTTTTATAGCCATTTAAATGCCATTTTTTACTATTATATACTTGATACAACTGCTCATCAGTCCAGAAATTATTCATTCGATGTAGTTTCGTCGCTATTCTGTTGTGTTCTCGAAGCAGAATTGTATGCATCACTGTCAACCCCGGCTGTTCATTATTTCGTTCGTCTCCAGCCACAAAACATCTGAATTTATTTTTTGAAATCCTTCATTCTCTATGAATATACACTACTTCACTTTGATTTACTAGAATAATCCAACCTACTTTTTTTTAGAAGAATTTAGAACTGAACGACAATCCCTCTCTTGGTTCCCTTGTGGAAGAGCTTCTTTATTGAAACTAAAAGATAAAATTCACTACCTGTAAATTAGATAATTAAACTAGATTAACAAGCGTTAGTTGGAATGACATGACATAAGCTTCTATCAAGTAAAAAGAATCTCTCGCATTTTTTTCGTGGGATATATTCTAATGAATCACCCAAGGTCAGTGTAGTTCAGCCTGCCGAAGCTAAAAAGTCTGAGTCGATTTGCTTCGCACTCCGTTGATCCATACAAGAATGAAGCATCGAGAAATGAAGTCAACTGATTCAGCTAAAAGATTTTTAATTTCAGAACCTCACAAAATACTAGTATATATTTTGATAGTTTTACAAATATATAACAAGCTCTAATCTGAATGCCGAGAAAGTCCGAATGGAACAACAATAAATGTAGACTGGAGAATAAAGAAATAGCGGCCTGTAAAGGCTTTTCGTATAATATAAATGTTTCCCAAAATTTCCAACATAGCTCTATTATAAAAATCGGTTTTGTTTTATTTCGCAAGTGGGAAGGACAAAGATACATCTAGCAACAACTTTCCAGTTTCATTTATCACTATATCCCTACTAAGAACTGAAAACTTACCAAATGTACTTGATTCTAAATGTGGGTCAAATATGAATGAATTAGAATATCGTTTTTAAAACTAATACTACTCATATCTCTATAGAATTTTCGTAGTCAAATATCTATTACGTTGGTGCAAAAATAATGGCGGATTTGGTGTTTTCAAACTTTGGCGCTTATTTTTGTTTAAACTTTTATTTAATTATTATAATATTATATACCATTTGGAAGCGCGAAATCCGCTCTATTTATTTATGTTGGTGGTTTTATTTTCAGTGTGTATTTATATTTATTATAGGCTTTCAAATTAAAAATGGGAAAAAAGAAAAATTGAACGATTTTCCTGTACAAGTTGAACTTAGGACGTAAAGAAGTGGAAACTGCTCATAATATTAATTAGCATTTGGCGAAGGAACCGTCATCAAACGCACAGCTCAACATTGGTTTCGAAGATTTCCTAATGGAGACGAGAGCCTTGAAGATGCGGAGGGTTGCGGAGGGTCGCGGACGTCTTTTGGCGATTGACGACAGCCAACTGAAGGCCATCGTTGAAGCGGACCTACGCAAAACCACTTGAGAGGTTGCAGAACAACTAAAGGTTGATCATTCGACACTCGTTCGACATTTGCACCAAATCGGAAAGTCAAAACAGCTCGACAAAATGCACCAATAACTACAACGTTTATGTCCAGCATTGGTTAATCGAAAAGGACCAATTCTTCCTCATGACAATAGTAGACCGTAGGTCTCGCAAATGACTCTGCAGAAATTGAACGAACTGGCCTACGAGACTCTGCCTTACCCAGCTTACTCACCAGACCTCTCTCCGACCAACTATCACTTTTTCAAGCATCTCGACGACTTCTTGCAAGAGAAGGTATTCAACAACAAAGGAGCACGTCAAAACGTCTTTGAAGAATTCACTGGTTTCAGCCATTCAGAATTCTATTCCACCGGAATAAATAGATCTGTTTTTTGTTGGAGAAAATGCGTAGATCCTAATGGTTTCTATCGGGGTTAAAAAATGGTATTCTAAGCTGAGATATGCTACTTTGAAGTTGAACGTTAAAATTCCCCATTATTTTTGCATCAACCTAATATTTTTCCTCTATGTTCAAGAGTTCTTTAGTGAAGTGTCAATAATATCTGTTGCAGTACTGAAAACAAACCATATTTCATAAAAATAATACTAACATTAGTTGCTGAACTAAAGTTATATCTAGAGTTTTGAAAACCTTTCGAGTTATCATATTAGGTGGAGAAGATGTCTTTTACAGACGCAGAATAGTTAATTTCAGTTCATTTAAAAATCATATTTCAGAGAGTAAATTATGATGCAGAACTATTATAAGTTTGAATAAAGATCCCACATGTCACTTTACAATGTTTTTAACTTTATAAAGCTTCACCTGGTTTCTATAACCCAAAGTCAGTTGCCCTAGAAGACTTCTCGCAAATGGCATACATCTGGGTTGACCATTTTCGTCTCTATGTGGGAAATATGGATCATCCTCATCAATTTTAATAGGAAAGCAGTGCACAGACAATATTTCGTAGGAATCGCAGGAGGAACAGTTTAGAATCGTATTGTTTGGACCTAAAGTGTTGACTACTATGACAGGAAACTTCATTAAGTGGACTAATTAGCAATAAACCGTGATATATATGATATGTCAGTTATCAATGCAGATAATTAAGCAAATTTCAAAGCTTGCAATGTCACAAAACTTACCTCTAGCTATTGGCGAGTGCATCATGTCATGATCTATTATTTGTCCAAACTGCATCAGCATGTGCGAAAACTTCACATGAAATATTGGTGCATCTTTATGGACGACATTTGAAACGGTTCTAGCAGAGGGCAACTCCGAGCCTGAGCGTGCACGAGTGCGAGGACTATCAAAACCTGTAAGGAGGGAAGGCAGAATACAGGTGAAGTTTGGTATAAATTGTTGTGATTGCTTTTGCTTCATCATTTGTATACAGAAAGACTAAAATATAAGAATAAATGCAGTTGATTATGGTGGTGCTTATTTTAATACTGCAACTACAGATCAAGAACATTACCATCATCGTAAGCTGGATCTAGAAGTCTTCTCATTGGTCCGAATGCATTTCCATACTTGGGAAACTGAATATTATTACACCAGCCAGAATACGTCCTGTATTTAGATGTATGGTCGCAGGGTAAGGGTTGAGGGAGACACTGCTCTTTGGACACAGGGTCAAGTCCTAAAGTAGTTCATCCTAATTTTGAGGCTATTACAGCATTAATGCTTAATTTCTATAAATTTTTGAATATAATTAACCTTTATTATGCATTGCAGAGTGGGTAAATGCAGTTTTATTGAAAAATATAAAGTGTTACGACTTTTAAAGAAGGGCGGCATTGTGTGTATGGATATAGGTAGGAATTTAATCTGTTCTTACCGAGGAAGGGGGTGAAATTGCCAATGATCAGCTCAACATTAATTTCTGGTAAAAGTTTCTGTAAAGTTGAAACGTCTAGATCGGAAGGTAGCCGCTCAGAATCATCTAGTCCAGTACTATGAAATTGATATTATACTAAATTAGAATCTATCAGTCATATTTACCTAAATATATTCATCTAGCGATTGGTGATATAAAAATGCTAAATACGTAGTAAATAAATTACAAAGATTTTTCTTACATACCCTTTAATTAGCACCTGAGTTGCTTCTCTTAACACTCCTGCCATTGTTGCTATGTGGAGAGACTCATTTTTGGGAGCCATAAGCGAAGCATGAGAGTAAATTGCCGATGCTCTAGATGATGGGCCTGTAAATAACTGCAGAGATGATGAATACATTCAGATTTGAGCCATTGTCTAAATAAAGCTAAGAATACTTTTAATTATTTTGATATTGAGTTCTCTTGGTGTATAAATTATGCTTTCATGCAAAATGTTTGGTATTAATACGCATAAAATCATGCAAAAACCTAACCAAACCAGCGAAAATCCAGATTAATTTTCTGATCGAGATAATATTTAAAAAATATCTGTCGAACTAGCTTATGTAGTCAATAATCATCCACCTTTAGCTTCAATCCTTCTTCCTTCACTTTCCACCAGGCGCGTATACTGCTCTACTCCCAGACGAATTGCCTTTTCAACTGTGGCCTATGAAACAATAACTAGAAATACCTCTGTTCTCATGGTTACTAAGCCACTTTTTTTATTTTAAATACATAATTACGATCTTTATAGTGACGGAAAGGATAGCATTGGAAGCATCAAATTCAGAACAAGAGTACTATAGCTTATAGTGCTATGAGTAATTTTACAAGGACCAACGAGTTTTTAAAGTATGGATAGAAGTTAGTTATGAATTGTTAGGTAGTATACTGTTCATTACAACAGTTTATCAAACACCTTTTAAGGCACAATTTAATAATGCGAACACTGAATTGAAATTTTTCTTAAGAATTTGCATCGTATATAATTTATATGTACCCATAACAATGAATTAGAAAACAGTTTGTATCGCCTAAATCGTTAAGTATTATAAGATAATGACGATAGAATTTCAAAACATGGTAAAAATAAAATCCCAACAATACCTTCGTAATTGGCAAATCCCGATCTGGTTCCTCATCGGTCCATGGTGAAGGATCAAAAGACTCAATAGTGGTAGAATTGCAACTCACAGGACAATTACTGAAATACTAGCGTAAACTTCTGAAATATGAGTTAATGGTTTATTGGATATGATATTTGATTTCTTGAAATATGTTTTTGTATATTAAAAAAATTTACCCATATTCATCTGGTAGAGAGAATACATTGTGCTGCACTCTATTTAAATTCTCTGCATTGTTGCACAGTACTCTCGCCAAAGTTGTTTTCCTTATTTCCGCTACTTGAGCCTCTGAGAACGCAGACGGGAAAAAGAAATTTTCATACCAAAAACGATCTCCGCGCTTGCTCTAAAAACTTTCAAAGTGATCTTAAGGTAGTTTTATAAGACAATATGCATCCAAATAAGTACATTTCTGTTATATTAAATAACTAATACTTCTGTGCTACATCAGAAGAAAGAGACTTTGTTAAATAAAGTAATTTTTAAGCAATAAGTATAACTTACTCTCTCCATTTGCTTTGCAAATAAGCATGCAAATGTTGGTCCTAATAGAGCTCCTTTAACAGGCAATTCAGCTAAGCCTCCCACGAACAAATCTATATCCTCGGGAGCTTCGTAAATCTTGACAAAATCAGATATGTTCACAGAAGATTTGAACTGTAAAAGGTTTGTTTCAGAAAGCAAGTTGCTTTAAATACCAGAAATTCTGAATTTTTACAAAGAATAGATATGTTTTCAAAACATGACAGCTACAAGGATTTCAAGTATGCCTCTTACAAAGATAGAATACTTTTTTAAATCTCTCAATGAATGTAATTTTAATTGCCTCATGGTCACTGAACATGTGATAAGCCTCAACATATGATATACATTTGTTTTAAGCCACTCTTGACCATTTTCTCACACCACACACTTTTCCATCTGCGTTCAAAGAAATAAAGTGTGCTTGGACTCGCTTTGCTGCAGTCATTAGATACTTACTAATTTTAATAAAAATGTAGACTGAATAAACTTTGCTACAAAACATTTATGACTGGAATTCAATGGAACGGCGATAGTTCCATTACACCACAGTCACCAGTCGAATCAATAGCCGACGATAGCCTTAGAAGTAACTTAAACTATCTTCCACTAACTAAGATACATAGGGTTACGACAAATAGATTTTACTCGTTACGTTAATTGAATTCACCTTTCTATAGGATATACATTTCATATACAATTAAAGGAACAAAATATTGAGAGGAATAGAAAATTTCAGTTTATGTTCTCATCTTTATTCAAAATTTATTTATTTTGATTTTGCCCTAATAGTGTAGTTTTATTTAATTAAATAAGGCTGCCACGTTACCTGACCACTGATGGCGGAAAACGACTGGAGATTTTCAAGCCCACAGAAACGTCTCCAGTCAAGATAGCCCGGTATTCCGTGATCACGTCCCATTTGTATAATTATGGCAGCTAAATCTATTCGTCTTGAAGGACGAAGAGAATCTACTGAAAATAAAGTATTTAAAATATCTTTATTTTATAACATTTGAACTTATAGACAGCCCACAATAGAAGGATCAATTTGAAAGTTCTGTTTTTTAAACTTAACAACAATTGTTGTTCAGAAACATTTCGAAAAGCTTATAAGGCTGGTTTTCGCCCGTCTTGACTTCGTCAGCATATGTACAAGAAGAAAGATGCAATAATAGATTTTATAAGAACACCATTTTGGTACTTTTTAAACAGGTATTTGAAAACATTTACCTTGGTTTTCTACTGCTCTATAGTCGGAAATTGCTGGTTCCTTACTAACCTCTTTTAAATATGTTCCTTAGTTCTGGAGCGAAATGAAGTCCTGGTTTTATTATAGGTGATTGGATTAGGAATCGTAAAAGGGAATCAAAACGACTACGATGATATACCATAGAAGGATCGTTGTATACCTATAAACGTTAAAATACATTTTTTTACAAGTATTCTACCTAATAAATATCCTAACTCCTTCAATTCTAGAATTCCTTGAAATAGAACATATCTATATAAGGCAATCAATAACGTTTCTGATCATACGTACACTCCACTTCAAAATAATAGCACACTCTGTTTTTTATTTTTTTGTTCTCAGTCACCAGATTAATATAATTTTTTTTGAAGCCAGGCTTAATATGCTTGAAAATCTCCAGTTTGAATTTCATATTTTTTCAAAAAATAACTTTCTGTGTCCTTGTTTCTCAAAAGCATTCACGTTTCATCGTTTCAAAATGATAGCACATTTAACATTTTCTGGCGTTATTTAACGGGAAATGCGCACTTTCACTAATTCTGAATGATCATAAGTGGGAAGTGCTCCTAAGTCTACACAAAGGAGGTCAAATCAGAACACTGTCAACTACCGGTTACACGATGAAGCAGATTGCCGATGCCGTTAAGCGCTCCAGGAAGGCTACCATGAAGTTCCTACGTCACCAAAAAGAAGAAGGTGCAAGGAAGAGTAGTGGACGACCTGATTAGTTGAATAATCGTGAAAAAAGGACAATTTTGCAAACAGCATCGGGTAGCATGATCAGCATCTATGAGATCTGTAGGAATTGTGCCATTGATGCTTCAAAAAATACGTGTGGAGACTGCTGGACAAGTGTCCCAATATTGCACGATCACGGATGAAGAAATTCTCACAACTGACCAGGACGAAAGACTTCGTTTGGCCAGATATTCCATGAGATGCGGCTGGGAAAAGGCTCTACTTTTACGAGTCTTCATAAATGAGACTATACACTCATTATTTCGAATTTAGGTGACCTTCAGTGATGAGAATAAGTTCAATTTAGATGGTCCTGATGGTTGGTACTCCTACTGGAGGTATTTACGTAAGGAACCCCAGCACTTTCCAACCCGAAATTCCAGTGGAGGAAGTATTATGGTTTGGGGAGCATTCAGTGCTATGGGACTGGTCGACTTGGCGTTTATGTAGACGAAGATGAACAGCGCTGACTACCAGGATGTATTAGGACATCGTCTAGTGCCGTATCTCCAACGATTTCCAGGTGTTAGCTTCACTTTTCAACAAGATAGTGCCACAATCCACGTCAGTCGAAGCACTATAGACTTGGCTGGAGGACAACAGCATGGACACTATGGACTCGCTTTCGCGACATGAATCCGATGGGAAATCTTTGGGAAATTCTTGTTGGTCGGAGTTATGCCGATAACCGTCAGTTGGAGACCACCAAGGCCCTTCAATTGGCCATTAGCAAGGAATGGAGCGAAGTAGACAATAGTGGCATCAAAAACTTAGTTAACAGTATGCCTGAACGAATTTTCCAGGTTATTAATAGAAGTGGTGGTTGTACTGATTATTAGTTAATTATTATGTACATTGATTGTTGTTTTCTTTGTCATAAACACATATTTTAATAAAGTGTGCTATCATTTCGAAACGCACTGTTATTTTATTCTTTCTATTTTAATATAGTTGTGTTCGAAGAGTTTGTTTAAAGCGAGTTTTATTAGAGCAGCAACACAAGTAAGAACTAAACAAAAACTAAGTAATAGAAATAGTCCTTAATTACCAGTAGGTGGCCTTCTAAAAAGCAGAGCATAGCATTTGTTGCTTTTGGTTAGGCAGAAAGATGGATAAATCAAAGTCACATTAATCATCGTTGTCACTTCTATACTTGTCTCTCTTTACAAATTAACCTTACTCAGTAACTCCTCTTTATAAACAGAGCCATCTGGATTCATTGCTGCAATATGATTCGGGAGTAGCGTCAGGAAGAACTGACCTACTGCGGATGCGAAAACATTTAAAGTTGAACCATCTACTTTCTGGAAACAAGAAAGAAATTTTCATCGTCTAGTTGTTGGATAATTATTAATAAAATTCTTATAATTAACGTTTATGTTTAATATACTATGAAATTAATCTGAAGATTTGGTTTAAGCTTATTTGTCTCGAAGTGTAGTTATATAAGGATCAAATCTTATGCATATTGGTTGGCATTCAGATATGAAAACCGAGAATGGAATTCTAGGGAAATTTCGATGAAAGAAAGACGCTAAGGGGAATATTCGAAAAACTGAAATTTCAGAACTAGGTAATTACCGTTTAATTAAATGAAGTAGATCCTACTAGATATAAACTACGATTGATACTCTGTTCCTCAAGGACCTCTGAAAACCGAGAAAAAATGGAATCTCGGCTTTTCAAAAGCACCATATTATTCTTGTATCGAATACCAATCGTACTGTTTTACCAACAAAATACTCCTATCATTAAAATGTAATAAATTTTTTCATTCATCGTTGTGGAGATTTTTAGATTACATTTTATCACTAACTAATTCATAGCCACTGTCATATCCGTTAGCACGTAGATCTAGACCATTCCTCTTCAGGTTCTCTTTTCCAATAATAATTGGTAGGAATTCGCTATATGTTATATGCTGGATCTGGGCGATGACTACTCTACGGGATTCTTGAAAAAGACGTTCATCATTCCAATGGGGGTTCACTTCCTAAATTCAATTTTCTGCTATCAACATGATTATAAAACTCATAATAATGAATAGCACTTTGCATTATCGTTTTCTGCTGGTGTTTCTTAGTGTTTATTCTCTATTATGGATTGCTAATTTAACATTACTGTCATGCGAAGCTTGGACTATAACCTCTTCTCTTGCTGGTGTTGGCGTCCCAGTATTACGTAAGTTAGGTGGCGGCAACCAAAAACCCAGAAAGATTTAGTCAACAAAAGATCGTTTATGAACAAACGACGACCTCACGTCGGCCTCCCATCTGTTTCTCTCTAATTTTCTACTTCTGTCCCTATTATCTTGCTAGATATACTGAATGAAGTCCTCTACAAGGCTAGAAAGACTGGGTCCTTGTGCCTACTTAACCCATACTAAATTTGCTACTTGGCTTTCCTGCATTACCCTCCTCTCTCTAAATTTGCCAGTTGTTTTCAAACAATGGGGAAGTTCCTGAGAGGGCAGTTCTAGTCTTCTATTATCAATAACCTTATTGAACCAAATAGGGCAGCTACCATTATTCTCAACATCGTTTTAAAAAAATCTACAGGAAAGTAGTGTCACGGTTCTGCTTCATATGCTTTAAATAATATACATAGTAACCTTAAGTTTTTCAGCGATGCCATTGTGTTGTCTCATCCATATGACATACAATACTGCACTGGTTGGTAGGAAGTTGATTCTACAAAGCAGATGAATAGTCAATAGATATTCTAAAACTTTTTCGGAAAAATTTTTGAACTTTATGTCTCAAGTTTAATTTAAATTATTATCAAACTGGACAATTTATGTCTGATCCTATTTAATTTAAGTTTTGGATTAAAACATTTCGTTTGATCCGTGTGGCTAGATCTCACATTAATTCATTTAATTTTGAAACTATCTTAGTTAGAGAACTGAAATTATTGCAGAGTTACTAAATCATGAATCTCATTGAAGAATAATTATATTTAAAGAACCTATACGAGGAAACTAATAAGGTTATTTCATCAATTTCTAAGATTAATAAGTAATGCTGAAGATATAGCTAAAACCAATAATTATGACATGGAACAGAAATGAATGATGATTAGCAAAACTTAAAATATTTAAAAGATAGATGCAAACAATGGTCTATGGAAATAAAGTAATAGCTCAATCTATGTGAAAAAACATTTATAGATTAATTATCGTTAGACCTAATTTCTACGCGAGATTTGTCGTGATTTTAGCACCAGTTTCTACTCGTTTTCATTCAAATCTAATTTGAATGTAACAATACTAGAGAGCAAATGTTTTCTTATCTTCAGTTAAAGAAAAATCGAGAGAAAAAGTGAAAAATATTATACGAGATGAAATTGACGTAAATAACAAAATTTCCGCTTTATCCAACCACGGATCGTAAATAATAATTAAAACTACAGAATTGCAAAAACCTGTTACTTCCCGCCAAAAAACATGGTTGCGAGGTGGGTGATTTGGATCTGCAGTCGGATTCAATTTCATTTGCAGGAAGTGGAAGACCATATCGAATGTACTTTGACGACACGTGACGAAATAAGAGTTTACCTGATAAGGCCCATTCAGTGCGAATAATTCAATAGTAATGGTTTTTTTTACCAGTGGGTGAATATGGAATGGTTTTCCAACAAATTTAATGTATTAGGTGGTTACATAAGTTTTAGTCTTTTTTTTCAAAATTTCAATTTTATTTCCACAATAAACAAAAAGCAGTTCAATCATCAAAATATTTTCCCTCGCTTTCTATGACCTTCTGCCATCTCTCAGGTAACTTTCGGATTCCTTCGTGAAAAAACGACGTCGGCTTGGAGGCAATAAAATCATCGATCCATTTTCGCACTTCAGCCGCATCTCGAAAGCGCTGTCTCCCTAGAAAGTTCTGCATCAACCGGAATAAATGGTAATCCGAAGGTGCCAAGTCTGGTGAATTCAACGCGTGCGGGAGAACTTCCCAGCCAAAGTTCAAATTGCTCTGCTGAGCACTAAGAGCAGCATGAGGCCTAGCGTTGTCATGCAGCAAAATGACCTTCCCACTTCCTTGTCCAGAAAATGGCCGTTTTTGTTCAACTGCATCTAGCAAATCAATCAGTTGACACCTGTAGCGCCCGGCAGTAACCGTCTCACCTGGTTGAAGGAGTTCACAAAACAGCACACGCTTCGTGTCCCACCAGATGCACAGAAGGACTTTTTTAGCGTGGATGTTGTTGACTGTCCGGGGTCTACCCACGAATGTGAGTGTTTAGGATTGTCGTACATAATCCATTTTTCGTGACCAGTAATAATTTTCCATAAAAAGTTCTTCTTACGTTGCCTGGCAAGCAACGAAATGCAAATGTTGAGTCGGCGGCCAATACTCTTTTCGGAGAGTTTATATGGTACCCACTTTCCATGCTTGCGAATTTTCCCCATCTTATGCAATCGTCTTGAGACTGTTGTTTTATCAACTCCTAGCTATTCCGCGAGTTCTTCTTGGGTCTGCAACGGATTTTCATCTAATAATGATTTCAAAGCATCAGTTTTCGCCGTTCGTGGTGTCCCAGAGCGTTATCGGTCATTGACATCAAATTCACCGGCTTTAAAACGCTGAAAGCAATATTTGAAAGTAGTGTGAGACACAACACCCTCACCTAGTATGGAGCATACTGATTTGCATGCTTCAACAGCATTCTTCCCTTGCTGGAACTCGTAGAGAATACAGTGTCGAATATGCAGTTTTTGGTGGCTCATCTTATTCGAATTATTTTGTGGGGTTAAGTTTACCATTCAATCTTGACTTATGGCTTTTCACAAACTACAAACCCAACACTACAAAAACGCAAAAGAGCGGAAATTTATTTAGGTTTTAAATAATTGTACTAAAGCGCTGAAAAAAAAGACTAAAACTTATGCAACCCCCTAATATTTGGAATATTAACTTACCATCTTCAAAAGATCTCATCTTATTGGCAATATCTGTAGTTGAACCGTAGATTTGACTTCCGTCGATATATCCACTCACCTTAGTAATTAAAAAGTCTATACTTTCTATACATACACAAAATGCTTCAATTAATTTATTCTTTTCTATCCTACCATATTACCCTGCTCTCTTGGTCCTAATGTGCAATTCTCTCGTGGTACCGGTATCGAACGAGAATACCCAATACAGTCTGATACTAAAATAATCTAATCATCTCTGTATTTGTTAAATTTTACTTGTGTTTTGTTAAGATTATCCAGTTAATTGTTATACCATCTCCTTCAGAAATGTCAATACTAAAACATTCGGGGTGATCCAATGCCTTGTCGCAACATGGTAGCGGTATTTGCTGAGATCCAGAAAAGAAGGCGTCTAGGAATAACGATTTCATTAATTGTATACTTGATTGTTGAATGAAAAAGATTTACTTTTGATTAGACGATTACTAGCTATATGAGCAAGGTCGTCATAAACGAATGATGCCCACTGCGCAAGCATCAGTGAGCATACTGAATGCGAAGAAGGAGTAGGGCTGAAGAATAGCGAAATTATTTGTAACTCTGGGTAGAATAGATAATTTTGTGGGATAGCATCATATTATACTAATTCTGAGTAGTTTATAATTTCTGATAGTCTATTTTCAATTTTATTAGATTTACACAGGAAATCTTCTATTGTACTTTCTGTCTAGCGTTTTGTATTGAGTTTATACACTATATATTGTCTGCATACATAAAATATATTTTATTATTATTTTACAATTTTGAATGATAGTTTGGACCTACGTGAAAAGCGAAGCTACTTTTCCTGCAGAAGGTAAAAACGCGGATGAGGCAGCTCGACGAGGAGCAGAAACTCCTGACATAGTTTTAAAATTTAGTTTTTGATCTATTAGATATATCATGAAGTTTCCTGGAAATATTAAAAAATATAATATTTTAGTTTCTGTGTTTCAAATTAACACTGAAATAATGGGATCTTTATGTGACGCTATAGAATTATAGGATAAATATCAATAATATAATTTATTATGCGTAATTAATGTAGTATTTGCTAAATTAATCTCACTATCGAAATAGTCAGGATTGATAAGCCGCTTCAATGGTTCATACACTGCACCTTGTAGAGGCTGATTTACGTTGTTACAGTGTCCCGAATATGTTCTGAATTATCACTAATTTAAATGGTATTATTTATAGGCTTAATATATGTTTTTAAATTACCTGTACTTTTGAGCAACGCACTCCTTTATGAGATTGACTGGGCAGTTAGATTCAATTGCTGATCCTTCAAGTGGTATGTATGAGAGGCTTTCCAACAAATGTAAAGAAGAAGAAGGACTAAATTGATAATACAATACTTTTCATTAACAAATGTTGTCACACTTTTTTATTTTGTTAGAGTA
The DNA here is from genome assembly GCA_964036235.1 of Heterorhabditis bacteriophora. Taxonomy (NCBI): domain Eukaryota; kingdom Metazoa; phylum Nematoda; class Chromadorea; order Rhabditida; family Heterorhabditidae; genus Heterorhabditis; species Heterorhabditis bacteriophora. The sequence goes on along the minus strand of OZ038425.1, from coordinate 715,257 downwards.
TTTTTATCAATCAACAACACTACGATGGATTTATGTTGCAGCAAATGAATCCGTTTGGTACGGTCTCCGCTACTTAATAACATTTTGATCTTAAAGTTGTTTAGAAAATAGTAATAATTCCCATATGATAGTTTCGAAATTATGTTTCTAAGAAGCTATTTTTTGCCTATAGAACTGTTATGACTTGTATAAAAATATTTTATATGCTATTTTAACTAGTTAATCCGATTGTATGTTTATGATAACCGAAGAAAGATTTAAGTTAACTGCTCTTATCGCAATGATATTACTTTACACTTTTCTATTTTTTATTTTTTCAAGGAATTGATTGATGTAATATCCGGATACGTGTGCTACGTATTTGATATATGGCCCTACTATTAATAACATAATATTTTAGTAGAAAAAGTTTTCAATAAAAAGCTTTTTCCGGAAAAGTTTGGAACTCGCCTGATTAATTTCTGTGTTGTTGCTGTGGAAATGAGAGCAGAATATGATAAATATTTCGCATACTGGTCAGCCTGTGTATAATGGAACCAAGAAAGCTCCGTTGGAGAGAATGAGTGCTCTGTAGTAAATTAACTTAATACGCGAGATTTTCTGATCTTTGTCAAGATGACAAGGTCATATGGGAACGATGCCACTTTATCGTATTAAGGCAGGAATAACTGCACACCCTCGCCCCGTCCTCGAGCAGCAGTGTATATAATGAACCTTAGTAGGATGAACTTCCCTCCATCCACATTAATATCAACAGACAGGAAGTTACTACTAATCTCACCACTTGTGCTTCTAAGAATCTGATTTTCGGTCTGATTAAATAATTTTTCAATATCGGCCTTCGCATTCTTAGCAGCTTGAATAATGCTCTCTTTCGACAATGATTTTAAAACCTAAATTATATATATATATATATATATATTTCAAAGTTATTTCATTAAAAAAAACCCATAGAACTAAATACCTCATTCTTTAATTGATATCTTTTCTGGGTGTCGATGACTGGCAATACACTCTTATCGCTGAATGAACCTCAAAAAGCCCCATAAAATCGAGTAAACATATATTTTAACTATGAGAGAGGGAAATTTGTGCTTGATAAAATAATTTAATATTACCAACCATTAATGGTATTTGTCTTAACACCAAATGCTTTGGTCTCGCAAGGAGTGAAGCTGGGCCCACAGGGAAAAATTGTAGCCAGTACTGATGACATCCACACAGCCACCACTAACAAGAACCTCATACCTGCATCAATTTCAATCATTTCTAGTTATAGATGTAATTATGTTTAAATAATCTAATTGTTTGTATTTCTAAGCCATATGTCAAGTAACCAAATATGTTAGATCACATTCTAATGGTCCGACCACATTTACTCTACTCATAATAATAACAAATTTAAAATATTTCGATAATTTCCTGAGGTTTGATTGCTAATAATTAAGCTTAGAAAGTGGTCATATATTTGTGTATTTAAATAATTCCTCTATTTCCAAGCTACCAAATCATAAGCCATCTCATTCTTATAGGATTAATAAATTTTTAATTAAGATAACAAAGAAGAGAAAAAGTAAACAAATTTTAGCCAATATCTATATATTTTAGGATGAAATAAATATAAGTGGTCAACGAGTAAACGTTGAGGATACATTAAGTCCTAACGGCAAGAAGTAATGAGATTAAATTGGATAGATAATAGTCTCCCAGACCGCCTCCTTTAATGGCTTTTAACTATATAGTTACAGTACTTGATCTAAAAAAAAGGATTCATTAACTTGTCAGTGTTTATCAGGTTAATAAATATGTCGAAGATAATGCTTCAAATACAGAATCCATCTTCAGATTTCTTTCTGTATAGTTAGTTATCCTCACTTTCTTCCTTGTATTCTTTTGAGTATATACACGTTTAACAAAAATAAAATTTGTAAATTAAGGCATTACTATATATAGTTCCAGTGACTAGGCAACATTTTATCCGACCACTTTTCGTACTTCTAAGCCTATCGTCGTTCTATAGTAAATATAATTTGATATTTCAAATGAAAAGCTTTTAAACAAGGATTGATCGATTTGAGTGGAAAAGTAGGAGCTTAGGTTAAAACGAGCAAAACTATAGTGAGCGAAATCTATAGTTTTACTGTTATGAAATCTGAAATCTTACCATGATTGTTTTTTGAATTCCATAAGACAGAAAATATTGTGGATAAATAAATGCGTTTCGTAAAACCACATATAAATTTTGAATTTTGAGCATCGTCATAGCATTTGGTAATATGTGTGGAATTCATTAATACGTTAGGGAATTCAGTTGTCTTCACTGTTCTCACCACGCTCTTGCTTCGTTCAATTAATATAGTTTTTAAATAAAAGCATAGAAGTATTTCAGCACTTTTCTTAAAAGAGGTGCGAAATAAACTTTATATAGACTATAATGTCATTACTCATGCCGTCTATAATGTTTGAATTTCTATAAAAATATTATCGTCATTAATTTTTTACTAAATAATTAGGTGCGTAAAGGGTAAGGACATATGTATTTTCGTTTTTTTGGCTAATACTGTTATTGGTGTAAAAAAGTGGGTAAATAATAAACAAGGACATTAAGAAGAGTGGCACAATGATTTTTATAAGTAAATGAATACCTTGGTAATCGAGTCGAATTTCACTGTCCCAATTCCTTCCTAACTGTCCAATCTGACGTGACTATGTTATGAGAGCGAAAGGATAACATTATTCGGCGAGCGGGATTTCTAGATTCGAATAGTACACGGATACCGGATGATTTGGTGTAGAGAGTTAAATGCAAAAAACCATTTTTGCCAGTAACTTTCCAATGTCCTGAATCCCTAATTGTAACCGAAGGCGGCCGTCTTATTATTTCAAGGAATATAATATTATTATGATTTCCCCAATGATACTTTAGATTTACCAAAGTTCACACTGATTTTAATAGCAATCTCATACGAATTATATATATTAATATCTGTCTTTAGTACTTGTATGATCACATGTCAATCTTAAAATGCTACAAATTATAACTAACAAATTAATCCGTGGACCTACAAATATAATCATCGAAAAATGTTAGGCCTTCCTTATATTTATAGTCATATTTTTAACCTTTGTTCTAAGCTAATTAAACTCAAAAATCTTTGGTATGAATTTTTATTTCATAGTATCGGAGAAAGATGTTTATTGGAGCATAGAATTTTTAAATAATCATATGAGTGATGCACTGGTGGACTATCATATAATCTAGATTTTTTCTTCGGCTAATGATTACATTATTTTGCCCAACCGGCCTTAGCCTTTTCCTTCCCATCCTGAAAAATACACATTTTAAAAACGGAAATTACACTAGAATCACCTAATATATCATAATATGAATACAACTATATTCTTATTTTCGTCCTTTAATCACTAAAAACAAAAAATTAATAGGTGGCTTATATGAAGATTTTGTTTTTTAAGCGTATCATATGTACTAGCAGGAAATAAAATAATATTTTTTGTTGGCTGTATATATTAATTGGGTAATGAGTATAAACTTACTTCTTCCATAGCAAACTGGTTTTTGTCGATTGTTTTTAGATTGGAGCGGAAGTCCACCTTGGCGGCCTCTTTTTTTTTAAGTTTATCGAATTTGCCTTCGGTTTTCGAAACTTTTTTTAAGGTAGGCTTAACGCTGAACGATTTTCAATTTATTACTTTTCAGCATAATAAAATCTACCCAACGTATTCTTGTTATTTTCTTTTTCTTCATATACCTTCAAATTTTCATAAAAACCACTTTTAATCACTAACTCACTAATGTTTATATATTAATTATATATTTTAAGCAACATTTCAAAGTACTAATGGTTTGATTTATTTTCAAAAACAATAAAAAGTACGGTACTCCGCATGACTTTCTTTTCTCTAAAGAATATGCACATTTCTACTAAACTCTGCTTTGACATTTGAACTGTTTATCTAAGTAATTTGTACGGTTGTTTGAGAACAACCTATACGATTGAATTACTGTCCGAGAACATCAATCAAGCACTCACAACTTTCCACGGAGATCATTGACCGCGATGGTGAGCTCATTAATCTCGAAATCTTTTTGACGGACTATGTACGAGATATCATAGTTCTCACTTTCCAGTTCGATTAGGCGGTGCCTCATTTGATCGTAAACATCCTCGAGATCGTCTGAAGAAAATTTTTAAGAGGTTTGAAAAATATGCGATTGGATAAACGTATTGGTAAATAAATAGTTCCAAAATTATGCATATTCGACGAAATGAGGATAAATACTATATATTTGGTAGTGCCGTAGAGAATTCAAAGGCAGTTTATTTTTGTGCTGTTCATTTAGTATATATCGTAATCAAGATTTCTCTTCAAGTTGCTGATTTCGTGGAGTGTGATGAAATTATTGTAGAGATTATCTTTGTTGTAATACTTGGTCTGAGCTTTAGAAAATGAGGAACTGTTGAAATGTTTGCTTTCCGAAATAAGTAAAAATCTCATGATTAACTAGAAAAGAAAATCATTAAATATACAAGAATCAAAGATAACATCTCTTGATCTAAACTTTTTAGTAGATTCATCTTTAATCAGTCACGACTATCAGTAGTTGTATTCACGGCTGAATTAAAAATCAGAGCACCGCGGTATCGTGTTGACTTTCTATTAAATTTACATGAGAAGTTCTAAGTACTCTGCTTCTATCTAAGTGACTTTATCCAGTGATATAATGAACCCACTCGCTTATCTTTTTGGCATTCTATCATGTTGTCACAGGATCAAACAAGATATAAATTCTTACTGTCATGAATGGTTGCCTAAGTAAGCCTGATGAATGTTCCAATATAATAACTTTGTTTATTACTTGAGGAAATTCCTGAAACTAGATTCAACACAAAGATTGCTTCAAACGGTCTATATTATAGCTTTTGAAAGAGGAATTGATTTAAACAAAAAGTGATTGTCTTAATGATAAGATGAACTAGATGGTATGGAAAGGGTAGATAATATTCTCATTTATTTATTTTCATAAAATGGCAAAATGTTACATTAAAGCTAAGAATGTATTTTCTTAAACCAAGAATCATAAAAAGCTACATTTTACAGGATGGATTTTATCACATTTTCTTCAGTTATGTGTCATTGATTTAAATTTGAATACGCCAGGCTAATAATTTTCCTAGACCCAGATTTTTCTCGATATATGTAGATTTTGTTATAAAACCCAACTTTAGTTCATCATAACTTGTTTATAAATTAAAACAGGATATTAGCTCGTTTTAGAGTCGATTAATGTGATATAACAAGCAGTGAGTATTGTCTTGCCCATTAGGAAATGTTTAAGGGAATTGTCGTATTGAAGTTGCACTTCATATTCACATAAAATATTATTAACAAAAATTCCAGTGGATAGACTTACCGCAGTCATCTAAATCAGGCAACGGGATAATTCTCTCTTGCAGAATACGCTGTCGTTCTTGTTCTTTCAACATTTGCTGTTGTTTGAGATCCTCAGCGGCTTTCATCATTAATAATTTCTAAATTTGTATAATTTAGTCAATTTGTATTTATACGAATTAAATACAGTATTAACTCTGGTATTTTCCTCTTTACTTGTATCATTAGAATAAGTCATTGTATTTCATATTAAATTGTGAATATTCAGCTGTTTATAACAGTGTTTACATTAAATAAAACTACTAAGTGCACTATTTACTAAAAAAGTATCTATCTTTAAATTTTGTTTGATAGTGGTAAGACTTAGATACCCTGAGTTTCTTTTTCCTTTCTGGAGTGAGAAATCCCTTTTTAGCTTTCTTGGCTCTGCTAGCCTCTTCAAGACGTTTGCGAACCTCTTCTTTTTTACGCTCACGCTCCGCTACTTTACGAGCCTATAAAGATACTTATTATATATTGATATAGATAAAAAATTATGCTTTTCTAGTATATGATTGTTATGGAAATATCAGCTCGAAACATAGGCAATTTCTGTTCACCTTTACTATAGATTGTATTAAAAACTTACCTCGTCCTCATCAATATCACTTTGCATTCCTCCATAACGCAGAAACCTTTCTTCCTCCCACGACATAATGAAACTGGAGATAAAATCTTTGAAAAATATTTCAAAATAGGTACAACGAATATATATATATATATATCATGAAGAAATAATTTCTATTTACGTGATTTTAATGGATGGTAATATTAATGTACTACCACTACTCATTTTAGCGAGTTCAACAAATGACTGTACTATACAAAAAAACATAAGCAATATTAAGTTATCTATTTCACTATAATTCACTGGTTAATGTTTTGAAGTGTGCAACTGGACGAAGAGACTGCCATGGAGGCGGAGGACCTGAAATGTTGACATTACACAGAACTGTATTTTACGGGACTCTTGGATCCAGTTTTACGACGATATACGAGGGGAGAATATGCAGAATGAGAGATGAGGAGGAAAAAGATATTGGTCTTCTATATACTTTCCGTAAATAAAGCCTCTGGTATAAATAGAGATAATTTATAATAAATTGCAAGTAAGAATACAACACTTGACTCGACTTTAGAACTTATTTCTGAGAATTAATTAGTGTTGATGAAGCAACCGCAGTGAAGAGGATAACCAATGCAAACAATCTTATGTGTGTTTATAAGAGGGCGTACATAAATATGAAAACGCAATCCTCTGAAGAAGAGGAAAGTGGAATAGCCCCATATATTTTACGTATTTTGATGAAGCAATTAGGAACGAAGGCCAGCACGTTTAAGTTGAAAGAAAAAATTATAATAAAAGGGTTTTGACGACATACATTTGAAATTCATGACTACTTAATTCAATATAGAAAGTTATATTTTAACTTACTTATCTGTTATCGTTGAATTGTTGCGTTTTGGATTGCTCATAGTTATATATAATTTCTGTAGTAGTTATTGTATTTCACTATTAAATTGTTTTAATTGTTTTCAACTTTTACACATATTGTTGCGAATAAATAAAATAAATCTAACCATTTATGCTCAGCATAGAAACTTGATATCAAATTTTAGTCGCGAGTATATTATGAAATGAATTTCAAATAAGGAAAGTATTTAATAAAAATTTCTATAGAATTAAAGTTTGCTTTAACTATGACTGCTACGTTACCAAACTACTCCCAGAAATGCGGTGGCACTCAACACTCACAGTGCTCATTGTTACGGCTGTCGATCGCAGATTTAGAAAACGACGGTTGGTCAGCAGCCCTGCTTCTCATTCTCCCAATACTATCTTCAGCATTGTCTCCCCCGTTATATGAAAGATCATAATTCAAAGGAGAATATATGGTAGAAACAAAGAACGAGCACAATTTGAGCAAAAAACGCACATGTCGTCTGCACAAAGAACGAGTCAAGATTACAAATGGTCGTTCTCTGTACGTTCTTTGCTCCCAGAAGACATATAAACGCCTGCTTAACTAATCGAACACTTCTTTTCAAAACACCTAGTCTCATAGATAATGAGAATTGTTAACCAGAGCAATAATATTACATTCAGCTTTCTTTTGCAATTTCTACTTTCATCGACATATTTTCAGTTATTTTATTCTACATTTTATAAATATAACTATATAAGCAGTTGTGGTAGTAAGTCGTAGGTGGGTACACCGAAGTCGAGAGATAATTCGCACATAGGCTTAGACAATTAGGTGGATGTAATATTGGACTAGAAGAAAGTTATCTACTATACGACTACTGGTGACTAATTTTTGATCTATATTGCACAGTATGATGGATACTTCTTTCAAATATCTCAACGATTTAAATCCACTTTTTTGATTACTAGTAATTCTTACCCTTCATACAAATCTGGGAAGAGATCACAGGTGTTTTGATTCTCATTAAATGTTACATTGCTATGTTCGCTTCATTTTTTGGTGAGTGTATCAACTAGAAGTAGTTATTAATGTTAAGTAACAGCGAAGATGAAGTGTGAAAAATTACTCACTGATACAGTAACTATGATTCGAAGTATTCAACTGAGGAGATCAAGTAGCAGAAGCCTTAATTTTGGTAAGACTTCTGAACAAGAGTTCTTCAGATTTCAAGCAAATTGTATAAATAATCTGTAACTTATTTTGTAGAGTTTTCGTCAGAGCATACACAACTTCGTGATGTGATGCGTTCTTTTGTGAAGGAAAAAGTAATCCCAGTGGCAGCTCAGTACGATAAGAGCATGGAGTTCCCCTGGGAAATTATAAAGAAGGCTCATTCCTGTGGTTTTCTCAGCACAACCATACCCCAAGAATACGGTAGGTTCTTCAGTAGTAACAAGACGCTACTATAAGAGGAACACATTGATGGTGGCACTCGGTAATGTTATAACACTATCGTCCATCCATTTGTCATTTACTTAACTGAAAGAACTGTTGTACTGTATCAAACTGTATCAAATTTAAAGCCTCAGAATCATATCTTATGTATATCTTATCGTTTAGGAGGCGTCGGTCTCGACATGGTTTCTAATGCTATAATTAGTGAGGAAATTGCTTATGGATGTTCTGGAGTTGGAACTGCCATGTTTGTAAATGATTTGGCTCAAACTCCGCTTATATTATGTGGTAGTGATGAGATTAAGAAACAATTTCTTAGTAGAATGGTTGAAGAACCATTGTTAGCTGTGAGTTCTGGAATTCTGGAACAAATTTTTTTGGTAGTTACTACTAATAATTACTATTCATACAGTAACTTTTATTTCTTATAAAAAAAAGTCATGCTTCTTAGTACGGGAGTCTAAATATCTTGCTTTAATAATAATGATTTAGGCTTACGCCGTCACTGAACCTGGAGCCGGTTCTGATGTCGCTGGCATCACAACTAAATGCGTAAAAAAAGGTGACGAGTACATAATCAATGGATCAAAAATGTGGATTACCAATGGAGGACCTGCTAATTGGTAAAAATTATTTGAATTTAGTGTTCTAACAATTTACTTGCAACATTGGGTTAGAATTTTCGTACTGAGTTATAGATTTTCAAAGAGATATGCTCTATTGCTTAAGGTTCTTTGTTTTGGCTAGATCTGATTCTAATAAACAAACACCAGCGGGAAAGGCATTTACTGCATTTGCTGTAGAGGGAGATTCTCCAGGAATCTGCAGAGGGAAAAAGGTTAGTTCTTAGCTCTGTAATGCATGTTACCACAAATGTTTAGCATTTCTGATGGATAGTATTAACCTAAAATTTAACAGGAAGTAAATCTTGGTCAACGATGCTCTGATACTCGAAGTATCACATTTGAGGACGTTAAAGTACCCGCAAAAAATATCATTGGAGCTGAAGGAAAGGGTTTCAAGGTTAGACAATTAATGACATCTAGAAAAACAAAAGTATATTGATAACAAATTTTATATTGTTTTAATGTATTTAGCTTTATGCTCCAGTCTGTAAAAAATTGAAGCTGCAAATAATCTATCGTCTAAATGTTAAGATTGCAATGAGAACCTTCGATAAAATGAGGCCTATAGTCGCTGCTCTTTCTACTGGTCTCTCTGCAAGGTGCTTAGATGAAGCAACAAAGTATTCATTAGAAAGAAAAACTTTTGGAACTGAAATAGCTCATGTGAGTTGTTTCTTTTTGTTAGCGTACCTACTGAAAAATGGAATTGAGTTAACCTTTCCATAAATAAAATCTATTTATATTTCATGTTTAAATGTTTCTAATTATCCATAAATTCACATTTTTTAAACGTTTTCAGCATCAAGCAGTTCAGTTTATTTTGGCAAAAATGGCTATGAATGTTGAGCTATCTCGTATGATAACCTACAAGAGTGCCTATGAGGTATATCTTCAGTTCATATTTGATGTCTCCAGAAGATTTCCGTTTGAATGATTAGTTCTAGGTTGATGAAGGTCGAATTGGTTCGTATTACTCCTCAATAGCGAAACTTTTTGCCAGTGAATCTGCCAACCAAGCTGCTGCTAATGCTGTTCAGGTAAATTTGCTGACATTTTCTATCGTTCATCTGCGATAGACTTAGGAAATTTATTAAGAATTAATAACCAAGTTTACTCTCTGACCTGCATATATATTGGTTTTTTTGTCATTAGGTAAATGTGTCATCTTCTGATTATTTTAACTTAGATATTTGGTGGTGCTGGGTATAACACAGAGTTCCCTGTTGAAAAGCTCATGCGAGATGCAAAAATTTTTCAAATATATGGGGGTACAAGTGAGGTGAGAGGTATTTCTGTTTTTATTGCTACTTTATATAGAAAACGGGGGTTGAATATAGTTACTGATCTTTCTAACAAAGCCAATTCAGTCATCTTTTAATGATTGGAAAAAAATTTATCTCATTGGCTTCAGTGGAAATGCATTGTATTCCTAACAAGAGGCTAAATTTTTTTTCAGATCCAATATTCAGTGATTTGTCGTGAATTATTGAAGATTTTTCAACGGAACTCAACTATACGTGTCTAAATATTTAAATAAATAAATAGATATTATATGTGCATATAAAGATGTCCTACTTTCCATAAGCAATGTTATCTATTCCATGTATTTATTTTTTTGAATTTAAATAGTTCTACCTCTCATAGGGTGGAAAATAAATAGTAGACAGGGGTTAATAGGTGCTCTCGATGGCTTTGCATTACACAAGTTGAAATATTACAATCGTGACGAATGCACGTCAATTACTATGTTTAGGAGTAGGCCTAAGCCAAACAATCCCTTTACTGTTGTCAGTCTCGTTCCCGTATCTTCGACTGCACAGACAAAAAAAATGTTCTTATAAAATTGTAGTCATATAGGTTCATTACTATCAAATGCGGTTTGCACATTAAATAAATAAATTTTTTGATAGGAATCACCTTTAATAAATTCTTATCGGCTATAAATCTTAACGACATCATATATTTATATCAATATCATTATGACTATTATTACTTTTGCTATTACTGTGCAGTACTTAATGCCTCAACTGATCTACTAAATTAGGCGTAGACAGACTTGTTAAAACAAAAAAACTAGGAATCGTCTTGATTCTCAGTTTTCAGCTGAATTTGCAAAAGCAACAATTGCTTCCGTTTTATGAATATTGTTTGTCAAAGCGTTGTACAAATTTTCACATTCCTTAAAATAAATCCACTACGTTTTCCGAGAAATCTATTATCAAAAGAAGAATGTCTTTGTATCTCCTCATACATTAAATATCTTTAAATTTCTTCTAAAGCAGCATGGCATTATTAATTTCTAGTACATGATAGTCTGAAAATCTATTTCGTGGATAAAATTCTTCTGTCCTTTCATTCATGAGGATTGGCTGGGCCTTTATGAGAAGCACATTTAGGAAAGTAAAGAATGCTTAACCCGAGTCTTAAAGAAACTGAGATATCCGCTTCTCAATCCTATTTCTATTAGTGGCTTTAAGTATAAATATATATATATCTTCATCCTTTCACAAATCTATTGTGAAATAAGTAGTATAAAGTACCATGTTTGGAGTAAAACTGAAGAGGAATTGTGAAATTTATTTTAAACAATGTCTCATTACCAAGGAGTATCTTAGCTGCGCCGCTAAATGTTGCTGTTGACCAACGTAAATTTGCATGAGATATTTTGCTTTTAATATTCTAGAATTTAACTATTATGCCTATCAATGAGATTAATTCAGTTAATATTGGCATAATATAGCTTTCACACATTTATGGGAAACTAAACTACTGACCCAAAACTTTTAAAATAACTTATTTAAATTTTATAAGTGATAGTTCTAGTTTTTTTTTAGAATTAGACTGTGTCGTCCACATATATAATCAATGTCTTTATATAAAATTATCAGAACGGAAATTGTGAACAGTGGTAGTACCGTACGCGTGAAGTTTTTAAAGGGCATGGGTCAAATATATAACTCGAAAGGAATATTAGTTTATATTGAAGATGAGAAAAACTAATTGAACCAAAAAACAAAAGATCTGACTAAAATTTATTGGAGTACTCCAGAGCAATAATTTTTACAACTGTATTAGAGTATATGAATGCTTATATTCGTTAGATCTTCATAGGCTGGAAGTCTAACATTAGGCTTATATCGGATTCGAGTTGTTTCACCGCACAAAACCAAAATGGAAATGCATTTTTCTGATAACAGAAGACAGGAAAAACAATAAATATCATTTTCTGTTCTTGAACTTAATACTGCTGTGCGTACTGACGGTTAACTAGAGAACTGGTGACGACGTGTAGTATGTCACTGTAGATCATTTTCCTTGTATTTTAACCGCTATATTTTGTCTCACTTTTCTGCTACCCCTTATATTGTTTAACATTTTAGTCAACAGATGATTCCTTAACAACTGTCTCTTGGTCTGCGATCGATATAGAAATGGATTAGCAACCATGAAGCAAATGAAATCATTATTTGCAAATAATGTTGGTCAAACTTGTTCTTTCTCTTCATTTAGCACATTTTTTGTTTAATAACCTATGTACTAGTAATTCTGTTTTCCTAAAAATTATTCGAAGCCTCACATTTTTAATTACAGTCATTTATTGCCTTTGTAAATAACGTAAAGAACGAAAATGCTGCTATACGTTATTGAAGAAATGGTGTTTGTAGACTTTCCTAAACATTTTCCTCCAAAGTCACTCATAATTTATCAAATATTTCGTTTCTATAAAATTATATGGAAGGGATTTTGCTATAATTTAAAATTGATATTGATCGTCTCCAATTTGGAGGTAAAATTCCATCTCCATTATCATGAGTACATTATATTAGAATATATTCGGACAGTATTCTGTTCTCCATTGATTTAGTAATTTAAAATTGTGGTTGCTGAAATTATTCTGTTCTATTATTAAACCAATATTAATTATTAGGTTTGTTTTGATTTACGTCATTAATAGTAGCATTTATCTACTTGAAAATTTTCTTGATATAGAGTTTTACATGATCTGTTTTACTTTTTATGTTGTAATATTATTTTTATGTTTATCTTCTTTTCAATGGTATACGCGGGTTCGGTTTTAAAATAGAAATAATGTGTGTATAAAAATCTTGATAAATAAAGGGAGTTTAGACAAAAAAAAATCATGTATTTGCTTTAAAAATTGCATCTGGAAGTTCTCTTTTGCATATTTCTGCACACTATTTTTGCACTCTTCCACACGTTGATGATATCAAATTACGATGTTGATGAGCCTCCAAGATTATTTTCTGACTCTACTTTTAATGAATTATTGATAAATTTTATTGGATTTTATTAAAGTGTAATGCTATAGATAAAATCCATGTTTAACGGCCAATAGTACTCTATAAACCGAATTTTAATAACACTTTCTCAAGATTAAAGCCAATTAAAATAATTTACATTTGGTTACCTTGCTTAGCGCTTTTATTATCCCTTTGTTATTTCTCATTAATCCCACTTATGCAAATTATTATTTTTTCATGTTTTCCTTTCATATCGGCCTTAATCCACATTGACCTATCTTCAAACTTTTAACAACGAGCCCCGCCTACCAACAGGCCTTTAATAAGATGTGGGCTTTTGAGGTTTTATTACTATTGGTTCTATTGCCACTTGTGTTAGTTCAAAAAAATGGCTGGTAATTGCGTACACTGTGCAATGCCAACAAGATCACCAAAGAGTATAACTTGACCGGATAGGGACATAGTTATATTTTCTTGCCAGATCTGAGCTAATCATCTCAGCAATTTCTCCATCAACACTTGAGCATACTATTGCTTGACTTAATACATTTCAGTATTCAATTAATGCCATTTAATTAATGAAATTTAATAAAGCCTGTAGATCAAAACTGATCACATTAATTAGGTTTATTATTTGTTGGAGGAAGATAATCAAAGGTTTGATACAGGTATAAGGAGGAAACATTATTTATATCTAAAATATAAGTAATATTCGAAACGTTACAAATGGAGTATACGAGAAATATTTACAATTCGAGTTATTTACCATTTGGTGAAATGGATAAATAACAAACTATTTCATTAATTAATCTTTTTATTTCTGATTGCTTTTATATGACCGTCGTGTATTTATGTTTTAAATTAAACATCCATAATTCTTAGACAATTTATATTTAAATTTCCATAGTTCTAGTATAAAGTCGAATCTGCCACCATCTACCCGTTTTCTAAACCCAAGTATTATGGAGAATTTGATCAGAAGCATTCCCATTCTCGATCCACATTCTTCTGAGACTATATTAAACACTATTATCTGCTTAGTGGTCAGCGATATCCTATTTTATCTAGTGCTTAAATATTTGTAAACTGGAATTTGTTCCATTTTAAAAGACAACAACATTTGAGATAAATATATTGAAAGTTACTAACTGTTGAGAAAATTGTCAAAGTTCAAAATGTATCCTTTAATTGCACTTCATTTATATGCTAGTTAGTAGACATCAATGTTATTCGTATTTATTCTCTAGTGGCGCTCAAGCTTTCAAATTTAGCCCTTTTTTAAATTCTGCAACTATTTGTTCAAAATTCTTTAGATTGTAGCCTAACATATTTTATCTTACATTTATAGTGTATCTATAATGTTATCCCATTATTTGAAAATAAAAAAACTTCCAAATTATTCATATGATTTAGCCCAGTCCTATTATAAGAAAATGGCATAGAGAAGTACAGCAGCTACCAGGATTTTTAGTAACAAAATGCATTGAGTGTACTATTGATTATAACTCCCTTCTAACTGGTCTATTTTGTATTATAATTATAGATTTGGAATCAGCATCAAATTGCTGTTCTTTCCAATAGAATTTCCTTAGTTCTATACACAGTGTACTTTTGATGGAAAAGAGAATATCTCAGATTCAAGAGATTATTAGGATAATATAAGTAGACCATAAAAGGCGTAAAGTATCCAGTAATATGGTTAGTATGTTCTAGATTTTAGAATTATCTGTTCCCTTCATTTAATTTATATATAGGCACTACCTCAGCTACCTCTGTCAGTTAAGATCTTCAAAAATTAGGAAGAAGACTACCTCAAACCATTAAATGGTCTGGGGTAGTAATCTTTCTAGAAAACTATATCTTTATCTACCCTATCCGAAAAATAGTCCTTATCGGTTCCTGCCACTGTTGGTGAATGGCTTTCCGCATAGCTTTTAAAGCTAGAAAAACTAGAAAATTAAAAAGAGTAATAAAGAAGTGGTAGCTGGTAGCTGTTCACCAGCCAAGACATGTACAGGAATGTTCTCTTATCATTTCTCATTTCTATGTAAACATTTTATGGTGATCTTGTAATGTAAGCCATACGAAGTAGGAATAGAAGCGCAGGATCGGTTTCGTTCCTCCCCTTAGAGGCGTCCACCATTTCTGCGTATTCCCTATCACCAATCTCGTCCGATCGAATACTCCACAATAATTGTTGTACAAAATAGCTGATAGCTGTTTTTCTATGAGGATAGTTACCTACATTTGTCTATTTCGTCTTTCTTTCACTTCATAGGTAAAGAAATTCCGTCGCATAAGAATAGAGAGAGATATTTTGTGATAAGTGTGAAAACAATAACATAAAAGTGTATAAATATAACATTTTAATCGGTCAACACATAGCAAATTGCTTTTCCTATTCACTTTTCTAGCTTATAAGTTAATTATAGAAGCAATCGACAAATAGCTATATATAGATAAAAATATATACATAGCCATTTAACGCTAACAGTATAAAATAATCTACTCATCTCCATTATCACACATGTTTTATTGTATCGTTATGGCCTAGTGGTAGATGTCGGTATTTCTAATAGAGGGATCATGCTACCAATTACAGCATGTTTGATTTTTGGTCTTCTTGTATTTAGTAATAATTGATTACCTATTTTGTGGCGATACCCGGCTGAGATACGACGCAGCATTAAGATAGGATCCCAGCTATTAGTAGAAACAATCACAGTCGACTAAAACTGCAGGAAGCTTAGATATAGCAGGACGGCACGTTAGGAAGGTTTCCATAAACTAAGTTTTCCAGTGGGTTTTCTCGAGTGGAAGCATTTGGCTTAGCGCTCATGTCTTAGCTCCACTTCGAGAGGAGAGTGGGATAGTTTTGGACGCTTCTAAAGTTTTCGGCAATCAAGTGCTGAACTGCTCCAGAGGCTTGTTGATACCTAGGTGAACTTTGACCGGAGAGGGTAACGCTGAAAAACATTGGAAAGAAGAATCTATCCCCAACTTTTTTCTCTGTGTCTCCCATCTCTCGATAATAAGCACGGTACCTGCATAAGGTACGAAATTCATATGCGTTAATGTCTTGTAACTTTCTAGTTTTTCTAGCTTTAAAAGCTATGCGGAAAGCCATTCACCAACAGTGGCAGGAACCGATAAGGACTATTTTTCGGATAGGGTAGATAAAGATATAGTTTTCTAGAAAGATTACTACCCCAGACCATTTAATGGTTTGAGGTAGTCTTCTTCCTAATTTTTGGAGATCTTAACTGACAGAGGTAGCTGAGGTAGTGCCTATATATAAATTAAATGAAGGGAACAGATAATTCTAAAATCTAGAACATACTAACCATATTACTGGATACTTTACGCCTTTTATGGTCTACTTATATTATCCTAATAATCTCTTGAATCTGAGATATTCTCTTTTCCATCAAAAGTACACTGTGTATAGAACTAAGGAAATTCTATTGGAAAGAACAGCAATTTGATGCTGATTCCAAATCTATAATTATAATACAAAATAGACCAGTTAGAAGGGAGTTAAATAGCTTTAGTCAACTGAGTTTAGGGATTAAAGAAACATCTGAAGAACATTGCAATTTTTACTATTTCCCAAAGTAACTAACTCTTCAATAGGGGTTTCTCTTTTGTAATATAGGATTCGATCAGTCATTGTGATTAAATTAAATGTTTTCTAATTAATTTTAGATAATAGTACATATCCCTAAATTTTGGCAGTTATTTCAAAAAAGGTCCAGTTTTAGGTAGTGGCTTTTATATTATATCAAGGATTAACCCTTCTGAATCAAGTAAAAAAAAGGGAGCGGAAAGAGAAACTAGAGTTAAAAAAGGAATATGTGGAGACAGTCGATAGGGGATGCGGAGAAGATTCGTTATTTACTGATATGCATGAGCATTTGTTAAAAGAATTTGAGGTAAAAATACACAAAATTTTCAATTGTAATGTTATCTCGGAAAATATTTTAGTATTTTCCAGATTCCTTATAGCTTACCTAATCTGACAGACAAAGAAGGTGTTCGTAATTCGCAGTTCTTTTACGAACAGATGAAAATGCGAAGAAGTGTGCGTAACTTCAGCACTCGACCGGTATCGTTAAAAATTATCCAAAACCTGATCAAAACGGCAGGTAAGCCTTTGAATTTCAATGTCGTCCTTTTATGATTCTATGCTTTATGCTTTTAATATGTATTAAGTGTACTGATTGCGTAGTTTTGTACTGTAATTAACTAGTTGTGAATGACAAGATTTTTTTATTTGTCCTTAGTAAGTTCATTATGGTGGAATTATGGCTAGTGCATGATAACATTTTTTTCTAATTAATCTAGCTCTGTATTATAATGTATACCTATGCTTCCAGCATCACTCAACTATACGGCAAATTTTTACTACATAATTTCCCCTTTTATTTCAGAAGATTAGATTATTTGATTACTAGTTCATGCAAATTCTGGACTATTTAGTAAGCTTTGACCGAGTTTACTCGGCGGAGTTAGACATTTTCACAAGATGCTCATTAGAAGTAGAGTTGGAAATCAACTAATCCAGTCATATTATACAATATCAGCGAAAGATGTAGTCGTCAAGACATAGCATATTAATTTTATAGTTTATAAGCCCACCTATTTTCATTCATCGTTAGAAAGTAACATTGTTGCAAATAAATCGATTGCTAGATGGCTTAACGGTTTTAGGGTGTTCTCCAAGTGTAGGCAATACACAGCCATGGAAGTTTTGCGTGATTGTTAATGAAGAAAAAAAACGCGAGATACGAGCGATTTTGGAAGCTGATGAAAGAGAGAACTATGTAAAGAGGTAATTTTCTTCAATGTTTTCCAAAAACTCTTACAGACTGAAATTATGTAAAATTAATCCAAGAAAAACGTAATTTCTCGACTGAATAATTTTAAACTTGTAGGTTAATAGTTGATAGGATTCTAAATACGCTATGAAGCTGTTTTTCTTGGAAATTATATGTTGATGATAATAATCGGATTAGAAAGTTATAATTATTTAGAACAAAACTAGTAAAAAGTAGTAGTAGTACCGGATGTTGGTGAAAGGAACCAACAAGGATGACTGTTACTCACTATGCCAAGTTTAAAAGGAAAATCCAGATTACAATATCAGTCTGTTTTAATATACTCAAATCTATCTACTATTTTCGTAGCATACTTTATTGATTTAGTAGACTATTCCATATATCCAATGAACCATTTTTCTCTTTTTGCCAAAACAAATCTTTTAAAAAATTCAAATATGGGAAAATAGTACTCATGAAATCGACTATTTAAATACTATTTAGAATTCGACTGAATTGTTTGGGTCAACAAAATGTTAGATTAGGAGAAATACAATTTGTTTAGAATGGGTGCCGGTTCAGAATGGGTAGTGGATATTTCTCAATTACAAGTCACCTGGAGTCGACCTTATATTACAGATGCACCAGTTGTTCTAGTGATTTGTCATGAGGTATGCGAGAACTAAATTTAATAAATATCAACCTTTATAAACCCTCATTATTATGTTAGTATATGTTCACATGAATTACGCTTAAAAATTTAAACAGTTTTGAAATGAAAGAATCATTATGATCTCAGGAAATTATTTTCATGGAATTTAATATATCTGCCTTTAAACATAATTTCATTGGAGAATACTCCTAATATGAGCTAACTTGAGTAATTCTATTCAGCTTTTAAGAAGAAAATTATGCCCCGTTTTAGGGTCAATATTTGGAGTTTATTTCCTTCTTTATCAAACCTCACCGATTTCAGTAAAGGTTTTATCTAACAACCTAAAAGTGGGCGGTCCCAAACAGAGGGGTCAGGGTACCGTCCACTTGGGTACAACTCAAAACGATATACAAGTATAGACAATATACAATAACAGTAAAAAGCAGATGGACAGGGAATCAATGAGGCATATGGAAATTAGAGAGTTAAAAGCGGAAGTGTCTGCATTACAAGACAATTATTTACTTATTTTTTTAGTAGATCAAATACTTATGATGCGCAATAGTTAAAAATTATCTACATAATATGTTTTTCGATGATTATGCAGTTTAAGAAAGTAGACACTCACTGATTATACGCCTTTTCAAAACAAAAGGTTTTCATGATCTGACACCTATTGATATTCTTAACATTATTTCGTACATTGCATTAAAACAAATTTATTAGATCCTAACTGTTATAAAGCATATTTGTAAAAGAGATAGTAACTTAAGAAGTTATGAAATAATAATTAACATTGGATTTTACTTGAATTTCAGATTTTTAAGGAGGTTAGTGGTACAAAACAACGACTTTTCCACTATAATCAAGTTAGCACTTCAATATCTGTAGGAATGTTATTGGCAGCTTTACAGGTATTCTATGACTAGATCTCTTATTAAAGCAACATAATTACATTCTAGTACGGTTTAGTGAACTATAGTGCTTATTATTAATTTATGTTTGTTAGTTAAATTGTAGTCATATGTCCAGTTTTAGGGCCAATATCTCTAATTTATTTGGTTGATGGGATTATCATCCAACCACCTATATTAATTTCCTTCCTTGTGAAACCTCACCAATTTCAGCTAAGGTTTATTCAACAACAACAACAAAAAGTGGGCGGTCCCAAACAGAGGGGTCAGGGTACCGTCCACTTGGGTACAACTCAAAACGATATACAAGTATAGACAATATACAATAACAGTAAAAAGCAGATGGACAGGGAATCAATGAGGCATATGGAAATTAGAGAGTTAAAAGCGGAAGTGTCTGCATTGCAGGACATTATATATTATGATATTATATAGTTAATATGATTTAGTTGATGAGGAGGTATAATTAGAATGATTTAGCGAATAACTTCGCATCAATTTTCTTCCTGATTTGCCAGGACATGCAAATTCATTTTGGAGTCAGAGATAGCATAAGCAATTGGATTATTTCTTGTGAATGGTGTTCAGTGCAAGTAAACGATTAGTATACTTATCAGTAGAATAAGCTTAATGAAAGGGTATGCAAATGACCCTGTCAACGATTGTCGTCGCAAAGGGAACAGTGAGATAATGAAAGTATTTAGTATAACTAGTCTTGTAGTAAAAAGAAAAGCCATAAAGCTAGTTGAACAATGGTAGTGTAAGATGAATAATATGATGAGAAGACAAGGAATTATCAAGAACAGCCAAATTTAAACAAGGAAACATGATCTCCACATCCGTCGGTAATATTTTTGCTATTTATGATTAATTGACAGAGGTATGCCATGAATATAATGATGGAGCAAAAGCTGATTTATAACAATATAACTAAATTTTAATAATATATTCAACCTGAATGTCACCTTAGATGAGCATATAAATATGGCGTGTTCAAATTTAATTCATTTTTAGGTGTCTCATTTTATAAGTAACTATTTCTGCTTCACATTTTAGTCCGGGTGATATATATTTCTGTTAAACTATAAGGTGTAGCAATTGTGTAACACTAATATGTTATTTTTAGTATGTAGTGCATAGTTGCAGAATATTTGAAATTACGTAGGCTAATTTCTTATTAAGAGGGAAAACGTTGCAGTAAAATGATGTTATATCTAATGAGGTTCATGGAAAATGTTTTAGAACATGCAGAAAATACTTCTAAATAATCAAACAGCTCGTTTAGAATGTTGGTCTTTGTACTGTGGTGACCTCACCGATGAACGCTGGACCACAAATATCTAGGTTACTAAGAAGACCTGATAACGAATGTGTGGGTTAGAATGATTTACTTCTATTCTTCACGTTATTTATAATCGGAGTTTCTACAATTTGTCATCGCCAATATATTTCATCTTCTATAAATTTTGGGCAATGAGTTTACGACTGGAAATTATTAACATTTATAAGTTGAATATTCTACTGCAAATATTATGATTCCTCATATATTAGGTGGTTGCATAAGTTTTAGTCTTTTTTTTCAGCGCTTTAGTACAATTATTTAAAACCTAAATAAATTCCTGCTCGTTTACATTTTTTTAGTGTTAGGTTTGTAGTTTGTGAAAAGCCACAAGTCAAGATTTAATGGTAACCTTAACCTCACAAAATAATTCGAATAAGATGAGCCACCAAAAACGGCATATTCGACACTGTATTCTCTACGAGTTCCAGCAAGGGAAGAATGCTGTTGAAGCATGCAAATCAGTATGCTCCATACTAGGTGAGGGTGTTGTGTCTCACAGTATTTTAAAATATTGGTTTAAGAGTTTTAAAGCTGGTGAATTTGATGTCAGTAATTGACAACGCTCTGGGACACCGTAAACGTCGAAGACTGGTCTTTTGGAAGCATTATTGGGAGAAAATCCGTTGCATACCTAAGTAGAACTTGCTGAACAACTAGGAGTTGATAAAGCAACAGTCTCAAGACGATTGCATAAGATGGGGAAAATTCGCAAGCTCGGAAAGTGGGTACCATATGAACTCTCCGAAAACAGCATTGGCTGCCGGCTCAATATATGCATCTCGCAGTTTGCCAGGTAACGCAAGAAGAACTTTTTGTGGAAAATTGTTACAGGTGACGAAAAATGGATTATGTACGACAATTCTAAACACGCACATTCATGGGTAGACTGTAGACTGCCAACAACATCAACGGAAAAAAGTCCTTCTGTTCATCTGGTGGGACACGAAGCGTGTGCTGTTTTGTGAACTCCTTCAACAGGATGAGACGGTTACTGCCGGGCGCTACGGTCGTTAAATGACTGATTTGCTCAATGCAATAGAACAAAAAATACCATTCACTGAGCAATTAAGTCAGTAGATCATCTTGCAGCATGACAACGCTAGGCCTCACGTTGTCCTTAGTAATCAGCAGACCACTTTGAACTTAGACTAGAAAGTTCTTCCGCACGCGGCGTATTCACCGGACTTGACGCCTTCGGATTACCATTTATTCCGGTCGATGCAGAATTGTCTAGGGGGACAGCGCTTTCGAGATGTGGCGGAGGTGCGAAAATGGATCGATGATTTTATTGCCTCCAAGCCGATGTCGTTTTTACGCGAAAGAATCCGAAAGTTACCTGAGAGATGGCAGAAGGTCATAGAAAGCGAGGGAAAATATTTTGATAATTGAACTGCATTTTGTATATTATGAAAATAAACTTGAAATTTTGAAAAAAAACGACTAAAACTTCTGCAACTACCTAATAGTTTCGGGTACCTTCAAGGGTTCCATATATGTACGTAATATGACAACGACGTATACTTATCTTTCTCTGGAGCCTTGTCATAGCTTCTTCATTATAGCTACAACATCAATTAGCAGTCAGGAATAACAAGATACGAGACAGATTTTTTTTGACATACTTATATTTAGTACTTGCTTTGGAAAGATAATATATTGGAAATAGATGGCATATAAAAGTACACGTATAAGAATAAAATTAGAGAATTTGATTGTCATAAATTAGATATATGAATTTTATTTAGATCCTCCTGCTTCTTCCTCTTGGCTATGCTGCTGATGACGCCCTTGTTCCAGATTTCAAAAGGAAGCGTATTGAAAGCATAATAAAATTGTACTGATTGTGTATTTTTGAAAAGATAAAGCATTCATTTCCATGGAGAATATAAATTATTTTTAAATTCATCTTCATATGAATTAGCAGATATCCACTTGATTTCTGTTGACAGAAAAATCATTTTAAATGAAGTCGTAGACTTCGAAAAAAGGAAATTAAATGGGTGGGATCCAAACTGAGAATGCTTTTTTTAGCATTGGATATGTGCGTCCCTGAGTTTTAGAAACATACACTTCGTCAAACAATGAGAGTTTCATTTCTTTAGAACACATTCTTCGTTCTCTGTATATCAATTATTATATTCCTATAATTGTATCTCATCCCACATAGCGTACGGAACACGGATTCCTCATGAGCGAATCCGATTAGCGAGTCTTAACTATTAGTGGTTATTAGTTTTTCGTAAACACTTAGGGTCTTTAAGCGTTGCGCTGTGGCTGGATGAGTTATTGTATCTAAGCCTGCTAACAATTGGTAGTTCCTATCGAAGAGCGTTCTAAAGGTTGGTTGATTGGTATATTAAAAATAAATCTTATTTTAATGCTTAAGTCAGGACTTCCAATTTTATATATCATGAGTGATCGTTTTCTACCAAAACAAATAGCGTGAACGAATGGTATAGAATACCATTCTGGCCTTAGAAATATATAAACCACATCGAAGATACAGCGGCCTAGTCAAAATCTATGTCGCACTTCAAGAGAACCAATTTATCCTGATTAACCACACGATGTACTAGTATGATTAATTATTATATTTATTAGATGTTCTTGAATAATTTCCGGTATATCTTAAAACCTATCAGCACGCTGATACCTCACCAGTCAACGTCCAAAATTAGTATTTTCCTGCACAACTTCGTAAGTAAATCATACAGTGGCGCTGAGAATAACTACTAACAAATTGCATCGAGGACACATAATTTCACTAAGTGAAATATCGATTGTAACTCGCTTCTGAATGATCTACTTTGTATTCTAATTAAAGATTCAGTTTCAGCATCAAATTGCGGTTCCTCCCTGTATAATTTCCTTAGTTCTATTCAAAATTGACTTTTGATGAGAAAGAGAATATCTCAGATTCGCGGAATTATTATAGGAATATAAGTAGACACAAAAGGCGTAAATCATTTAGTAATATGGTTACTATTCTATAGTCCATTTTTTCTTGATGAATTGTAGTACTTTTTACTTCCATGCTCTGTTAGGAGTCACCAAAGTAGGGCCCACCAAAGGGCACTATTAGTTTCTGTTGAAGTTTGGGAAAACTAGGACCCAAAAACGACGGTTTTATTTATTTATTTTGTTACCTATCGCTTCTCTATTGATCCCAGAAGTCATGCGGTGGCCTTGTGGTGTAGGTCATACGAAGTAGAATTTGCAGCATAGGATCGGTTCCATCCGAAAACCAAAAGACGTCTCCATTTCTTTGCCCGTCTTCTTACCAACATCGTCCGATGCATACTTGTTCAACAATTGTCATCCAAAATAGCTGTTTGTCAGAGAGGGATAGTTGGTTAAATATGCAAAGTGTTTCAGTTAACAGATAAAGAGATTTCCTCGCATAACAACAGTCTTTCTGCGACGAGTGCAAAACGATAACTTAAGAACATAGAAATAGTGCACTTTCTTAGGTCGACATAAATAGCTTACTCTATCCGTTTTAATACAAAAATATAAAAATTCATATAACACTAATCATTTACGCAACACAGAGAGGTGCTGTCGTGGCCTAGTGGTAGTCGTCGCCGCCGCCGCGTAAGGTGGAGTGGTCACGGCGTCGATCCCCGCCGATACACTTTTGGTCTTCTCAACTATTTAGTAATAGCTGATTATTTATTGTGCGTATTTGCAAACCAGGCTGAGGTACGGAATAGGTTGAAGTAGGGGTTTCGGCTATTCGCGAGTCAAACCGCAGTTGACCGATGCAGCGGTAAGTTTCACTGTACTTGGACGGTAAGTTTAGAAAGCTCCGAGCAATGTAAGTTTATTGGTAAGTTTTTCTCTCTATTTTTCAGGGCTTTCTTGAGACGGGCATTTGCCTCAGTGCTCTTTCCCCACTTCCCCTTCGGGAGGAGAGTGGGATAATTTTGGACGCTTCTGAAGCGTTTGGCACTTAGGTGCTGAACTGTTTCAGGAGCTCTCTGGCACCCAGGTGCCTTTTGACCCTAACGGGTCACGGTGAAAAACCATGGAAAGGCGTATTTATGCCCAATTTTTTATCTCCGCGTCTCTTATCTCTCGACAGCCTAAACCAAACCAGCGTAAAGTACGAAAACCGAAAACTGTTTATGTTATTCAATTGTCTAGTTTCTTTGGGCTTCAAAAGCCTTTCGAAAGCCACTCACTACGAGTGGCTGAACAGGACCAAAACTACCTTACGGATAGGGAAGGTAGGATATGGTCTTTTGGAGGGAATAGTACCCTATACCCTTAAAGGGTTGGGGCAGTATTCTTCCTAATTTTGGAGACCTTACCCTATAGGTAGGTAAGGTTTTATCTATATATACATTAATATAACTGATTAGTTTACTTTAGAAAGTTGAAAAATTTGGCATGGTCTTCCATTACTTTTTAAATATGGCACCTGGGTGCCAGAGATCTCCTGAACCAGTTCAGCACCTAAGTGCCAAACGCTTCAGAAGCGTCCAAAATTATCCCACTCTCCTCCCGAAGGGGAAGTGGGGAAAGAGCACTGAGGCAAATGCCCGTCTCAAGAAAGCCCTGAAAAATAGAGAGAAAAACTTACCAATAAACTTACATTGCTCGGAGCTTTCTAAACTTACCGTCCAAGTACAGTGAAACTTACCGCTGCATCGGTCAACTGCGGTTTGACTCGCGAATAGCCGAAACCCCTACTTCAACCTATTCCGTACCTCAGCCTGGTTTGCAAATACGCACAATAAATAATCAGCTATTACTAAATAGTTGAGAAGACCAAAAGTGTATCGGCGGGGATCGACGCCGTGACCACTCCACCTTACGCGGCGGCGGCGACGACTACCACTAGGCCACGACAGCACCTCTCTGTGTTGCGTAAATGATTAGTGTTATATGAATTTTTATATTTTTGTATTAAAACGGATAGAGTAAGCTATTTATGTCGACCTAAGAAAGTGCACTATTTCTATGTTCTTAAGTTATCGTTTTGCACTCGTCGCAGAAAGACTGTTGTTATGCGAGGAAATCTCTTTATCTGTTAACTGAAACACTTTGCATATTTAACCAACTATCCCTCTCTGACAAACAGCTATTTTGGATGACAATTGTTGAACAAGTATGCATCGGACGATGTTGGTAAGAAGACGGGCAAAGAAATGGAGACGTCTTTTGGTTTTCGGATGGAACCGATCCTATGCTGCAAATTCTACTTCGTATGACCTACACCACAAGGCCACCGCATGACTTCTGGGATCAATAGAGAAGCGATAGGTAACAAAATAAATAAATAAAACCGTCGTTTTTGGGTCCTAGTTTTCCCAAACTTCAACAGAAACTAATAGTGCCCTTTGGTGGGCCCTACTTTGGTGACTCCTAACAGAGCATGGAAGTAAAAAGTACTACAATTCATCAAGAAAAAATGGACTATAGAATAGTAACCATATTACTAAATGATTTACGCCTTTTGTGTCTACTTATATTCCTATAATAATTCCGCGAATCTGAGATATTCTCTTTCTCATCAAAAGTCAATTTTGAATAGAACTAAGGAAATTATACAGGGAGGAACCGCAATTTGATGCTGAAACTGAATCTTTAATTAGAATACAAAGTAGATCATTCAGAAGCGAGTTACAATCGATATTTCACTTAGTGAAATTATGTGTCCTCGATGCAATTTGTTAGTAGTTATTCTCAGCGCCACTGTACTAGACGTAAAACGCCGGCAAATTATCAAAGAAAACATCCATGCTCAATTTTGGAATAGCTTTTTCAAAAGAGAAAATAGCCTATAGATACTTATTTTAAGAAACTAAAGAGTGGGACGCAAATGCTCGAATATATCCAAAACAGTATCCTAGTTTTTTCATGCATTCACTACATGTCTAAAAATGTTCCATCTCTTTGACTAAAATAGTTCCTGAGAAATCTAATTTAAGTAGAATCAGTTAATCCCTTTAAAATGTGAATTACATAGAAAATTAAACAATTATAATTGCATTATAAGGGTTTTATATGACTGAAAATCCATCGTAGCACCTATAAAAAGGTCGTTATGCTGGTACTTCCTTATCTTAAAAGGAAATGTGTAATATGGCAAACGACTAGTGATGTCTTAATTGGTTATCAGATTCAGAAGATAAAAAGATTGATATACACTTATTCTCCACCAACCACTTAAGCCTAAAACAATTAACACATACTGAACAACCATTACCTGTTAATTAGTATTTCTGTTATAATGAATTTACATTATAGTCATACTCTAACTCAAGCGGTTCATATTATAATGTCCATCCATTGCTCGAGCAGTGATCCTATCTGGATAATAAGAATTATTGACCATCTTGGGTACCGTTTCTGCGATGATAGTTACTTACTTAGCTTCTACATGTCTAGTTTTCTAGCAGAATCTCCAAAATCTCAAAAAATCATCCACTTATAAGTCTTAATTATTGTAACTTTCTAATATATTAATTCATATCATCAATATTCCAGATATGAAGATGCTTTTAATCGTCGTCATGAAATTAAATTCAGGCCCAAAAAGGCAGAGCGATCTGGTAATATTCACAGCGCATGGGTCTATAAGGTATATTTAGAAACGCAATGAGGTTTAATTGATGTCAGAGAAGAGCCGTACCAGACATTAATCATGTTCAAGATGGAATTTTTCTTAAAATAAAGCACATATATTTATTGTGTTAGGTTGAATGGGAAACGTATGATGGTGGTGTAATCACCACCTGGGAGACTGAAGAACTTTTGCTAGCTTGGAATGAGCTGTTCAAGTATAAAATGGTCAGTATAAGTGCTTTAGACTATATTTCAAGAAAATAAAAAAACGAGGTAGGATAGAAGTGAGAATCACTACAGACGTAATTATATAGCAGTAATATATAGGACAACATGATTAGCGGTGAAAACTCTCGATTTATTGGAAGATTCAATTTTACAAACAGTTATTGCGACATGGTACGATTATTTAGACTCCAAGATAGTATTGAGACGAATAAGTGTAACATAGGATTTTCCAGATTATAAAAAAGTGATAGAACCACGAATAAATTTCCTCAATAGGAATGTTCAAAAAACCTTCTATCTAAATATATGATCATTCAGGAAGTTTCTTGACGATAAGATTTTTCGATTTCTACAGTGGTTATTTGCAGAAAATTTGTTAGGCAATTATTGGCGACCATTCTTGGGATTTTAAGAATAAATATTTTATCTGTGAATTTCGATTAAATACAACTGAAATTCCATAACAAAAACAAAAACAAATGTTAGTATTTTATAAAAAACGAATAATTTGTCCAAAAATTCAATACGTATTAGACAAAGAATATAAAAAAATTTCGTTTTTCAATTTTAGTAGGCTTTAATTACTATGCTGTCTCTTCTATCCGCTTCATCTCCTTTCGCTTGGGTATGACAGTAAAGAACGACTTCTCCCAATCACCAGTATTCGAAAATTGGACTAAGATCTCGAATACGTGGTTGATCGTTAAAACCTGTAGCAAACTTATGGTAACTAGTAGGACTGACTAAATACATAACATTTAATTTCAAATTATTATTACCACAACAAAATTTCCATGCTATTTATGGTAATATCACCTTTCTCGTCTTCATTTGCACAAACTCATCAATGGGTAGCCTTGCATGTTTATAACCTTTATGCCTAGCAAGGTCTAGACACAACCCTTTGTGACTATTGTGATCTACCAGTCCACCAATGACATATACTTCTTGTTTGTCCAGCCTAGTTAAAACCTTAAAAACGCATATTAGCCAATTCAATATTATGTAGATTTCGTGAAATGTGCTTAAAGCAATGAACTAGATTAAATTCTAATGACAATATCTAACATTTTCCGATTCAGCTGTAAGGTATACTATCTTCTCAACTTCGAATACATCACTTAAACCCCTGACATCGAGAAAAATATCTTGATTCCGATTGGATTCAATCCCATCGTAGATCTATGAATCATATTATTATGTGGTAATTTCGCAATCAGTATAAAAAAATTAATTTTAATACAGTAGTGGGGTACCATACATTCCGACACGGTCCATCAAAAGACACAATATGAAACTGCAACGGATCAGGAGCTCTACGATTTACAGAATAGCACCAGTTGAGTTGTTGTACAGTACGACGCCGATCTTTTTCGGACATAAGATTGTCAAATGACATATCAATTGCAATATGGACCTAAAATTTAGCAGTTCTAGGAAGTTTGATTTTTATAACCTAATGGAACTAAGATGTACGTGTATTGCCTTATATGTTGTAAATTAACAAGTATAAATTTATTTAAGCAATTAAGATACTAAATCTTTACGGAAGTAGATTTATTAGAACAACATAGTTCTAGATAAATGTTGATTGGTACCTCGCAGTTTGAAAGGACCATCGCTTTCCCACGAAATCTTCGCAGTGTATCACCCATACCAGCTTCACGAAGCGCTATCCGTTTATTTTTTTTTCGTTGTTTTTCTTCGATCCGCTTTTGTTTTCGTTGATCTAGCCAACTATAACTACTATTTTGAGAACAACTATATTAGCTTCAAAGAAACAATACTATTAATAATAAAAAAATCTACATATACCATTGTAGTTTTGATAATAAGCAGTCTTGTATTACAAAAACTCACCGTTCACGGCCTTTAAGTTTTTTTAAGGCACTCTTTGAAAGCTGGTTTGTATTAGTCACTGTTCTATTTGTTGCCTCATCTGAAAACTCATATACACAAAATATGCCTTACACCTTCCTAATCGCATTCTTATAGAAAAAACAAACCAGTCAAAGTAATAACATCCATGCTACCATCAATACCCTCACATGAATGCCTTCCCTCAGAACCACTTCCTTCAGACATTCACTTCTGAGATATCAATTATAACACACCAATCATCTAAAGTAAGCGATTTAACAAGAATTACTGTATAACATTAGCTTTCATATATAGGACTATAACCACTATATTTTATCAATAGAAAATAGAACATCCCATTTATAAGTTTATCACAAATGAGCAATTTGATATCAACTGTTATTTTTGAAAATCAAAAATAACAATATCTAAATATCCAATAAACTACGGTTATAATGACCTAAGGAACTTTAAAAAAGAAAAATATCTCACAAATGTCATATCTACATCGTCATTAATTCAACACTAAACGAGTATCAGTGCCATAATTCCAAAACACATAGTAATGCATGCATATTATCAACATTATTCAGCTTCAATAGAAAACCTATAAATCAAAATCCTCGAGTTAATTCTGAAAAATCAAGTAATTTAAATATTTAAAGAGCACCATTACCAATGTTGTGGAAAATGCAAACAGATGAAAACAAGAAATTAGTGACATATGTAAGTGTGAATTTTAATTTCACGATTATTGATGGGTGCCGTAACTGTGGAATTCAATACATACCCTTTAAGTTGGCAGGAAATTAAAGCAAGAATAAATTGCTATACCTAAAAAGTATATGTCACTAGTTCTGTTCATATAAGCTAATTTTACAAGTTCTTAAAAAGAAGAAATCCAGCTAGTGCAGCCAGAGCAGCACCAAAGGTAATCTTTGATAGGAGATTCGAATCGTGAAGATAGAACATCCGCCGAAGATGAGGATAGACAGCCATTGTAGCCAATTGTTCAAAAACAGGAGCAGCAGGTTGTCCGATCTACAGAAAAGTTAAAGCTGATAGTTGACATAATTAAATACAACAATGTTTGTGGTGAGGGATAATCCACAAGTAATACCTGACTATTATAGAACCGTATTGGCCGTGGCAGCTCATGCAATCTACAGTACTCATCAGGTGTTACTTCCCATCGTTGTTCCACTTCTTCTCTTTCTACCTTAGTAGCTACCATCACACATGGAGTTCTGGTCCTAAGAATTGTATTATTTGCATATTTTACAGAAGAGAAGTACATTTCCAAAGTTCTAAGAACCTAACCTGTAAAAATATTTCTGGTAAATTGTAGCACAGAAAGAAAAAGAGTCTGGATTACTAATATCATATAGAAAAGCCACAACATCTGCAGCCGTTTCTGCACTACTCAGAGCATCATGAGGAGAAAGAACATCAACCTAGATATATATCTAAGTTTCAACCTCATTTAAAACAAGGAATTGTTAATTCCTATTTCTAAACATAAATCCAGATATCTTAATGTTAACCATACTACTAATAATAATAGTAACTTACTTCTCTTAGTAATAGATATTTTAGCCCTTCTTTAACTTTAACTTTATTGATAACATATGGATAATGACGTTTACCGATTTGTTGAACATCTAGAATACCTCTACCAACGAGAGATTGCATGAAGACTGTCTAAATTGTTATCACAATATCAATCTACCAAAGGAAATTAAAAATTAAACATAAGAACTACATTTAAGTGTATACCTTGCCAGAATCTTTTGCTCCCACCACAAGACATTGGAATACTTTTCGATCTGTGCCCCTTTCGTTTAAATCTATTTTCCTTTCACGAGTTACTCGAATAGCATCCCGGCTTGTACCCGAATAACCTTTAGTACGTAAGATTTGTTTGAAATACCGATTTATAAAAAATTATGGAGAATGATAAAAAATCAAACCATCTTTGACAAAGAAGCATTAACTATATATGCTCTATATCAATAGAGTGAATTACAATCCATGAGCTTCTATTAAAGCCTAGTTACGAAGCAAAAATAAAATTTGAAAATATTTGAGACGGATTATAAGATATTGTTCCCATCCCAAATTAGTGATATTAGATTTGTTCCACAATAAAATCGACTGAAATTCAGGATTTCAGGTGAAGGATTCGTAAAATAATGTAACAATCTATAAACTAATACAAACAACTTGATCATTCAACTATTAATACTTCAAGTTCTACAGAATGGTTATTGAAGCCATTTTATATTGCACTTCATAGTGCTATGTAGAATAAATTTCTAAAAATCTTTAAGAAGTCATTATTACAATCGAATTGGCTAGAATTTTATCCCAATAAAACTACAGCCCTACGTGAAAATATATGAATGATTCCGTCCATACAGAGAGACGTATAAAAGATACTATGCTCTCTAGACATAATGGAAAATGAGCCATATACAGATCAACCAAGAATTCAACGATGCGAATATACCAGCCAACTTCTAAATCGCTGATTGGACAGGATCTCATCTCCTAAACTGAATACCAGTCTCTCGAATTGAATATTTTTGCACACCTCTGGGCTTAACTTAGTATACTCACGGCTATCTAAGAAGACAGAGATAATCATACAACTGCAACAAAAGAGGTAAGATATTCCTGTTTTTGAAATTACTACATCAAAATGCATATTGATTCCAAACGCTTTGTTATAAAACATTTCTAAACGTAAGTATCTTAGCATATATGGATCCTTTTCATTTTGGTAAATCATGTGGAATTAGTTTTAATACTAAATAATAAATAAATTATGTTTCCACCAACATGAATTTCAGCCGATTTAACCATGATAAGATGATACTTTCTCTCAAATATATTTTCCAATTAATGGAGATAATATTGTAATACTACAATGAAATCAAATAATTAATAAATAATCATCTGCACAGAACAACTAGAAGATTCGCTTATTATTTAATAGAGTTTCAAGTTAAAGCCATCATCTACTGCCATGAATTCATATTATATATAATAAAACGTCTTTAATTTTTTTAACTTTAATTTATTCGTTAAAACTGTATGTTCAGAGAAAAATCCTTAAATATTCTTGAAACCATATAAAGCCTTCTTGCCAAACTATTTAAAACCTAAGACACTGAGAACTATCTGGAAATATCATTACATTCTATAAGTTAGGAATTCTTTCAGACGTTAAATAAAAATGTATTCAGTCTAATATAAATTACAATATGCATCAACTTAACCATTTATATTCCCTATTATCCCTATGCATACAATATTTACCCAAACCGTAATCTTTTAGAAAAACGATAGTAGTACTTCTAACACACTTATTTCTAAGCTCGCTCGGCTTAGGATCTAATGAACGGATAAAGTCCGTCCTAATCACCACAATCACATATCGATTAATACGAGTCAATACTAGTTAGAAACTGATAACAGACATTTCAATTTAATTTTTTCGAACCTGGAAGAAATGTCGACTAATTTTACCTGGCGTACTCCTTCCTACTGCGAAGCCCAGATATGCTAACTGTTCTAACGTTTGCGACACATTAATAAGAGTTGTCATACTATAAATATCAATGTTGTTTTTCAATGTAAAAAAGTTTTATTTGAAAACTAATTCTCACTTCCAATAAGCCATATAGCCACTGTACGTAATCCAT
Organism: Heterorhabditis bacteriophora; assembly: GCA_964036235.1. Lineage (NCBI taxonomy): Eukaryota > Metazoa > Nematoda > Chromadorea > Rhabditida > Heterorhabditidae > Heterorhabditis > Heterorhabditis bacteriophora. The sequence continues at coordinate 681,940 of OZ038425.1, read as the reverse complement.
CCTCGTTGGTTAGTTTCAACTGCAGCGAGTACCTATATGAAACAACTAATATCAGAGTAATAATCCCATTAGAAACAAAAAAAAGTTCTGAAAAATTAATTTCATCTTCATACATCTTTGCCTAGCGCAGCTGCAGGACAAACACTAAACAAATTGGCCAATTCGGAAGGAGAAAGACACTCATCCTTATCTTCATCATGTTTCTCAAAAAGTGCAGATAGAAACTGCACTCCTTCTGGAGATAGTTCAGTTGAACAGCCAACTGGTACCTGATCATAACTTCATTTAAATAATATTGTTCTAATAAATTTCCTACTAACAATCGCTTATGTTTCATATGATTGTATAAATGAGAGTTAAACAGCATAAATTCCCACTTGTATTCTAGGATATAGATATTCTTCTCCAAGCTTCAGATTGGATTCGTATCCAAATTTCCTTAGTACAGTCCATGTTGTTTCATGACGTCCCCTTTCGATAAACAATAAATGCAGATAAAGAAATCCTAGAAAGTAATTTGAAGTATGCATTCAGATTGTGTTATAATTACTCATTCAATTAGTTGTAATTTACAAAACAAATAATGTCAACAGTTATAATCAAATTTTCCTCATACTTACAAAACATGAAACAAAGGTATTTTGGTACGGATATAAATTTGTTTAAAATGAAATCCACAATCAAAAACTAACCTGGAAGTGACAGAGATTCATCAACAATACCATCAGAACAACCATCAGCAACCACTCGCTTAACATCTTCAACTGCTGCTGATGTAAGCGGAATTCCAAAGCACAGTTCTTGGAACTCGTTTAGCTCTATATCGTTGAGATATCCATCATTATCCCTATCACAAATCTAAATACTGTGTTTATAGATAATACCAACTAAATGCTGAGTTTATATTGTGTTTTTAATATATATTAGCAGCTATAATAAAAATAATCTTTAAATCTTTGCTTACTAAAATGTTCTTAATACCCACCTTGAAAACCCTTATAAGCGCTTTCCTAGCTTTATCTGTCAATCTCTTCTCTTCCGCTTCATAAAGTGGCTTGGTCGGATGAACAACGGCTTTCTGTGCATAGAAAAATATTTCACTAACATTCTTCATTGTCTTTGCGGAGCATTCGACACATGTCTCTACCTCTGACCATCGCTCCATAATAGGAAGCACCTAAAACCATTTTTATTAGTAAATTTTCTAGAATACATATTTAAAGCATTCAGTTAGGTATTTATGATTGTACAATTGGAAGAGAAAATCTTGGCAATTTACCTTATCGGTATGGTTGGTCGGACCGTCCGATTTGTTCCCAACTAGGATAACAGGAACTTCATGATCAGTTCCATACACATCACGTAACATAGGTAGCCATCAAAAATTATTGTCTTTTAAAACCAATGTGAAACTTTACATATCTTGAGAACTAAATATGATATTTCCCCAATTTTTAGAATTTTAATTTGTATTAGCTAACAACAGAAAAATTACACAAACCTGCTTGTAACTTTTTCAATCGTGCTGTCCTCTGTGACGGCGTAAACAATACAAACGACATTAGCCTGCTTTAGTTCAGCCTTGATGTATGAAAGATCTGAAATTTGATTCAAAAGAATTGCATATTGAACATTTGTGCGTTCCGAAACACAAAGGACTTCACCATATATTTTTAAAAAACTATTACTATTCATATAATATACATACCCTCTTCCTCTAATGAACAATCCACAATACTTGTAGTAACATTTTCTGGCGTCACATCAGCAGGAATCAATACTCTAAAAGGCATATTCTAGGAAAATCTTAAATATAAAACACTAGACGATCTTCAAATCTATAGATTTTAACAAGACAAAGGATTCTACTTGACTATTAACTTTCACTTCCATAATAAAGGATCCAAATAGACCTGTCCAGTTTCCTTGGTACTCGGTCAACCCATTCATCTTCGAGCAAACTCATCACTAAAGATGTCTTGCCGACGCCCGCTTCCCCAATGAGCAGAACACGGACATCGGCAACTACTTCACCAGCCATTTCAACTAAATACTTACTAAAGTGGGAACTTTTGTCCTACTTATAAAAACATTACAATGAACCAATAAAGTTATAAAAACTAACTAGTGATAAGTGTGACCCACAGATTGAAAAGTTAAGATATCAATAAGCGGCAATTACGCACGATTATTAATGAAATAAAATTCAAGAAATCTGCATATATATATATATATATATATTTAACAACAACAACATTCTGTAACAACTTAAATCAAGACTATACTTTCCGAAAATCTATAATTAAATTTGCAAATATATCGAAAAAAATTTAAATTTTCAAGTGCCTTTTATTTAGCTTTCAGTCCTTCCCTACTTTCCCTTTCCTCCTTATTCTTCAAAATACGCTGTTCTTTTCGTAATTCAATTTCAAAGAGCTCTTCTTTATAAATTTTCCTAAAAAATAATTACTTCCTTTAATAATAGCATGCATAATCATCTACAATTAAATCAGTAAACGTAGCAAAAAAGCCTAAATTATACTAGGGACTAATTTATAGATTAAATTACCTAAAAATCGGGATCAACTTCGGCACAAGTGACAAGTGATCAAAACGGACACATAAATTATCTACTGCTACACTAACATTGCCACATTCTTCCAAGTATTGTGGTAAATCAGGTACCTAAATCAAATAATATATATAATACTAATTAGTCAAAAAAAAAAAGGATAACCTTTGGATAGCGAGCACTAAAATGAGTGAGAATAACGTTTGCCGCGTCCATCTTTTGTCCAATCTCGACGGCTTGTAGCATAGTTGAGTGTTTCTTTCGTATAGCATCAACCTAATTAGATAAGTACTACTTCGAACTTTCACATACCAAGAAACAAACCTCATGACCATCTTCAAAAGTGGCTTCATGAATTAGTAAGTCGGCACCCTTGCCCTCCTTAACAAGTAATTCACATGGCTTTGTATCACCAGAAAATACCACACGTTTGCCTCCAATATTAAATACGAAACCATTTGCCATTCGTGTGTGATGAACCTAAAAAAAGAAACCTAAAGGATGCAAAGAGAAAATTTTTTAAATACGATTTAAATATGTGATAACCTGAACAGCTTTGATTTCATGAATATTCCATTCCAATTCATTAAACAATGGTCGTGGCATTAAAGAAATAACATCCCTTGTTGCCGAAAGAACAGGTGATGGCAAACGTTGCCGTTTGTTTGGAGGGCCACCCGGACTATAGGAAAAAGAATTGTTAGACATTTTAATTAAAAGTGACTCCAAGTGTAAATATTTGCATTGAATTTTTTTTAAGTACAAGCACTTTTACTGAAACCCAAAATCGATTTTTTTTTAAATCTTTAATTATTAGGTGGTTGCAGAAGTTTTAGTCACTTATTTCAGCGCTTTAGTACAATTATTTAAAACCTAAATAAATTCCCGCTCTTTTGCATTTTTGTAGTGTTGGGTTTGTAGATTGTGAAAAGCCTTAAGTCAAGATTGGATGATAAACTTAACCTCACAAAATAATTCGAATAAGATGAGTCACCAAAAACTTCATATTCGACACTGTATTCTCTACGAGTTCCAGCAAGGGAAGAATGCTGCTGAAGCATGCAAATCAATATGCTCTGTACTTGGTGAGGGTGTTGTGTATCACACTACTTTCAAATATTGCTTTCAGCGTTTTAAAGCCGGTGAATTTGATGTCAATGACCGATAACGCTCTGGGACACCACGAACGGCGAAAACTGATGCTTTTAAATCATTATTAGATGCAAATCCGTCGCAGACCCAAGAAGAACTCGCGGAACAGTTGGGAGTTGATAAAGCAACAGTTTCCAGACGGTTGCATGAGATGGGGAAAATTCGCAAGATCGGAAAGTGGGTACCATATGAACTCTCCGAAAACAGCATTGGCCGCCGACTCAACATTTGCATCTCGTTGCTTGCCAAGCAACGCAAAAAGAACTTTTTGTGGAAAATTGTTATAGGTGACGAAAAATGGATTATGTACGACAATCCTAAACGCACACATTCATGGATAGACCCCGGACAGCCGACAACATCCACGGCAAAGCCAAACATTCACGCCAAAAAAGTTCTTCTGTGCATCTGGTGGGATATGAAGGGTGTGCTGTTTTATGAACTCCTGCAACCAGGTGAGACGGTTACTGCCGGGCACTACGGTCGTCAACTGACTGATTCGTTCAATGCAATTGAGCAAAAACGACCATTTACTGGACAAGGAAGTCGGAACATCATTTTGTTGCATGACAACGCTAGGCCTCACGTTGCTCTTAGTACTCAGCAAACTATTTCGAACTTAGGCTGGGAAATTGTCCTGCACGCGGCGAATTCACCGGACTTGGCGCCTTCGGATTACCATTTATTCCGGTCGATGCAGAATTGTCTAGGGGGACAGCGCTTTCGAGATGTGGCGGAGGTGCGAAAATGGATCGATGATTTTATTGCCTCCAAGCCGATGTCGTTTTTACGCGAAGGAATCCGAAAGTTACCTGAGAGATGGCAGAAGGTCATAGAAAGCGAGGGAAAATATTTTGATGATTGAACTGCATTTTGTTTATTATGGAAATAAAATTGAAATTTTGAAAAAAATGACTAAAACTTCTGCAACCACCTAATACATATTGAATGTAAAATGATATCTTTAGAATAATAAATATACCTCAGTGGTGGTGTCACTGGATGACGTGATATATCTACAATTTCAACCAAAGATTCTAGGTTTACAAAACACATAGAATACGTTCTCAAAGGTTTTAAGACATTTCTATTGCAGATAAGCACGAGTGGAACATATGGATGACCTAAATATAACATAAGGATACTAACGATTACTTGTACTGGATTATTTAAGCAATATTATTTTATAAAATTCCCGAAAAAAGAGAATAATACAAGAAAATTTACGCAAATAAAGTAACCATGTATGTCAAATGCTTCTTTACGCTTCTCAATAATAGTGTACAATCCATTCATATGATCCTGGTGAGCATGAGTAACGAAAATTGCTTTTAAATTAATCATCATCTAAACAAACAAAGAGCATAAATCAGTGTGCTTCATGTCCTTTTACTCTGAGCAAAAAATAAACAATGTACCTCCATGCATCCTTCTTTGCCCAGAAGTACTTGTAGTTGTCCATATGAACCTTCACCCACATCTATCAAAACAGCTGAAGAAGGAGTCGTTTGAAGTAAATAGGCGCTAACATTTCGATACTTTGATGGAACAGCAGACGATGTTCCGAGGAATGAAATGCGAGGAAATTCGCAGTTTAAAGGTAATGAAACCAAAACTGGAAAAAAAAAGAACTTATTTGTTTTTGAACCAATAACAGAATGAAACAGTGAATAAATTAAGCAAACCAAAAATAAGACTATAATCACTTGAATTCAGTTCATCAACTTCATCTTTAACTTCTTTCATAAGTGTTAAATCAATATCTCGTAGATCGGCAATAATAGGTTCGTCGGATCCTGTATGTTTCGTTCATAGGGATGAAAATGAAAAGAATCGATATATCTGCCAAATGCTAGTTTTAAACATTAGTAGAACTAATGACAAATATACTTAACAAACCTCCTTCACGCATCCAAAATCGTTGAAGTGGTGCGGCCTTTAAAAATACGCCAACCTTTTCTGATAGTTCGCTGTTTTGAGTAACTAACCCTGACCACCCTTTGGGATATAATTGAGGAAAGAGCACTGGACTGATAGAATTTAAAAGACGGTGGTTCCTATTAACGATAAAATCAGTTAAAATCAAATCAAATCATCAAGCCTATTGCTGTTTAACTCACCGATATATGCTTTCCACGCCGGGAATAACAGGACACGACGAGTTAACCACTACGTGACAACATTCCACACCTAGTCCCTTTACTAATTGGCCATATTCAGGTAGAGATATTACAGAGGGTTCACTCATATGAATAATGTAGTCCACTGATCGGTTTTTGTTTAAAAACATCTAATAAAAAAAATACATATTGGTGAAAATAATTCATAATGAATCTATACTATCTTAATTTTTACTATAGCAACGAAAAAATAGTTAATCTAACCTTAATGATGGAATTATCTAGAAGAGCTTTGACTTGAGCTCCTCCCGAACATTCCAAAAATAACGCAGTAGGTTTTTCGTCCTGAGTTAAATATGTGAAATATTGACCTATACAGTATAATAAAATCTGCAGCTCATCATTCAGAAGTTACTTATACCTACATATAGTTGAACAAAGGGAATATGAAAAAAAGGTGCAACAGTTTGTTTAGTGTAAAATAGTAACGATATATCGTTATTTGCCTTACTTTAGGTGAGTCATCAGAAAGCACATCACCTGGATGTACTACTCTTCCGTCAATTAGTTTAATAGACTCCCCATTCTTCAATCTACCAATCAAAGGACCTTTTGGAACCTAAATGAAAATTAAATCAACCGTAAATTAATAAATAAACTACTTTTCCCAAAAAAACTATATATACATCTATAGCACTGACATAGTAGACAAACCTGCATAGAAATGAGCTTCTTTGGGTCAATTCTACGAGCCATAGGTTTCAACTCGACAAGGTAGGCGATATTTATTTCAGGCTAAACATTTATCTAATTGTACATCATAAATATCATCACACAATAAATTTACAGTAAAAATAAGTAAACATATTTGTGATAAGAACTTTACCTTATTACCTCTCTCACTAAGCGATGGGCTCAAAGGAATATACGTAACTTTCACAGCAGCGTCTTCATAGCTCTCCATTGTATATGGTCTCTCTTCCACATTAAATTATTTGTATCAGCGTAATAAAAACAGCAAAACAACTACTTGTATCACTTCTAAAAGTCAAACCTGAGATGGATACTTAGTAGAACCATAGTCTGCATCTTGGAAAGGTCGAATACATTCTAGGAAATGCTTAACATTTACTGCACCATGTAATCTTGTAGGAATAGAGGTTGAGTCTTTTGAAAGAAGAATAGACGAAATGCCAGCAATGTTATCCCATGCAGCTGTAAGTTAAATAATGGTAAATATAATACATACGATTATTACATAACCCATACTATTTAAATACATTTAAGTAAGAAAATATTACGGAAAAATCACTAACATACATCTAGTAATGAATATATCATTCACACTGTGAGGTTTGAGTCGAAGCTGTGGTAAGAATCGTGTTGTTCCTTCCGGACAATTAAATAAATACGTTTTCAGCGGAGTTCGTATAGCAACACATGGACGCATGTGACAAGTCCCGTTGCCAAGAACCTAGAATACACTAATTGTATAAATGTTTAATATTCAATATTAACTACTAGTCTTAACTATATTAAATAAACATTAATGGTTTAGCACAAACCTCTATAGAAACATGAGCAGGGATGCTAGCTAAAGAATTAGGAGGTGGTTCAACAAAAATCCCTTGTTTTTGCTGTACGCTATTCAATGAACAGCGCAGATTCGCAATTGATGACTCCATCTTGCGAGCTCTAAAGGAATACTATAGTTTATATGTAAGTAATAAATATCTTCCTAAAGATATTACGCTTAATTTCACTTCAGCAACTAGATTGATTTTATCCGCAAATTGGTATTCTTCTATTTAAGGAAATAAAAACAATATAAAAAGATACTGTAAAGGAAAATTCACAATATCATCAAGTATACCACGTTTTAAAATCACTACTATAGGTGCTGTCAGCTAATTTTCTTTCCTATTTTGAAATATAGCCCATATTTAAATAAGAATAAAACTATATACCAGTAACATACTTGTTATGTGAATATGAGTGTTTCTTCAGAATTAGCCTGTTTTGTTCAATTTTTAACTTGATATCGGCTAATATACTTCCATCAACACTTAAGTCAGGTTTCTCCGAACGCAAAATGGATGAAGTTGAAATGAATCTCTGTCTAAAAACATGCCTTTCTTTAATTTATAAATTCAGAATTATTAATCAGAAAAACAGACATCAGACTCACGCTATTACTCTAATGTTACACGGGTAAGAACACATGCATTAAAAGGCTCGCACCTCAGAATCTACTGAAAAGAAAATCAAACACCCCACTGCTCCACGATCAAAGCAAAAGCAGAAATGGTTTAACTTATCTATCCTAAAAAAAATATCAATAAGGCAATTGTAGCCTAATTATATAAGGATAAGCTATCAAACAACTGTTTATTTTGTACTTTCCTAATTACTAAATAAAGAAAAACTCTTATTCTTTATCTTTTAAACAAGTAACATAAAAATATAAAGACAATAAATTTACTAGAGCAAAGTCTCTGATAGAATATTGAAGCTGAAAGTAACAAATAATTGGTCAACAGTAAAATCTAAAATGTAGATTCGATTTTATCAATTTTGAAGATCGTTTCACATCTGACACTGGCTTACTATTCTAAGTGCGGGAAATTCTTATCTATAGCCAGGAGATACCGTAAACATTAGAACAATTAGCCATACCTAATAAGAATAAACTAGTAAAATTTGCAAAATACATTTTAAACCCAATTAAGATAAATGTGGAAGTGCCGACGGTAAACCGAATGGAATACTAGAATCTTTTACTCCATGTTCTGTATGATTCTTTGCTGGAGGCAAATTACGAGGATCATCAAGGGTTTCAGGCTGTAAATGTTTTACTACGATGACAATGTACGTTTCTAATTCACACCTCATAAATATAATTCCGAAAATCACTATTATTTTATATATAACAAACCGGTGATGCAGTGGGATCAACCATAGATCCCATCCAGCGGTTAGTTATAAGGCCAACACCTTCAATCATTGCCAGAATAACGGACCCTAGCACAGCCGAGCCAGCCATTACCTTGGGTCCAGATCGAATCGCCAAAAGAGCACCTGTTAATCCACCAGAAGCGATTGAATTGAACGGATCTTCCTACAATCCCATATTTCAATAAATATAGCTATATAATAAAATTGAAAGAAAATTTTGCATGTCAATTTCAAAAAACTACTAACTGTTTAATACATATTACTCCAGTATACATATATTAAACTAGCATTTAAGAAAGTAACTCACCTTCCTACGAATTGCTACTAAGCAACAGTCGATGGTACTGAACATACCTCCCCAAGCAGCAAATTGAACTCCAGTCAATGAACTTCGCATACGTATTTCACGTAACGTACCAACCTGACAATTTTTTTAAAGAAAAGAACGTTGATCTAAGAAATATAGTGCTTACTAATTTTTGTCCCTTAGCGGCATTTTTATAGCCAGTGAATGCCTGAAATATTGATCCACCAACTAATCCCATAGCGAAGGCTGATCCAGTGTCATCTCCAATACGAAAAGGACTAAAATACAATAAGCATTTAAAAATAACCTATAATAGCTTGAACTGCAATACAACAATGAAATTAAACAAACCACGGCTCTCTTGTGTATTCCTCCATATTCTATATTGAATATGTCTAGCAATTAAACACAAGAACCCCTATAAATACATGGATACATATTAATTCGTTATATCATGTAAAAATTAATTTCTCTATTAACTCAAAAAATCTTATTTCATCAGCACTTTCTACCACTAAACTCTTATAATTAGAGTTAACAGTATTAATTTAGCCAATTTGTGTCTTCTCCACACTCATAAAATTTCGAAACTTAACTAAATCAGTAAATCAAGGAATTGGTTCAATGTGTTGAAATTATATTTTTGCATAAAAAATAACTTTTATATGGCAATTAAATAGTGGATGTATTTAAACTACTGGTATGATCAAGAGTAATTAATTAGGAACGCGGCATAATAATTTCTTAATCTATTTTTTCGAAAGAGTAGAAATCTAACTTGACTTAACCTATCGTAATTTTTATTTTAGAAAAAAATGAGGCATACCTTAAATCTGATTTTTACAAACTTAAAAGTGATTTACAAGGAACTCGTTCCGGACGAAATGACCCTAATTTATGATTGGCCAAAGAAGAAATGTGGATGGGGATTCCTATACATTCGGAGTATCTGTTACCAAAGTGGGAAGTGGTAGTTACAAAGTGGAATCTAGTGATAACAAAATACAAATAGACAATTGATAAATATTGGTATATGTAAGTGCTGATAATAGCGAAAATTCTACATATCCATAGGTATTCTCGTTTCAATATACTCTAAGTAGATAAAATCCCCCATTAATTAGTATTAGTTTCATTGTACTTATATGAGAAGTACCATGAAAATGAAAAGTTGAAATAAATAATGAGTCTTTCCATCCAGGGTCATAATCATTATTCCGCGTATGTATGAGAAGATAGTTTACCGTTGACCATATAATGTCAAACAATTCTCCACAAGTTTTAACGAGGTCTGAGAACATTAGCGAATGGAACTTTACCTCTTGATAACAAATAGGAACAACTTAAGGAACTAAGAAGAAATATCTCTAAGTTACAGAGCGGTAATTAGTTGCCCTAGCTATGAATATCTGCATTCCTCCGTGGAACTCAAGTTCTACTATTCCTAGATATACTATTTCCTCTTCTAAAATAGTGTGCTTGACTCACTCCTAATAGTACTGAATGAATGTTGTAATCGAAGTAGCAACTACTTTACGTATATTGCTATATTAATCAATCACAGAACCCGAATTTGAATTGTTTTCTCAATTAAAATCTCTACGCTTTATAAGATAATGTGTTTATACGCTGAGTCTAAGATGATCATCATAACCATTATATAAATGAGATCAACGATCAATACGTGAGGCCGAGTAGGGAAACTCTAGCACAACATCCATCCTATAAAGAAGAACTCCCATCACCACATGGCCAACATGCTGAAAATGGAAAATTCCAATACTTTTAAGTGTCAACAGTGTACCATGACACACAAATTTATTAATTCGAAATATTGTACCTTTTATAAATTTATGTTACTCTTAAAATATACTATTAGTGATGTTCTAGGTTTACACATAACCATGTGTTCCTGATACTCTATTATCTCTATCCATTGCGTTGGGGCGGGACTTCAAGGCTCAACCCATCTTTAAAATACGGAATATTTCTACCCGTAAAGGTTACGTTATATTCCGGACGAAATATTTGTGTATCCACTAAATTTGCGTATTAATCAGTTGGGCACTTGCGAAATTTCTTGAGGCTTATTTCAAAGCAGGATTATTTTTGGTTTTAGGTGTTTAGTATTCAGTATTCATGTTTCAGATAATGATTCGCCGTGAAAATAGATTAAGACGAGAATATATTTATCGAAAGAGTCTTGAGGAAAAACAAAGAGAAACTGAAGAAAAAAGAGATAAAATACGAGATGCACTTGAGAACAATAGGTATGAGAAATTTCTATTATTAGTTTTTTCAGCTTTCTAAGCTCTTTTTGGGCATTATGTATTTGCTGATAATATATACCAATAAACCACATTTATTTCAAAAATGACAATAAATTCATTTGTTATTTTAAATTAATAGTAGTACTTAAGGAAAATTGATGGTTCACTTCGTAAAGAAGCAGTTCAGTTAGCCAAGGATGCTGATTGGGGAGGGCAGGTTAGATTTGAATGTTTTCTACAATTTGATGCATTCAAAGGATGGATTCTCTACTGAATATGTACATTACTATCTTATTTCTTTAGATGCATTACTACATTTTCTATAATACATTGTAGATTTTATCAATTGACGATGAGTATCGATGGGCTGGGACACATGATCCCAAAATTGTCATTACGACAAGTCGTGATCCTTCTACTAAACTAAAAGTGTTTTCTAAGGTATAGGCTTAAATAATTAGTAAAAATTGTTCTATATTTAAATGTTTCGCCTTAAAACCTTATTTTTTAGGAATTAAGGTTAATCTTTCCTAATGCTCAAAGACTCAACAGAGGTCACTATGACGTAAAACAATTGGTCCAGGCTTGTAGAGCTAACGACGTTAGGATTTTTATCTGTATTACCTATTATTTCCTACACTGACATTCACTTGTTGGTATATTAAATATAGGAGAGCTGTAATATAGTACGAGATCTAAAAGTGGTGTAGTAATTTTAAATTATCGAATTAACAGCTTCGTGATTTTATAAAACATCTTGTTCAGGTCACTGATTTTATTCTATTAACGGAAACCCGTGGTAAGCCGGATGGAATGGTAGTATGCCACTTACCTTTCGGACCAACGGCGTATTTCAGTATGTCAAATGTGGTCATGAGACATGACGTTCCAGACAGGGAACCAATGAGCGAACAGTACCCTCATCTTATATTTCATAATTTAAACAACAAATTAGGGAATAGGGTAAGTATATTCCTCACTAGGGGTACCTTAATTAAAATGTTTATCTTTTCATAGTTAAAAGACATTAAAATGGAATGTTCTTATACTAGTTGTTAGTAACATTTTACTAATTAGTACATTATATAGCATATCGTTGTGGTATCCGTATTTTTAGATAGCTTCTATTCTGAAATACTTATTTCCTGTACCTAAACAAAGTTCGAAGCGTATTATGACATTCGCTAATAATGATGACTTCATATCATTTCGTCATCATACTTACACGGTGTGTTTAAGAGATTGTTTTATTTATGCCTCCTGTTAAAAAAGATATTAATTTATACCTAGAGTGTGTAGGATCTCAGGTTTTGTCTTGATTTAAAGACATTAGTGAAAAAGTAAAAGTTTCATACTATAAGTGATTATATCTACGTCATTTTATTTACAGTTGACTAATGGAGGCGAGATTGAATTAAAAGAAGTCGGTCCTCGTTTCGAACTGAGACGTAAAATCAATATTACATTAATAAGCAATACTGTTTGCTATATTTTTTATATTAACAGTATATATTTCGTCACTATTTTGCTTATTTTTTAGCTTACGCCATTAAACTGGGTACCTTGGAGAATATTGCAGCTGCAGAAGATGAATGGGTACTACGATCGTACACAAATACCTCGAGAAAAAGGCAATTGCTGAGTTCTAAAGAGGAAAGTGATGATGAGTAATTTTTGCTTTTTTGTAATTATCTAAGTAGTTATAATTAGGTTTTGATTCTCATTTGTGATTATCATTTTCATTAGATGTGCTTGTTTTAACATATTTTAACTTTTATCCTACACATGTGGTTTGGTATTCTAAGTACCCCTTGTTGATTTAATTTGTCTTTTTTAAATATTCTTGTTGATTTTTTTCATTTTATTATTTTTATGTATGGTTCTCGGATAAATATGGATAAACACATATAGTCAAGAACAATTAATTATGGTGGTGTAACTGTATTTCTGTCTCACCTGACTATTACTGTATATGTAACAAATATATAATGGCCATTTACTGTATCGGATCTGTATTATCATTCCATAAATTACCTCATAATTACAAAAACTTATCCAAACTATGTCTAAAAACTGATATTTTAATTTCATATTGGTGTAATTCATAAACTATAATATATATGGTAAATTAGGTGTCAACATTAGTAATGTTTTTGGCATCTAACATCATAATTAATCTTTTAATAGGGATATAACACCCGAAGATATGGCATAGAAGGATAAAATAAAGTATAAATGCAAAAATCGCATTTATCAGTTGTACATTTATATGTTGAAATATAAATTTACTATATGACAACGGAAATTGAAAGGTTTTAAAAACATCTAATAAATAAAACGTCCATCAATAAGCTTTACTGCTTCGGTTTCCTGCATATTTTCCAATGCTGCACGAACTCGAGAAATCTTTGCATTAGGAAGCTGCTAAAACTTTCGAAACTAATATAGAGCATTAGAAGAAAGCTATAATGATAAAATTAATATTTCATTAGGAAATGGTTAAATACCTCAAACTGATCAAGTAAGATCATAGTTGGACTACTATCATCTGAGCAAATTGTTATAAGTTCGACCATGTGATCACAGCTTAGGTTCTGAAGTTCATAAATTGTTTCTCAATCTTTGATATAAATATTTCGAACAGCACATGCTATTATATATTTAGATATTTAAACAAATTATTATGAATTTACAGCCGCTAGTTGCTGCCACTTCGTACTCTCATCTAACACCTTTGACAATCTGAGACGAGTTAAGTAGTCGAGGCAGGAAATATCATCTATAAAAGCAATTTATGCTTCGTAAAAAAGTTATATAGGCACATATTTTTATTTAAATAAACTGACAAATTTGATCTTAATTTGATCGGTGTAATGTGTTAGCTAAAGAAGGGTTATAAAAAGAGTGACTGTTATACATAATTTGAGGATTAATCGATTAATAACCTTTACTGAAGCCCCTTTGTCCCATAATACTTTTCCTCATAGAGGAAGAGCTAGTTGAAGGCTGGTCATCAAAAAACTCTTCCTCTGTGTCTACAGATGGAGGCTGACCTGAAGAAAAGCATGTTGCTAGAAAACAGATTTTATGATGAGGAGTTATAAAGTATTTGATTAGTAAATAATGCTTATAATTAATATATCGATAGATTTTTTCTTTAGTAATAATATTTCATAATAATATAAATATTAGATGCAAACTTACCTGTATGCCGTATTCTACAATATATAGGTATTATTGGTGTTTTAAAATTAACAATAATAATCCACTAATAAGTTTTTTACTGGATTAGATATACGAAATCTACCTAGTCAGCGATGGATATTTAATAGAAATATCCTACTCATTTCTACGTCATTGAAAATTATTATTATATGATTCCAGCGCTGAAGTATACTCGAATTACTTTCCATTTATAGATGGGCATTCTATTTTAAATAAAAACTTGACTTCTACAGCTTGACAGTGTCTAAGAAGTTATACACAGAACTCCTAAGAAGAAAAAGAAGCAAAAATCTTAAATGTTGCACTGAGTGACTTTTGCAACTTCCTATCTTTTAGGTGCACAAATTTTCTCTACTGATTGGCTTTCTCTACAACTACATTATACCATCTATGTTGCCTTTCTTCTTTTTATAGTACATAAATTCTAATTTAAGTCAACTAGATCGTTTATCGAACTTAACTTATGATTAGAAGACAGTTAAGAAGAATTATTAATGTTATTTTATCAAACAAAGTTTTAGAATTCAGAGAATATACGGGGACAAATGAAAAATACCGCGATCTAATTTCAATTCCAACAAATTTTGAACTTTTTCATCATAGAATAATATTTAATTCAGATAGAGCGGTCATAAAAATTAGAAGCGTAAGGTAATGGAGTAAGTAAATTTAAAACTGCGTAATATACGGTAGAACACTATTTGTTACAGCAGATAATAGAACGATGTTCTTCTAGTCTCAAATAAATTAAGATTGAAACAAAATTGTAACCTTCATTTACTGGGCAATATTTGAAGCCTATTTATTTTGGTTATTCTCTGAATAGTCTGTTTAATCAAGAAAAGGCTACAAAAGTTAGTTTTAAGGAATTTTTTTCCATTATCTATAGCAAAATCTAACTTGGCAATTCAACAAAGCAAAATAGACCCAATAATATTTAAAATGTCTGAGTTAAAAAATAAACCTGCTAATCATATGTTACTTTTTCTTCAGCGCTTTTAAGAAACAAATGATTATATGTTAAAAAAAAGCACTTGTTATTAAAATCAAATTTTAACATTAACAACCACAGCACTTATAGATAAATTTTAATACTGATTTATACCTTGGATATCATCCCTCCTTATTAGAACTTGCAAGCGTCCTTCTTCAGTTTCAACACTATTATCTGGATTCGATCTACCAAATAGACGAGAACGGTTAGTTTTGAGATCATTTGGAGCTGATGGAAATATGTGCTTCATGGGAAGTTCAACTCTGGAAGCTTAAATTAAGCAAAACAAATCATAGCCGGATGCGGACTAATGAAACACTTATAAAGGCTAACTCATTCAGTACACTTAAATTAAATATATAGTTTTCATCGTCAATAATATAATCTGTGGATACAGTGGCGCCATATAAATAAGACATCCCTTGCTCTGGCTCAATGACGTATTTCACGAACTACGTCATCAATTTGAGTGATTCAAAAGTGGAGAGAGGTAGGAGATGCAGTCTTATCTTAGTATCGAATGATTTTCGTCGATCCCTTTGTTACTTCTTCAGAAAATTAGCCTAATATCAAATCAACGCATTTTCAGCGCGGACATATAAGTAAGGCACCTCAAAGTAACTGATTTAATTCATTTTTTCATGAGCTTTCCTATATTCAATACTAAGATTATTGTATTTGAGTGTTTTCATAGCCATCCAGGTCTGTTTCCAGATGAGTAAAGGAAAGAATATCACCCCAAATCAGCGAGTGATGATTAAGGTTTTGCTTGAGCAAAACTTGAATCCGGTGCAGATTGCAAAGAAGTTAAACCTCTCTCGGTGTGCAATTCAAAATGCTATTAAGCACATTAATAAGTTTGAGATGCTAGAAAATGCCTCTCGTGCTCCAAAGAAACGAAGTACTACCGAAAGGATCGACCGAATAATCCGTCGGCTAAGCGAGGACAACCGTCGATTAACTGCCAGGAACATTCACAACGAAATTAAAGCCAGAATACTTTCTGAATGTCTGGCCAATTCGACGACGTTTCGTAGTAGCTGAATTAAATGAACAAATAGCCCGAAAGAAGCCCCTTGTTTCTTTGAAGAACTGGAAAGCCCGAGTTGAATTTACGCGAGAACACCTGACATGGTCAACAGCGGATTTGACTAAAGTGGTGTTTTCTGATGAGTCAAAGTTCAACCGCTTTGAATCAGATGGGAAGAAATATGTTCGGTGTCGTCCTGGAGAGGAATGTATGCCAAAATGTGCAATTCTTAGCATTACACATGGCCGTGACTCAATGAGGGTATGGGCGGCTTTCAATAGAAATGAACCGGGACCTCTTCATATCGTAGAAGGTATAATGGATAGTACTTCTTACGCAAAAATACTACAGGACAACCTTCTACCATATGTTAGAAGTCAAAGGTTGGGTCGAAATTGGATATTCCAACAGGATAACGATCCAAAATAGTCAAGTAACGCCACGAAACGTTGGCTCATCGGAAGAAAATCACAAAATGGAGTGGCCGTCGCAGAGTCCCGACTTGAATCTCATAGAACACCTATGGAACGATGTAGAGAAGGAGATACAGAGGCAAAAGCGATCCAATATTAAAGAATTAGAAGCAATTGTCAAAAAAGCTTAGGCTCAGATTTCAGTCCAACGTTCTGCTAACCTTGTAGACTCTATGCCATGACGTTGTGCTGCTGATATAATAAATTTTGTAGTACGATTTATGAGTTAACTTAGTGTTATTGTTGCTTTTAATGAAATTTTGTTTTCATCAAGTTTTATAGTGTTTAATATCAATGCTCGAGGGTGCCTTAAGTGTGGTCGTGGTGAAAATGCGTTGATTTTAGATGTTCTCAAGAAGTAACAGTAGAATCAGCCCAAATCAATCGATACTGAGGATCAGGTAGCATCTCTACTTTGCTCCTCTTTTAGAGCGCTCAAATTGATGATGTGGCTCATGAAATACATCATTGAGCCAGAATGAGGGAGTGCCTTAAGTATATGGCCGCCACTGTATGTTAAACAGTCTAAATATAATTTTGAACATGATTGCCTTTAACTCTTAACTATGTTAAATTATCTTTCTCTTCCTTGAATCGGTACCTAGGTTTATCTTAATTTTCAATTATGTAATCTATTACTTATTCTTGTACTGTTCTACTAAGACGCAGACTATATACGCGCACATCGCGCAGGTGATTAATGAGGTATCGCCTAGTTAGTTAGGGACACGGCCGACGCTGACTAGCAAGGTCTTTAGCCTTCTAGAGAGAGAGAGAGAGAGAGAGAGAGAGAGAGAGAGAGAGAGAGAGAGAGAGAGAGAGAGAGAGAGAGAGAGAGAGAGAGAGAGAGAGAGAGAGAGAGGTCCTGCATATACCATCTATGTCGGACGAAACATTCCCCATTTTAATACCTAAACCATCATTGTCATATTCCCTGTTTATCTCACATTATATCGCCTCTCGGATAGACAGAAGTCTAATAATAGTATTACAATTATTGTATATAATGTTTCTTAATAAACCTAATACGGCATTCTCTAATTCGTCCATACATCTGGAATATCTATATTATTACGATATTATATTGAATGATACAATAAGATTGCATATCCTAATAATAGTATACTTATTGGTGTAATCAAACAATTATAGATAGAGGAAACACAAGAAAAGTGGATGTGGATATGAGAAAGCAAATCATATGCAGTAATGTCATATTTATAAGGGAAACAATTAAACTACATAAACCATTACAAATAATTAACACGAATTGGTAATAATAGGTTAACTATGAGCTTATAGATAAATGTATATAGATCAAAAAGACTACAACATACAATAAATTATCCCTGTGGGATGGAAAGTTAGGTAACAATCCCACCACTGTTATGTATAATATTATAAGTTGTCATTACTTCACTTGGAGGTATGTCTTGAATTATAAATCATATGAAATGAACGAATAATAAGAAAGATAAAAAACTTGACTGCATATTTTTAAACTCGCTGCTGATTATTGCCGTTAGTTCAAAGCCTCATTCTGCCATATATGATTTGCTGTATGAACTTCATATCATACCATCATAAAAACAAAATTAAATATTCATATAAATTAGTTCTGTCAGAACTAACCTTAAATTTCTTATGGCTGAACACTAAATTTTATCGATAATAATGTCAGTGGAGTGTTTCTGAGTAATAATGTCATATTTATCAGATTTCAGGCGAAACATAGACTTTCATGTTAAATTTAATTGAGAACTTCTCTTCATAATAACTCTAAATATTGAGGTATTTGTATAATACTTCATACAGTTTCATCAGGATGGTCTCAAGCCTAGGTGGAACTTATCCTAAGTGCTCCTTCAAATTTTTAAAACAATTATTTTCTTGTAATTAATGTCATAAAATACATTCTAGAACTTTTTAAATCCATATCCTATTGGGAACTCCCATTTCTCATGGCTTTTCTTAAGTTTGACAATGTCAGATATCAAGTGAAAGTTATTCTCAATATTAAAAGGTCACAAATAGAAGCCTCTACCTGTTTTCCCTTACATATTATTTGTTCCGTTGTATGTTCCACATCTCTTACTTAGTACAGTAATTCACAATTTTAGAAAATATTATAATTTAAGCATTTGGGAATTTACATACAAATAAAGTAGGCTTATTATTTGTTAACATTTAAAAAATTTAAAAAAACATTATTTCCGAAAATAGATCATTAAAAAAATTATACTGAGATTTTCATGTCACCTACCTTTTTACTAAAAAAATTTGTTTAGAGATTTTACTTATAATTTAATTCTTTAGACAAAAATGGCGTATCATTTCTGAATTTCCTGTATATTTATCATCAAGTAAAAAAAAATAGGAGATTATAGAAATGTTGTTTAATCCTAAAGTGAAAACTCAATTTATTTTAAAAAATAGATGGAGAATGATCTAACCTTTCACCGTTGATGATGTTTTGAAGTACAGTGTCTTCTATATCTGCTAACGCAACACCCTTTCTGTTTTTTTTCCTTGCATCAGCTCCTGCATCAATCAATATTCCCAAAATAGGGTAGTTTAGATTCTGTTGAGAAAGACTTAGAGCAGTCTCTCCCTCCATGTCCTCACAGTGCACATCAGCTCCTTTCTGCGTAAAGTTTTAAATAATAAGTAGCAGTGTAATTAGTGATACCGTATAATTATAAAGCTAGCAGTTTCCAACAACAGATAGTCTACTTTATAACTATTTATAATAACACATTTTTTGTAGCTGGACCTTGGCAATTCTTATTTCGACCGTCCATTAAAATTAGCGGTAATATTTCATAGAGGTTAACTACTCTAAGGCAAACGGACACACCTGAAGCAGAAATTGTACTATTTCTGCATCGTTCATGACAACTGCGTGCATGATAGCCGTTCTTTCCACTCTATCTTTAGTGTTTACTTGAGCACCTGCTTCCAGAAGCATGTCGATCAGACTCATCTTCAATCTAAAGTTTTCTGCATTTTCTTTCCAATGTAGTATTAAGTAATAAGACATATTTGAAACAAAAAGCTATCATCGCAATACTTATTTAGAATCTGCCGATAACTACGCGCTTAATTATATGCGAAAAATGTAGTATTTAAATTAGTTTTGCCAAAAAAAGTTATATATTAAATTAAGCCAAAGAAACACTCCCTTCTAGTTGCTAAATGTAATGGCGTCCACCCCTCGTCGTTTAATGCTTCTAAATCACTGATTTGCTCTCTTGCTGGTTCTAGAATTTCTTTAAAAATAGCTTCATTGTATGCATCAGCTAGATAATGAATAGCCTGAAACTACATCCATTACATATACTAATTACAAAGTTTCTTTTGAAATTAAGATAATTAAGTGTATTTTTAAACTACGCCTATATGGATTTCAACTGAAAAACAGTGTTGCATCTTTTAGATCCTCAAAATTCAATATTAATTGTGCTTATAAATTATGTAGATAACTATGTCAAGTTTGGTGTTCGTATGCGATAGCATATGTAAAACTCACGGTGTTTTTGTGATTATCCGGTATGTTGGTGGCTGCTCCGTGGTTCATGAGGTAATGCACACTGTCCGGGTCTCCTGCTCGGATGGCACAATGCAGTGCTGTTTGTCCACGGCAGTTTCGAACGTTCAGGATGTTTGGAAAGATAATTAGGTAAGATACGTCAAAACCTAGTTTGAAATTTGTGTTAAAATTTAGTCGTAAAATACTGGTAATTACAGAACTTGACTAAGCTATCTATTATGAAGCTTTACATATGGTGATCACTTATAATACTAAAGAAATACAATAGATATAGAACTTTTAACAAAGTTTTTCTCCAAGTCCAAATATGTTCAATAAAACAAGCTATAATTCTAAAACAGAGTACGACCAAAGTGAGACAAAAAGACAATATAGCCTACCTTCTTTTTCTGTTTCTGGAATAACGGATAAAATACTTTTCAGTGCATAACTCTGCATATTTTTGGCAGCAATATGAAGTATCCTGAAAAGCTTTCTAGGCTTATGAAATAAATCAGGAAATAAGGTATGTTTTTTAAAATTAAATATACAGAATTGATAATATAGAATTAAGAGCACGAACAAAAGAATGTTGTATACTCACATTATTTCGTTAGTATAAAAGAAAAAAAGAGTATAAAATACATATTAACTTAGTGGCTAACAAGAGAAAGTAGTTTGGACTTTTTTTTTGTGGTTTATTGTACTAAAATAAGGTTTTAGTTAAGTTGCATTGTTCATCAAAAAGGATGAAATAGATAGGTAGGGGATAGTTATAGCACTAGATTAGATCAATTAGAACTTTGAAAACTAGAGAAGTATCCATATTTACTCAGAATTAGTTGTAAATTGCTCACTTTCATTTCTTTTTTTGCTTCTAGCAACACTAAGCTATATTAATAAAAACGTATGTATAAAAAGCAAAAGGAACTATTAGAAAACGTACCTGAGATATAGGGAATTATGAACAAGGAGTTCAAAACTTGTAAAAAAAATCGTATATAAATGATTGGATGAAAATCATACGTATTTCTCTCGCTATCAACATCTGCTATTAACTTGGCAAATGGTTGAATAAGAGAAAAGATCTCTCCAGTGGTTGCAAATTCAATCAGACTGTCCAGAGATAAATTGCAGTACGTCTCTGAATGATTCCTAGAACTAAATTAGTTTACTACACAAACAGAATAAGTTTCCATCATTCTATGCCAAAAAAATATTTTATGGTATTGATGTGTTGAAAAATATAGTAGAATATCCTTAAAAAAAATTAATTAAATTCCTATTGTATTTATTCCGTCATTTAATAATTAACCATCTATGACAAAAATATAATGCGATGACCCAATTTGAATTAGTTATATTTCTTTCCAACTCTTTACTCCTTATATCATTAAGATGATTTATTAGTCAAAGAAAGCTAAGCATTTTATATAATTGGCCAGAAAAGGTTTAAATTTATACATGGATCAAATATTTTGCCAACAGTCATAGGAAGTCGTGTTAGAAAGATTAGATAATCTTGCTAGTAAAAAGACCATATATTTCGTTTAAACTTTAAATAAACATACGTTGCTTTAAACGAGAAAGGTATTGTAACTTGGAGCGTAATATTACTCAGTATCATTTGAATATCGCGGTCTTCGGTGCATGGAAGGGAAGGAACCGTGAATGTCAGGAGCTGAAATGGCGTTTCGCTTTTCTAGTTGTTAAATATTGCATATAATATAGCACTTAAAATCTTCAGGTTCCCTCCAGATGATATATCTAAGACCACACTCTAAGACCTGAGTAATTTTTAAAATACATAGTATTTCAAATAAAATTCAAGCAAATTAATATAAAGTTACAATGTTTAATTAAATTTTTGTAGGACTACTAACAATTACGTGCATAGAGAATCCGCAATAAAAGCTATAATACTTATTAAAACTAGTTGATTTCCATTAGATAAGTGGGACTATAAATGTTGATATTTGGAACAGAAGTACTACAATTAAACAACAATTGTCAGTGCGGATGAAGGAAAGCAAGTATGTACTTTACATAATTCCAAATCGGTATCTAAGCTGGTCTCGTTAAATGCACAACTTAGCCTTACTTCTATTGTCTGTTCATGTTCACATCAGCTTGGCCTTTAGGATAGAAAAAAGTCTAACATTATATTAGGAGGTACCTAGTACTCTTAATCTGGATAGAATAATAGGGAAATGTATTATTTTAGTGACTTCCAAAATCAACCTCATACTAAATTTAATTCAATTTAAACTGAATAACTCATAACACTAAAACCTTAGTATTTTATACTGTTTAAGATTGGCATTTGTTGTAAAGTTAAGACCTAAAAATATAGTAATGTTAGAATCCAATAAATTTGAATACAATTTTACATACCAATTAAATGAATGATCAAATTCACCGTTTGCCGCAGTATTATATCAGCTGCTTCTATCCTATATCCATCGATAGAAAATGCTACTGTGATTGGTTCTTCGACTGTGTTGGCCAAGATGAGCCATAATCGATCACCTGCCTGTCCACTACTGGTACTCATCTCCTCGATGAAGAGACCACGAGCAGATTGTGATTTTTGAAGTTGGGGTGCCACAACATGAAATAAACCAATTTAATGGTTACTATTTCAAGTGGATATATATGAAATATGTGTAAATTTTATATTGATGAGAATGTATTTTTTTGCTGCTAAATTTAAAATGTTCTTAAAATATTGCAAATTAGAAAGCTAACCTCAGTATCTGATAACGATTTTGGTAGACCTCCCTTCCGTTCTTCAACAGCCAAGCCTTCAGGCATACTGCAAACTATGATAGTGAAAATTGAAGATTTCACAATTAAATCCAAGAAGAATTACACAAAATATCTGATGTAAGTCGTTATGATTGGTAAAAACGAAGTATTAGAGAGGTAATATAATGTAAGCATGCAAAAACAAGTTTGTTTTCGAGACAATATAAGCGATAGTGTCATGAGTACATTTCGTGTAAGTCGTACGACTGTGGGATCTACTTGACTAATGGGACACGTATGATGCATAATAATGAAAGATATTTCTAGAAATAAATAGGTGAAAGAAGGTGTTGCAAACAGAAAGAGGACAAGCTTTACTCTAGAATTTTAGAAGAGGAAGGAAATTCTCCAAAAAATGTAGTAACTCCTTTAATTACCGGATTGATTTTTAGAAATCCTTATAAAGAATTACCCGATTTCAAAAAAATAATATAAGATGGGATGAGAAGTGATATTTTTAATACATCTACGAATTAGAGGATATTGTTAGTAATTTTGTAACAAATATCTTTGAAACAGATGATTTAAAAGTGACAAAAATGTTATCTTTAAATATATCTTAGATAAATTAGACAATAAATACATAGTTGCGGTTTTCAATTTTTTCCGCTGATTCATTAATATAGTATATTTGGGAACATAGTGCCTGTATGAACGGAAGTGAAAATATTTGTTTATGGTAAGATTAAATGCAAAGAAAAAAATTTTAAATAAAGAAATAGGAAGAAGTTAAACTACCTATCATTAGCTTAATAGAATGAGATTTAGTGAAAATAACATATAGTATCGGACTATTTTTATACATAGCTAAATAATAATATAAAATATAAAAGAAAATTGATCTGGCAGTGGCTGTCCATTATTTCAGCAGTCGAGTAGGATTGATCGCATCTTGGAGGTTCTGAGTGTAAAGTCGCGCAGAATGATTACCCTCTGATCAAACAAGTCCTTGCCGCATCGCAGCTGATGTCAAAAATTCCGCATGAAGAGTTTTTATATCCGAGGAACATTTACTCTGCAATTATATTTTATCTTAATTTTTTTTCTAGTAGAAGGTGAAATAAAGTATTCAATAAAAAAATCCTATGAATTGTATGGCCAATCTTAATACTGAAACCTTAGGAATTTTTACATGAGTCAATGATTGAGTTAGATCACTCCATTCTGTTGTTGATGCTGTTCTGCCATAGGCTTAGTTTTGCATGCTTTCATAACATTCATTAGATTTTACTTTCCGTACATTTTAACATCTTTTTCGTAAAAATAATAATTACGTGTTCTCTATTTCATAAATTTCAATACAAATTAGCATGAAAGTGAGAGAGTAAAATAAGATGCTCTCAAATGTTTCGCTTTTACTTTAAATTTCGACAAAATGTTATTAAATATCCTCAATACAGCAAGAATAAAGATAAGCCTATGACATCATATAATTGAGTCTCTTTTATACCCATGAAAGTTCGAAGGTGTTCACAGTAATTTGCATTTACATTATTGTAGCATTATGTTCCACATATTTAAATTTCAGGTTTTCCTAAGAAAATGTAAAATTACCAATTTTTTCTAAGGAACAACCTTTCTAACATATAGTCTTTTTTAAAGGCTGTGAAACAACTGAAATCGTGTAATTGTCTTCTGCTACAACCATATGGAAATTAGAATATTAAGAAATTATGAGCCAATTTGAGATAATAACATATAAAATAGTCAGGTAAACCAATTTGACTTGTTCATATTATGAACATATAAGATCTGGGAATGATAATGTAATTTTACAATTTAGCGAAAGACTATATTAGGAGCAACAATGATTACTGAGCCAAACCATCAAATTATTAACTATATTAAATAAGCGTTTATTATAATTTTTGTACTATATTATCGTGTGATATTGAAATGCTTCGAATTTAACGGAATAAGTTTAAATCTAAGAGGGATATTTAAATATCTAGTGAATCATAACAAGCATGCCATGAACTGTAGAATTACAATACGACGAATCCAGAATTTAGGGACTTATAGGAATTCAGACGGCTTATGCCTATGGATTTGCTACATATACATAAGCAAAACATACGGTCGGATTTAATTCCAAGTTATAGTACTTGGTGTTTAGAGTTTGCAGGGACAAAATAGATGGACTATAAAAAAAGAATTATGATATCTCAAAAAGTGAAGTTGTATAGGAAAAAAAAGAAGAAAAGTTTTAAACAGCAAATGCAAATAGAAAATAAAAATAGAGAATAGTGACCTCTGATCCACTTAATTGTTAATTAAAAAGGAAAACAGAGCTAATATAAATAATAAATCAAGGTCAAATGAAACAGCTGTGAGAACAACAGCTGTGAAACACCAAAGCTATAATATCAGAAAAAAAAATCAATCCGAGAGTGAATCTTTGAATTATTTGTAGTCAAAACACCCGCACTGAAGTTTCGGAGGAATCTACTTACCTTACTTTATCACTGAAAAGCGTTTAAAGATTTCAACATAAATCATTTTTGCTTTTCATAATTACTAGTTTTAAGAAGTACTATATTCAGTGAATTTTTCTTAAGCAATATTATTGGAACACAATTAATAGGAAGAAGTTAAATACATACAACTAACGACTGCTACTTCAGTATAAATAAAATACAGTGGCGGCCATATACTTAAGGCACTCCCTCATTCTGGCTCAATGATGTATTTCATGAGCCACATCATCAATTTGAGCGCTCTAAAAGAGGAGCAAAGTAGAGATGCTACCTGATCCTCAGTATCGATTGATTTGGGCTGATTCTACTGTTACTTCTTGAGAACATCTAAAATCAACGCATTTTCACCACGACCACACTTAAGGCACCCTCGAGCATTGATATTAAACACTATAAAACTTGATGAAAACAAAATTTCATTAAAAGCAACAATAACACTAAGTTAACTCATAAATCGTACTACAAAATTTATTATATCAGCAGCACAACGTCATGGCATAGAGTCTACAAGGTTAGCAGAACGTTGGACTGAAATCTGAGCCTAAGCTTTTTTGACAATTGCTTCTAATTCTTTAATATTGGATCGCTTTTGCCTCTGTATCTCCTTCTCTACATCGTTCCATAGGTGTTCTATGAGATTCAAGTCGGGACTCTGCGACGGCCACTCCATTTTGTGATTTTCTTCCGATGAGCCAACGTTTCGTGGCGTTACTTGACTATTTTGGATCGTTATCCTGTTGGAATATCCAATTTCGACCCAACCTTTGACTTCTAACATATGGTAGAAGGTTGTCCTGTAGTATTTTTGCGTAAGAAGTACTATCCATTATACCTTCTACGATATGAAGAGGTCCCGGTTCATTTCTATTGAAAGCCGCCCATACCCTCATTGAGTCACGGCCATGTGTAATGCTAAGAATTGCACATTTTGGCATACATTCCTCTCCAGGACGACACCGAACATATTTCTTCCCATCTGATTCAAAGCGGTTGAACTTTGACTCATCAGAAAACACCACTTTAGTCAAATCCGCTGTTGACCATGTCAGGTGTTCTCGCGTAAATTCAACTCGGGCTTTCCAGTTCTTCAAAGAAACAAGGGGCTTCTTTCGGGCTATTTGTTCATTTAATTCAGCTACTACGAAACGTCGTCGAATTGGCCAGACATTCAGAAAGTATTCTGGCTTTAATTTCGTTGTGAATGTTCCTGGCAGTTAATCGACGGTTGTCCTCGCTTAGCCGACGGATTATTCGGTCGATCCTTTCGGTAGTACTTCGTTTCTTTGGAGCACGAGAGGCATTTTCTAGCATCTCAAACTTATTAATGTGCTTAATAGCATTTTGAATTGCACACCGAGAGAGGTTTAACTTCTTTGCAATCTGCACCGGATTCAAGTTTTGCTCAAGCAAAACCTTAATCATCACTCGCTGATTTGGGGTGATATTCTTTCCTTTACTCATCTGGAAACAGACCTGGATGGCTATGAAAACACTCAAATACAATAATCTTAGTATTGAATATAGGAAAGCTCATGAAAAAATGAATTAAATCAGTTACTTTGAGGTGCCTTACTTATATGTCCGCGCTGAAAATGCGTTGATTTGATATTAGGCTAATTTTCTGAAGAAGTAACAAAGGGATCGACGAAAATCATTCGATACTAAGATAAGACTGCATCTCCTACCTCTCTCCACTTTTGAATCACTCAAATTGATGACGTAGTTCGTGAAATACGTCATTGAGCCAGAGCAAGGGATGTCTTATTTATATGGCGCCACTGTAGATGAAAACAGAATAACAGACACTTCCACCTAATCTACATTATTGAACTTTTATATTCAATAAAATAATAAGTAATACAACGTTTAATATTCTAGAGGATACATAATTGTGCATACGATAATCTTAAACTATGTCCAATGTTTAGTCTTTAAAATAAATGGTCACGTTAAAGCCATTAACAACTCATTTGAAGTCCAATTATTTGGAAAACCTATACTGTGCTAATAAAAGTGTAGCGCTTCAAAGTATTTTTATTTTCCGTAAATTGATGATTTAAAAGTAGTTACTAGGTTTAACTCATTTTCCTTCTCATGATTACGTTGAATCTGATATGATTCATAACTTGCGGCTATAAAGGAATTTGAATATGCTAGGGACAATAACTCACTGAAGGAAATTGGGAAGAATAGAAAATAGGTAAACATTTATAAGACACATTTTTAAGCATTTAAACTAATATCAAATCTATATATGGAAATTTTGGACTAAGGAGATTATTTTTGTTTTATAAATAAACATTTGACTAAAAATCTTATAAGAATGGATTACATTAGCATTTTTGACTTTAGAGCAGAATGGTGGATAGTTAAATAAAATTCAACCAATAGATCTGGCTTACTAAAAATAGAGATTCATTACAACTTTATACTTCAGATCCACTACCAGACAAGTTACCGTTTATGAATTGTAACCAAAACAGGAGTTTATCTTTACCCAGTAAAACAAAAGACTGGATCTTGAGGAAAAGGATGCATAGGAAGTGTAGAGAAGTTCAAATTCCTTATACTTGTGTAAATTACGCCGTATCAAGTGTACTATAACCCCTATAATAACAAACTATAGATATATTACTTCTTTGGTTACACCCAAAGCATTTCCAACCAGTCTTTTATGGTTAAAAAGTTTGACTGCGCTTGATACTTTCAAATAGATTAACATTTGCGACAATCAAAACAATGGTTTAACAGCATATTATGAATTGTGTAAAACTCCTTTTTCCATACACGCATTTTATTAATGCCAATTCTTAATTTTAAATATCAATTCTATTACAAATAATAAGAACATAATTTTACTATAGCTTATTGAGGTAGTTTAGGGCTCACTGCCACTGAGTGGTAACTGCATCTCTGATTTTGGTTCTATTAACACTAAGAGATAAAATAATAACCCTCTTAGACACTGTGTATTCTCTAAGCACCATATAGTCTGTGTCGTTGTGGTCGGGCACGCACCCGTGCCCGATCTCACATCATAACGAGTTTATTCTCCAAGGCGGAAAAGATGACTGTTATCAATATGTTGTCTTCCTAGCAATCTACTAATTCGTAGATTATATTTTTACACTTGTAACTGCATATTATTTCTAGTTGCCATTGAGAAACCTTTTATATTTTGGTTGCTCCACTTCCCCGTTCAATTTATAGAAATATTTTCAATTATGATCTTGTTATTACAAAGGATATTTTAAATAGTAAATATTTATGATTAAAACGAAAATATCTATTTTAACCGTGTATAAAAGAGCTATAGTCCGAGTTAGAATCCCAATAAACGAGTTTTAAGATCTTTTTCACAATTCGTTGCTACTCACTTAATTGCACATTTTCGTGATTTATATATTTCTTTAAATTTTTATATTAATTGCCCTTATTACTGAATAGTGTTTACTGAGATCCCAATTTTAGTTGAAAAACCATATTTGTGTTAAATGAAGAGAAAATTTAGTCATATAATTTTATTTGTCTACCTTACAGCTTTTCAATATGACTCTAGAAGAGCCAAATTATGTTAAATACCGAAATCTGATATCATTTTGGTAAGATATACCTATATTTTCAAAAACACTACATATACAACGTGTATAATGCATATTACCAAGAATTAAATTTTAGGATATTTGGAATGTGTAATAACTTTGCATACAGCGTTATGCTTGGTGCTGCACAGGACATTCTTAAAAAGAGTGGAGAAAATAATATGACTGAAAGTAACACCACAGACAACTGTATCGTGAGTTTCTTGATGTATAGCCGTGGATGTTTATAAGCATGTACCACTATTTCGAGAAAGGGTTATTATAATTTGTTCTTTTTTATCAGTTCCTATTATTGGTCCAAAAAAGCTACCTAAAAATTATATTATCTCAAGTGCTAAACATCATTTTGAATCTTTAAAATAAAAAAGTTATGGAATTAACCTGAATAGTTGGGTCATTAATTCAGAATTTCTATTTTTTCAATCAGATACTGAGGCAAATAGTTCGATTACTCAACTGAACCTTAATGCTAATAATAGTATCAGTCGAAGTAGCTATAAGATACGACTTATTCCGTGTATTTCATTACGCAATTGAATTTAAGGAAGAAATCACATCTCGAAGTTGCTCCCCCACCTCAGTTGGAGTAGTTCTTCTCTGTAACATCCTTCCATGTTTGTTGGTGAAAACTACGTGCCCATTTTTTATGCATCGTATTTCATATGGGTAAGTAAACTTCAAAGCACGAATTATGAAGGATTCTCAAAATAATGTAAAGTAGATCAATAGCCAATAAAGTTAGTAAGAATCTGGGAATATTATTTATCCTGCTTCTTAAACAAAAAATATTGTTCTTGGATATTACACTTATTTTACTGAATAATTCTATTGTTATTATAGTCTCCGAATTATAAGCAAAGAATAATCTTGGATTTAACTGTTCTTTGATCATCAATGGTTTACTTTGAGTACTATAAACGTTATAAAGAATTAACATTAGTAGATTTAAGATGCATTATTATAGACGAATCCAAGGCTTAACGTTAAGCTAAAATGTATGATATCACCAACTTAGACTAAAACAGTTGTCTAATAAAGAGAGGAATTTAATAAAAACATTTGCTATGTTTATTTTCAGTGTTCGTCATTTTATTATCTGCTTGACACAGATGCTTTCTCTATTGATCACTGCTTTTGCCGATTCAATCCCAGTGGCACTTTGCGGTGTTCTCCTAGCATCTTTTTCGTCAGGATTTGGTGAAACTACCTATCTTGCGTTAGCCAGCCATTATTCAAAGTGAGATTGACTAAAAAAATTGATTCATTTTCAATAAAAACCGAAATAGCGCTGCATGATTCTAACCTAAGCAAACAATAATTTTGAGAAAAATGCTGTTTTATTAAAATAAAAAAGCTATTTTCAAGTGATTAATAAAGTAATTAATATAAAATTGTAGAGCAAAAGTATTGCATTAATATAAATAGGCTTATGTAATATATGCTATGGATTTACTATAACACTTTATAAAAGCATCTCATATTAAATTAGGTAATTTGTAAAAGGATAACATTCTTTTGTCTAAAGAATGTAACTAACTCGCTTGCGTTTTCACTTCCGGAAGAGCGTCATAATTAGTTCTCCCAGCTTTTTTCTTATATTTGGTAACATATAGTGGATGGCATAATTCGTGATTTTTATTGCAGTAAATTTTAGCAAAGATTATTTATCAATTACCTTTGCTAGTTTTGTCCATATTATATTAAAGCTGAATGCTGACTCGTCCTTACTTTGGATATAATGTTTCTGTTCTTTCTTTTATATTGTAAATATTTTATATATTCAGCATTTTATAGTGAATATTCTCTTTAATACGATCTGCAATTACTAAATCAACTTTATTCAGTAGCTTTGTTTTTACTGTAGGAGGTTTGAAATAAACCACATTTTAGGTTAAGAATCAATACTAACCAAGTTTGGTACAATAATTATTAGTTATAATATATTTTATCATATGTAACTTTTCTTCAATTATCTGTTAACGCTTAGTTACAAAGTAACCAATCAACAAAAGTACGATTAAATTCAACTTGAATTACGTTAACAAACTCCTTACTATGTATAGTGGCGCCATATAAATAAGACATCCCTTGCTCTGGCTCAATGACGTATTTCACGAACTACGTCATCAATTTGAGTGATTCAAAAGTGGAGAGAGGTAGGAGATGCAGTCTTATCTTAGTATCGAATGATTTTCGTCGATCCCTTTGTTACTTCTTCAGAAAATTAGCCTAATATCAAATCAACGCATTTTCAGCGCGGACATATAAGTAAGGCACCTCAAAGTAACTGATTTAATTCATTTTTTCATGAGCTTTCCTATATTCAATACTAAGATTATTGTATTTGAGTGTTTTCATAGCCATCCAGGTCTGTTTCCAGATGAGTAAAGGAAAGAATATCACCCCAAATCAGCGAGTGATGATTAAGGTTTTGCTTGAGCAAAACTTGAATCCGGTGCAGATTGCAAAGAAGTTAAACCTCTCTCGGTGTGCAATTCAAAATGCTATTAAGCACATTAATAAGTTTGAGATGCTAGAAAATGCCTCTCGTGCTCCAAAGAAACGAAGTACTACCGAAAGGATCGACCGAATAATCCGTCGGCTAAGCGAGGACAACCGTCGATTAACTGCCAGGAACATTCACAACGAAATTAAAGCCAGAATACTTTCTGAATGTCTGGCCAATTCGACGACGTTTCGTAGTAGCTGAATTAAATGAACAAATAGCCCGAAAGAAGCCCCTTGTTTCTTTGAAGAACTGGAAAGCCCGAGTTGAATTTACGCGAGAACACCTGACATGGTCAACAGCGGATTTGACTAAAGTGGTGTTTTCTGATGAGTCAAAGTTCAACCGCTTTGAATCAGATGGGAAGAAATATGTTCGGTGTCGTCCTGGAGAGGAATGTATGCCAAAATGTGCAATTCTTAGCATTACACATGGCCGTGACTCAATGAGGGTATGGGCGGCTTTCAATAGAAATGAACCGGGACCTCTTCATATCGTAGAAGGTATAATGGATAGTACTTCTTACGCAAAAATACTACAGGACAACCTTCTACCATATGTTAGAAGTCAAAGGTTGGGTCGAAATTGGATATTCCAACAGGATAACGATCCAAAATAGTCAAGTAACGCCACGAAACGTTGGCTCATCGGAAGAAAATCACAAAATGGAGTGGCCGTCGCAGAGTCCCGACTTGAATCTCATAGAACACCTATGGAACGATGTAGAGAAGGAGATACAGAGGCAAAAGCGATCCAATATTAAAGAATTAGAAGCAATTGTCAAAAAAGCTTAGGCTCAGATTTCAGTCCAACGTTCTGCTAACCTTGTAGACTCTATGCCATGACGTTGTGCTGCTGATATAATAAATTTTGTAGTACGATTTATGAGTTAACTTAGTGTTATTGTTGCTTTTAATGAAATTTTGTTTTCATCAAGTTTTATAGTGTTTAATATCAATGCTCGAGGGTGCCTTAAGTGTGGTCGTGGTGAAAATGCGTTGATTTTAGATGTTCTCAAGAAGTAACAGTAGAATCAGCCCAAATCAATCGATACTGAGGATCAGGTAGCATCTCTACTTTGCTCCTCTTTTAGAGCGCTCAAATTGATGATGTGGCTCATGAAATACATCATTGAGCCAGAATGAGGGAGTGCCTTAAGTATATGGCCGCCACTGTACATTTAGAATTTAAATATATGAATAGTCCGTTTTTTAACAGGTATGTTTCATTATTCCGTATCTTAAAGTACTTTCCGAAATCCAACGTTTTTCTCGCTACACAGGCGAATTCTATTAGGTTGATGCAAAAATAATGGGGAATTTTAACGTTCAACTTCAAAGTAGCATATCTCAGCTTAGAATACCATTTTTTAACCCCGATAGAAACCATTAGGATCTACGCATTTTCTCCAACAAAAAACAGATCTATTTATTCCGGTGGAATAGAATTCTGAATGGCTGAAACCAGTGAATTCTTCAAAGACGTTTTGACGTGCTCCTTTGTTGTTGAATACCTTCTCTTGCAAGAAGTCGTCGAGATGCTTGAAAAAGTGATAGTTGGTCGGAGAGAGGTCTGGTGAGTAAGCTGGGTAAGGCAGAGTCTCGTAGGCCAGTTCGTTCAATTTCTGCAGAGTCATTTGCGAGACCTACGGTCTACTATTGTCATGAGGAAGAATTGGTCCTTTTCGATTAACCAATGCTGGACATAAACGTTGTAGTTATTGGTGCATTTTGTCGAGCTGTTTTGACTTTCCGATTTGGTGCAAATGTCGAACGAGTGTCGAATGATCAACCTTTAGTTGTTCTGCAACCTCTCAAGTGGTTTTGCGTAGGTCCGCTTCAACGATGGCCTTCAGTTGGCTGTCGTCAATCGCCAAAAGACGTCCGCGACCCTCCGCAACCCTCCGCATCTTCAAGGCTCTCGTCTCCATTAGGAAATCTTCGAAACCAATGTTGAGCTGTGCGTTTGATGACGGTTCCTTCGCCAAATGCTAATTAATATTATGAGCAGTTTCCACTTCTTTACGTCCTAAGTTCAACTTGTACAGGAAAATCGTTCAATTTTTCTTTTTTCCCATTTTTAATTTGAAAGCCTATAATAAATATAAATACACACTGAAAATAAAACCACCAACATAAATAAATAGAGCGGATTTCGCGCTTCCAAATGGTATATAATATTATAATAATTAAATAAAAGTTTAAACAAAAATAAGCGCCAAAGTTTGAAAACACCAAATCTGCCATTATTTTTGCATCAACGTAATAAATTGCAAATCTATAAGAGTATATGATTTTAATGAAACTCTATATCTTCTGGTTAAGAACTGGGAAACTATTATTACAATACTTTTGTTCACCATTGTTCATTTAAATCTAAGGAATAACGTTGTTTTATGCACACGGAACCACTCTTTCTTTTAGGAATAGTATCTCAACGTGGTCTTCAGGATCAGGCATGGCTGGTTTTGCTGGCACATTTTCTTATGCTGCTCTAACAGATGTTCATTTGGCTGCTCTAACACCATCTACGGCAATGTTGTCCATGCTCGTAGTACCACTTATATTTGTTATTTCGTGAGTAAACTTTAATTCAGAAGCACTAAACCTAATATGGTGGGGTCACATAGCGACCGGCTCAGATTGTTCTGAAGAGCAATCTAATGCTATTTTTTTTCTCTCACGCCCATAACTTTTTCCAAAGTGGGAGTTCTTCAAATGTAAAATAGAGTGGGAATAAGCATTAAAATTCCCATCTGCTGCATATCAAACTTTCTATTTTTCAGAAAAAAGTGTTATCGTCAATATAGGTTGTATCTCGTCTTTGTAATAGTAAGAAAGCGAGTGAACCATCATACTGAGCTAAAATTATTTAGCAATTTAATAAAAAATTCAAATACGAATTTGGATTATAGCCTGAAACTTTAGATTTATTAAAATATCACTTATATATATTTTCTAGGCTTTTTTCAAAAGCTTTCCTATTAATAGCAGTTATGGGTAATGATTGAGGTTAGTTTTATTCCCATAATGTCAAAAGATATGTTATTATTAAGTCAAGAAATATTGAGGTACTACTGTATATTGGTTCAAGCTCCTACAGTACCGACGATAAGTATTTTTAAACCTAATCAGTGGTTAGATGCACATAAATATCAGCATTATAGGTTAGTCCTATATCGTTTGTTCAAATAGTGATAAAAGGTATAATAATAGCTAGAGTTCATAGGCAATAATGATAAACTATGAAAACTTCTTTTTTTAATATTACGGAAATTCTACAAAGTATTGCTACTTTTTTAGAGGAGAAATTCCCAAGAGCTATTCTTCATCGAATGTACTTGAAAATGGAAGTTGCAGAGTAAAGAAGCAACAAAAATTATCTCTTTCAGAAACCCACACTATTGGCGAACAGTTTAAGATCTTAAAGGTTAGATAATTTTTTCACTAAACGCTTAAACTGTTAGAATATATATGCATATATATGAATACAAATGTGACTCTATAGTACTACTTATCGTCTGCAATCATATCACTACTTATTAAAAGTATTTAAATTGCATTTTTCTCCCAAACTAATTTTGAATAATTTCCTTTATTGTGAGTGTACTAATTTTACCAATTACTTTTTCTCTTCTAAAATAAATGTAAAATGCATTAATGAATTGCTACTCACAACTATAGTTTAATTTGATCCCAATGTCTTTCAAGATTCTTGATAGAGTGAGGTCACGTAGTGCCCGGCTCAGATTGTTCTGAAGAGCAATCTAATGATATTTTTTCTCTCTCGCCCATAACTTTTTCCAAAGTGGGAGTTCTTCAAATGTAAGATAGAGTGGGAATCAGCATTAAAATTCCCACATGCTGCATATCAAACTTGTTCTATTGCACCCATATGTACCATTTATTATCAGTTATCAGTTTAAAATAAGTTTACCATTGCTATTTATTTCAATTAATTTGTTTTAATTTGAAATAACAATTTATTGTATTAGAGAAGATGATAATACATAGATAATATGCACAAGTTTGGTATGTGGAAGGTCGAAAATTTAATACTGATTCTCGCCTTTTTTTTAGATTTACAAAATTCTTACTTTGAAAAAAGTTATAGACGGGAGAGCAATAAGTAGCACTTGATTGCTCTTTAGAACAATCTGAGCCGGGCACTACGTGACCCCACCGTACATCATTTATGATTGAAAGATACCTTTTAATTGGTTTGTAGATTTTATATAAGATGACTCCATATATTTTCTAACTTTTTCTATCGAGTCTATTTATAAATGGAATTAAGTACAACAATTTATAGTTAGTTGAACTATCAAGATATTGAAGCACTCATAAATAATGAAATAGTAATGTAGCACTTGAAGAAAGAAGAGTAATATAAATATTAAACAATAACATTGAAAAAATATGAAAAATTGTATTTTTTCCTGAAAAAAAAACTTGTCACTGATATTTAAAATTCCCATATATCAATTATTTTTAAACATTCATTTTAAAAAATGTTTTAATTTGTAGGGCCTTGTCATCTACATGATTCCTTTTGGTATTGTATACTTCGCCCAATACTTTATCAAACAGGGATTAGTAAGTTTGAGCCACATCAATTTAACCTAACTTATCTATCGAAGATTACCGGAACGTTCAT
This sequence comes from Heterorhabditis bacteriophora, assembly GCA_964036235.1. Lineage (NCBI taxonomy): Eukaryota > Metazoa > Nematoda > Chromadorea > Rhabditida > Heterorhabditidae > Heterorhabditis > Heterorhabditis bacteriophora. The sequence goes on along the minus strand of OZ038425.1, from coordinate 645,264 downwards.
TATAACATTTACAAAATATGCATATATGGATAAGAGCAAAACAAAGCGGTGATTAATTATATATGCTGCAGGGTTCTTATTCAGAAATATTCACATGTTGTCTGATTGTTATTTTTCCGGAGATTCTGATTATATTTGGATTGCTTTTGAGGTAGAAAAGCAAATTTATAGGGCTTAGTGCAAGACAAGCTTATGTGAAAAGTAAGCTTTCTCGTTACTTCGAGTAAGTTCTTTTAGTGTTCTAGATCGTATTGTATATGAAATATGGGTAGAGTTATATGTTACAGCTTCTTGTTAAGTTCAGGACGTGCAATCCACTCATTAGAGCCACCTTCAGCAGTGCTATGAAGGCAGCTATGTAGGAAGGTTCACTATCCCCTTTTGGAAGGTGAAATGTGGGATAAAGGGCAGATAGCTATAATCTAGTTAATTATACTATTCTGAGTTTTACTGCGTACAGATAGAATAGTGCACTGATCCTTATCGTCTAAGGAGCTAAAAAATGAAATATTGAGATGCAACGTTTAGGTTCAATCTTTTCTCAAACTCCTTTCTGGAATGGTTCTGTTTTGAGTCCAGTTAATACTTGGCTATATTTGAGGAAGAGGTGGATATATTTGATACAAAAACAAGTTATGTAACCCCTTTGCAGTGCGTTTCCAAATGATAGCATACCTTATTTTTTCACTTTTTTTCTGTTCACTGTTACCAGATTAAATTAAATATTTTCTAAGGTCAGACGTAATAGCTTTCGAAATTTTCAGTTTAAATTTCATCGTTTTTCATAAAAAAATCACCACTTTAATGCTAATTTCTCTCAAAACCACCACTTCTCATCGTTTCAAAATTGTAGCACACTTTATTAAAATATGTGTTTATGACAAAAAAAACAACAATCAATGTACATAATAATTAACTAATAATCAGTACAACCACCACTTCTATTAATAACCTGGAAAATTCGTTCAGGCATACTGTTAACTAAGTTTTTGATGCCACTATTGTCTACTTCGCTCCATTCCTTGCTAATGGCCAATTGAAGGGCCTTGGTGGTCTCCAACTGACGGTTATCGGCATAACTCCGACCAACAAGAATTTCCCAAAGATTTCCCATCGGATTCATGTCGCGAAAGCGAGTCCATAGTGTCCATGCTGTTGTCCTCCAGCCAAGTCTATAGTGCTTCGACTGACGTGGATTGTGGCACTATCTTGTTGAAAAGTGAAGCTAACACCTGGAAATCGTTGGAGATACGGCACTAGACGATGTCCTAATACATCCTGGTAGTCAGCGCTGTTCATCTTCGTCTACATAAACGCCAAGTCGACCAGTCCCATAGCACTGAATGCTCCCCAAACCATAATACTTCCTCCACTGGAATTTCGGGTTGGAAAGTGCTGGGGTTCCTTACGTAAATACCTCCAGTAGGAGTACCAACCATCAGGACCATCTAAATTGAACTTATTCTCATCACTGAAGGTCACCTAAATTCGAAATAATGAGTGTATAGTCTCATTTATGAAGACTCGTAAAAGTAGAGCCTTTTCCCAGCCGCATCTCATGGAATATCTGGCCAAACGAAGTCTTTCGTCCTGGTCAGTTGTGAGAATTTCTTCATCCGTGATCGTGCAATATTGGGACACTTGTCCAGCAGTCTCCACACGTATTTTTTGAAGCATCAATGGCACAATTCCTACAGATCTCATAGATGCTGATCATGCTACCCGATGCTGTTTGCAAAATTGTCCTTTTTTCACGATTATTCAACTAATCAGGTCGTCCACTACTCTTCCTTGCACCTTCTTCTTTTTGGTGACGTAGGAACTTCATGGTAGCCTTCCTGGAGCGCTTAACGGCATCGGCAATCTGCTTCATCGTGTAACCGGTAGTTGACAGTGTTCTGATTTGACCTCCTTTGTGTAGACTTAGGAGCACTTCCCACTTATGATCATTCAGAATTAGTGAAAGTGCGCATTTCCCGTTAAATAACGCCAGAAAATGTTAAATGTGCTATCATTTTGAAACGATGAAACGTGAATGCTTTTGAGAAACAAGGACACAGAAAGTTATTTTTTGAAAAAATATGAAATTCAAACTGGAGATTTTCAAGCATATTAAGCCTGGCTTCAAAAAAAATTATATTAATCTGGTGACTGAGAACAAAAAAATAAAAAACAGAGTGTGCTATTATTTTGAAGTGGAGTGTAGGACGAAGTTTCACTCTACTAAATTAGTAGTTTTAGAAATACTATATAGCTCAAATACGAAATTAATGGGCAGTCTCTGGTAAATAAAAGGGTCGTTTCTTCTTCTTTACAGCTTATTGTGGTCTAACGTAACATTAACCCTCTCAATTCCCTATTACAACTATTTCTTATGTAATAACCCCAAAGGTCAGCCCCGCCCATAGGGCAGGAAGGATCGCGGAGCTTTGGGGGAGTGTTGTTTTGTAAACGGAGAGAACGGAAGTCTGCCCCTTTGAGAGAGCTCAAGGGTCATTCCTCAGATTTTTTCTATTGTTGCTTTAATAAAGACTTATACTCTCTCTCTCTTTCTCAATTATACCACTGAACCACCGTTCTATTTAGGCTCCCCTCCACTTAAAAGGAAGTGGTCCTGTACACAGCTATAGCATGAGTGAAATTCTGCAGATTTATAGGATATCCCAATGAATGCACTTAATACAGCGAATATGTGATACCCTTAATTTTAGAGACAGGAAATACATGAGCCGGAAGTTGAGCTCTAATATAAATCAGGCTGATTCTAAATTGGGCCATAGTGAGGAGTTATATACTGTGACATAAACGTATTAAAGGGGTTAGCAATGTACGTGAAACTTTGCTATCTACTTTGTACATTTTATAGCTCTGGCTTCCGTTATGCTTACAGGGTGAAGGATAATGATAATCTACCATAGGATCTAAATTCAAAAAGTTTTCTTTTAGTTTCTGCGTAAAATTTAATTACAAAATTTTACACTTCTTAAGTAATGTCATACGATTTTCGCTTAATTCAGCTAGAATTGATCGTTTTTGACTGTAGTCACGGATTTGGTACTTCTCAATTATCTCAATATCGTTGGTATCAGGTTTGTACTTACCTGTTCTAATATTTAAGAATACACATTCAATTATATCATAATGAAACACGAAAAGTATTTTAAGAAAATTTATGAATTTTGGTTTTCAAGAGAAAAAGCATATTCATTTGACTGATTAGCAATAAACTTTATTTGAATTTAAAAGTGCATTATATTAGGTACTATATCATCTTGGTGTCTTTATTTCTCGCTCTTCCATCAATCTAATTCAGCTGAATTTGGAGATGATTGTGGCATCTGCTATTATTCAGGTATTATGAAGTATTCAGCAATTACCTATAAATAACAAATTAAATATACTTCTTTCAGATAAAAGTACTAGTTATCAAAATAATTAAAGTATTTTAAACGAATAGTGGTAATATTTATTCTTTACCATTTGCCTATATTTCAACTTATTCGTCATGTATTGACTTTGTACTCATAAACACATGCTTCTTTCTTCAGCATGATACTAAATTTGCCTATTTCATAAACTATTCATATTTTAGACATTAAAGTTAGCTAATATTTTATTTCAGAGTTTCAATATGATAGTTGTTGCATTCACAACCATTTACTCATTCGTTCCACATTTTGGAATTGTCTGTGCTATAGTTTTTAACGTCGGCATAGTGGGCGGGGCGAATTATGTGAACACATTCAACCATATTCACAGAAACGTTGGTTTTTTTTATCTAATGGAGAACTTACCATGGAAACAAGACACAACCCTTAATATGCTAACAGAATATGTTGTCAAAAGCACAGTATTTCAGGTTGTCTCAGCCAATCGAGAGTTCGCACTTTCTGCAGTGACTTTCGCAGATACAGTTGGCATTTTAGCTGCTGCGCTCGCCGCTATTCCTGTCCATAATCTTATCTGTGAATTACCGTTACCATAAATTTATATTGTTACCTTTAAATGTTGAGCTATGGATAATACAAATCGTAAAAAGCTTATAATATCCCTTAAATAATAATTAAACAGAACAAAATAAAAAACCTATCTAAAATTAATGGCTTAGGTATTTTGGAGTATCCATCTAGTCAATTATATCCGAAACTAAGATATCATATAATATTGTTATAGCAGATGTCTGTTAAGTAGAAAATGAAAAATTAGTATGTATGTGAATTGAAGGATAAAAACATTAACAGAAATATTTTAAGATTTGCTACATAATACATATTTTAATGGAAATACCAAAATAAAACAAAATAACTACTGTACTCTAAGTGTGTTGCACTGTGCCGTATACTGTATTGAATTTTGCAGGTTTCTGCATATGTCCCCTTCCATGTATCCTATTTATATTGCTGCAATAATATTTGCTTTTATCAGTTATTCATAAGTCAATGTCATATGAAACGAGCAAGGACGTAATATTGTAAAATCTTATTTCTGGGTGATTTTTTTAGAAGAAACAACGGTGATTCTTCCGTCAAATCTTGCATAATATAATTTATCACCTGACATCTGTAAGCCCACATATCTGTTTGTTTATATTTTATACTACGAAAAAAATTCATACAGCGAAAATAATACGTTTTAAATACTTGTCGTATTGCTAATTTTGACACAAAACTGGTGAATTCTAATTAAGCATAACGGAAGCCAGAGCTATAAAATGTACAAAGTAGATAGCAAAGTTTCACGTACATTGCTAACCCCTTTAATACGTTTATGTCACAGTATATAACTCCTCACTATGGCCCAATTTAGAATCAGCCTGATTTATATTAGAGCTCAACTTCCGGCTCATGTATTTCCTGTCTCTAAAATTAAGGGTATCACATATTCGCTGTATTAAGTGCATTCATTGGGATATCCTATAAATCTGCAGAATTTCACTCATGCTATAGCTGTGTACAGGACCACTTCCTTTTAAGTGGAGGGGAGCCTAAATAGAACGGTGGTTCAGTGGTATAATTGAGAAAGAGAGAGAGAGTATAAGTCTTTATTAAAGCAACAATAGAAAAAATCTGAGGAATGACCCTTGAGCTCTCTCAAAGGGGCAGACTTCCGTTCTCTCCGTTTACAAAACAACACTCCCCCAAAGCTCCGCGATCCTTCCTGCCCTATGGGCGGGGCTGACCTTTGGGGTTATTACATAAGAAATAGTTGTAATAGGGAATTGAGAGGGTTAATGTTACGTTAGACCACAATAAGCTGTAAAGAAGAAGAAACGACCCTTTTATTTACCAGAGACTGCCCATTAATTTCGTATTTGAGCTATATAGTATTTCTAGTAATAATATATCAATACATTTAAGAAAGCATTAATTTATGATAAACCAGAATAACTATATTATCGTGGCTACACTCCATAAGGATAGGACACTCAAATTTTACTTACCTATAACAATAGTATTTGCACAATAAGTAACAGTAAGCTAAAAGTAATATTTAAATAGTACTGCGAAAGTACTATTCTTCAGAATGTTTGCCAATAAGCCTCCGAATACCTTTGAAGAAAATTACTTCAACAGATTTAGTTAAGCCCTAGTTACCATCCGTTCTTTACAACATGCCAGTTTTTTATATGATACCACCAAATACTACCTCACTTCGTTTGTTAAAGTTAAGTGTACTCATACTAGATATTAAAGCAATAGTAGAAATAAGCAGTAAAACTAACCTTCAGATCAAATTAACCAAATAAATAGGAATACAATTGTATCTAATAACTACTGATGACGAAGTTTTCTAATGCTAAAAAAAATTACTGGACATTACGACTTCCGCATTTTCCAGACCCCGTACTGGATGCTGATTCTCAATCTACACTTTAAATTGCTAAATCCACATATTAGGAGAAGTTGAGTAGAAAAACAATCGAGTGAAATCCCTACCACAGTACATCTTCGATTACTTGACTCTACCCTCTATACCACTGGCAAGTTTTACTAACCTCTAGCGTCGTCTTACCTCTAATATTTAATAAACACGGGAAAAAAATGTTTGAAACCCTATAGCCTATCCATCGGTGTCTCACTGTCAAGTGCAATGACAGTCTTCAGTAACCATTGCTACAATTTCTAAAATTAAACTAAAAGCACCAAGTGGCACAAAAATACAAATTTTTAAAAATCACTTATCCGAGCCAGCCCCTATAACATCTAACGAATAAACTAGGCCCCAAAAACCACTTCGTATATATTTTATAAATACAGTAACTAAGAGTCTTAAACTTTAGTTCCCATAAAAGCATTAAAATTTACTCATAAACACTACCAAAAAAAATTACTTTATTTGCAAACACCATTTCTTAGCATCAAATACTCTGATCATTTCAAGTTACAAATAGTGAAATTAATTAATACTTAATCTATAACGTACAATTGTAATATAATAACCCATTCATACAAAGTATGAATTTTATGGAAGCCAGTGGAGATAGCTGTGTAGCCAACTCTTCTATGACCGATTATATCCAAGATGTAGACGAGAAGGTACCTAAATTTGCAAAGGGTTAAATTAAATTGTATATAAACACTAATTTATTATGCCTAATATCATATCATAATACGCAATTCCATTTATAATATACAGTGAGTTTCAAAATGATAGCACATTTTGTTTTTTTGCCTTTTTTTCTGTTCTCTGTGGTCAGATTGATTTAATTTTTGTAGAAATGGGGTGTAAGAGCCTTGAAAATCTCCAGTTTAAATTTCATCGTTTTTCAAAAAAAATTACCACTTTAATGCTAATTTTTCTCAAAACCACCACTTCTCATCGTTTCAAAATTGTAGCACACTTCACATATTTTGGCGCTATTTAACGAAAAAAAACGTAAATGTACTAATCCCTAACCATTATAACAATGGGTTGTACTTCTACATTGAGTCTACACAAAGGAGGTCAAATCAGAACACTGTCAACTACCGGTTACACGATGAAGCAGATTGCCGATGCCGTTAAGCGCTCCAGGAAGGCTACCATGAAGTTCCTACGTCACCAAAAAGAAGAAGGTGCAAGGAAGAGTAGTGGACGACCTGATTAGTTGAATAATCGTGAAAAAAGGACAATTTTGCAAACAGCATCGGGTAGCATGATCAGCATCTATGAGATCTGTAGGAATTGTGCCATTGATGCTTCAAAAAATACGTGTGGAGACTGCTGGACAAGTGTCCCAATATTGCACGATCACGGATGAAGAAATTCTCACAACTGACCAGGACGAAAGACTTCGTTTGGCCAGATATTCCATGAGATGCGGCTGGGAAAAGGCTCTACTTTTACGAGTCTTCATAAATGAGACTATACACTCATTATTTCGAATTTAGGTGACCTTCAGTGATGAGAATAAGTTCAATTTAGATGGTCCTGATGGTTGGTACTCCTACTGGAGGTATTTACGTAAGGAACCCCAGCACTTTCCAACCCGAAATTCCAGTGGAGGAAGTATTATGGTTTGGGGAGCATTCAGTGCTATGGGACTGGTCGACTTGGCGTTTATGTAGACGAAGATGAACAGCGCTGACTACCAGGATGTATTAGGACATCGTCTAGTGCCGTATCTCCAACGATTTCCAGGTGTTAGCTTCACTTTTCAACAAGATAGTGCCACAATCCACGTCAGTCGAAGCACTATAGACTTGGCTGGAGGACAACAGCATGAACACTATGGACTCGCTTTCGCGACATGAATCCGATGGGAAATCTTTGGGAAATTCTTGTTGGTCGGAGTTATGCCGATAACCGTCAGTTGGAGACCACCAAGGCCCTTCAATTGGCCATTAGCAAGGAATGGAGCGAAGTAGACAATAGTGGCATCAAAAACTTAGTTAACAGTATGCCTGAACGAATTTTCCAGGTTATTAATAGAAGTGGTGGTTGTACTGATTATTAGTTAATTATTATGTACATTGATTGTTGTTTTTTTTGTCATAAACACATATTTTAATAAAGTGTGCTACAATTTTGAAACGATGAGAAGTGGTGGTTTTGAGAGAAATTAGCATTAAAGTGGTGATTTTTTTATGAAAAACGATGAAATTTAAACTAGAGATTTTCAAGGCTCTTACACCCCATCTCTAAAAAAATTGGATCAATCTGACCACAGAGAACAGAAAAAAAGGCAAAAAAAAACAAAATGTGCTATCATTTTGAAACGCATTGTAGTAATAAATATATAACATTATATGATATTGTAATATCAGTGGTCGTCTATTATTCTGGGTGTTTATATATAACCAGTCAAAGCATATTTACCAACTGTAATCTATTGCCGACAATAATTTATACTATTTAATACTTAGAATAATTTCATATATTAATCGTTATTATTGTTGAAACTCATCTAGAACGGAATATTAAATACAGCCCTCTCCTGAAAACCAATTAATCCCATTAAAAATATATTCAAAAGGTAATTATAGTGGCTTTATAGGCAAAATAAAAAAAAATCAACGGAATATTATGGAAATACAAAAGTAATACACAGCACTACAGCTTTAAACTCACTTGTTAAAATGTATCACTACACTTCAATATTTATCTGTAAAATGTTAAGAATTAGAAAAAGTGCCTGGATTAATAACTTCGGAATATATCCCAAACTTCTCATGTTATTTTGCAGTAAAATTCTTAAGTACGGTTAAGCGATCAACATAATCAATAAAACGGTTATTGCTCAATTATAAAATGTTAAGCGTTTAAAAGGTTATTTGAATTATCCCCTTTTAATTAGTTAAAGTAAGTACATCTAATTTCTCAGTGGGAAATGGCTTGTACTGATATTTTGAACAGTTAGTATTGATAATATCCCAACAGTTCAGCTATAATAACATTTTCGTAAATTTAAAGCCAGTTCTTCTAAACTATGATTGTTTGAAGCATACTAAATTGCTGCTAATATGTTTCTTACAGCATGGAACAATATAGTACAATCTTTTCTATAAATCAAGTAGCTTTAACGCTGCTATTAATAGAAAAAGAAAGAAAATTAGGCCATTTATAGTTTGGTCTAAAGTTTAAGAAAATCATTCTTGTACTAATTCTTAAAATACAATTGGCAGTCCTAGAACAATAATCCATACTTTTAATTTTCGCCATAAAGTAAATGCATACAAGGTATTCTAGCATTATAATCTAATAATTTTGGGTAATGGTCAAAATACTACGAAGTTTTTTTCCAAATATAACAAATTTCTCTATCATACTCACAGTTGACGCTGTATCATCAAAAAATTGCCTTTCCCAGTCCAATCTATCAGGTCCAGGCCTGTCAAATCGATTTTCAGATGACCGTTCTCCCATTGGTGCGTACGTAGCAGTCGTTTGCTGTGACCCAATACTGCTTTGCTGTGATGCAGCTAGTCGCCAACGAGCCGTACCACCAATAAGATCACTCGGCCTTAATTATTTTATAATAGTAAATAATTACACGTACTAATCCATCTAAATCAATTTTTGATTGTGATACAAAAATGATCGACAGTGTAATTTTAGTAATCAATTTCGTCTACATCTTATTTAAACGATATAAATAATCAGTGGTTAATAAACTTATTATACTAACCTCTTCCGATTACTGATAATGATTTTTATTATTAGTGCTATGGTCACCACAAATAGTACAACAGATAAAAACATAACGCCGGGCGATGATGATTGGGAATCTACTGACGAAGTGTTAACAGTTCTAATTGAACTCAGAGATGATGAACTCAGAGATGATAGTGACACTTGTTGTGTTGATAAAGTATTCGCCTATAATGTAAATCAAAACATTTAAAACAAAAACTAACTAGTAAATAATGGTATCTAAGTACTACTTTGCCTTCTCAACAATTACAAACTCATTTTAACTCTTGAAAATGTTTCATAAATATTGTCTAAGCATATAATATATACTTATCAGGCTGATATGCTTCAGTTAAAAAGTGCTGTGTTGAACTACAAAATAAAATAACACTGAAAATTTACTCCCAATAAAATATTAATTAATCAACAGCCCATTTAATAATTATATAAATAAACAAGATAGGTTGGTAAACTCACCATAGTTGAAGTTGGCATTGTAGAATTATCAACTGGTATATTTGTTACATTTATAATAGTTGTAGATAAGTTTGTATTAGGAGAGACCGTTGAAAAAACATTAGGTGCTGAATTGAGAAACCTTAAAAACAAATAATTACAATCGTTGGTTCCCGCCTTAAAACGCTATTTTTGTGCATGTAGCAAGGCTTTAAACTATTTCACTCTATTTCGACACTATGACTTACTCCGATCTGTTCAAACTAATTATAGCCATATACAGGTGATAATTTAGTCAAAATATAAGCCATTTTAGATGAACACAATAAAGAACTTCGTAATATATCTATTAAACAAAGTTATGTTTGATCTACTAAACATGATTATATAATGAATATAAATATGGAGAAGCTTACACCGTGGTAATTCTTGAAAAATCTTTTACATCAGTCATTCCTCCTGAAAGGTGACATTCAATCAGGCTTTTAATGTCAAAATTTAAACAATAAAAACGCTACATAAATTTGTCGACACGAAGAAGACTACGCAGTACTTCTCGATAAATATTTGAATGCGAGATCGTATGTACACCTTACACCCATCAATTCTTCAATCATCTACATTTTCACTGCAGATGGCATTAGTAGTAAAGTAAAGAAATGTCTCTAAATACCACATACTTCATTCTTGAACCTATGTGGTTATATTAACACTAATCATAATATAGATTACATAATAAACACCCGGTAGCTTTCTTAAAGCCTTTTATGGAACTACGAGACGAAATAACTAAGATGCGGAAATTCGGGAAGGATCGCAGTTCTACTCTACAAAACTATTATATACAACGATCAACCAGCTGAACATAAAAAGTGGTGTAAATTATAACAAATACAACAGAATTTAAGTAGAAAATTAGGGTATACCTTATCCAAATATCTCCACTCTTAATATTGGAAAACCATTTTTTTTAAATGTACTTTAAATTAATTATAATAGAGTAAAGCAATAGTCAATAAAAACAAAGCATACAAATATACCTAACGTAACCACCTATACACAAAATTAGTTCTTAATTTAAGCATGAACGATTAAACTGATAGCAGAATAATAATAATATCGACAGCCTTGACCATGGGAGAATTACGCCAGATAGATGGTAGATAAGACCATATGCAATCGAAACTGTGGGTAACTAAAATATACATTTTCTTCAGGTTTATCCTAGCTTAATTGGTTGTGAAAATAGTAGTCTACTGCCCTGAACCTATTACATATTAAGTAGAAAGTTATCAGATAACAATGATTTAAATAAAATAATATAAGTGTCTGTGCATGTAACTGTAATAAATGAATTAATATGTCATAAGATTTAAACTAACAAATAATCAAATAAAGCATTGATGGTAGGAATTTCTTTTGCGTTTTTAATTGTCTACCAATATAAATTTACCTAGGTAAATATTCTCTACATTTGCCACCTACTGCAAATATTAATGAGGATTTGACACTGCACTTAAATATTTTAAGAATTCATCCTCACTTATCCGAGAACAGAAACTACTTTGTGCCAGTCCATTTTAGCCCTTATAACGGGAAGTTGTCGACGAAGTGCCTTGAATGTACTGTCTGACATCGAAGCATAGTTTTCTTGAACGGCGTGCTACAAAGAAAATTTCGCACCTGGTTTATTTTCAAAACATAATAAGCAACATAACAGCGCATCTTAATAATTCCACTTTTTTTTAAATTATATTATACGAAACTGCAATAAGACAAACCTGATATTTGGCTTCTTCTTCACATATAAGTTGTAGTACTTCTTTCGCAGTTTTTTCAATATCAGTCTATGAAAAAGTAGAATAAAAAGTACATCAAACTAAAGCGAAATTATCACTTACAGAAATATGGCTCTTAGCAATAATATCTTTCTCAGAAAACAGCTGAACATTACCATCTTCGTAGTAGTGCACCTATAATTACCTTTATTATTACAAAAATTACACATATTTATTATAACGATTATAGAAGTCTATGTCTGTTCATGTGATTTTTTTGTAAATTTAACTGATTACTAACGTTACTTAATATAAATAGGAATGCAAGTAGATAATAGGAAATAAATCTATGTCAATTGCAAAATAACGTTGAAAACATTAATGCAGTAGAAACAAATGTTTTACTGCGTCGTATGCATAATGCTGATTCCAATTAGTTCAATCATACCTACCTGAACCTTAACTTTTCCTTTAATTTCCTGGTGGCCAGATCTCCCATCTCCAACAGGGATATTCCATTCCGAGCGCCAACGACCGTTACTAAAATGCGAAATGAATGCTTTATAAATTTAGACTAAATATTTTTTTTAAACTTTTACCAAAAGTTTTTCGGCTGGAATAGATGTGACTCGATACAGATAACAATATTTCCATTTCTAGCAAAAACACAGCCAACACCCGATTTAGCATAATGCTCATCAATATATGCATTTAATTGCTGAAATATATTTATAGTCTATTAAAAGAATAAATTCGGCAATTTATAAGTAATTTATTAATGAGAATAATTATTTCTAAAATATAACACTTGATTCTACTACACCTTCTGTAAGGCGGATCTCCACATTTCAGCTACACCTGATTCTCCTTGATAAAGCTGGATATCACTAGCTTCCTTTCGTAGGTGATCATATTTAAAACTTCGCTTGGAGCAGTCATCAACGAATCTACCATTCCCCAGATCATTATACTGAGTCACAAGAGTCTGCAAAAAGGCTTAAACGTATTATCAAACAAAGTAGAATTGACGGTTATTCCACATGATTTCTGAATATGCAGTATTCTAAGGAACGATAATCTTCTAACTATTGTTTTGCAAAATAGAATAAATTGCCTCCAGAACACGTATTATATGCATTTATTAACAGGTAAAAGTTAAAAACAATTACAAACCTGTTTCGCCACACCATCCAGTTTTACTGGAACAAACTGATTTTGGTTGTACTGAGCAATGGCAGATGCACAACCCTCTTTTAATAGAGAGTCATTATTTAAAAGCATACGAACAGAGTTGAATACCTTAATTCGAATGTTTTAAAACTGTAGATAACTAAATTAATCTTCCATTAGTTAGAAGAAAATAAGAAAAAAGAATTACAGGTTCAATTTCGTCAAGTACTTCAAATATATAAGTTAAATAAACAGAACAGAACTCAGGACAATTAAACCACTAACCTCGTTGAATTCTCCAGGTGGAGCATGTTGAAGAAAATCAGATGCGATGCGAACTTTCTCACTATCGGGAATAGTACATTCTCCTCCTGCCATATTCGATAAATGTAGACGTTAATGAACCTAAAATAATACTCAAAGAAAAAAACCAAGTTCTTATAAGCAAAATAATACTTTTTTGAAACAAACAATTTACACAATCACTAACTACATCCGTCACCATAACCATCTAGCATTCTGGTAAAATAGATGCACAAGGTCAAATGATCCACCATGTTACAACTTGGCAAATTCGTAGTGAGACCTTTAAAATTAAATATTTCTGTTAACCTTCAATATGTACCAATGCTACACTATTCCTCCACATAGATAAATATACGTAATTATAAGAAACATTGATTATACCTATATAAACAAGTTTTATCTTATTTAGTACTATCCAATATTCATTTATTTAAAGTTATATTGCTTGTGAGGTTGTACCTTATTCTCCCAGCGGTAACAATATGTGATATTATTTGAACCGTTAACTTACGGATGTATTAAAATACTTGAATTCTTTTTTTTCCATTTGTGGAACATTTTCTTGCAACACGTAAAAATAACTTATAGTTTATATTATATAGTTAGCTACTAATTCTAGTTGTCGAGTTTGTTATACATTTATAATTCCCACGATGAATATTTTTTCATGCATGTCCATCTCTATTACGTGTCGAAATGGAGTACGAAAATTGTTGTGTTATCGCTATATATCTTCATATCCCATACAAGATGCCGTATTCGGACTTAATCAAGAGGAAATTGCGGTGTGGCTAAAACTACCAATATTTTTATTCATACCAGGCTTATAATTATTACTATTCTATACCGTATTGCACTTTTGTTACAGCTTCGTAAGTCGATTCGTGAGTTTACTGACAAAGAATTAGCTCCATTCGCTCAGGATATTGACAAAAAAAATGGATGGGATCAGTTGAGGCCATTTTGGCGTAAGCTAGGACAACATGGTTTACTTGGAATCACTGCCCCTGGTCCGCTAATTTCTTAGTTTAAACAAAAGGAATAAAACATTTTCACATAGCTTAAATTAAGCTGCATTTAAATCCGTTTATTAGAAATTTAAAGTAACGAATGAAACTTCCTTTACTATATATCTATAAGTTAAGATTAATTTTCCAGCTCATTATGGTGGTTCTGAGATGAACTACTTTTCACACGTATTAGCTATGGAAGAGATCTCTCGCGCCAGCGGCTCCATTGCGTTATCATATGGTGCACACTCAAATCTTTGTGTAAATCAAATTGTCAGAAATGGGAATGAAAAACAGAAGGAAAAGTATTTGCCTAAGGTTGTTCTTATGGGTGTACCGTTTCTACAAAAAGATTTAATAATATTTCTCTGGGAGCTGTGAGTTTATAATGAGTTAATTTACATATATTAAGCTTATTAGTGGAGAACATATTGGCGCATTAGCAATGTCTGAGGCTGGTGCTGGTTCTGATGTCGTTAGCATGAAATTAAGAGCTGAGAAGCAAGGTGGAAAGTAAGTAAACATTTTACTAGTATTAAGTTAAATTTAAAGTGAACTAGGTGGATCAAAATAAAATCCCTCAATTAGTTCAAATATAACAGTAGTTTATGTTTCTTGTATTCATTCAAATCATTAAGCAAATACTCAGCTCAAAGTTTTTTTTTTGATGAATTTGCATGTTCTTTAGTACTTCAGGTATATTTTGAATGGAACAAAATTTTGGATTACTAATGGTCCAGATGCTGATGTGCTTGTTGTTTATGCAAAGACTGACCCAAGCAAGCACCAACATGGAATTACTTGTTTTTTAATTGAAAAGGTTGGAAACCTAGCCTATATTTATTTTTTAAATAGCTATCCACACTTTTTTCACCTAGGATATGCCTGGTTTTTCCACTTCTCCAAAGCTTGACAAGTTAGGAATGCGCGGATCAAACACATGTGAACTGGTCTTTGAGAACTGTGAGGTGCCTGGTGCGTTTAGATTCAATTTTTTTCTCAGTGATGAATATGTAGCATAATAATTAGAAAATGCTAGTATTTGTAATTTGAAATCAAAATATTTACAACCTGGACAAGAAATAGTAGTAAGATATAATTCAAGGCCTTACATTAGAATTTTATTCGATTTGGCAATTAGGATATTAATCTAATAATAACTAATATTGGAGTGTTAATGTTGGTTCAAATATGGAGTATTAAAAAGATAATGAAGCTGAGATGCACTATAAAATTACCAAAAGGGAAATACACGAAAGGAAAAATTCCCATATAACTAGGGTTGTAGAAGAATATTGAATAAGTGTCAGTGGTGGTTGATGGATGTAAAAAAGGACTTTGAAGATACTATTTGAGGCTATATTACAGATCAAAACGTGATGGGCGATTATGGGAAAGGTGTGTACGTGTTAATGACAGGACTTGATTATGAGAGATTAGTTCTCTCAGGAGGACCATTAGGGTAGAAGTTTATTTCTTAATCATAATACAATGCTAGAAAAAGTATAAAACTATTTCCAACTATTGATATGTTGCGCATTGAATAACTATTTTCTCATGTAGATCTCCATAATGTATTTTTAAGAGATTGTAAATAGATTTGACTAAAACATCACTACCATTAACAAAGTCATTTTAAATGTTTTTATTCATTTATTAGATTATTATATACTTGCAGATTAATGCAGGCTGCTTGTGACATTGCTTTTGATTACGCACATCAGAGAGAAGCATTTGGGACGAAGATAGGAACATTTCAGGCAATACAGATGTTACAATCTTTTTTATCTATGAATCATGCGTTTCATTCAATTTTTTAGTTGATGCAAGGTAAATTGGCTGATATGTACACTACACTGAATGCCAGTAGAGCATATTTGTATGCCGTAGCTAAAGCTGCTGATCAGGGACATGTTTCTAATAAGGTAGTTATATAATTGTAATATTAAATATAGACTGCATTTTTATGTATGTAAATCCGAAAATTTATGCAGGATTGTGCTGGAGTGATTTTATATCTGGCAGAGAAATGTACGCAAGTCTGTCTGGATGCGATTCAGATCCTTGGTGCGTATCCTTTTGTACTTTACTGCATTTTACTTAATTATAAATCACATTTTGGAGGTTATTTCTATAGACATGTTGAAGTTTGTTAGTAATATTTAGGTGGGAATGGTTATATCAATGATTATCCCACTGGCAGACTTCTCAGGGACGCAAAACTATATGAGATTGGTGCAGGAACCAGTGAGGTAAAGGTTTTTTTTTATTCATTGGATGCCATCAGTAGATTATTTTCTTTAGGTCCGTCGTTTGATAATAGGGCGTGCTCTTAACAAGGAATACAGTTTATAAATAATGCTATTTTAATTAATTTGTTGAGAATTTATTAGGATTTTTATATTTTCTTCCCTATAAAATCATGTTGCAAATGTAGATGTTTCACATAAAATTTATCAATGTCGTGAAATTAATTTGAGTTCATTTAGTTCAATTTTTCTGAAAGAAAGTGCATGTTATATCATGTATTGAAAGTATTTATTTCTAGGAACTAATATTAAGAACAACCTTTATCTATGTCAATGAGCAATTAGTCCTTAATATTTTAGAAGTGTCTTAATCATGTTTTTCTTTCCGAACTACAGTTAAGGTTGTTAATATAATTTTAGTTGTTTTTATTGAGAATATAAGTTTTTTTATGTGTTTGGATTATGTAAGAAATGACTACGAGTACGTTCATAGGCGTACAAAAGTTAGCCTAATGTAGTGGAACGTTTTATCTCAATTCTATACCTTAGTTTGTGGTGGAAATTGGACCTATCAACTTCAAGAGTATGAAAATTAGTCAAAGTCAAAAATTTACTTTCCATTGGTAAATAAATTTGACTATGTGGTAGCAAACGAATACAATAATGCTGGCGCAATACCTTGATACA
Organism: Heterorhabditis bacteriophora; assembly: GCA_964036235.1. Lineage (NCBI taxonomy): Eukaryota > Metazoa > Nematoda > Chromadorea > Rhabditida > Heterorhabditidae > Heterorhabditis > Heterorhabditis bacteriophora. Next base: position 627,996 of record OZ038425.1, on the reverse strand, counting down.
TCGGCCAACAGATAGGTCTGAAATGCAACTGGAATTTGGTGTTGAAGAAAAGCGATTTAATGAGAAAATCCTGTAAATCAATAATTACTTAATCTTAACCTTTTGTGTTATTGGGTAGCACAATATCATCTTTGAATTTATTTCACTTCTTCAATTATTTCTTGCCAAATCGAATTAGTGGCGACGCATCCGGAGCACGGCCGAACCTTACGAATGCGTTCTTTATACATTAATTCCTTCTTTAATTTCAATCCACAATATTATAAGTAATATACCGAATAAAAGGAGTAGAACTATGCGATCGCCCGAATCTAATTAGTGGTACAGCATTCGATGGTGAACGACCAAATCTGGAAGCAGTATCGGACTTTTATTTCTAATTATGTATGGAAAATCAAGCGTTGGGAGCAAAGGTACTTATTTTCACACTAATCCAAATAAGCATTGAGAGAGCTTTTTTTGAACACAAACCTGATGAAAGGCGCCCCATCGATAGACCTTTTCCCAAATCTGATCAGAGGAGTAGCTTCTGGAGTGCGCCCAAACCTTTACGATAAATGCTTTGATTAGCACTATGATGACGAAAATCGGTCAAAACGGTATACATAAATAAGTGGTAGATGAAGTTGAAAATACTACTATGAAAGTTTATAGTATACTTGGAGATTTTTGTCTTGTTAGCAACTAAAGTATATTTGTAATGGAACATAAAATATAGACTATTCAGTTTGTAACTCCGAACCAGGGAATTTAGTTGAAACAAGAGTATCTAATATGGAGTAAACTACTTTTCAAACAACTAAATTTTTTACAAGAACAAGAAAGTAGTTAACTATAATTTCAAAGTTACATTGTATTGAATACTTAAGCTTTTTAGGACGATATAGAACGAAATAGTTGAACGTTTAAAAATAGCTATTGTCCATAGATATATATGTTCATAAAGTTAGCCAAATCCAGTCTATCAGAAAAATTAAACCACCAGATATCTAAGCATACTTCTTATTTATGAAGAGAAACGATTAATCCCACTAATGTACGTCAAAAAGCTAGTAAAGGGAATTCCACTCTAGAACTACTCTAGAACGACGAATGGAAGAATCTCTTTGTATAAATCAAATGATATAGTAAATACAATATCGTAGCACTGCAGAGAAGTTGGTCCTTCTTATAAACTATTCATTAGACAAATATACTAAGAGACTGGAAAATTCAATATCATACGTAAATGATGCGATATTCTATGAATAACTTCCAATAAGTCATATTCCAAATAAATGAAATACGTGAATTAAATTCATTTTATTGTGGTCATTGCAACATTCAATTTAGTTGTATTTTAACAATGCAAAGCTGTCATCTAGTGGTATCTTCTAGTAGTAGTATTAAATTAATAACATATATAGCTGTTACCTTTGCCCGTGTTATAGTTTATCCAACAACTATTTTTAAGTAGTTCAACTATTTCAAATATAAATTAATCTCTTAGAATTGGTTACAAATCACTCAAAATGTAACAAAACTAACACTTTTTCCTGAGAAGAATTATGTTTTGAAAATCAGCTATTAACTAGCATTGGAGTATTACTTTAGTGTGATATAAGAAAAAAATTAATTTAAAAATTTATGAAAGTAAAAACTCTGAAAGAGCACCAACCTTATAAGGGGAACTCCGTTAGATTGTACTCGTTTGTTTATAGGAAGCAGTGGGAAGGCCTCCATACTACGACCAAATCTAAATCAATGTATATCTTGCTTTACTATTGTATATATTTATGTAATTTTAATGTTACATTAACAGCATTCTAAAACTTGAACAAATTTTAATAGATTAATATTTTAGCTTTTAATTCAAACTAAGAAACCTGATTATTGGCGCACTGTTGCCATCTCGCTTGTTGAATTTAGTCAGTGGATCTATTTTTTCCTGAAATATTCACTTAAAATTTAAATGTCGTAGATATTTGCTCCATGATTTATTGGTAGATAGGAAATATCTTTATTTTTAAAAGTAGTATTGGTTGAGAGATACTTACACTGAGTGATCGAATGAATCTGGTAAATGGACCTGCTGATCGTTTGGCTACTATATCTGAATCAATAGAATATCAACCTTTTGTCTTCAAATCTTAATTATACTGACATTAGAGTTCTAAGTTATTGTAACCTACAGAAACTATAGGTGCATAAATTTACACTTCAAATAAAAGAGCAGTTATTGGTATTTGAGATATGTTGGATATAGTAATAAAAAGTTGCAGTTGTTTGTTAACAAACATGATATTCCGAGTCAATTTGGCTGCGATATTAGTTCTATCTCGAAATAAAATTGTGTCATCTAGTTGAAACTGAATCATATAAACACAAGATAAAATGGCTGTTATGTTTATCTTAAGTAATTTCACGAATGTGCGGTTTTAAAGCCAAACATGCCTAAATAATTAGGTTTTGCTAACTTTAATACATTAATATGACAAAATACTAAACAGTTAAAAACTAAACTAACCAGTAGTAAAACTGAATAAGCCAGTTCCACCGCGTTTGTCATCTAAAGCTGAAAAAAATTAAAGAAACATGCTATAGAATATCTCCTAAAAATTACTTCTAATTTTTCAAAATTTATAATTCCTTCACTCTATCTTTTAGTGGAAACAAAATCCATATGAATTGAAAGGATATTTTACATAAATATTAATTTATTAGGAAAAAAACTTGCTTTATTGAATACTTTGTACATAATAGAGTGTTATCATTATATTTTAACACTGTCAACCTTTGAACTCACACTTTCAGTGTATTTTTTAATTATTAGACACTGTATACAAATCTCAAATAAAAGCTATTAGTTTAAAATTGAAATAAACTACTTTGAAACACTCATGAAAAATGACTAGACTTTTCAGTTCTCGTTAAATTGAGAGATATTGGTCTTCTATATGAATACAAGTAATTTATTTTTTTGAAATCGCCTCTTATGCAAAGCTAACTTGATTTTATTCTTTCCTTCACTGCATTCAACACTAAATCCTTAGTAGAATACAATATTTCGAGAAAAGTAAAGTTAAAAAACCTTGGTATACAGCAAATAAACTAACATTCATCTTCAAGCATTCTTATTTCTGAAGAATCGAAAGCAGAAATAATAGCTACCCCCAAACAGATGACCAACAGCGATTCCCTCAACATTGGGGTAGAATCTGTTGTCTATAACATAATAAGCACAGAAAAAAACATGGTATGTTTACAAGTACAATTTAATAGAATAAAACAGTTTAGTTATTGCATCTACAGTATGTATTCTATGAAGGAACTTTCATTAAATTATATACTAAGAAGAGATTGAGTCTCAATAAAACATTTCAGGATTTTTAAGTCTGAAAATATTGAATTCAGTGCTATAAACTACATTTTGTTGGAATTTTCTCTCAGAGTAATGTAAGTATAATCTTAAAATGTACTCTTCTAATATACTCAATTAGATAAATTATTATAGCACATATTTTTTTTAAAATTTCGATAAATGAACTAAAATTTGTATATGAGATGAAAGTGAAGAAGTTAAACATGAACATCTTTATGCAATACTTTATTTATTAAAAATTTTAGTCTGTCTACGTTCATAATTTTGTTTTTTAAAAATGTGTGCCTTCAACCGACTAAAGCAATAATATAGTAAATGATCCACAGCTTAAACAGTTTTAAAGGAAAAATTTTCATATGCCGAACTATATGAGTTTAATAGATATTATTCTTGAATTTAAGAAAGAACCCAATTTTTTATGGACTATTGGGAGAATGTATAACTGGAAACAAAGAATTAGAAGAGTTAAACGATGGAGTACTTAGAAAATAAAGTGGTTAAACATATCGTTAGAAAATACCGAGGATCTACATATTCAGTGGGAAAATAGCATTCAACAAATCTTAATCGGATTAAATGATGACGATATTATAGTATGTAATGAAGAAATATTATACATCATATTATTAGTAAATAATCATGACAACAGAGAAAACTTGATTTTCTTTATAATCTAATTTATGCCAACTCAATATTACTATTTTTGCTTAATGAGAATTGATATAATCAACAATGTTAAAACCAAAAATATGTAGAATACGTAAGAAGTGTATTTGAGTAGCATTCACTAAAAATTTTCATCAAAATTTCTTTTAACATATCCATCTCTCATTTTTACTACGAACATAAGAAAAACATTACGTCTAGAACTTTTATTATGTATCTAATTACGAATTCAAGCTTAAAAGTGGTTGGTAATACAAAAAATACATAGATTGATGTGCTTTCCACAAGAATTTAAAATAGTTCGTTCACCTAGCTTCAAATAGAATCAAATATTAGTAGTTTTAAATAGTACACATCTTTTTCATTATATATAAATATATATATATATATATATATATATATATCTACAAAGCTCAGATGGTGATACATGACCACTGCTTAATAGATACGCGACAATTTGTTAATCTTGGAAAATATTTATAGAACAAAGAAATTCACACCATTCGATCATTGAATTTCAGATTTATCCATCTGTAACTCTCTTGTGTATCATACAAAATAATTAATAGGATAATAAGAGATGGTGATGTGAGATAGATGAAAGAGAAGAGCGAAAAACGAGCGACACATAATACGACTGGGAATTATGGAGAGAGCTTATATGACTGAGAGCTCTTAGCCCGGCCCCCTTTGAAACGGTTATCCTCTATAATTAAATTGAAATCGACACGCATTACGAAAGACAATGATTGACTTGAATTTGGTAGTAATAGCTAATATCAATGACGCCAAATGTTGGATTCTGGAAACATTTAAGAGACCTTTTGCAAAAAGTGACGCATCCTTATCCATTGGTAGATTTATATAAAAACTTATACATGTAGAAGAATTCGAACAACTGTATCTTAATTAGAAATATAAGTTAACATTTTAATTAGTAATCTAGACTTCGTTAAATTGTTGTGTGATGCCTTAATATTTAGTAGTCTTAGTTAGAGGTCAATATTATAAATCAAAGCAAATATGTATACATGTTTAGTTTATAAGACAAAAAAAAGAACTTTATGTAAAGGCCCTAAATAGATAAAATATATTTTTAAAATATTACGTAAATGGTTATAGAATATCCATCATCCGACTGCATTGTGATATGTTTAACAACATATTAACTCTACTATTATAAAACTTATAAAGATACATAAGAGCCAATTATTAATATAATTGGTAATATCCCTAAATATATAAATCCATTTCTCTTATTTAAATACTTAATGTATCTTGTCTTTTTACAGTAATTTACCTCACTAAAAATAAACAAAGCACTATACTACCGTACAAGTCCTCAATCTCCAGATGAGGAAAGATAATCAAATACTCAGCAAACGAACCATCAAATTGAGTCGATCACTACTTTTGCCGATTAAGGGTAGGCGGAAAAGCAGAAAATTAAACCACTGTTTTTCGAATAGAATGAAATATACAAGAATAATTTCACCATATTATACATCTATGTAGCATATGTATGTTTTAAAGTAACATAATTTAAATGGAAATACGCTACTTACGGATGAACTTTTTCCTTTTATATTCTTCTAGAATACAACTTTCTTCTTCATTTATTCATCAATGTTATTGCTAATGTTTATATATAAAGTTTCTAATACACCATTTCTAATCAAAAAAATGGTTTAAACAGATTTTCAATTTTCTAATTATTTACAAAAATAAAAACAAACAAAGAGGACTATAAAGCTAAATCAAAGGACAGTTGCTAAATATTCGAATTACTTTTAATTATCTCTTCTGAAAAGACTTTGAACCGATGAGAAATGCATAGATGAAGTTGGCTAAGGTTTTTGAAAGAAGATACTATATATGCTCTCTTTTCTAAATTCTTTTCTCAAATTTTGGGACGGTTCCTTAGCAAAAAAATAATTCCTATATAAATTTTATGGACTCTATAGACGGGTCCTTGGTGTTTCTACTTTATACTATACCCTAAAAGACACGTCATCTTTTAAAAATTTGTTTGCCAGAATGACTTGCGTGATGCTTTAGACAATTAGTGTAATTAAACAAATGATATACTTCCTATAACCAACAACACGAAACCATTTAAATATTTTCCCATCCAACTATATCCCAATAATAAGGTACAAAAAACTGTTCTTTACATATAGTTGCATTATTTTCTTTGTTACTTTTCAAATTCCTTACATTTATTCTTACTTTTATATGCTACCTCCCACTCTTTCTGCAATTTTGCTCAATAGAACTACTCATATTTCTCACTATTATTAAGTATCTATCTCATCCATTCTTATAGCGTTCACAGTTAATACCTTTAAATAACTAATAAATGTGAATGCAAAAAGTTGGGAAAGCATAAAAATATATTTTCGAACTTTAACCGCTATCAATCATACTACTCATATTATAAGCAGATATCAATCTCTGAACAGTGCATGTTTGTCAAGCACATTTCCCAGTGATTTGAATAACGGTGTTATGTATCTACGATAGCTTAGTCGATATTGGAGGTGGCTACTTCTTATTGGAACAAAATATGTACCACGAGAAGTTACCCACATAAAATTGTTGCAGTGAAATCAGTAGTCAGCAATAAGACATCAATGTCTTATAGCTCCCAAGATGCTGGTTGCTACAGGATAACTTGTTCACTTAATTGGAATCTACAACTAGCCTTGTTTGCTTTATCCTGTGATAATGCTGCAATTAACAATTATTCCGAAATATGATTGAATTTAACATCAGCTTGATACATAAAGAAATGCAATCACAGAACAATAATAAATACAAAAAAGAGCAAATATACTAGTCGTTACAATGGCAATATAATCACATTAGGCAAGGAAAAACATGGCACAATAAGGGAATAATAATTGACAAGGAAAGTGGCAAATTTTCAAGCAATAATTATATTCACCTGATACAAATATTAATTTGAAAATAAAATATTATTTGTGAGAAAAATCACTCCTTTCACGTACTACTACTAACTTATAAACTACTTAGCTTCTGCAAGTTGCCCCAAGTCCAACCGTTGCTTGGAACACCTTAAATACGTAATAATAACATGCGAACAAATAGAAATTACACACTAACTAATAAATAAATAAATGATAAATAATAAGTTGAGAATTCGAACAATATTTTACATGGTTAGCAATGCGAGAATAGAAATATATATATATATATACCTTCTGAATTGTTTTGTACATGTTGCTTGTTTCATTTATCCCAACTCCATAAAAGCTAAACTCTGATTCTTTAGCATATTTTCTCTTTATTCTCGATCTTAATGTCATATCAGGATTGGTGACAAAGTCATACATCATCCAAAGCCAACTACGATGCACCTTCAGATTCTCATAGTATTCAGGTGCAATTGTACGAATCTGTAGATAAAACTAGCCTGATTATAAAAACTAATATTCAGTCATTATTCCAACTGAGAGAAATTCCTATACAAGACGTAAAGCTCTACAAATCTTTCCTAGAGTAATTCATTGTCTCACCTTGGGAAGGTTCACTCCTGATACAAAAGGGAAGTCATGATGCTCCACATGGTGTCCTACATTAAATGTAACGAGATTTATAGGTCCATAATAACTGAAATTATTATGCCCATATAAACTACAATACCTATCTGGAAAAAACTTACTGACATTAGCAAAATATATTCTACCCAACTTCACATACTTTCTTTCAATATAGAAATGTATTTCTTAAGTACGCAAGCTTACTCATTTGCAAATTCCCTGTATATATAAGGTAAAATTTCACCAACCTATACGTTTCTTGTCCTGGACTAAATACGTAATGTTCTGAAACAAAATGCCCAGCCAAGGGATGAAGTCCCAACCCGACCACGAATCCCCCAATAAGATAGACAAATGACTTGGGACCAAAGTACATGTAGATTAGATAGTCGAAAGTCACTTGTATAATGAGGTTGGCTATCTCAAGATCAGTTAGCGACTGAAATATGTCCAGATAATATATAGATATTTAAATATTTAAAAGAAATAACTAGAAAAACCATTCTCCAGAATTTACAGCTAAATTATGTATAAAAGTCCTACTACAGACCAGGAAGGTAGTGGGACAGTAAGTATATTATATTCTCTTAGCATATTTAATGCGTTCTAACTTATAACAGAATCGCATTTCTTCAGTTTTTTGATGATTGGCTGTTACTACAGTATTCTATTACTATGTTCATCACTTTAACACTCCAATTATGGAAAATTAAATACTTTTTAAATATTTATTAATTCTGCATATAAACACATCTAATACCAAAACAACAATTTTCTTAGTTACTAAAATCAATAATACAGTTCTTCCTTCCCTGTATTGATGTAAAAATAAACATGCGCCACATTTCCTTTCCATTCATTCAAGTTAAAACACTATTTCTTTTCTTAATGAAAGAAATAAGAAATCAGTATTTCAACACTGATTTTTCGTGACCAGCAAGACCTCTTCGGATTACTTGACTAGCTATAGATGCTCTCTCAACAGTTTCCAGTTTCTATTTATTTAGATCTATTAACCACATATTGAAACCAAATAGGTTAGCATTTTCCACTACAGACATCAAAAAAATTTGTTTAGAGCACCTTATTTCTATATATCTTACTCAAGCTGCAAATGCTACGAATCGTTATGAAATTTCAATAGATTTGCATATCATAAAACAAATGTTCAATTAGTTCAATTAAATGTTTTATGATCCAAACTAATGATTTTTTTTGATCTGTAGTAAGCAAAATAATCATATCCAGTTAAACAATAGTAACGTTTCGATTATCTCCGATAATACCAACCTATAGCTCGTATCCATATTTGAACAAGTAGTTTGAGTGTGAAAGCCAGCTACCGTGTCTCCACTCTACTGCGAATCCATCGAATAGAAAGAAAAGTGACCTAAGCCAAAAGAAATTTAGATCTAATTACTGAGTTTGCTGACTAGCTTATTTAACCTAGAATCACCATACCAGTAATGCAACCCACCTACCCAGCTCCAGCATATTTTAGGCATGCCAAAGGGCAACAAAATAGGCAATCTTATTAGTTTACACTAGGAACAAGATGAAAAGACTATAATATTGAAATCTAGCAATATGTGATTGTGATTAATAATTGCAAGTAGTTCTCGGAGATCATAATTTCAATACTTTAAACGGTTTTGCTTTTGTAATCAAATTTTAGATACAATATCTTATACTATTACCACATTGTAAAATTTCCCGTTTGAAATAATTCCTAAAAATTTCAAAGAACAGAATACATAGGTCAACGAATTTAAATTACGCAAGAACACATTTAAAAGAAATGTGTAGTGATAGACATTCCAAGAACAACCCCCAATATATAATTTACGCCGAGAACTAAACCAATGATAAGAATTACAGTTATACTCGCTGCTACTATTATACAGCTTAAAATCGCTTGCATTACTTCATAATACGTACGTCAATAATGCTTAACTTAATATTTATACCCAAATTTGCTTTGAAAAACAATACCATCCAAAATGCCATTTAGATAATGAAACAACTTTGATTGTATTTGATTCGAATGAAACACATCATACCCCTTTCAGAAAATGAATAGATCCTTGAACCACTCTGGTAATTATTACATCAGCTTATTTAAAATCTGATCTAGTTCCTCTTAGACCATCAGTCCGATATATCACCTCATGTAACGCCTGCAATTAATACTATTCTATTACAAAATATACCCACCCAACCGAAATTTTTCATTTTAATGTTTATTAAAACCATTCATTATAATTGTATTTCTTTGTCTGCTATTTTTAACATTATAATTAAATGTAAAGTAGTGAGCTAAGAAAGAGTTTACCACACATTACAAAAAACTAGTTTTAATGTTGATCGCGCATTTTGACATAAATATATCAGTCAAGCAAACCGAATTCTTTGGAAATAACATGAGCACATACCTATACATGGCGCCACAATTATCTTGGAATTAGCTACTCTTTTTCAGACTGAAAAATACCGAATAGTAGCTTAGTTACACCACATTGATATCACGCCAGATTCCATTATTTTTGATCCACCCCTAAAAGCTTGTGAATAACATCAATACGGCTTAACACGGAGTATGTATTACAAAAAGAATATTTAACAACTCTTCCCCGTCCTTATAAACCGACTCAGTATATCACCCAACTCAAAGTGGTTGCATAAATGTTAATTAAAAACCAAATATGGAGGAGACTAAATTATATTACTTCAAATGGTTCCTGCAAAACCTAACTCCTGAAATTTCACTCATCTCCCGTTAAACAATTTTCATCCTACCTACATAGATTTATAGACACTAATTTTGTACCTTGCAGATATACTTTTCAAGTAACTGAGATTTACTTTATTTATGCCAGTGTTTAATTTTACGTTTGTTTAGTTTTATATGAGATAGTCATATTTACTTAGTCTTCGTCGTATTTTTGTTATAAACAACGAATTAGTCCTAATAAAAGAATATTGATAAATATAAAATTCCATTTTTAATTACTCGAATAATTCTGATAGTCAAAAATGATTTTCATAAAAGTTTAAAAGAAAAAAGTCCGACTTTATCTCTCCCAATAATTCGAAAATAATAATTTTGAGTGTCACTTGGACTAAAAGCTCAATTAAACAAAGCAAAAGTTTAATGGACCATTTTATCATCCCTTTATCTATTTTATTAAGCAAAATAAAATAAACTAAATATTCCGAAATAATTATTCGCAGCTTTCCAAAACTATAAGCTAAAAAAATGAGAATTTAAAGAGAATAATTTGTCCTTCCCATGCGACAAAAATCCCTTAAGAACGATCGCTTTATACGTGCTCATTAAACTTATGTTTCCTGTTTTACACCTTTAAGAGCTAAATAAATGTATTTAAAATACTTGTTATTACTAATTTTTCTGGTATCCTTGTTTTTTTAAATGAAAAGGCATGGTTAATAAACTGGAATTCTGAAAATACCTTATGTGAAAGTTATAAATGTACTTAAAGACTAGTTCCCTTAAATGATAGATTAAATCGTTATCTTGGTCTTATTACACATTAAATTACGTGATATTTCATATCATGCCGCTCTTTACGAGCATGCTTGGGATTTTCATTACTATTATAATTGAGAATTAATGCACCTGCTGATCAACACTTCTAGTTAAGAATTTCCAATTCATCATTGGCATATAAATAGTACTTAAAGTTTAAAATGCGTTTTTTCAATACTGCTATAGTAGCATCAGCTTTAAATACAGTATCATCACCAGCTACGCAGATGTTTTCACTCTTCTTCTTTTAACACACAAATTCATAACTGTCTTTAGGATGCAAATAAGATAAAGGTAAATTCAAGATATAGTTATTGCAAAGGCTTGAAGAAAATAAACATAGGCTAAATTCTTACCACAATCATACTTTTTTATTGCTTCAACATTTATTTTCTTTATCTCCTATTTTAAGTATATATTATTTGCTGAATTATTTTTTTAATGCCATCACATATACAGTATCCATTTCAAATGTTTTTGTTATGGTCACAAACGACTAGATAAAATCCAAATTCAGTATCAGTAATATATCACCAGATACAGCGATTGGATTGCAAGAAATCAGTAAATCGATACTGCAGTATAAACATTAAAACATTAACAATGGCAAAAAAAAAACGGAAAAATACAAAAACAAACTGTAATTTACCTTAGGATAAATCATCAGTGGTCTAATTCCATAAAAGAAGGGCTGAAGAAATAACCATATTAATTTTCGAAACGAAGTAGAAAATATCCGAGCCTCCAGTTCCGTTGGTACATCTGTGTCAATAATATCTTCACCTAAAACAATGGTAATCTATATTATCACTTGAAATTCATACAAATGCATTTTAAAAAAATTAACTACTCTAAACTATTGTGAAACACACCAAGATTACGATGATGCTCAAGATGATATTTCTTGAATGAGATTGACATAGGAATACACATTGGAAGATTGGCGACGAATCCAAAAAGACGGTTCTAAGTATCAATTTAATTCAATTGCCATTTAAAGCTCTATATATATATATATATATATATATTATATACACTAGAGAACAAAGCAAGTGTTAATCACTCTTACTTCTACAAAATTTAAGTTACCCAGAATAAAATAATTTAACCATCGGATAAAGAAAATTCTTTTAAAATCAATAAATATTACCAACCGCGAATGGTCGAGCAGTCCCGAATGCCTGGTTGTGACTAACTTCATGCACCGCTAAAGTTAATGCATGGTTAAAAGTACCTGATACGAAATAGGCTTGTAGAAATAAAAGAGTCCAACTAGCGTCTGAAATTTAAAAAAACAATGACAAACCATAAAATAACGTTTTTCATGATCTAATTTATCTTCAAACATGAAAATGGAAATAACTAAAGATAGTACACTAAAAAATGTTTTAGCATCTATCCTACGTAGATATAGATCTAGATTTTACAGCTAAAAAAGTCACTCGATACCTCGCAATAACCAGGCAAATGCTATTTGGGCAATGACCATGGATACGACAACAGTTTTAAATGCAGGATCCTGACCAAAGAGATGTTTGATTTCAGGATACTTCACAAGCATCTCTCGCCGTCTAAATTAATATCACTAGAATTGAAAGGCTTAAGTACATAAGAATTTATAAACTAACCTAGTAGCATGTGGTTCTTCATCATACGACCATGAGAAATCTGTCTTAGTCACGATTTGTCCCATTCTAAAACAATTTTGTGCTCGAAATGTAAGTTTAGAACTTATTTCGTAGTTTCTAGTAAAATATAATTCACAATGACAATACAATAATGCTAATATAGAAATGTTAACGTAAATACATTTAAAAAAACCAAATGTAATCTAACTCCAACAAGGATCAGTGACTACATATAAAACGCAATTAAGAAAATTGTAACGTGGACTGATGCAGGAAGTATAGTAATCAAATGTGGCTTGAATCAGGGAGAGCGCCGAACTTAAAATAATCCTAGTTCTATGTTCCGTATTAGGTATGCAGTATGACTTATTGTTTACACATCCATTACATAAATATAAAGGATTTAACCAGAAAACGTAATAATAAAAGATGAGTTGAGTCTATAGCTCTTTATGATTAGTACCTCTGCTATGAATCCGACAATTTGGCATTAGTTTAATGTACTCCCGGTAATAATAATTAGAACATACAGCTCAACCGCCTTGTCATTAAATTCAACCCGATTCTAATGGAAAGCCACATATTTCTACCTTAACTGGAAATTTTAATGGTAACAATGAAACACATAGTACAAAAATAAACGATAACAATGAGGGAGAATTCATCTATGCAAACAAAGTACTAAACACTGAATGCATGTCATAAATACTTTTGAGAATGAACTTATTTCATTAATATATAAATCTATCCTATCCTACCTTGAAAATTAAGTTAAACAATACATAACGGTTAGAATACTTACGGAACAATAAGTTTAACAAGTCAACAAACAAATTAGGCAAATTTAAAGATGTATTGAACTTAAAAGTACTGCAAGGGCAAAATATCGAAGAACATGTCATAAAACCAATGCGTTGCAACACGATACTGACCTAAATTTATTCTCGCATCCTTGAATGATTATCCTTTTCCACATACGCAACAGACATCCAAGAACAATAAGGGATTCTTCTATTTATAACACCAAACATCTAAATTCAATGTTTAAAACAGAAAAACAAGACAATTTATTAAAGTTTATATTCTTTAAAAAACAGTATATTTTAAATAATTGAACTTAGTTTATATTCTCTACTAAGACAATCTTAGATGCCGAATTCCTTCTACAAAAACCTTCAGATTTCGTTAGAAGCCAGAGAAGTCGTAAGAATATTTGGTTCATTTGTTTCGTCTTTCTTTTCTTCCTTCTTCTTACTCTTTTTGTTACGACGTTTTTCTACCTATATAGATTGGTTAAACGATTTACATTATATATATATTTTTAATTGCTTGCCTTTTCAATCTCTTCCTCAGTGGGAACAGGAACCCACTTATCAATGTCGATGGCGTAATATTCATCTCCAGGAACTGTCATGAGAAGTGCTCTATAAATAGATGATTTATTAGAAAAAGAAAAAATTTCAATTTTCCTTGTATATTTCTTCATATATTATGATTATTTACAGAAATAACAACTGGCAAAAGTAACAAATTCACCTATTGATAAATGGACCAAGAGCGGGATTTCTATGAGTACATGCAGCAGAAATTACAGCACCAATATTTTCCTCCAATTCATTATCTTTCATGCTAAGCTAAAAATGACAAAATGTTAGAGGAATTACAAGCTCTAGCTTTTCCTCAAACTTATGATCCGGAATTGTATAATTTTCAGATAACAGTAAATAGCAAGGTCTTATTATAAATAGTGGTCTTCAACATCATTAATGATGTCTACGTCGTCGCTTTGTTTCATAGCGCAAAATTTCTTAAAACAAATTTTTAATATCCAAGACATTACACACATACTAAGAAATTAATTTATAAACTTTTCAAAGGATAAAGCATAACATATATTAAATGTAATGATTTCTTGAACTCTTATGATAATAGGCATTTAAGCTCCTTACTATAATAAAATATTAGTCATTAAATTAAGTTAAAACCATTAGACATACCAATCTATAACTATCTTTAAGAAAATATCAATTTTTAAAATATAAAAATTTGATTTAATTCATTTTATATCCATTAAACTACTAAAAATCTATATTAATGCAATTTTAAAAAATAATTTTATGTTAGGAAAAATGAAAATTATGCCCACTTTTCCAATGATGGAATCACTTAGTCCCCAAAATGGATAAACAGGGTCCCCTCTAATATTCAGCTTTACTCCATTTTTAAACTTAGCCACAAGCTCAGACAAATCCTCTCCGAGACCTCCTAGAACGAAATTGACAATGTTTAGCTAGTTAATAACCTACATGCACAGTGATTATTAGAATTTAGAAATTTTCTGCACTAAACATACCAAATGCCCGAAATAAATCTCAAAAAATACTATGAAATGCATTCCTTAGGAAATTCCACAAGTGTATTAAAAATCTAATCATATACATAATATGACAAAAAATAACTAACCATTCGATTTTGTAGGAAACCTTGTTTTAAGAATTCCTCTCATTGGTAGAATGAAAGATGCCATATCAAGGTGAGATACGCAGAAATCATAGTCATCAGTGCGGAATTGTCCTTTGATTATCTATAAGTCTTCACGCTGCAAACAATTTCGAAAAGAAAACTAAGAACTATAGTTTAATAAACATTAGATTTTATCGTGGAAGAATGGTTTAAAAGCAACTTCTAATCTTGTTACTAATGCGGATTTAATACTTCTAGTATTCAATGTATAGTTTATGGCAACCATATCATCGTTTAAACTGCGCAATTGGAACAATATATAGAATAATTTGATTTTCCATTAACTGCAATATAAGCTGCTTTAAACTGTATTAAAATAAAATTACACTATTACCTTCTTAATTGCATCCTTGCCCAATGCAATTTCAGCGCCACACTCTACGGCAATCTCTTGCAGCTTTACATCGTTTACAAACGCCAAAATTGTTCGCTTTTCTTTGTGAGGAAACGGGAACGGTACTGGGACAATCTCATCAGAATTCGTTACCATTTTCGTCTATAGTAAGTAAATATAATACTATCTAGATTTAAATTTAATCTTACTTAGATCAAATTGCGATTTAAGAAACAATATACACCTGTCTCTCTGTGTTCATATTGAGTTCAAGACGAAGTCGGACGAGAGCATTCAGATTATCATAGATAGCTGGATGTTGTAGCTCGCGATGCATAGCAAGTGCTTCAGATATAGAATAGAATTGAGTTTTAACCTTACTCCTGTAAATAATTAACGTTTCTATACAAAGATAAGTTAAATTGTATAAAATGATAACCTTATGAACACATTTGTTACAGGGTTATCGGGAAGACTGGTCTCGTTTTCTGGGCATAACCGCTTAGGAAAAAGTTGTGATGGAGAAAGCCTAAATTAAAATAAACTTAATTGCTTGAATCCATGAATTGTATTATGCCATTAAACTTACAGTGATTTCATCCGCCTAATATTAATCCTATCCATAAATGTATATTGTTTTTTTGCAGCCTCTTTTTCCTCTCTTTTCATTCTTCTTTCCAATTTCTGTTGTCGTGTGACTGTCTTTTTCAATGCACGTTTGCGACCTAAAAGAACTAGTTGATTTTATAAATACACAACTTATACGTATTTCTGCATTTACGTTATATTATAAACTAAACGGGGAAGTTGATTTTACAAAAATATTTCACGATGGTTTAAATAAATAAATACTTTTGAACTGGAACAAAAAATATAAAACGCTGAATAATACTATTCGGATTTATTATAATTAAGAAATACCTCTTTGTTGACAAATTACATCAGTCTTGGATCGAAGAAGATCAACTGATAATACCCCACTACAAGATGATACTGCAGTAAAGCGAATAAGTGATAACATCTAAATTTGAAATTACAACAAAAAATAAACAACATTATTACAAAATAAACAGCCAAAACTATAGAAGTACAAGGCAACTTTGAGGAAGATAATCACACATTATTATAGCAATACAATAAATTTGTTTAAATTAAAACTGTGAATAAAGTACTTCTTTCATGATAAGAAAAATTGAATTTATTAAAATAATACTAAATAAGTATTTCCTACCCTAATAAAAAAGATCGTGAGTGTGCAGACGACAGAAGATTCAAACAGCAATATTAGTCACCAACCATAAGATTTTATCGTCAAGATTCTGCCATTTTGTGAAAACAGTATTAAGTACTAATATTTTACCAAATAATGGAATGTTGTTGTGTTTAATATTGGATGAAAATAAATTATTCTTTATTATCTACTTTTTATATTTTAGATCGTCACATTCCCTACACTGTTAAATACATCAAAGCTGCCATTATTTCCAGTTTAAATCGTCAAACTATAAAATTTACTTATATGCAATGATTAAATCAAAACTCTATAATGTGTATTTTTAAATGAAGAAAAGCTGTGTTGGAATAGTCACTCGTACAAGTGTAAGAGGACAAGTGGAAATGCATTATTGACTTGCAGTTTTTCCTTAAAAACCTGAATTATAAATGAATTCCTATAATTCAAAGCGCAGAAATGAAAAAATTCAAAATAAAAGGTCGGGGAAAAAATTACCGGACACTTTTTTCCGGAGAATAGATGAGAAAAATTGAAATCGAAGCTCTCCGTGAATAAAACAAATAACACATCAGATTAACTATGTAATGTTAAAGTTTAAGATACTCTTGCTTTATAGCTATAACGGTGTAATTGGTAGTAATGTATCTTGTACTTTCTATACGACATTCCTAAATCTACGAAATTATGTCTACTAAATTTTAATAGCTCGGTTAAATATTAATTTCTTGACATTTCTATTTTTTTAATCTAAAATATAAAAAACGAATCTTAAGTAACAGAAGAACTGAAAATAAAGTATAGTAATACATAAACATCTAATTACATTTCCGATTTCGACAAGTGGGTTAATTACTAGATTTTTTAACTCCTTTCGCCACTAGATAAAATAATGCGCTGTAGTGTGCTACAGTATCAGAAAGTTTTCGTCATGCAAAAATTACTGGCATAATCAGTGCTTGTGTAGGTGAAGTTTTAGCATGTATGTCTCATTCTTAATTAGTGGTAAATTTTCGCAAGTATTAATTATTACAAGAATTTTCCATAATATTGAAATATAGATGTTCACACTGTAGTTAGTTATTATTTTATCTTCACCTATTACAAGACAATAGTTATGAACATATCATCAATCGAGATTATGTAAGTGATCTCATTAGAATTTGTATCTGTGATAATGATAATTTGAACATTTATTCTCTAATATAAAGTTTTAACATCAATATCCAATAAGTCCAAACAGAGATATATGGTATCTAGTCAACAATACGAATTTTTTGAAGAAATAAATATTTTATAGTTTATACTCAGCTGATAATACTACAAATTTTGGAATTTATGAAATTTTATGTTCTAATAACTTAATTAAGATTGTGAATTAATAGTAAGATCAGTGTAAATATTAAAGCAAGCTACCAAGTTAACTGATTAGATGTAAAACGATAGTTCAGTTTAATTCCGGGTTTAGCTGATAGGTTTAATAACTTTTTTATCTATTATATATAACCTTTTAAGACTAACTTTGCTATTAATAACAGTTTAAAAAAACCCATTGTCTAGTTAGTTATCTGGTAATTTCGTCAAAGTTGTATTTATTAGTGAACCTTGATAATTTTTTAAAGCTGCCAAAATAGATGCTAATATGTTATGCAATAATATTACTTCCATTTAGATTAGAAATTTCGCTGTTCTTGTTAAATATATTAGTTCAACACGATTTTCAGGGAGAATTACTCTGTGCTGGCGTGATAGTAACTATGGATTTCACGTCATTACTTGACACAGCCGTTAAGAATACGAAAAACATCTCAAAGACTCTAAATGATCTTGATTCGGAAGTTGTAAAAGAACGGAAATCTCAACTAAAACGGTTGGAAGCAGAAAAGAAAGCAAAGTTAGAGTTGATGAAAAAGCGAGGGACAATGTCAAAAGGGGAATCAGAGCAGTCAGAAAGGGTTAGCCACTTTCCACATTATTAATTGTTTATAACTAATGTCTGCATTAAAATTTTCTTTGGCTAATGGAATAAACTTTTTAGTTCAAAATACCAAAGAAGACTAGTGGCTCCAATATTGATAAGTTAAAAGTGACAGCTTTCTTAGCTAGGAAAGAAGAAGAAAAGAGAAAACGCGATAAGCAAAAACTAGCTGAAAAAGAGAAACTTATTCAGCTTCGACTACAAGCTAATGGAGGGAAAGTAAGTCTACAATTTGAAAGCCATACATGGTTTTTGTTTTGCGTTTGATATTTTGCAACTGATTCATTTGTTATGAAATCTAGTATATTTCAGGCCAATAAGAAAATTGGCAAGCATTTTGGGATGAATGCTATTGACTTACAAATTAGATATGGACACGATCACGAACACGTCGAAAAATTACAAAAACAGAAGTGGAAAGAAGATGTATATAGTTTTTATATTGTATTTATGTTATTGGTTAATTAATCACATTCGGAAATGATTAAGGAGGAGCATGATAAACTTTCTGCTCACTATCGTGATGGCGTGTATAAGGCTATGGCACAGAAGAAGAAGCTAGATGACAAGGCGATTTTTGAAACTCCTAAGCTCGTTGTATTTCTTGAATTATAGACATTTTTCGAAACTGATTGTTTAGAGAAAAGTACTATTTAATTTTACTCTATATCTTAGCATAATTTTGTCAATGAACTAATGTCCTCTTTTTTCGGCCCGTTCAATTTTATCAAGCGAGCAGAAACAGCCACACAGAATTGCTACAAGTAAAGCAAATAGTCTGATGGGGCTTTCTAGTCGACATGCTCAGTCGTAAGTTACTCAATTATTATGACATACTGCCATTCATAAATGGATTATTTCTTATAATAGCTCGGAAGATTTGTGTTATTAGAAGGTTTAGTGATTAAGTCATTACAATGTACTAGATGATAAGTTTCAACAGGCGCGACAATTTCTCTCCCCCTCCAGAATACTCGAAGTCAAAGACTACTGGCACTGTTTCAGAAATCAAAAAAAAAAAGGAGGCACCAGCAGTCATTGATTTTAAGTGGGTATATAATTGATTTAATGTATGTACCGTTTCAATACTATGTGTATTTTTTTTAGTACATTAATGAAAGCAGCACAAAATATTTCTGAAGGCAAGGAAATACATCTTGATTTGGATCAAAGAACGAACAGAAAAACTATTTTGGATGAAAAGAAGCAGTAAATTTTTAAATTATTATTGCTTAATTTTGGAGGTTTTAAAGATATTATATATTAGGGTTAAAAATTGGGAGAAAAATTATAGCACTTTGATATATAAATATAGTTTATGAACATTTTTTAATTGTTATATATATTTTAGTATTATTTAGTTCGAAACCGAGAGCTTCCTTTGCTAACCATTCAAGCATGAGACAGTCCTGTGGATATTCGTCTGCAATCAAAAAACCTGATGGTAACGACTCTAATTCTTTGCGTCAACTAAATAGGATCTCATCAAAGTCAGACAAAAGCACTGACATGAAATCGACAAATAGTATAAAATAGTTAGTTAATTTGCATTCTCTAAATAAAGTCCTATACATACTTTAAATGTCTCTTCGCTTTCCAAATTATGAAGTGCGTTTCATACAGAATATACACAATGAGGGACTAACTAGGAGTAATTTAACTATACAGCAGAAGTATCATTTCTAATTAATTCTAAAAATATCTAGTTTTTTTATGTTTGCATGTAATGGATTGACTAAGTGAACTGATTAATTTTTTTATTGTTTCTACAGAACGAGATATATTTATGCAGTTAATAGTGGGTTTAGTTAATTAATTCTATATGAGTAGGCTGAAATATTGTATAGTTTAGTTTTAAACGTTTATTTCATAGCTGTTTAAAAGTATGTAGTTACAGCTCTAATGATCAGCTCAAGAAGAGTTCTACTTCTATAATTTCTACAGCTGCTGCTGAAAAGAAGTAATATTGTTGAATCTACTTGTTCAAAATTTTTATAAGTATTTGTCGTGAAATTTTCCAGGTATTTACCTGGTGATATTCGATCTAAGCAAAACATAATGGCGACCAAACATACGGACACTAATGTAGCTTCTAGTTCAAGTCGTTCGAATGGTAGTTATTTAGCTATTTTAAAATATATGGATTAATTTTAGGCAAATGCATGTTATTGTTAATCTCTTTATTTTACTATCGATTTTAGATTCTGTCCGAACAATATCACAGTCATTAAAGAAAAGCCAGAAGCCACCAGCAAATTATATCAATAGGCCACGCCAAATGGAACATCTACAGCAGACTGCTAGCACTGACAAAAATCGACATCGACTAAAAAAGCATGAACGGTTACGAAATGAGCAAAAATCTAGTCGGTTAGCTCTATTTAGACTTAAGAATCTGCTAATATGGTTGTTATAATATAAGCTTCCGTTGTATGCTTATATTTACAGGTCTAATCGCGCGTATGACTATGATGATGTAGAGGATGAAGATGAGTACGACAGTGATATGGACGATTTCATTGATGACACTGGATTAGACATGGATGAACTCAGTAGGCAGGAATTTGAGGAGACACTGAAGTAGGGCAATCAATCGGAGTTTCATTTCTATGTTATCATATAATTTGAATGTTCTACTATTATTATTTTTGGCTTTTATTATTAAAAGGAAATATGTGACACAGATGACTTTCTAAAATCTAAAATATTAATTTATTCAGAATGGTAAATCCAAAGTACGACCAGAAGAAATGGCGTGAACGAGAACGTATGATTAGCGAGCAGAATATGGTGGCCAACTTCCGCACAATATCTAAGGAAGAAGCGAGGAGTGCTCGCATTGGAATGATTGAGGATATCAAAGAAGCAACGAAAGGCAACAGTGTGCGTCTTTAAAATCTTAAAACTCCCAATTCCACAAAAACCATACTTTCATTTTGCTATAGTACATTGGTTTTGTATTGTATTGGTGTAAATTACTTCATGCTTCTTATCTAGTGGAAATGCAAACTCATTTGTTGGAACTGATCGCTATCATCTAAAGCAGGATTTCCTATGAGTAAAAAATTATTTATAGCCATGTATTAGCATCTGTTTTTGAATGTTGCGAAAAAAATCCCCAATTGTGCGTGCTTTTTCTTGCGTCAATTATAATTGGCTGGTGAATGACGGTTTTACAGAGATAACAAATGAATTCATTGTAATTTATCTACTACGGTTTATTCTAGATGCATAAGGAATTGTATTTCCATGTACTAGTGGAACTTTATTAGATATTTCTATACGTCATATAGCATATTTTAAAATATATAAAAGAACTCGTTTTTTTAGCATCTTTATTATGTAGATGAATGTTTTAAGAAATTCCGTTTCGTGGCTTTCATGGTTAATCTTAGTAGGAAGAATAGATTTGTATTTATTTATATTTAAGAAATTGTGTCTAAACTTATATTTATAAATATGTGATAATTAATTTGAATTAAATACTGTGAATTGTGTTACTTTGCTGAGCTTTTTTTTAGATGTGACTTATAACACTTTCAATAACATTGCTGTTTACAAATTAGGAATTATTCCCGAAATTTTTTAGAAAAAGATTCATATAATAAGCGTGATTTGATGTCCTATTAGTATTATCTAATTAAACATGTTTATTATTAGGTTTTCTTTGGGTTTATAACGTGATCATTTAGGCCTTTCGAATATAATTGTTATATATTATTGTAAAAACTATTAAAGATGCTTTATAAGTGTGTGGTAAACTGCATTTTGTACTATCTTCAATATATTTAAATATTTTAACGTCAAATATGTACTTAAAGATAATGGCCGTTGCTGGTTCGTATGTATGTTGTTGAGGAAAAGCGAAAAAAAATTAGCACTAAAGACGCAGATACTTTTCTAAGTATATATCTAACTGATGTTGGTAATTTTGTCAAGATAACATGGAAATGGCTTTATTGAAATTTTAGGAACTAAAGAATATGCAGAGTGCTTTCTGTCATCGCCGTTTAAACTGTTTCCTGCCATTGCTGGGACAAGTACCACCATATATTAATTGTTTCCACGGTGTTAATGCTGTTCATATAATCAATCGGATACGTTTCTGTTCCATGGCAAATACGTTACAAGGTTGTTGTTTAGTTAGTTTATTTCAATTTCTCGAATACCAATATTGTCATTCATGGATTTTCATCTGTTAATTTATATTAATACAGTTTCTGAGTTTTATAGAAGTATGCGGAATTGCATTTTATTGGTATATTATGATTTAATTCAAATTTTCAATTATATTAATGTCATCCTTAAGTATATATTTTAGTAATTCTACTTAAAATATTTGGCGATCTTTGTGCTTAAGCGTTAATTATTATTGGAATACATTTTTACAGGCATAATTATGATCAGAAATTAGCAGCCCAATTATTTAATTTTTGGCATGTATAATAATAAAAGACTAACGTGTATTCTATCTGAAAGGCCAGCGTTTTTTATATTTAAACAGATTGTTCTTTATAGTAGCTAGAGTTACCTGTATTTAAAATGCTTCTGTGAATTCAGAAGCACGCTCTAGGTTATCGATTAAAGTTGCTTACATTTTTGCTTAGAGCATAGTGTATTTGTGCTTTCAATATAAATTAGATGTTAATTCAGTAATGAAACTGATTATTTTATAGTTATCATTTCAATGACTATTATTGTTGAAAACCTTAAAACTTATTTGTACTCTTAATTATAAGGCAGTGTCTCTTGTATTTTAGAATCTACGCGGAGCGATCTTGTAATGTTTGCAATGAAGCAGAAAATATTTTGCGAAGGATCACTTCTAGATGCAGTTCAACGATCTAACCTTTTCGCTGACTCTAAACACTTCGTGGATATGTCTCTGAAATATGATGCTGGTATATTTTTTATTGGTATAATTTACTCTATCTTAATTCTTGTCTTCTTTCTAATAATTGTTTACCTATAATTAAATAAGTGTTATTTTTAACACTTTATTTTGAAAAATGCCAATTTTTAGTAACCAGTCTTTTAATATCGAGAATTTGCTATTTATCGTAATTTCGTAGGACAAGCATTAGTCTGCGGTGAAAAACATTTTTTATAGTACTGTCGTTGATGTCTTTTTCATTAAAAATACTTTAATTAGATTGTATTAGAAAGCTAGATTTTTGTGTGAATACCAAAATTTAATTTATAGAATAACAGTAACTGTATATTTTGTGAGTTATCATGAGAGAAGAAAGAAAAACTGACACTTGCATCCTTTAGATACCAATTTAATATGCTCGTGATGATAGGTTCAGAAGCGGTGTTGCTACAATTTACATTTTTGTTTCTCTTTAGAGATAATACAGTGTATTTGGAATGGGAGCTTTTATGTATTTCCGTACCAGCTGAGACAATTATATAAAAGTGCTTTGAAAGTAATAGTTAGATTCGTAAATTTTAACTGTATATAATACACTTTTCATCGACATAAATAATTTGAAATAAGAGAATATGAGCTGATTAAGGCGAGGTGATTTTTTTACCATATTTTCCTAATATTCTCTAAATTCCTTTAAAATTCCAAAAACGTAAAACCATGTAGTATATCTATGTGAGAGACATCATTTTTGATGAATGTATCTGTTTATGCCAATTCTATGTGGATACCTAGAAACATAATATTAATTCAAGAACTAACTGTTACTACTATACGTTTTAGAAGTTACACTAATTAGATGGGAAGCTCTTCGTTCAGCTGGCCCTGTCAGTGTAGAAAGTTTGCGTGCATTTCTTGAAGAATATTTCGATGAACCAGAGAACGAGCTCGTTGAATGCAAACCAAATGATTGGAATCCTAAGGTTCATTTTATTTTATTACTGTATATTTTAAGTTGAAATATTATGTACTTTTGTACTCATTATCTTAAACAAATTTTTTGGAATTTGAGAACTTGTTCTGAGTATTATAAATTATCTAATGTTCAGGGCGAAGCGTTTGATTCAATCCAGGACCCAAAGTATCGTCACTTTGCTGCTGAGTTGCATAGGAAATGGCCATCGCTGTACAGAAAGGTTTATACAATCGCTCTTCTGAACTCTATTATCGTGGTATTTCTCAGTCCTGAGTATTCTCAGGCGAAGTACACAGCATATGAAAATAAGCGGATTAAGAGGTGAATTAAATAACTAATTCTCCAAGAAAGTCATCATTGAATCATCTCTAGTGTTTTTATTTCGCTAATCTTTGTAGCATGTTTGTGGTAGTTTTCTGTACACTTGTTTTGATTTAATGTTTCAGATTTCGGAAAAAGTTAGAATCAATCCTGAGCGGTATTCAATTATACCAGTTCCCAATCCTTTTGTAGTTCCAGGAGGAAGGTTAGTAGTGTCTCTAATTCCTTGATAGCATAATTCGAAAAAAAATTTTTTTGATGCGTCCTGGTTTATTATAGATTCCGCGAGATATATTATTGGGACACATTTTTCATAATCAAAGGTCTACTTGCTTCTAAGATGCTAGAAACGGCCCGTGGAATGATTGAAAATATGCAGTTCCTTATTGAAGAGTATGTATTTAATATGCTCTAGCCGTTAGTTTGTCTCTAATTTTTTGTACTTACGAGTAAAAGAGTTACTTGTTCCGAACGAGTGAAAAAAATGTGCTAAAAAGAGGATCAAAATTTATTTATTATTAAAACACAACAACTAAATGCGAACCTTGATCGGGACGAAGGATATGTAATAGCTAAATCAGCACATGTATCGAGGCTACCCTTTTCCATATAGATCTCTCTTTTATATGTAAATGATAGATATGTTTAGAAATAGTTGTGGGAAAGTGGAGATGAAGATTGTAAGGATATCATGAATACGTAGAAATTATAATATACATAAATATTAAGCATATCTATGAAACAACATTGTTATCCTGAATAACACCTATTACGAACCTAGTTTAATATTTTTATCGAAATTTTACTGTTTTCAAACTAATCTTTTGATTTATTACTACAGGTATGGATTTGTTCCAAACGGAAATCGTATTTATTATTTGAATCGTTCGCAGCCTCCCCTTCTGACATGGTGTGTATATGCATATTATGAGATTACTAAGGATGCAAAATTTACTGCTCAGTTATTACCTACATTACGAAAAGAGGTATGGTTGATTAGTTCTTATTATAGCATTCTTCTAATCATACCATTATAAATGTGATTCAGTTGGTTTTCTTTCAAACTAATCGATCCATTATGCTTGATGGTTGGCGGAGTCCTCTGTATAGATACTATGTAATGACTGATACTCCAAGACCAGAGAGCTATCGTGAAGATATTGAAAGTGCGGAACATCTACATGATGGTAATTATTGTTTTTATTTTGCAAAATATCTTTAGGAGCTTTTGGTACAATATTTATTAACTTGTATAGTCAGTTTTTCAAATATATTCCTAAACATTACAGCTTAATTTTTTTAGAGCAAGATAAGCAGTCATTGTGGAGTAATATTGCAGCTGCTGCTGAAAGCGGTCGTGACTTTTCTAGTCGATGGTTTGGGCAAAATGGACCTTTAGCTGGTAAAATGGGAGGTACTAGGTAGGATATCGTTTATTTAGTTTAATTTGTTTCATTCGTCTTCCTTCACATTTCTTTGCGAAAAATATCTCAGGATGAACTATGATCTATATATACATCACATAAGAAATAACCACATTATTATACATCATCTAAACAGAAAGTAACAAATCTCATTACCAAGTATTATCATAATAATCATGTTGCATAATATTCCATTATGATGCGATAATCACAGCTATGTGTTAATTAGACAAACCAGTTAGTAGGGATATTAATGACGTATTAACTATATATTTTTTTGCGTTATATATTAAGTAAATAAAGTTTGACTACTCAAAATATTAATTCCTGAGAATGTTTTTATTGATCATAATATACAATGATCTATTTATCATTAATGAAAACAATGTTTTGTGGCATGTTAAGTAAATTAATTATTGGTAAAATCGTTAACCCACTTTGCAACTAGATAGTTGATTTTGTTGTGTCTTTTTTAAAGACAATGAAAGTTGTGACCTATTATTTTATTCATGGTTTTTAGGACTAGCCAACTTGTTCCTGTTGATCTTAACGCCATTATATGTGGAAATTTGCGTATGATGGGGCATTTGTATGATGCCATAGCTGATATCGATGAATCAAAATGGTGCGCACACGCATATGATGAAATGAAACAAACAATTTATCAGGTTTTTCATTACTCAATAATCTAATTCATTTTTTTCGTATCATACATTATATTGTATGAATCTCTTGTCACACATCACTTTTGATGGACTCTGTATTTATTCAGGTTCTTTGGAACGAAAGTTTTGGCTGCTGGTTTGACTTCGATCTTAGCACGAACAGCCACTTAGAAGTATTCTTCGACACAAACTTTTTTCCATTGTTCACTAAATGCGCACATGATGGTTGGTAATTGTTATGAATACAAATGAGAACAACACATTATTTACCCGTATGTTCCATTATGGTTCATTGTATAGTTTTACTAACTAAGGATTCGATAGTCTATCCATCGCTGAGTACTTGAAGAAATCTGGAGTACTAACTTTTCCTGGTGGATTGCCATCCTCTTTAGTCTCTACAGGTATTGAGTTATGGTATTTAGTTTACAAAGAAATTTTAGTTATGGTATTTAGTATTTTTGAACTTTATTATGTCTCATTAGATATCCCATTATCGCATACTTTAATTTTTACTAAATAATAAGTCGAAATAGCAAGGGGAATTTATGATATCCCTGTTACTGTTTTTATATTCATTGCTATATTAGTTCCGAAGCCGGAACATTTTCATAGCATTTCAATGTATGGAATCTCTTTTTTTCGAGCCATTATATGCTATAGTGATTTCCTGTATTCTAAATATCAGGACAACAATGGGATTTTCCTAATGCTTGGGCGCCTACCACGTGGATACTAATCGAAGGACTGCGTATGTTTGGACAGAATGAAATAGCCTTGGATCTAGCTAATAAATGGGTTAGGAAGAACTATAATATGTGGAGGGCAAGTGGTGGAAAGATGTTTGAAAAGGTGAGGAATCTTTTCTGCAAATTGGTAATATTTTTGTTCATTGTGATGCGGCGAACATCTTTGCATAACTGTATCGAATACCATTGATACAGATTATGAAAACTAATGATACAATATTTATGAAAATTATATAATACTAAATTAAATATTAATAAAGTACATCCCTATAATGTTTAGCAAATTATTTGTTCCTTTATGACTTCCAGGTCCTCATGTTTGGATTTATAGTTATATATAACACCATATATGTGATGTCAATATTTTTAGTCATTATGAAGTACAAAAAAAGTACTTTTTTATTTATTTATAATCAATGTACCTAACCACTTGCTACTGTTTGCAGTTATAATGATAGTTGTTAGTATATTTATACCATAACGTCGAGAAATCCATGTAAATTTTATAGTATAATGTGGAATCTTCATGTTATAAGATTAACGGCGGTGGTGGTGAATACGAAGTACAAGAAGGTTTTGGATGGACGAACGGTGTATTGCTTGATCTACTAGTTACCTATAAAGAGCAATTAGCTTGGGTAGCGGGAGATGAATGTGAATGCTGTAATACTGAACAGTGTATAATTCAGGTGGCTTGATATTCATATATATATTAGCATTTCCTGGTAATACTAAAGTTGTATATTAGTAGTGTGAATTTTTCTACTCTTAAATTTCATACTTATGGTTTTTTATTCCTCATTAAAAAGTGATTATTGTTGCAATTCTGATTTTCGAGTTCTTTCTATACACGGTGTGTACCATGCATTATAATGTCTCAAAAAAATGCATGAAAACCTAGTCAGTTAACTGTGTATTTATTAGTCACTTCATGTATTCGCAAATTCATAATTCTTTCTGTTCAGTACAAATTGTTTCTTATAAAGTATAACAGAAGGTTTTAATCTAGCTAAGAAAGAAGCAATCATATAAATAATCTTAGACGTCGATAAAATGCATATAACACGATATTATTGAACAATTAGTTACTAATATAGTACTTCTCACGACTAAAGGTAATATTTGATGTTTTATGCATAAAACTTTTAAAATTGATGTGGTCTCAATGTTTCGAAGTCAAGTTCATGATTCATTCAATAGTCCTTCCCGTGATTTGCCTTCTTGTAGGTATTTAGGAAACTACGAAAGGTTTGTATACGAATCAATCGCCTCGGTCTCAAATTTGGTATCTATCACCATTCCACACCAAGTCGGTTCGCTTCTGTATCTTTTATTTAGATCTGAAATGTTAAATATAGAGTATAAAGGAACAGCATTAAAGACACATTATAAACGATACTAATTAAGATTTACAGCTAACCTTTTTTTCTGCTTGAAGCATTAATATTTCAGAAATGATGTACGTTTAAGGTTTCATTGATTGGTCTGCTCAGAATGGGTTTTATCCTTATTACTCAAGTCAACTGAGCATGGACTTCACGCTGTTATTTTAATATTACAAATGAACGACGTCTCTTAGGAGAACAGTAATATTTAGCACCTCTACTCGTCATCTCATACCCAGATATAATCCTGGTTAGAGGGTGCTCACTTCTTGTTGGCTTTGGATCGGGAATGCTTGATCCCAAATAACAATAATCCGAAAGTTCTGAAAAGATACTTCCCATGTACAATTTTCTTATCAGAAAGAACTAACCTAAAGCGGAAAACCAAATTTGACTCCCCTCATACAATGACGAACACGGAACTCCATTTATACCATTAAGAGGATGAGAACTAAGCCTTTTAAATTACTGTATCACAATCAACTTAATCATTCGTAATATCGTCACTTTCTAGTTCTGCAAACTATTTTCTTAGAATTTTAAATACATTTATCTGGCAATAATAAGTGGAAAGAATAATGCAATTGATTTTTAAAAACATCCGCCAAATTCAAAACAACGTAAAAAAAACTAGGAAACCGAATGTATGCAATAATAAGATCATACTTCACAAAATTATAAACCAACATTTTAAGGCAAAATAGTGAGAATAATATATAAAATCAACAATTATTTCCTCGATACCAATCTGTATCATATCGAAATATAACGGAGTCTTTAGTATAGACGCTTCTCGAACCTGAAATGAAAGCTAAAATAAGGCGATCAATCCTCCTTTTGTTATAACTGAGCTAAGTCACTACTACTCCACAACTCGAGCATCATAGAAAATGGAATCGGTGGAAAGGGTGTATTATGAGGCTCTATTTCAGTGGAGAAGTGAAAGCAGGAATGTGTAACTGTGCTCTTATAGATCTGAGTATTATCATGCGCATAATTTCTAAGGCTATTATAAGGTTTAGAGGAATCATATTCTTCATTGTTACACACTTATAGCGCAATTTTATTGTGCTAATATCCAGTAGAAGAATGTTTATCACTGATGTACCTCCAATCGTTTAACAAACTATACACATAACAGTAACAACCCATACTTCAATGCCACACGACTACACCTACTCCCACCAGTAACTACTTTAGGGCTTATATTGAAGTTGTATTGATGTAGATAAGGATCCGGATCAACACTGCAACTGATCGGACTACAAAGTGCAAAAACGATTTGTGGATATGATAAAAGGCTTTAAGTAAGTTTTCTTCATTTAGCAAACTTATAGTATATTTAAACAATATGTTTGGAATTGAGATTCGTTGGAATGATAATATTCATTACTATTAATGGTGAGAACTGGATATGTTGTTAAGTCAAATACGAGGACCCTCCCAATAGTCCAATATCAATATTATGGTCGGTTACTAAAATATCTATGCTGTGTGAAAACTTACGAGTGTAATGAGTGAACACCACCTTCAACCTGTGCATTTTCCGAACGTTTCTCAAAACGTATTTCGCCTAACTCCACTTTTTTGCTGAAAAAAAGTTTGAATATTAAATCCATATTTAAATAAGTAATTCGAAATAATATAGATACTAACTGCAATTCTTCCAGAGAACGAACTCCAATGTCTTGAAATCCATGTTGCACTCCGCGCACTAGGTATGGAAGGAATTTATGACAAGATCCACGGTCCTTCATGGTTGCCGATACTCCTTGTGCCACTTTTATTTGATCCGTTTCACTATATATAAAAAACATGGCACAAGCGAATATTTTCATCTCTACAACTTAAGCGTTTGCTTACTTACGCTGTGAAATATCTGTCCTGACTAGAAGCATGGGCTTCCATTGCATCGAGTGATCCCATACCGCGATATTTCTTTACCCGAACTCCTCCAGGACCCCAAAAGTACTCTCCAGGAGCCTATAACATAAATATATATGCATGACAAATCAGCTGAAACAATGCAGCAGTAAAAAAATAGATGACCTCAGTAGTTGCAGCAAGTAAACCACCCATCATAACCGCAGATGCTCCAAGTGCAACAGCTTTTGTGATGTATCCCACATCACGAACTCCACCATCAGCCCAAACCGGGATATCTCTAGTACGAGCATACCGGGCTACGTGATAAACAGCTGATCCTTGTGCTCGGCCAACAGCCATGACTGAAATGCTTATTATTGCAAATTATGCAATCTTTCTTATATAAAAAAATACTACTTATAAGATTGTACTCACTATCTTGAGTTATGCAGATTGATCCACTACCCATACCCACACGTAGTGCATCAGCTCCAGCATCAATAAGAACACTCGCTTGCTTGCGTGTTACAACTATAATATTAGATAAAAATGATTGAACGCACACGAATATGATAACATTCTAACATACCATTACCAGCCACAACCTGGACATCTGGATAAACTCGTTTGATATGCTGTATCATATCTACTTGATAGGAAGATGATCCATTTGAAGAGTCCTTAAAAATATTTATTATAAAGATGCATGAGAAATGTTCCTTTTAAAACAGTGTAGTCGCGAACAATGACTATTATATCAGCGCCGGCTTCTACAAGAAGCTCAATGGTACGTTTCGACATTTCTCTAGTGTTCACAGCAGCGCCGCATAATAACTGTCCCTTTGAATCGTATGATGCCATCGGATAATCTCGAGCCTGTATGAAAAAAACTTTTGTGGTTATGAAAGTACATTAAAAACGTTGGTTTCGCATAATTTTTTTTACTACTTACCTTAAGTAGATCTGATCGGCATAACAGAGCAATTAATTCTCCTTTGTCATTGACAATTGGTAATTTCCCTATAAATATTAAATATTAATTAAACATTGGAAAATGCACAAAATATGCTCTCACCAAGTCTGTGATCCTTGAGCATCTTCTGAGATTTTTCAAGTGTAAAGCTTATATCTCCAAGAACAAGTTTGCTTGCATCAACCATAATCTATTAATAAATTTCAAAATGGTAAAAAAAATTAAATCTAAATCAAGATTTAAAAGTCGTTTTTTTTAAAACTAGCCTCTGTTATTGGTGTCTTTTTTTGAACCTCTACATCTACATCTATGAAGTCGAAATCACGTGAAGTAATCATGCCTGAGAAAATTTTAATATTATAGTAGAAAACATTGCTTTAAAATGCATAATAAAACCATATTACCAATGAGTTTTGATCCAACTTTTCCAGTTTCAGTTACAGGAGCTCCCGTATAACCAAAATTTTTTTTAATTTGCAACATATCCCACAAACTAGCATCTGGTTTCAAGCAATGAGGTTGCATAACGAATCCTTGTTTGAAACGCTGCGAAATAGATAAAGTTAGTCTCTTAAAATATGATAATTAGAAATATCAAGAAAGACACAACCAGTAAATGCAGCTAGTCAACTGGATATACTTACTTTAACCTTTAGTACTTCAGCAGCCTGATCTTCTGGTTTAGGGAAGTTGCCGTGAATAATACCTACTCCACCATAAAGCTAAACAGGGTGAAGTGAATTACTGGAACAGGTCTATGATTTCTAAAAAAAAAAAAAAAAGAGATTATTTATATAAAGTTAAAACAAACAGCCATGACTATTGCCATTCCACTCTCAGTAACAGTATCCATAGGAGATGATACTAATGGAGCTTTAATCTTGATTTTTTTCGTAATCCATGTATCTAATTTCACATCGTGTACAGAAAAATCTATCATATCAGGCAGTATGTTGAAATCGCTGGAATAATAAAATTCTCATTAGAAAATCACTGGTAGTTAGTTTAAGTATGCTAGTCATGCTAAGAATAATTAAATCACATATAATTCCTCACTTGTACGTTATTCCTTGATGATGTAACATGAGTTCCGAAACAGATTCACCATCGATCAAATCGTTATCTGACATTTTACTCCTAAAACAAAACGATACTCTAAAACCATAGCTACATGAACTAATATATGAAATATGCTATAATCGTCTCTAGATATTTTTCGTAGATTATATACCTCGATAGTGAAAACATTTCATTTCTTACACAACACTACATTACAGTAAAATGTTATGAGATTCCCTTATCTCGGCTTGAACTGAATTCCAACTAATAATTTTCACCAACGTATGTTTGCTTAAAAATATGTTAATGTTGTCTTAATAGATGCTTATTTCATAAGCAACGTGGTTAAGTAGAAAGGTAAATAATATCACTAACCCAAATTCAAAACTATAATTAACACAATGTGAAATATTAAATATATATAACAAAACTATAATATGTAAACATATCTTCCGTTATACCGTTACTCTTATTAGAAAAATTCTACTAGTATTGCAAGAAATCAGATAAACGTCTAGTTGTATTCCAAAATGTAATACTCGCTAATCCAGATATGCTTAATCTACGCGTGAATCCCTACTAAGTCAAAATGAAATGAATAGGTATATAGTAAAAACAATCAGAACGACGAAAGCATAAATGTTGAGAGCTAAAAGTGTAAATTATGATTCTTCATATGTCCACTGCGGTATGTATATTCAATGTAAACACATCAGCATATTAAAGCACAGGTACAATGGCAAACAAAACCACAAAGGAAAATAAAAAGGAAGTCTAACAAATCGTTTATTGCAGTACTCAAAAGATAACATTGAAATAATATTAACAATCCTTAAATATTTACCCATACAATAAATAATTTACTTAAATCCAGCGAAAAGTACGATGAAGTTAATAGTGATAATTATTCAACTGAAATTATTTCAAAATTATATTTAGAAAATTTCATACTGGTAAACAAAGAAAAAAACTGTATTACTTGCATTTAAATAGCAGCAAGAATAGATTCTGCACGAATACGAGCTTCAGTAACCTTCTGTGCAAAATTGAAGTCCTCAGTGCTTGCCGATTTTTGCTGAATCTTTTGAACACTTGCAATATAGCCATCAACGGCATCGACAACGGGCTTATCATATTTCAAAAGTTCTTGAGCCTGAAGTAGACTAGAATTGTGTCTTAATAAATTAACACAATATATTTACTTAAAATATAATTTAACTCACTTTGTCAAAAGCAATTAAACTGTCAAGCTTTAAGCCATTCAAATCCGAACTCAGCTTCTCATTTGCCTCTTGCCGTCCTGCTTCAAGTGTTCTCTTTGCATTCTAAACAAAATAAAGATTTTCTTTAAGAATATTGGAAATTGCGAGTATTTATTATAAAATAAACGGATAACCTGAAGAACGTTAACATCGCGAGACGTTTTGTATCCATTAACATTATCAATCAACTGTGAGAAAAGCTTCTGCTTTCTATCTACACTCAAAGTTAGTGTCGCAACCTTACCCTGAATTCGTTCACGCGCTTCCCGTTTGGGATCCTAAATGACACAAATTAACATTGAGGCACAGCAGAACAACATAGTTCTTAGTATATTAGTAACACTTACAATTACAATGGTAAAATCAAAGCGAACATAGATGATGATGACCATGAATAACAAAAAGAAGAATGCAGTTGAGAGAAGTGGTTCACGAATCATATTTGTAAATTCGAACTCATACGATAGCTGCAAATCTCTTTTTTAATCAGCAAATACCATTAATAATTTAACAAAAAATTAAAGACGTCTATAATCACTACATTTTCTAGATTTATTTTACATATACTGAAGAAATAAAATAAATAAATGACTGAATAAATAATCCTTGGATAGCTTACAGTCAATGTTTGAATATGCTCTCCAACCAGATTGTCTTTCTGTAGAACAACTACAGTGCGACCGGTTGTATCCAAATACGTAGGATGACTCTCATCTGGTCGACGCTCCATTGTGAAAGGAGTATATAGTTTAATTTTCCTAAACCCTAAATACTAACAACGATTCATAAATTTATATTTTTTAAAAATAACTAACTTGACCATTTCAGGAAGAATAATTCTTGTTGTCAGTTTCTCCACGACAATATTGTCGAAGATATGGTCTAATACGCGCATTTTTAAGATATATTCATTTCCTTTATTGTATAGGTAATTATATGATGGCACGTTATATCCTATAACGTAGGAAGTTTTCCAACTTCCAAAAAGAGGAAACCTAAAAATAAGAACAATACAATTTTAATTGCACTTTAATTAGATCAGAACTCGACCTTGGTTTTATCTCTACGTCAACAGAGTCAGCTCTAACACGGACGGCAGAAGTGGAAATATTGCCTATTTCATCTCGATAGTAGATATCTTTGGCAGAAGCAGGGAGTATAGTCTTAAATTCGAAATAATAGTTATGCTGTTAAAGTGATTCTTAAAGATATTAAATGAGACCGTAAAGTACTGAAGAGTAGGCTGACGACGACCGCGACGATCCATTTGATAATCAAGACGAGAAAATGAACCCTGACATTGCTTATTCAATAGAAAAAACAAGATAAATACATATGTCAAACAACAAAATAGCAATAAAAAACCTTTAACTGTGCGCCTTTATGCACTAGTTCAATATAGTCTTCAACAGCAATATTTCCCCAGTGCGAAATCTCTATCCTCCGTTCTACAGTGGTAGCAACAACAAATGGCCCGTTATTCTCATAGTGTATTTTAATGATTTTCTATAATTGAGGATATTATTATAGATGACATAATTTGACCCATATTAACTCATTATCTATGATAAAACCTACAGTATTAAATGGTGGAGAGTTGTAGTATGGCCCATAAATAACTCTATCACTCTCTTGTTTGCTGGGGGCTAAAGCAGTAGCAGATATTATTTTCCCTGTACCAGTCCTTACAATAGTTCTTTCTTTAACAACAGTATAAGCAGATGGGAATAAAACGGTTCCTTGATAAACTACAAATCTGAAAGAAAATGCATAATTTAATATGGGCCATGAATAAAATAAAAAATAGATTAAGTGATTAGACAACTCTGGCAATCATAATTCTATACCATATATAACTTTGGTGCGTGCATTCTGAAATGTTATAATAATAATAACCTACCAATGATTATATACTTATTCAAACAAGCTGAAAATGATAATATATTAAATTAATAAGGTCGTATATAATAATTATTTAAACATAAAACTACTTGTTACTCACTAATTTAGTGATATATTGTTTCAAATATAGTAAAAACTATGGTGTATGCTTTAATAATAGGAAGCTGATATGTTCCAAACAAATTGCATAAAAGGTCTTACTGGTTCTCATGCTGTTCTATTTTGGAAGGGAGTGGACCAAGTATTCCAGTCAAGCGATAATCTAGTTTCATCTTAAGCTGTCCACCCTGATTTACAGACTTCAGCAACTCAATCTTGTAAATCTGCAATTCTCCATATAACACTCATTCATTTTGTTAGTTATTTGTGATGTAACTGGATGTAAAAGAACTGACTTGAAATCCTTCACGTACTACGCCTTGCTTAGATATTTTCAGCTTTCCTTTATTACCAGTTTCTTGAGCAGAAATATAGGACAAATGATTATCCTCATCTTCACTAAGAATAATATCTACAGATGTAGCGTGTGAAGCTCCACCATTCTCAAGCGTCAACTCAGCAGTAATTTTTACAATCTGAATTACCCAAATAGTCAGTTATCTACTGTCTCAAAAACTCAAATGTAACATACCTGACTAGAAATATCAACTGTCCTGTCAACATCTACAACTTTCCACTGCTCAACGGCACTCGTAAATTTAAGAAAAATCAAAAAAAAAACTACCCTCATACTGAAAATAACAATAAGTTACTATATAATATCACAGAGAATTTAAGACATAAAAATCATGTCAAATATAAGTATATATTCTTCGTTTTTCTTTAATACTAAATACTCGACGAATACAAATGCCGGCGGTAAAACTTCCTAAAATGCAAAATAGATAAACGCTACAAAACCACAATTTTACTTACGAAATATATTCACGCCTAAATTAGATATTTCGGAAATTTATTTGTTGTAACTTTACGTAATCAACATTTGCTTTTAAGATCACACATTAAATAAAGGCAGATCTTGCCATCCACGTTTTAGTACCTTCTAAAGTTCTTTTCCTAATATTCGTGTTAAGACTCTTAATTGATAAATTCTACCTGATTCAAGCAGTGATGATATTTAACATCTTTGAAGTTGTTAAGTGGCGTTGGTAATCATTTACATAGTGATCGGATATTATTCAGTTTGAAATTTAGTGAGATTATTACTTGTGAGCAGAATATTACTACGCAAATTGTATAGTTGATTTAGTATTTCATTTAGCTTACAAAAGTAATCGTCATGTTACCAGTGAAGCATTGTGCTTAGGTAGCTTAATTAGATCTTTTCACGCTTACTATTGTTTTGGCGTCTTAAGCTTTACTACCATTAGGTATACTTTGAATTATTTGATTGTATTATAGATACATAAATCCTCGATAAAGAATGGTATCAGCTACTCAGGAGAAACCTGAGAGTGAAATGCAGGATATTGTTGACAAAAAAAAAAATACCGAAGAAAAAAAAGATGAAATGGTCCGTAAGAGTATTTCAACGTTTTCAAAATACAATTTCTTATATATAGTTTTATTACTCTTAAAATTTTATCTATTATCTTGAATGCTACTTAAGCGCTTGTAATTTTAGAGTGAGGAAGATAAGAAATTGGAAGATGATTTAAACATGTTGGTACAGCGGTTAAGTGTGAGTTTTCCATATTTATTATATTTATTCATGCCTTTAAATATATATTGTAATAGGTGCTAGATATTTAATTGCAATATAACTAGGTATTTAGGAAGATGATGGATCTCTTTACAAGTCTTCACTAGAGACAATGCGTTCACTCATCAAAGCATCAACTACTTCGATGACTTCAGTTCCCAAACCTTTAAAGTTTATGCGTCCCCATTATAGTAAAATGAAGGGAATATTTGAAAAAATGAAAGGAGATGTTAAGGTAGTTTTATTTATTTCACTAATTTTCTTGATATAACAGGTTTTAGTATGGTCAAACATACAAGTATTATACAACTGATTGCTTGCATCAGAATCTGTGTGCTGACATAATATCTGTTCTTGCCATGTGCTCCGATGAGAAAAGTGATTGTATCAATTTTAGAATGAAGGTAATATGTTATGGTTTCTTTGTTTTAACTGAAGAATAATCAGAAATTTAGATTCTATTCTAAAACTAGTAGGGTCTACTGATATACTAGTTACATTTACATGTCAAAATCGCACATTTAATTCTATAATGGATCCATTTCTATAAAATTATTTAATATAATCTATCCTTAAGATTAAATTATTTGTAAGTTATTTCTTGCAAGAGATGTATTGTTTTGAGTTTATTTTAGGGTGCTCATGAACCCATTGGAGAGTGGGGTCATGAATATGTTCGGCATTTAGCTATGGAAATGACTGAAGAGTGGAAACACTGTATCGATGGTTCTGAAAAAAGCAAGGCTAGGTGGGTATATGCGTTAAGCATGCTTATAGCTATTTGTGAAGTGTAAACACTAGTATTAGATATGATCCAAATCTATCTCCGTTCATTAAGATATGTATTTTTTAATTTAGGCGCATGGATTTGCTGTCACTTGCACGTGATATTGTATCCCACAATATGAAGCACAATGCTGAGGTTTTCAATTTTTCCGATTGATTTATTAGAACATTTTATACCTAAAGTTCTGTTACAGAAAAGTATCACTGGTTATCAAATTTAAGCAAAAGGAGTTTTAATCATACGATTTTAAGATTGTTTTGGCAAAAGCTTCATCCTTCTATAGTACTTGGATATGTTAAATTTTTCTATGGGTTCGGTAATGCACTATACCAGATGTACGTTAATTTAGTTTCAGGCGTTCAGTATAGCTCTTAATAGCTTATTGATAACTTTATATTATCAAGTAACTGATTAGATTTTTAGTTGTTTTATCAGACTCGTTTTAACTAATAAACATGGTGTGTTTAGCTAACTTTAGATACATTACATATTTTCATACTCTAGCATAAGCCATAAATTAATTGTGAAAAACCACATTTTTAAAATGTGGGGATTTTGGCGATTGATTGTTTAAGACGAACAAAATTACTTTCTTGATCTTTAGTAAGTACTAAGCTGTAATTTAATAAGTGGGAGATTTTGGGTCGTGTGTTTAACAATATTTTGGTATTTTATGAGTTGGGTTCTTCTTTTTTTAAATTACTAGTTGTCTTCTGTTTTTGAGGTTAGTAGTACTAATCCTGCTTTGCGCATTTTGTGCCTAATGAACTGGAATTTTAAAATGAATATATTATTATTCTGTGGGTGAGTGATAAAGAAGCAATTGACCAAGGTGCATTGAAGAAACTAATCAAATGGGTTATGCAGATGCAGAACCTGTAAAACATTGTACCACATTTGAAGTTTATTTTCTGTTCAATAACTTTTAACGAACATATTAGTACCACTATGTTTGGAATATTTATATACTTTCAGGTAGAAGCATGTGACCTCTTAATCGAAATAGAACGTTTGGATCTTTTAATGGAGTATGTTGAAGACATTGACCATCCAAGAGTTTGTCTATACTTGCTTAGGTTTGTCTCGTTTCTTTAAGCAAGATATGGAACATTATTTATGTTAATGTTTAATGATTGCCTTTAAGCTGTGCACCTTTGACTCCTG
Source organism: Heterorhabditis bacteriophora (assembly GCA_964036235.1). Lineage (NCBI taxonomy): Eukaryota > Metazoa > Nematoda > Chromadorea > Rhabditida > Heterorhabditidae > Heterorhabditis > Heterorhabditis bacteriophora. Next base: position 588,060 of record OZ038425.1, on the reverse strand, counting down.
ATCCAGATAATGTTATTCTTGTTCGCACTGCCAAGGACATCTATCTAAAGTATAATAAATTTCTAGACGCTGTAAGATGTGCTATAATGTTGAATGATCCGGATGAGATTAAGAATGTCTTTTCAAAGACATCAGATTTGTATGTTTTTAAAAATTATTATTTAGTATAGGGATGTTATTTTTGTTCTAATACTAATTCACATAATTTGATATCGCTTGATATTAATTTTTTTGTTCTATAGATAATTTTCATTTACAGTTTGCTGCAAAAGCAAATGGCTATTCTTCTCGGGCGTCATCAAATTTTCCTCGATTTTGAATCATTCCCCAAAGGAGATCAACTTGGTGAACTAAATTCGAATGCCCATCTTTACGAATATTTCCACTCTTTAGCTCGAGAATTGGATATAATGGAGCCGAAGACTCCTGAAGGCATCTACAAGAGCCATTTAGAACATAATCGTTAGTTTTTAACTTTATTTATCAAGTGTCATACGTTAATCAGAATTTTTTTTAGGCCCATTCGGGAATTCAACAGCTCCGGATGGTGCGCGAATGAACTTGGCTGCTGCCTTTGTCAATGGATTTGTTAACTGTGGTTTTGGGGTGGATAAGATGATGGCTGAGAGCGAGGATGCTAGCCGTTGGTTTTATAAAAATAAGGAGTATGGTGAGTTTTAACTGCTTTAATAAGTGAAAGAAGCTTTAGCGTTTATTTGTAATTGAATTTTACAGGTATGTTGTCTGCAGCTGCTTCGCAAGGTCTTGTTTGGCGCTGGGATATAGATTCTGGTCTAGCTCAGTGCGACAGGTTCCTATATGTTAATGATGACTTCATAAAGGTTGTACTTTACTATTTAATATTATTTATGGCATGGTTTGTTAATTATCACTAGTATTATCATTTAATTCATCTTTGAATCAGTCTGGTACACTGCTCGCCATAGGAATAATTTCTTCTGGAATCCAAGATACGTGTGATCCTGCGTCAGCTCTGCTCATTGATCATATTCATTCTGATAGGTGATTTTGCTTTACCAATCATAAGTATCTATCTAGCATAATCACTTTATGTTCAGAGCAGTATTGAGGGTTGGATCTGTTCTTGGTCTTGGCTTGGCTTATGCTAACTCTAAACGAGAAACTGTTGTGAAAAATGAGGAGGGAGGAGTAATATTTGAACTAAAGAAGGTAAAATATTAATAATTTTCTCAATGATGTGATTTTATATAATTATTTGTTGGGTAAATATTTTAAGCGGTGGTAATATTTCGAATAAATTAGCATTATACTCAGGTTTTGAATGATAGCAAACCATCAGCTACTGTAGAGGTGAAAGGACTAACTGGATTAGCTTTGGGTTTGATTATGATTGGAACTGGAGATCATACTGTGGCTATGGAAATGCTTCAAACGTTAATGGAAAGAAGCGAGTCTGAACTTGCTGACCCTAATATGCGTTTTCTTGCTCTGGGAATTGCTCTTATCTTTCTAGGTATGAATTTTCTTTTATTACTAAAATTTTCCATTTCGATCAACTACTTTTAAGGAACGCAGGAGAAAAGCGAGGTATTTGTGGAGTCTCTTCGTTCTCTTCCTGAACCGTTTGGACCCATGGTAGGTAATCATAATGCTCGTTTTTATTTGTATATGGTTATTTTAGATTGATATTGTAGGTTTCCACACTAGTTGATGTGTGTGCATATGCAGGGACAGGAAATGTACTAAAAATACAAAAACTACTTCACATGTGTTCGGAGCACTATGAAACAGAAGAAAGAAAAAAGGTCTGTAGACTTTTGAACTGGTCTTAAAGAATGCCTTTGTTTTATAGATTTGATGTGGATAATTAGTGTTTGCTGTTGAAATTACATATGCAACTATAGAAAGATGACAAAACTAAGAAGGATACTAAGGAAAAGGAACAATCGAAATCAGATCTCTCTAGTCAACAGGCAGTTGCTGTTTTGGGGATTGGTCTCATTGCAATGGGAGAGGATGTGGGATCTCAGGTAAAATAGGATTAAAGATAGAAAATAAGTTAAGGTTTCAATTTTTTGGTCATATTTAAAAGTTTTTAACAGATGGCTCTACGTATGTTTGGTCACCTCATTCGATATGGGGAACCTGTGATGCGACGTGCAGTTCCACTTGCCCTTGCTCTCATTTCTGTTTCTAATCCTCAACTAAACATTTTGGAAACACTTAGCAAGTTCTCTCATGATGCTGATGCTGAAACAGCGCACAATGCTATATTTGCTATGGGATTGGTTAGTTTTATTTTGTTCTGATTCCGAATATTATTGAGTTCATTTTTTATAGGTTGGTGCAGGAACAAATAATGCAAGATTGGTTGCAATGCTGCGTTCCCTTGCCAGTTACCATCACAAGGATCAGGTTAGTGTAAATTTACTTTCATTCACAGATGAAGTGGACATTTTTAATGGTAAATTTATACGTGTATTATAAAATAGTGGAGCATTAGATTTTCTTTAGTTTTTCAAAATTCCAGTTCCTTGCTTAATTCTATGTTTCCGGTTTCTTTGATGCTGGTGCGTCTTGCACAAGGACTAACTCATCTTGGAAAGGGTACAATGACACTTAATCCGTGGCACTCAGATCGTCAACTTCTATGTCCTAGTGCCATAGCGTCTCTGCTTACTATATGTTTTGCGTTTTTAGATGCCAACAATTCGGTTAGGAATAGTTTTGAGTTAAACGATTTTCAAAAAGGATAATTTAGTAAAGATGATCAAGAATGGTAGATATAGTATATTATCCAAACATAGCTAACTTCAATGTTATCAAAGAATGTAATATTGAAGGTCTTGAATAATCGACAACACTACCTTTTGTACACTTTGGTGTTGGCTATACAACCGAGAATGCTTGTAACTCTATGTGAAGATGAACAAAAACCTGGCCATCTTAAGCAGGTAATTATTTACTCAAATTGTTATAGGGTAAGTACTCCTTTACATGTTTTCATATTCCTCTTAATTTAGATTGGTGTAACTGTACGAGTTGGTCAAGCAGTAGATGTGGTTGCTCAAGCTGGCAAACCAAAAACAATAACAGGCTTTCAAACACACACTACCCCAGTACTCCTTGCTTATGGTGAACGGGCAGAGCTTACAAATGATGAATGTAAGTTGTCACGCACTTGAAGCCTGAACGATTATATAAGTTTGCTTTTTTAATTTATAGATCTATTTTAGATATCGCTATGACTCCATATCTAGAAGGTTTAGTGCTTCTCAAGAAAAACCCGGATTATGAAATCAGTCAACTATTAATCAAAAAGTAAATTGGCATTCATAATATTAAATGTGTTCTATCAGAATTATTGGTGGTCACTGTTTCGCAAATGAAAGTCACTATTTCACATATATTTATGGTGTTTAACTATGTTACTGTTTATTAATTTCTTTCACATAACTAGGTGTGTAAGAAAATATAACAGAAATCTTTTTACTAGTGTTCATTCTATCGTGAGCGCTCAGTTAGCATCCTTAATCAAGATGAAGGATTTGAACAAGCGTTCGAGTAGGAACTTTAAGTAATCAAGATCTGTTTGAAGTGATTGTAGATTGAGATTGTTCGATAGACATCAACTGCAATTAGTGAAAACTTGAGTCAACGCGAGGGGTGAATTTTTCTATAAGGGAACTAGTGCTTAACGATAATTTATAGTGATTTTTTTCGGAGTTTAAATGAATAAATGTACTGTAGGCTTAATATTTTTTCCAACGAGGCTTGTTTATATAAGCGATGCAAATATGAGTGTCAGATGATTGCATGCAGGCCGTATGATAAATATGGTAAGCGTTATACGGCTATTTTGGAAAACATTATGCGGTAATTTGATGAAGATGTAGATTTCTGGATGACAATGATCGAAAGCATAAACATATTGGTATTATGTAAAAGACGTTTAAAGCAATAATATTAATATGTCATCTAATGTTGGTTCCTTGTATAGGAAGCATGTTTCTCTTAGTTTAGATTTATAAGAACAAAAAATCTGGACAAATAATGTTTTTTGTAAAAATAGAATTTCTAGTTTTGACAATTTAATGAGAACACCAAGTTCTCGATGTAGGGTTAACGTTATTTGAAACTTTCAGTTTTACAAATATATTGGAGATCACTATAGCTCCACTACTAGTGTGTCTAGATTTTTCTTCAAAGAAAAAATTAATCAAACCCACCAATATTCACTAGATATATTTAATTAACAAAAACTAATGGTGAGAGTCACTATTTAGAAGAATGTCTACCAAGTTCCAACTTACATGGACAATATTAAATGCTTTTGTTAAAGTTTATGTTATACTTCATGAACTCTTTAGAAATTTCATTCTCGTAATAAGGTTGGTAGCGAATAATAAACTCTGTTATTCATAACAAAGTCATCAAGAAAATAAGGATTATGTTTAACATTATTTCGCAAAATAATTGCTTTCATTACTGATTACCTCAATTACACCCAATCTCATTTTCTCAGATACTCCTACATATCACGCTTAATACCTATTATCAAACCATTGACAAACATTAAAATTAGTGTTTGAGAAATAGAAAATATAAAAATCTTTCGTTTATCTGCCTCTTGTTAACTGTGGTAATATTACAATCTAAAGGTGAAAACAAATACATCATTCTATAGAATTGTAATTTTCTCTTCTGGCGGTTAATTCACTTAGTAGTTAAACCATATCAATTACCTCATCAAATAAATAAGCAATTCGTCGTATTAGTAAAAAAAACCTAGGATTTTTGTAATTAACAGTAATAGTTTATTAGTCTAGATATAATCAATATAATTTACGTTAAAATATAGGTTATGAGGTTGATCAATGTTCGTAACGTAACATCTACTAACATTGTTTCCAGGATTTGAGAAACCTTGAAATAAATGGAAAATACTTTAGCACGTAAACAATGAAAAACTAATTGTGCGAACCAGTATACCACCTTATGAAATAGTGGAACTTGAAATAATTATCGGGTGCTGGAAATGAATTAATACGTATTGGCTTGTAAAATACCAAAAAAAGACTTGAAAGAAATTCTTAAAAAATTAAAGCAAATTTGTTAGCAAAATTTAATTAAGAAGAAGAATTGATGGTTTCGTTTCTCGTTTCATCTCAGATTTTTATAACTCACTAGAAATGATGTTTTGTAATGGAGCAATACATTAAAATTAGTTAGATGTCCACTGTTAACTTTTAAGCATGAAGAAATTGTAGAGGAATTAATAAGATTAAGACATATTTAACTAGAGATAATTCTTGACATAGAAAATATTATTTTAGACTTGGTGGTCTAAATGTATTTTCTTTCTAAATCTTTTAAATTACCTACATAGGGTGCCTTCAATATATTAAATGATGTATTATTTAATGATTGACAGGATTTTTCGCTCACTTTAGAGCATTTATATATAAGTCATAAAGCATTAGATTTATAGACGTTGATACTTCAGATGCATCTAATTATTGGAATGACAATTCTTACCTATATAATACCGTATTAAGTTATTATTTGAACAAAAAAACTGAATAATGTTTTTGAGTAATATTTAAAATAAAAATTGATTCATGAATAATGTAGAAGCACATAAGAGTAGCAAAATTAAGAGGATATAAATTAATAAATTATGTAAATGAGGAGCACTGATAAGAAGTAAAAAAACAGAAATGACACCAAGTTGTTGGACCTTATTTTTAAAAAAAAAATTTCTGTTATAAGGACACTACTATCAGCGTTTGAAAGTAACAGCTAACGTAAGTGTAAAGCTGAGATAGTAGTTTTCAATAGGCTTACCTAAACACCACAACAAATAAGTAACTAAATAAGTAGCTTAAAGATATATATTATGCAAAATCAGAATGATTATAAATCTATCGGATTCATAATATAGTCATTAAAAGTTACTTATATTCCTGATATTTTCAAAGTCTTAATGTATTTTCAACGATTTCCTTTTTATTATTGTTACTAAATTAAAATACGTTTATTTAGAAGCTCATTTGACTCAGCTAAAAGCCAGTTGTTTCAAAGAAAGAATGCAGGTTATTCGGTGCTAGTTAATTAATAACATTGTAAAATTTCATATCCTAAATGTTGATATTACGAAGTTATTAGAGCTCTATTTGATTTAAGCAGAAGATATTTCTCTTTTATCCGAATTTAGTAATAGTGAGTAAATGGCTAACAACTGTCGGCAGTGGGGGCGGAACCAACAGATGCTGCTATAGTTTTAAAAAAGCGCTTTGTCACACGTCTCCCTCTTTTATATATTTAATTTTTGTAATTCTCCTTATTATATTGACTTCGTACGCTTAGTTTTTATTGTTGATTGTTTTTCTAATCTATTAGATAAGTAATTTTATGGATAACGTTTATATAGAGCAAATAATCACATATTGGTTTAATATCAAAGTTTGTGGATGAGCACTTTTAAAAAATATAAAACTCTCTACAATGTCTTTAACCGCAGATGTTTTTTAGCATACACTATAAGATTTGACGGTTTGCCCGTTTTAACAATATATTCACAATCTCAGCGCTGTTTGAGCCCATTAATTACTGTATAAACTTTCCACTATTTTGTCTATCATTATAGACATAATATCTTCACTGGTATTGTAGTAATTTTAAATAGTATGTAAATTAAACTGCATAGTTATTAAGCATTATTTTTGGGTAAATTAACGCTAAAGATAATAATATTACCTCTACGCGAGTGCTGAGAAGCCTCTATTTTACTTCACCACTGTATATTGTTTTTCAGAAAAAAATATCCTGAAAGTTTATAATATTAATACAACTCAAAAGCTTACAACTGATTTCGTGCTCAGTATGAACAGAATGAAGAGTGATGTTCAGTTTATTTCAATGCGAAATTTTGTATCAGTTAATAAGAATATATTATTGGATTATGGTAATTGTCTGTTCAGTAACTAAGATAAAAAATTACTCATAACACAATTGCTCCACTCCTAATTCGTATTTGGTTTAATTGCTTTTGCGCTGGCAATGAATGCCAAGTTTGTTGATTCTACAGAAATAAAATTAAAGAGCAACATTAAGAATTCAGCACGGTAAATGCTTTGTGCTATTAACCGCCAAGAGGCTTGTGTCTTCTATAGAGGTTGTAATAGAATTATTAGATCCCCACTGTGCATAAATATAAAGAACTGATATACTAAACGTCACTCAATTCCATTTGTGAGACTGGAATTCTATTAAAGTGCTCTGCGAATTTACGATACTTTTATTACTAGCATCATTGATTTTACCAAATTTGTGAGAGCTTAATGTGAAGATGTTAAAAATAGAAATTGTGTGATTCTAAGAAGTAAATGATATCTAATAATCAATGCCACATCGATATACCTATAATATTTAAAAAAAATCATATTACTTATCTACTTTTCTCATGTAAAGCTGGTCAGTAGTATTATTTCATACCTAACTCTTATAAATATTTTTACATGTTCTAGATATGCGACCTAATGCCACTGGTGAGTGGACTGAAGTAAGATGTGACTGGTTTGATCATGTTAAATCGATGCAGGTTAATATTTTCGGACCTTTTCATTCTCGAAAAATTTATTTTAGAAAAGAATAGGAGAAATATAATACTTTAAATTTAATATGACCGATTTATTTATATTAAGACCTATTGTTATGTTTCTAATACAGTTTAGCACAAATCAGCATGCCAGTGTCTCAACAGGAACCAATATTTGATCTTCCTCGCATAGACCCAAAGAGAACAATATAAAACTTTGAATATCTTCAAATTGATAGTTTTATAAACTAATAATATAGCTTAACTCACTTTTGTAACACCTTTGTCTACACTAATTTTTAGAAAGATAGATCTTCGTGTTATGTGTTGCTGATTAGCAGGGATTAAGATGAACGAAAAACTAAAACCTTATAACAAAACCCATGCTTTTATTTCCACATTGTCTCATGTACAGCTGAAACACGAAGACACAGCCTAAACTCATTATGGAGTTTTTCCAGACCTCGATTTAGGATAGATTATTTTTCTATCGTAGATAATGGATATTCAATTTTGGATAGTTCAGTGGTGTTACTGTAATAGAAAAGGTTTATATGGAAAACAAGCTGATTCGTCTGCATGAAGCTAGCTCGAATTAATATACTATTCTCGTTTGAAGTACGTTCTGCGTAAATACTTTTAAATAGGCAGAATTGACGTTGAGGGCTTAAACATCTATATTTAAACTAGGTATCTTTAAATTAAAGCGATATAGCTCAAAAATAGATTTAACACTAGACCTAGTATGAATTATGGCATTACTTAAAAGTATTAACATGAAATTACCTATTTCTTGCCGTCCTTTTAAATTAGAGCGTTATCTTTATTTTTACATTAGTAGATAGATTGCGCAAAATTGTACATTCTGAAAATGAAATATTATATTCTCAGAAGTTTATTGGCGAGAATACTTTCTTACTGCAAGCCGTAATTGTTTATAGAATAACTACTACTGGAATCGCCAATTTGAGGGATCTCCTATTGTTTTTTTATATGGTATAGTGTGTACTTTTGGAGCTCTAGCAAACCTCGTAGTGTTGTTTGCGTTTATCCGAACATCAAATTTAAGGAATCTCAGGAATAGGTATGTTACTTTGAATCAGTTCACTGAATCTCTTTCAATTATATGTATATAATAATCTTCACATTCATAACATAACTAATGGAGATGCATATTATTTTCGATAAATATTATAAAACAATTTGCCTCACTTTCAGCTTTATTATTAATCTAGCTTGTTCTGATCTTCTTTTATGTGTCATAACTGCACCTGTGACACTCTATTCTAGTGTGAACTTGTTCTGGCCTTTTGGAAACATTTCGTGCAAAGTGGTAGGTACAGTAAAAATATTTTTAAAATAGTTTCCTTTTCATTCCATTTATTGCATATAATCCTTCTCGAGTAATTGTATTTTTTTCCGAAATCTGAATCTTTTATATTATTTAAAACATAAAGCTAATTTCAGCTTGCTTCGGTGCAAGCTATAAATACTTTCGTCTCATCACTCACGCTTGCTTTGATAGCTATGGATAGAGTACTGTTAACACTCTGTCCTATTCGATGGCAAGTTATACTCAAATCGTATAAAATTCGTATCGTGTTAGGTGAAAGGAAAAACGCCTATGCTAGAAAAGCCTCGAAGTGAAACAATAAAAGAATGAAAAAATGAAACTGAAACTGAAACTGAAAACACTTGGGTATATTTATAGTTTGCACAACAGTTCATGATAACCATTTCCGCAAATTAAGTTTGTCTAAAAGCTAAAGAACTAGCCTTTCAGAAATTTTTAAAAAATAACACTTGTTAAGCTTTAAAGAAATTATAGTACTTTTAAAACTAGTCTTTTTTAAATCATTCCATAAATATATGTATACCTTGCAGGCGGCTCGCTGCAACTGCTCCTATTATCTGTTATTGCATTGTATGGATCATATCTGTAACGGTGGCGTTACCGTATTCCCTTGCAGTTCGTTCGCAACTTGTCGATACATTTGAGCCATGGAATAATAAATATGCACCATCAATGGTAAATATTGGAGATATTAGTAGCATCGAACGTTTAAAAATAAATACTATATTTATATGCACAATAGAACCTAATATAGATTTCGCAATGAACTTAAATTAGACATATTTTATATCCGCATTTACTAATATATTTAGTTACCTATTTAGAAGATACTTTGATACAAAAGATTAGTTATAATCCAGATGTTTAACTAAACCTTATTTTGAAAGTAGCACTATAAAATATCTTTTGTTGGAAAATTTGTTAACCAATTTAATTATAAGCATATTATCTATAAACTGGAGATATAGAAACTGTGATTCATTTTTAGAGTTTTATTTATAATGGCTATCAAATCGCTAACTGTCATCTATTAAATAGCGGAAATAACTATAATCCCTTCTTATTATGATTAGGTAGCTTGCATTGATGAAAACTAGAAAATTATTTGCCAAGCAGCTGTAGGTAACACTTCTTTATTAACGATGCTAATATTCTTTTGTCAAAAGTTGATATCTTTAATAGTTAAAAGAAAATGTGCAGATTCGTCATGAAATATGAATAATGGCGCAGCGTTATCTTTGAAAAAAATGTCTATTTTTTAATCATCGGAAGGATTTATAAGCTGATAAATGTATAATACATACTATAAATATACGTGTAATCGTAGTACATCTTTCAGCTCAATGTATGCAATCGTTCCTACCCAGAAATTTGCGTCGAGATTCAAGATACATGGGACAGGGCATATATATCAAAGACATCATTTACCCTTGTTGTTTTGGCTTTACAAGTAAGTGGGAGTAAATTTTCTTCATTGTTCATTAAATCGCAACCCTGTTTATGATATTGTGTAAAAAATATAATGAAAAGTCCTACTTTAACAAAATAAATTACCGTTATATGGTGATCGGGAATAGAAAGTAATAAGTATAGAAGGCAAACTAGTATTCGATTATTCCATAATTGTCTAATTTATAGTTTCAAAATATCTTCATAGCGTATAGTACATTCTTAACATATTTTCCAATAAACATCAAGATAAAACTATATATATATATATAATATAAATCTGCGTGATTTATGGAGGGCGCACACGAAGCAAATAAACATAATTATTTATTTAGCATAAAATCATTTGTTTTTGAGATGGATGATATCTATAGGGAATAGATGGTTCAAAGTAGTACTAACTCTATTACAACAATGTTTCTATATTTTTCAGTACCTATTGCCTCTGTTTGCCCTGGGATATGCGTACACCCAAATAGGATTTACTATTCGACGTAGGTCAAAAGTCAACAGAGCTATCGATCAGAGAAGACGATTAGGTATACAAAATAGAAACAGGTAATAGAATATTACTTAAAAATGTACTAGCATGTTTACACAAATGCAGACAGAAAATTAGTGCATAATGTAACATATACGTAGCATAAAACAACCAATACGGAAGTACCAATCTCCTATAAAACTGTTTCATATTTTTCTTCACCACTTGAATGATTTGTTATCGAAGATTTCACAGACCGATAATAAAGCTCTTATATTAAATTCACTTATCACTCAATTAATAGGAAATATTTCAGAAGAGCACTTTTGCTTCTTTTGGTTTTGGTTCTAACGTATGCTACCTGTTGGGCGCCTATGAATATATATAATGTTTTAAACGGATTTGATATGATAGAATATTCTCAATACAGGTAGGTGATTAATACTTATCCGAAATTGCAATTTTGGCATTTGAAAACTGATCATATGTAATAATTACGTAGCAAAATTAGCACGCACAGTGCGAGACAGTATATTTCAAATGAAAGAAAGCCAAAAAATTAGCATAAAAGTAAACGTTTCAAAAATACGAACGAATTTGTAAATGCTAAATTTCTTATTTGGTATATGCTAATTTTCCTCGCCTCTTATGAAAAAAATGTTTCGTTCGAAAATTTACTAGCTTTTCCAAAGTTAAAGCAGTGACATTGATTTAGACCAAAATTTTTCGTTCTTGTGGTAGAAAATAGTAATAAAAAATAAAAATCAAGTTGATATGTACCATATAGGAAATTAAGTGCTCGGTGAAAGTCCGTTTTTTTCGATAATTCAACCATCATAGGTGAGAGCACCGTCTAAGAAATGTCGAACTAGTGTAAGACAGTTAAATAGCCCTAAATTTGCGAAATATCTCTCATCTCGTTTTTAGATATCTGTTCTGTCACCTGGTTGGTATTTCCTCCACCTGCGTAAATCCTATTACATATGCTCTGGTAAATGAATCATTTCGTAATGCTCTTCATAACATGTTTATTTCCTTTCGTCCCTGTCATATAATCACTACCGACACATCGAATCCGTACACTACAGTAGTTAAACCAGATGCGGTAATCTAGCCCCCTCTTGAGGCTTATATAATCAGACCTTAAATTACCACCAATATAATATTAGTTGATATTTGTGTACTTACTATTCTTCCTCATCTTAGAGCACTATACGACCAGAGGAGTATTAGTATTTGTTACTAACTATGACCACAATTACTATCTATGTTTGAAACAAAAATAAGTAATAACAACAAACTTCCAGTCTTTCCATCACTTATTGTAACGCTTAATTCTGTACTATCCTATAACCTTGCCTCTTGTAACCACAATAAACTACCCCGGTTATCTGGCGTACTGTACATATTTTCCCCCAGAAAATAAAGTCAGTTCCTATATTTTCCACGTCTGTTGAATTAATAGTGCCTTCAAGGCAACACTATTTAATCTCAAAGTAACACAATAATCAAGATGCGGAAATCCCATACCTGCAAGCTTACAAAAGCTGGACCTATGTAGTTCACAAAATCATTTGCGATTCTTAAATATGACACTTACGGGATGAAGCTATAAGCCAGTATCGTCACAACCTGCATCACCAAACTAAATACAGAATAAGGAAAAACGCCCATCCTAATTATCTTGTATAGACTACAACCACTAAATTTCACTTTTAGCTATTTAAAAAAGAACTACAGTTTAACATCAAAATACCAACATAAGATACTAATTCCGCTAAAGATAAGTTCTTGCCAAATAATGGTGGATAAGACAGCGGAACGTAAACTGAGTAGGCATGAAATACTATAATCAACAGATTAATCGTAGCTATCTAATTCACTGCATTATTATTTGGGAAAAATAGTTTTCTATCACAACAACTAACAGAAGTGGGTATGTAATGCTTTGCTTTATTTAGCATAAATAATAATTTAATGTAGCATGATTCTTAAGAATGATTCAACTGATGCATGGCTTCTCTGTAGCTCATTTTGTCCAAATCGTCTGCAATATCCGATTTGCTTTGCACTATGGAGTTTGAATTAGATGGTCCGTTTGTAGATAGACGTGCACGTAAAACGGAACAGTACGTAGTGTATCGAAGAATCTGAGTAATGGTTTAATATAAGCCTATTGCAAAAAAAAATAGAAGAAATTGTTTTAGAATATAGTGTGTTATTATAATGGTATCTGAGAGCTGTTAGTTACGAAAACGAAACATGGAATGATAAAATTATCAGTAGACACTACTTCCTGAGTCAGATATCGTTCCTTAAAGAAGAACTCTTCCACTAGCCGTCCTTTAGTTTTGAGAGGTGGTGCATCGTCGCGAACGCGAGCTAACTGCTCACACAATTCCCACGCAGCATTTTCATGTGCCTGTTATTGTACATATTAAGAAAATACTAATTTACTCTGTTACAGCATTGGTACTTTTACATTATCTATATGGTGAAAGGGAATTTAGAAAATAAACGGATATACATATTAATGTATAGGAAAATGTTATACGACGATGTAATATATAATCGTTCAATCCTAATTTTTTTAAATGTCAGCCTCTAATATATTTAATCACTTACTTTTATTTGCTCCATAAGTGGCGCAGAACTAGGCATTTTTGGTAGACGTGTACGCGAGAATGTACCATTAGAGCAAACCGGAGGAGGCAAAGCACGCGAAGAGAAACGAGCACATACAAAGTTTATTTGTAATACCCAATCATCCACCTCGGCCGCACTGCTTAAAATAATAAGAATATTACAGGTAGTACATAGTGCAATACTATGTTATGTATTTACATATCTAAGAATATATTTTTATTATAAATAATATTTCTCAACATTAAATAGTATACTAGCATTTCATCTTTCGTTTGCAGTTTAACAGTAATAAGTGCTGATTTGGCCAAAAATAAAGTACATCAGCTGTAAATGATTTTACTAATATTTTCTAAACAGCAATATCGACAAAATCACTAAGATTCAAATGGATATATATTACCGTCACTTTATTTGAACGTTTTTAAAACCACTAATGGGTAGGGTTAGTTTTAATTTTGTTTTGTTTTTCAAACATTGTTTTAATACCAAAATTTATTTTTCAAAATTGGAAAAGCTGACTTATAGGTAGAATAAGAGTATACTTCAAAAGTATTTTTAGAATATTATTTTAGTTTGGAAATATTATGTACCAGATTAACATTTCAGAAATGTTCATGTGTTACATCTCCAAAATAACCTATAAAAATGAATAATATTATTTCCACTGTAATGCAGTTGATTTAGAAAAGAATATTTACTTATACCTTCAAAAAAAGAATGGACTAACGTCGTTTGGAACAAAAATTCTCCTAGATTAGCTGTCCGTAATCGGAATATAAATTGCTTCTTTGAATAGTCATTAGCTGGTTCTGCGAAGGCATGATGAAGAAGAATTGCATTGTTGAACATCTCGTATCTCAATACGAATAAATAAATATTGGTAAAAACCAAATACCCCCTTATAACTTAATGTATTTTCATTTTAATTATTAGGTGGTTGCAGAAGTTTTAGTCTTTTATTTCAGCGCTTAAGTACAATTATTTAAAACCTAAATAAATTCCCGCTTGTTTACGTTTTTTTAGTGTTGGTTTCTTAGTTTGTGAAAAGCCATAAGTCATGATTTAATTATAAACATAGCCTCATAAAGCAGTTCGAACACGATGAGCCACCAAAAACTGCATATTCCTCACTGTATTCTCCACGAGTTCCAGCAAGGGAAGAATGCTGCTGAAGCAAGCCAATCAATATGATCTGTACTCGGTGAAGGAGTTCTCTCCCACAGTACTTGCAGATATTGGTTCCAACGTTTTAAAGCTCGTGATTTTGATGTCAATGACCGACAACGCCTCGGGACGCCACAAACGTCGAAGGCTGATGCTTTAAAATCATTATTGGATGAAAATCTGTCGTAGACCCAAGAGGAACAACTAGGAGTTGATAAAGCAACAGTTTCCAGACGGTTGCATGAGATGGGGAAAATTCGCAAGCTCGGAAAGTGGGTACCATATGAACTCTCCGAAAACAGCATTGGCCGCTGGCTCAACTCATGCATCTCGTTGGTTGTAGGGCAACGCAAGAAGAACTTTTAGTGGAAAATTGTTACAGGTGACGAAAAATGGATTATATACGACAATCCTAAACACACACATTCATGGATAGACGCCGGACAGCCAACAACATCCACGGCAAAAAAGTCCTTCTGTGCATCTGGTGGGATATGAAGGGTGTGCTTTTTTATGAACTCCTGCAACCAGGTGAGACGGTTACTGCCGGGCACTACGGTCGTCAACTGATTGATTTGCTGGATGCAGTGAAAAAAAACGACCATTTACTGAACAAAGAAGTCGGAAGGTCATTTTGCTGCATGACAACGCTAGGCCTCATGTTGCTCTTAGTACTCAGCACGATTTTGAACTTAGGCTAGGAAGTTCTCCCGCACGCGGCGTATTCACCGGACTTGACGCCTTCGGATTACCATTTATTCCAGTCAATGCAGAACTGTCTAGCAGGACAGCGCTTTCGAGATGCGGCTGAGGTGCGAAAATGAATCGATGATTTTATTGCCTCCAAACCGATATCATTTTTTCGAGAAGAAATTCGAAAGTTACCCGAGAGATGACAGAAGGTCATAGAAAGCGAGGGAAAATATTTTGATGATTGAACTGCATTTTGTATATTATGGAAATAAAATTGAAATCTAAAAAAAAGACTACAACTTCTGCAACCACCTAATAGATCACATTATCTCAAACTTAGAACAAAGATGTACATCAAAAAATAACCTTGAGTCATATATATATTTATGATATGTTTAACTTTTGATAACAAGTATTTTAAAACAGGGAAAAAAACTAACCGGCTACGTTTTCGATCACTGTCATCTCTTCCTAAATAAAGAACAAGACCTCTAAGACGCACGTACCACTCTCGCCACCCCCGACGGCCGACAGGCGCTAAATGAATACCAACATAAATTGATATTCAATCCAAACCTAAAAATTTCTGATAGAAATTTAAGTACTTACTCTTCGTTCCATCAGAATCGTATACACACTTTCTCATGATATAGCCACACTTATATTCTACTTGTGACTCGGGATCAATCTCCAGAACTTGCTAAAATTTTCAAATACCTAAGACTAGAAAATATTCTAACTAGTAAAGTAAAGTAACTATATAAATACGAAGAAAAACTAAAACAATATAACTTAGGAAAAAACGAACAGCTTGAGAAGAGAATAATCGTTTATAAGGCGAAGAAAACGTCATTTTCTTCACTGAATCACTGGAAGAATAATAAAGTATTAATAAAAAAACACCTGCGGTTAAATACGAATAATAGGCCTGTTCAGATTCCCTCATATATTGTATACAGTTCATACAAACTACCTATTAAAACACTCACTTAGTATGTATAATCTCGTTTTCCTTTATACTAGTATACAGAGCTTTCAACAAATCCCTTTTATATTGCACTCCTGTATGCCCTAGATTATTTATAAAATCTCGGACAGCCATTTTTTTCCCCATATTAACACCATGTAAATCCGAATTGAGAAGCAACAGCGCACACGTCAGTGTATGAACTTCATCTAAAAATATGGATGAAAAACAAATAAAGTAAATATCACTACGCAAGCACAATAAATATATGGCATTCCAGAAATCAAAACAATTTGGACAATAATAGCTATTTTAAAATGTAAAAAAATAATACCTAAAATTGGAAAACATCAATGTTATAAAACTAACCAACATTACGGAAAAGACTTGGATCACAATAATGGTAACGAGCCGAAAAAAACCGCAATAAGCGCTCTCTATCTGACGACTCACCATGCAGATCTACCCTGTATAAGAGAATGAGATTATTCGAAATATTACTGTTATTTTAAAGTATAAGTTCACAAATACAAGATACCTAGCTAAAAATTCACGTAGAGCAGCATCAATTCGTAGACCAGAGAATGCAAACAGTTCAAGATACTTTGTGGTCACCAGCGAAGAAAATTCGGATCTAAAGTTTAGAGATAATTCTATTATCACTCTAGTATATTAATTTAACTTATAACAATATAAACTAACTGAAAAGATTTAATAACGTTAATATAATAGACATAAACTACTACATATGAGTGGAATTCTTACAATAAATGAGAAATATTCTTATGATCCTAGAAGTACGCTAGATAGCATACTCACAAAAAGGCTCCTTGTAATTCTTTGAGCTAGTTTGTTAATAGTTAATAACCAAAAGAAAAAGAAAAGAAAAAGAAAAGAAAAAGGAATGCAACTAAATTTAGGTATAAAAAATTGGAAATATCCAAGGTTTTCCACTGAATAAATCGTGCAACGTCGAGAACTACTGAATTTCATAAATTACTTAGATATCTATATTAATTGAAAATTACGGGGAAAATATGCTAATGGATTAGAACCCAAGTTGTCTTTAACTATAAATAGACAAACTATAAGACATAAACAATATTAATTTGGATGAAATAAACGTAAAACAATACAAAACACCCACTGCTCGTTTAAATAATTGGAAACCTCAGCTTTTGAGAAACCATCTAAGTGGAACAAACGAGTAGCAAGACGCGTTGCCTCCAGTTCATCATCAGGTGGAGATAATATGATGTCCGAACGAAATGAACCTAACGGTTCATTATTAACTTAAATAATTAGGTAATAAAAATTATCTGACGGCATATCAGGAATATAATTACTTTCCAGATAAAGTTTCAATGTGCGTGTAATGTTATAGTACAAATCCTTGGCTATAAGGATATGAATACACAATAAATAAATAAAAATCCTTACCAATATGCACTCTATGTGTAGTATTAGATATTTTTCGACGGCTAGGACTATTTGTTGCAGATAATGACGATGCACAATTGATAGCGTTAACAGTGACAGTAGAACTCTTTTTACGTGAATCGAAAGTGGACTGCAAAACTTATATAGTAGGCGTTTCATTTAAGACATCCATCAAAGAAAAAAAATAGAGAAAAAGGAGAGTGAGATAAATATAAAATAAATAGAGAAATAACTAACTATAACGAATGTGTCAGAGCTAATAGTTCGCTTGGACAGTTGAGGATTGGAAAAAGCAGGCATGTAATATGCCGAAGGTACCAATGACTCTACATTTGCAGCATGTTCGTTATCGGTTATATCTAAAGTTAATAATTTGAATATCTGAAATATATTGCTAGTTGGAAAAAGAACTAATAAATGATTAATTAATTAATTAATATATATGTATATATATATATATATATATATATATTTATTTATTTATAAGCGTAATTAGTTATATTTTCCATTTAAGAAGCTATTTCATACTGAGAAAACACTGAAGGTATATGGAATATAATTACTAGCATACATAAAAATAAGTTTATCACAGAAAATAATATATAAATAATTCAAGGAAATTAATAAATGAATAAATTTCCTCAACCTGCTGATACATTCTCTTTGTCTTTACAATCTAATGAAGTTTGTTGTTGTGAAATCTCAGCTGATGACAACACTGTACAATCGCCATTACACGAAGTCTCCATTTTCGGGTGGTGAACACACTGGGGGCAAGATATCTAAATACTATCACTACTGTTATTCTAAATTAGCCCATATAATTCGAGTGACGGATCTTCAAAAGAAGAGTTAACAACTCAATAAACATACCCAAATAATCAATGTGGTCAGCGAGATGTAAATCAGTGTGGGTGAAAAGTAAAGTCGTTGAAGAAATCGGAATCAAATATAGAAGTAGTCTTGAAAAGGATCGAAGACGAGAGGGTACACATACCTTTGTTTTTAAGTAGTCACTTTTGAGGTTTGCTCCAAATATAGTTTATGGACATAAAAAAAATAATCAGTCATAAGAAATATATAAATGTACCTGTCTAGTGCATACGCCTTCTGGTTGGCTCAACGAGACAGGAAAGCGGCTACGCAGGCTTCGGCGGATAGAAGGAAAATCAGACAGAGGAGGACGTTTTGGCGAATCTTGAATTTGGGTGCTGGGCGGAAGCTGATCACGAGCTACCTACAATAATTCACTTCAACAAATGCATTCTATCATAATCAGTAGCGGTGTTGTAAGAGATCTTATCTTTCTCCTTGTAGATTTCGTTAGTTCAAAACAACATATACCTGTTGACAACTTATAACAAGTAGCTTTAAGTGAAACAAAGCAATACTCAAGCCTAGGAATACAGCAATATTTAAATTACAAATAAGCGATAAAATATGAAATTACATTTCCAAACAGAACATAACTAGTACCAATATCTAGATCATTTCAGATGAATTAGAGAAAAATATAAAATCAACAGAATTTACCTTGGCATAACTTGGCGATACGTGGTGGTTAAGATTTAAAATTTTGTCGCCTGTCATTACGAATGCTTCACATCGAGGGCTACGAATTGTTGTGGGACTTTGCGGTACCGCATCTTCAGACTGCGAAATTTCAGTGTCCGTACAGGGTAATGCATCGAGTTCTGATTGCACAACAGCGGCCATACAGCTTTGAAATGAAAGCCCATAATTCATATGAATTACAACTCACTGTAAAAATATTTACCATTCTGACAAAACAAGTTTGGAAAGTTGAACTATTTCTAAATAAATAAATAAAAATGTAGCAAGATAACAAAGTCAAACATGGTAATTACACATTTAAAAATTATTACGTGAAGTAATTATCACGCATTATACATTTTTTGAATGCATATGTATAAATTATAAATGAGTACCTAAACACCACTGCTGATCACAGCTGCGATTCATCGATGAACAATCATTAAAGTCAGTAATCTAGAATATTTTATTACCAATTAACTTAATAAGAAACGTCAATAAAAGTTTGCCTGGCAGCAAATTTGCTAGATTTTCACTTAAAATCAACAAGACTCAATCCAATGCCAGTAATATCATGCCATACCAATAATATTTACTCCTAAATAAAATAAACCAAGAAAGGATGAAACGAAAAACTAAGAGGTTAAAATTAATACATTTAATGAGAATAAAAAAATAGGATGGCTAAATATATGTGCAGCATAAATAATACTACCGTTTTTAAAAAAACAACCACAGACAAATCCACACAGTACAGAAAGTATTAGAAAATTATATAATTACAACCAGTACTGATGTCCACATTAGAAAGGGAAAACCATAGGATTTATAATTAAACAATAAAAATAATGACAAATTGGACACTAAAAAAATGCCATCAAAATGTAAAAGGTTCTAGGAAATAAACATTTGAAAGAAATCATTATCAACTTAAAAATAAACAATCTATCCCAACATTAAAATATGATAACAAAGAATATTTTTACAATACCTGTGAGAAAACCTTTAAAAAACTATCTGTTATACTTGACAGAACAAAGAATTAATCTAATATTCACGAAAATCGATATCTCGGCAAAATAGTTTAAAACAGTTCTAATCATAATATTTCAAGAACTGAAAATCGCTAATAGAGCATCAAATTCATATCGAATAGGCTATTTCCACACAGCGGAAGTAACGTGCAGGACCTGGAATGAAGTAGAAGCCGTTTGCACTGTATTCACAATGTAGTTGTTTTGTAAAAATGATTAATTTCGTTGTAAAATTCTGCAATGTAATCATTTGGTTTTAGTTTTTCACAATAGTTTCTATTACATAAACTCATAAGTTTACATCTTTAAAAAAAAGATATTGAAAATTATGGTCTCTAGTGAAGAAAAGACTTTGATGCTGACATACTAATTGAATGGGAAATACAGTAATTTGAAGTGATCTTATTACTTATTTCATAGGATTTAGTATAGACAAACAAATAGTTTATTCGTTAGGCATTATAGTTATAAGTGAACAGGAATTATATGTGAATTCTATTGAATTGAAAGAAGTCATGATGTGTAAAAGGGCGGTACGTAACCAGATGATCAAGCTGGTTACTCCCTTTTATACGTAGCGGAACCCATGGAATTTAGGTGTGGGTTGGAGAGAGTGCACTCTGGGGTTAAAGATATTTATTAGGGTATAATGTAAATGGTACAGAGGATTACATAAGGCAAGAGGGTCAGAGGCTCAGGACACCCGCAACTGCCCCGATTACTCCGCCCAGAGCCTTTTATAGGCCTACTGGAATCAGCGACACAGAGGAGATGTGGAGAATCGTGACAGATGGAAGTAGTGTGAATTTGTATGTTAGTAACTTCTGTACAGCCATTTGTTGTATTGGTGATAAGTGACATAATAATAGTGATCGGAATTCTTAAAGAATTCATATTTTTTTTCCTAGAGCTCTTCGAAAAATTCGGAATTTTTAGGATTATTTTTTCTTCTTGATTGTGTGAAGGAGAATATGAATGGTATCAAGTTAAGTGGAATTTTAACTTAGACAAAGTGTAATTCTTAGGAGTTACGTTAGTTTAAGAATAGTAGTGGCTATAATGCACACAGTGGTTATGAATAATAAGCAAATCCATAGAAGTATTAGACTAATGAATATATCAATTTTATAAATGCATTTTAAAATATATTATAGACAAAAATGGCAATCAATATTTTTGCAGATATTAACAGCTAAATATAATTAACTACTACCATGAATTAATAATCCGCTACTCTATAATTTTGAATTAATATTATGATCGCTAATTAAGAATTCTTCTAAAATATTAAAGTTATTTTTATGATTATCATTAAAGATTCGCCAAAAATTAATATAAACTGAAATGGAGGTACAAATATTTACTGTGATTTTTTACATAAATGATTTGTGAATTAGTATAGATCCATTAGAGAGACAAATAAAATAAAATTCAATGCAGTAATGTCTGTGTTGATAATATCAGCATATTACATGTTAAAACACGTAGTGCTATCTATACCCTAGGTAGAAATAGCTGGTTTTGAGTTTAATAAACGGTTCTCTATTCGTACTACCACTGTTACGCCACCACATTGATGCATCGGACGGGAAATGAACCCCGGAATTTACTCGCCCACAACCAAGATGTCGACTACTATTCGAAGCCGATACATAAGGACAATTAACGGACTGAAGGGATGTTTGATAGAATTGGCAACTGTTATGCCAAACTTGGTAGTGGACTCAACATCAACCGAATAAAAACGACATTAAGAGGACCTCAAAAGCGTCTCCAATTATGAAGCAGCACTGGAGCACGATCTGGAGGCAATAAAATCACTAGAAGGTACGTGGATTACCCTAATCGCAGAAAAAATGACATACAATCTCGAGAAGCGGAAGAGCAGCTTATGAACAACTACACCCAAGCGTCGGACGGGCCAGACGAAGTCTTAGAACAGGCACAAAGGACAATTAAATCCATTCGACAGCGTAAACAAGCAAGACATGTTCGTTGCGAGACATTACCAACTCTACCCTCAACGAGTAGAGCATCGTCAGAACCACAGACGAATCTCGCTCAGGGTATAGCAGAAACCAATATGCCTCTTCTCAACTCTACACAAGCAATTCAGCCCACTCCCGCGGTAGTACTTTCCAAAATCACCCTGCCTACGTTTACTGGAGAAACATTCGATTGGAAGAGATTCTATCAGCTATTCATGAGTACCGTGGATGCCAACGTAGGACTGCCTGATGTCGCTAAGCTAAGTTATTTGGTTGCTTCACTTAATGTACAAGCTGCACAATGTGTGGCTGGTTTTGACATTTGCAACGAAAATTACAGGCCAGTACTGGAACGCCTAAAACACAGATTCGGAAGCGACAAACAAATTGCGAGGAATCTTTACAAGGTTCTAGGAGAAAACTGCTGTTCCGGCAATACTCTAGCAGACGCCATAAACTATGCAGACTCTCTGGAGGCTATCCTTCTCCAGATGGAAAGCCAAAATCTACCGTTAGATCTAGAATCTAACCTGTTAATTATAGAGAAGACTCTCCCAGCTTGGATCGATGCTCAACTACTTCCAATTAACATTCACAACCCAGATCTTAATGTTACTAAACTCAGAGCACACCTACGACGAATTCTTGATAATGCTTCCGAGAAGACGGTGAGGACACTGAATGGGCAGGAAAATACGGAACACATCACAACAATGCAAGCTAGCAAAAGGAATATCAAACTCAACCCGAGGCAAGGCAATATATTCAAAAATTCAATTAAGATGATCACCAAGGGTCGTCCAACCCGAGGACGAGAGTCACCAGAGAAATGTCAATACTGCGATGGAGGCCACAATTCACGAGACTGCACTAAATTCGAGACACCACAAAGAAGTAGCACGCGTGCACGAGAACGAAGGTTATGTTTTAATTGTCTACGTTAACATTTATTAAGGGACTGTAAATCGAAACAAAATTGTTCCAAATGCGGAAACCGGCACAACACCTTGCTATGTACAGTATAACGGCTTGACGTGTGGTTGAGAGTTGGTGTTTTCTCCTGCCACGTGGGTCTTGTTTATACGTCTCGCTGTTAGGTTTAGGTGTGCTTACCTTAAACTTGGGTAATTAAACCTTTATTAATAACGATGTAACAATACAATAATAATCAACCAGTTATTAAAGGTATAGGTATGCTAGATATATAAGTATGGAAATACTAGAATGCTTAACATATGTAAGTCGATTATATGAGGAATCAAAGATCGATATTCCAAATAGAATTAGTTAACAAATATATTTAGATTGAGTTAACAAATATGTCTAGAATGAGTATCAAATCAATATGAGAAGCAAAGGAATAAGTAAAAACATAAGCCAGGCGTTCCGGCGTTGAATTTTCTGTGAGGATGGTACCTGCTTATATACCGTTCTCCCAGACGTTCACATGCGCGTTTTCATGGTATTTTCGTAAACAGTTTTCTTGGAAGACAAAAGGATTCTATTTGTCTGGCTGTACTAAGACAAAAGATTATGGTCCTTCTTTTGTAACACTACCATGTGAATGCTACTGTTTACGTTCTAATTATAACTGCCAGTGGTTTTAGCAAAACAGTAAGTTTGGTATGAGTCATATCATAATCTAATACGAATTTAAAGGTTTAGAAGGATACACTTATCCGTAAGTGATTTGGATAGTGGAGAATCTACTATATTCAGGTCGCTGGATGTCGCTATCGCTTTCATCAACGTGAAGTCGATATTATAGAATATCAACACCATATGTTTGCCAAATTTACCAGCGAATTCATTTATGTCGAACAGAATTATATTTCTGCGCCTCTTAAACAGATGCTGTATGATATACTACTGCTCTCATATACGCTAGCTATATATCGATCATTTGTCGACAAATCATCGTGGAATGAAAACCTATGCTGAGCCAAAAGAAGTACAGCTTTTGTGTATCCCTCCTGCCTGTCTCTATCTCCTTCTTCAGGAGATCGCTAAGTGTGTCGTCGTTGTAGACGAACCTGATGGCGCTCTGCAACCAAACCTTATCCCCCCTATTAGCGGACGTACCTTCATCGGCCACCACTGCTTCCTCGACGAGGTCCGAAAGCTCCTCCCCTCCGCTGCTGCTAGCACCAACCAGCAAATTATCTACCATTCGTTGGCGATCCCTCCTCTTCTTCATTCTAAGTTCAATTGAACGTCGCCTCACTGGCGGCAGTGATCCGACTATTCTATCGTCGAGCTCATTCGGGCTCCCTAGCACACGCTGATCATCTGCTTCGAAATCAGACTGACCCTTAAAATATGAGTTTGTTCTATCAAGCTTAGACGACGTCTATGTTGTTTTAAACTTTTTAATACGTTACTACAGTGCGTTTCAAAATGATAGCACATTTTGTTTTTTTTTGCCTTTTTTTCTGTTCTCTGTGGTCAGATTAATCCAATTTTTTTAGAGATGGGGTGTAAGAGCCTTGAAAATCTCCAGTTTAAATTTCATCGTTTTTCATAAAAAAATCACCACTTTAATGCTAATTTTTCTCAAAACCACCACTTCTCATCGTTTCAAAATTGTAGCACACTTTATTAAAATATGTGTTTATGACAAAAAAAAACAACAATCAATGTACATAATAATTAACTAATAATCAGTACAACCACCACTTCTATTAATAACCTGGAAAATTCGTTCAGGCATACTGTTAACTAAGTTTTTGATGCCACTATTGTCTACTTCGCTCCATTCCTTGCTAATGGCCAATTGAAGGGCCTTGGTGGTCTCCAACTGACGGTTATCGGCATAACTCCAACCAACAAGAATTTCCCAAAGATTTCCCATCGGATTCATGTCGCGAAAGCGAGTCCATAGTGTCCATGCTGTTGTCCTCCAGCCAAGTCTATAGTGCTTCGACTGACGTGGATTGTGGCACTATCTTGTTGAAAAGTGAAGCTAACACCTGGAAATCGTTGGAGATACGGCACTAGACGATGTCCTAATACATCCTGGTAGTCAGCGCTGTTCATCTTCGTCTACATAAACGCCAAGTCGACCAGTCCCATAGCACTGAATGCTCCCCAAACCATAATACTTCCTCCACTGGAATTTCGGGTTGGAAAGTGCTGGGGTTCCTTACGTAAATACCTTCAGTAGGAGTACCAACCATCAGGACCATCTAAATTGAACTTATTCACATCACTGAAGGTCACCTAAATTCGAAATAATGAATGTATAGTCTCATTTATGAAGACTCGTAAAAGTAGAGCCTTTTCCCAGCCGCATCTCATGGAATATCTGGCAAAACGAAGTCTTTCGTCCTGGTCAGTTGTGACAATTTCTTCATCCGTGATCTTGCAATATTGGGACACTTGTCCAGCAGTCTCCACACGCATTTTTTGAAGCATCAATGGCACAATTCCTACAGATCTCATAGATGCTGATCATGCTACCCGATGCTGTTTGCAAAATTGTCCTTTTTTCACGATTATTCAACTAATCAGGTCGTCCACTACTCTTCCTTGCACCTTCTTCTTTTTGGTGACGTAGGAACTTCATGGTAGCCTTCCTGGAGCGCTTAACGGCATCGGCAATCTGCTTCATCGTGTAACCGGTAGTTGACAGTGTTCTGATTTGACCTCCTTTGTGTAGACTCAATGTAGAAGTACAACCCATTGTTATAATGGTTAGGGATTAGTACATTTTAAAGAGAAAAAGAAGAAAAAGAAGGTATTGTGTTGTTATTTTCCTTCCTTTTCCTTTGCAATTGAGAAATGAGAGAGCCAATTGATAGATTATAAAGTTTACTGACTAACCTTGCAATACAACGATATAATACAATCAATGAGAGGAGGAGAAAATTGACAACTAAGATGAGTTGACAGGAGGACTATGAGGCTGATCTCAAAACTAATATCATTCCAGTAGCACCTTCTTTTATATGTGTGGTATGTTTATGTTACAGCTACTGGAATGCTAGACCTACTGCGCTTATCGAGAAACATCAATGTTTAACACAAACATTCTCAAGAATGTTGCACATAAAGATTCTCTTCGGAAGTTATCGCAATGATGCGATTGTTACGAAAGCCCGCAATTAATTATTACGAATGTTCGTAACACTCCGGCCCGAAAATCTTTATTGCACAACATAATTAAAGCATAGATCACAAAAGAAGGATGAGCACATTGTTTGGGTGGAGGCTTCTTTGGTGTCGTTCTCCTCCATGTCATCGTCATTATCGTCCGACGATATCGAGTATTCTTCATCTTCGATTGTGATAAGTTCGTCCTCACTGTCGAAGCTGTTATCGCTGTCCGTGCAGCTTGGCTCACCATCGAAATAAGGAAACCTGTCAGGGAAGTGGTCCATCTTAAGTTGTGCTTCTATATCGGGAGACGGTACAGATCTGTTTTCTCGCATTTTTATATAGGTTTGGCTGTTAGATTGGAATTAGTGATTAGAAGAAATATGTAAATATAAATATAAATATATATATATATCTATATATATAGCTATTGCGGTTTTTCAGTGAAATATGGAGATATCAGATGAATTAAACCCTTGCGAAAGATCATGAGATACACGTTTGAATAATTCACTCGCCACAACATATTGCTGTGCCAAACGGTCGAGCTAGTTTCGTTGGAAACATTTTAACCTAACATTTATGATCTCTATATGAATAGACAGCATAGGTCATGTCGGGAACTCTTGCGAGATTTTGTGAGTTATTGCTCACGTTATATGCCTGATCATTTTCGCAGGGTATATGGGAAAAGGAATTAAATGTATTTCCTTTCATTTTCTTTTGATATCTTATGAGTATTCTTAATCATTTTAAACACTGGGGAGAATAATAAATATTGTAAGAGTTAAGCCTCTGTGTTGGTGTTTTATGCCTGCCACGCGGGTCTTTGTGTTGTGGAGGCTTGCTCTTAGCTTGTTTGCGGTGTGATAACCTCAAACTTGGGTAATTAAACCTTATTATCAACGAACAAACAATTTATAACAAATAGTATAACGATGTGATATAAAACAATATAACTACAAAGTAACAAGTATAAATAATAAAAGGAAAAGAAAGACCGTTCACAACGGTTGCAGAGCGGCGAATAGGAACTGTGGGTATTCGCGCCTCTTTATATACGGGTGGTGTCTACATTCTTCTGCCTTTCTCACAACATCGCCGATTGGCGCGCTAATCGTGGCTTTTATCTTATGTTGCGCAGCGCAGTTCTAACAATATAGGCGCTGTACATTTCAAATAGTATAGACATTCATGGCAGATCGTCAAATGATTAAAACATAGCAGCTTACAGCTAAGACAAAAACGCACTTCACCAAGTGGGGTAAAGGGAGGGCCTAGAAATGGTAGTGGGAATCCACTACACTCCCGAGGGCGAAGAATGAGTTATAGCTGACGGTTCTCCGCTGTCCCAAGCCTTCGGTGTTTGTCGTCTTGCTGCTTCAACGCTTGTTCGATGGCTTCTATTTCTTTCTTTGTTTGTCTGATTCTCCACTTGATTGCCTCGACTTCTTCCGGCAGGGGGCATAGGGCGCTGTGATGGAGGTTTAGATTCCTTACCTCGTACTCCTGACTGCTGGTACAGTAGAAGCATTCTCTATACTTCACACATTCCCTATCCGGGTGCTTGCCAAGACATAAGAGACATCTATCCTGAGCTTCGACGATTCTCGTCCGATCGTCTTTTCTCCTGATTGCCGGACAAGCGTCGGAATAATGTTGTCCGGTCTTCCCACAAAATACGCAGTCCATTGTTGAG
Source organism: Heterorhabditis bacteriophora (assembly GCA_964036235.1). Lineage (NCBI taxonomy): Eukaryota > Metazoa > Nematoda > Chromadorea > Rhabditida > Heterorhabditidae > Heterorhabditis > Heterorhabditis bacteriophora. The sequence continues at coordinate 559,914 of OZ038425.1, read as the reverse complement.
TCTTGTCTTCTTGTTATTCTGGTACCATATTTCCTAGAGCTGACTTTTCTCTCGCGCAGGATTCGTTCTTCTTCTTGCATGATTCTTCCTAGCTTTGTTAGTTGATCATGTAGCTCTTGTACCGTGTCTGGATATGCGGTTTTTCGTTTTCGTGTTCCTTGTAACGATGATCTCTTGTCGACTGCTGGTGGATCCAGTGATGTTGATGCAGTATCTTTTTCTTGCCTTCCTTGCCAGTGTAAGACGGATGTTTGGGTTGATATGGAGTGAACTTCCGTTCTGACCGCTGTTGTCTGTGTTTCAACTGTTTCGGTCTTTGTAATATCATCTGTTTCCGTTGCAACGCTTCGTGTTTCCTTAACAATCTTCCTAGCGTTGCTTGCTTCAACCAACTTCTTGTGGATCTTGGCTACTGAGCGGGTTGTCCTCTCTACGAGGACTGTGTTTGACTCCGTTCTTGCTTCCAATTTATCTATCGACTCTTGAAGTCTTGCCAATTTTTCATCTCTTGATAAGTACAAAATCTTCTGGATTCTGATCGATTTCTTTATTTCCGTCATTGTATAGTTTATTCTGTTTAAGTCCTCGGTTTGGCTCTCGTTTTCTTTTTGATCTTTTGATGTTAGAAGGGAGTATGTCAGATCTCTTAGTTCGTGTAGGACCTTTCTCATTTCGCTATTTTCCTCTTCGGCGGCTCGTTGCCTATTTAAAGCCTTCGTCCTCTGCTCTTCCACATCTTCTTCTTCTCGTTCTAGCAACAGTGTGAACATTACATGATTTAACTGGAACATTTCATTCACATCCAACCTCTCATAGTGGGAATGAACTATTCCTCTGGCTGCTTCTCGCAAGTCCCGGTTGGCCAGTTCCGCTATTGATGATGTTCGTTCTAATTCATCATGAATTCCACCTGCTACTAGAATCTCATAGATCTCGTGTGCGTTGTTGAACTGAGTTGCATCGTTTTGTCTAATGCCAAGCATAGTTTTGTGCTTAGACAAAAGCATTGAGGATTCAACGAAAAGCTTTTGGGCTCCGCCCGTTGTAGCTCTTGTGTTGTTTGCCGATAATAGGGCATTTTCGTATTCCATGAAGGCTGTACGATAGTTTTCAGCAATTAGGTAACACCTGTCACCATAGTTAACTATGGCTTCTAGTAGTCCCTTAGTGGTTGGTATTTTTGAGGTGTTCAAGGCGCATACGAGTTTTCGTCGTAGCTCTTCTTGTAGTCTTTCTCCGAGATGTGTGCTATTTGAGTTCATGCTGGAAAGGTAGCCATGATAATTATAAATATCAAAGTATTGTGCAGAGTGCGTGGAGTGTGGGTGCGTGATATATAGAATTGTGCAATAAGTTAGAAAATAAATAGTGTAGAAAAGTGGCTCGTATGCGCTGTGTTGCATACTAGAGATCCTTAGTATCAGTTGTCTTCTTATGTGGTTTGGAACGAAAAAACCACAGTACAGTGTGTAGTAACGTTCTCGCCACATTCCATGTAGTTCGAAAAAACAATCGACCACAGAAGGAAGTTATCCGTGCTCCGCAGGTTATAAAGTATAGGTATGTCAGGCCAACTGCAAGACATAGTCCGATCAGTGTGAATATTGTGGTGGTATACCAGTGAATAAAAACATTGGCTACGTGCCCCATGTCTGGTAGGTTGATTTCCGAGAATATCATACTTTCTCCATTTACCATCCACCGTAGAGATTGCTGGATATTTCCAGTGTATCGTAGAATTCCAGATATCTCAATGTATGTAGACGTTATCCCACATTTGATTTCGCACCTTGTGTGTACTGTCGCTTGTTTGTAGGCAAATAACAATTTTGAAGTGGTTCCTTGTAAGGAGCATGGGATTGTGAAGATGTGCTCGTCACATCGTACTTCCGCCAGCTGGTCTTGTTTGTCTGCAGTACATTTAACGACTGCTTTGGCTCCTTTTGCACATGAGTAACATCTCTCGATGTGTGTTGGTTCGATTGAACATCTCGAGTCCTCCACTAGTATTGATACGGGTAGTGTTTCGTCGAGGTGAAGTATGAACTCTGCTGTGGGTAAGTTGGATATCGTGGCCATTACTGACAATTCTGTTTGCCTGAATTGGACCGACGGTGCCGTGAATGGTAATCTGTTGTCAATGCTATAAAATATCTGTGATATATTGTGGTCGTTGCAGTCGCAGTGAATCGTGGTCTCTGCTGGAGAGCACAAGCAGTCATCTATTACAGGACATGTTAATGTCCGTGCCTCTTCTATCGTGGCGCATTGTAGAGGGGGAATGTAATTCCTTGGCCATCTAGCCGTATGTTCTCCATCTGATATGAAGTGATCGGCTAGGATAGGCGTGGGCGGAACAGTGAGTTCTGATAGTGTTATCAACATAGTGTTCCATTGGTAGGGAACATTGGGTTGTATAGTGACGTCTTTAGTCCTGGAGTTGCTTCCGTATTTATCGATGATTGATATTTGAACAGCTACTGCTTCTCTCCATCTTGTGCAACGGTATATCTTATATTGTTTCTCATCTCTTGGCAATAGATAGATCCTGTAGAATAGACATCCCGAACTGGGATAAAAGCAGTCACATCCCAGCCCTCCGCAGCTTTCAACGCACCTTGTTATTCCAGGGTGTTTGTTAGCTTTAAGGAGTTCTGGTATCAATGATGTACTATTGATATTACCGCATTTCTCTCCTGTGCATGATCCTGCATGCGGACATCGTTTACTGTCTATTACCATGTACTTTGTATTTCTGGTGAACATCATCGTCTCCTTATCGCATGTAAGCTGGATTTCTTTCCATCGAATTCGTATTTCTTTGTATATGCTTTCGTTAGCAGATAGTGTGAGACATGCCTCTTTTTTGAATGGGTTGATCTTGAGTATTTGTAATGAACGAAGTGTGCAAATGTTCTTCTTATCAGTCGTCCTACAAATACGGTCCGTGTGGGAGAAAATATCCACCTCTTGGCATGGCGTGATATGTTGAAAAATACAGAACAATGTGACGATTATCATCGAATTCCATAAATTGTGGCGTCGTCGTCGTGGTCTCTGTTGAAATAGGTGATTTCCTATTGCCCTTAAGGCTCGCCATGTACTTTCTATTCCGTAATAGGTAAGTATCCATATACTGTATCCTAATCCTTTAAGGATGAGTACAACTGGCGATCCAAGGCTGACTGGGACATAACACAGGAAATAGAGACTCAGTATGAGTGCATATATCACAACTCCTGTTGACACAATTGCTGTTTTTGGCCAGCATGTTGGATTTGCTAACATTTCCGTGCATAGGTTGCAGTTGATGTTGGCGCAAAACGGAGTTGCTGAACATGTCGTAGAGATCACTTTTATCCGATCTCCAAGGTTTACTTTCCATTGTATAATGTAATCGTGTAGGGTTATGCTGGGTGACACCTGAAGTAGTTCTCTGTCGTTCGGACTCGTGTACGTCCAGCACTGATTTTCGATGCATATTTCATAGGATTCTGCATCTCCTTTATTGATTTCTACACCTCTGTCGGTGCAGCGTAAGTCCGTGACTTGTGGTCCGGCATAGGTCGAGTGAAACATCATTAATATTGTTAATAAGTAGGTGAAAACGCTAGGTCTGATCCCTGAAGCGCGACGAATGATGTTGACGCAGTGTAATTTGTCCTGTTCTTCCAACTCGTCTACTTCCTTGTAATTCACCTTCTTTCGTGTTCGAAGATTATAGCGAGGAGTTGGGAAGACTTCAGGGCTATTCTCTACCTGTGGTTGATCCACTGTTTCACGGTGTGTTGGATCGGAAAGTTCCAGAGGTATGAGTAGGTTGATCGGGCGCTGAATGAGACGCTTGTTAGGCAATGCTACTTCAGCGGATCGTATTGCTCCTGTTGTTGTCGGAGGCAGTTTCGAAATTCGGCCGATCCTCCAGGAATTTCTAGGCTGATTAGGATCGGAGATTAAGACAATATCGTCTACTTGTGGGATACTGGTACCTAATCGTTTGCTTGACACATTACGACGATGATACTCCCTCAAGTTCTTTAGGTACTGTGTTTGCCAGATATTCCAGAACTTTTCTGTCCGTGAGTGAGAATTTCTAAGGGCTTGCTCGGCTTCTCTTCTAGTGCGCAACTGGTACATATCTGATGCCGGAACATAATCCTCCTTCGAATGTTCCATCTCTTCAAAGGGAAAGGTTAAGTTGATATCCTTCTGGATAAAATCAATTGGACGAAGAATAGGTTGATTATCCCAGGATTCCTCCTGATATGTCAGTGGGCGTGAGTTCAAGCACGCTTCTATTTCTGTGAGGATCGTTGTCAGGCTGTCAAGGTTAACCACCTTTCGTCCTAACGTTTTATACAACGAGTGTTTCACTAGCTTTATCAACCTCTCGTAAAATCCACCTTGCCATGGTGAATACGGTGTGTTGTAGTGCCACGTGATCCCGGTTTTTAACATTAGTTCATTGACAGTGGTTTCTGTGGCAACATGTTTTGTAGCTTTTGTCATAAGTTGCTCACCTAGTGTGAAAGTGTTTGCATTATCGCTAGTGATCGTCGACGGTACTCCTCTTCGGACCATGAAACGCCGCAAAGCGTTAATGAAAGTGGCTGTTGTCATATCGGTGACTACTTCTAGATGCATTAGTCGTGTTGTTGTGCATGTCAGGATGCAGCCGTAGACCTTATTATCCTTCTCTATTCCTGTGGATATAGTCAATGGGCCGAAATAGTCCAATCCCACGTGTTCGAACGGTCGTGACCGTAGTACACGTCTAGTGGGAAGATTGGTCATGTCAGGATATTTATAGGGTAAATTGTTCATCTTCTGACATGGAATACACCTTTTGATTACTGCTCGTACCTGTCGTCGTAGTTGAGGTATCCAGTATTGCTCTCGAACTGCTGCCATCGTGTGAGCTGTTCCTTTGTGATATTCAGCGTGTTTATCCCGAATGATGAGAAATGCAAATGGAGTTTTTGGAGATATAAATATGGGACTCTTCTCGTCATCGTTTAGGATGGATCGATCGAGTCTTCCGTAACAACGAAGTATTCTTGCTGTGTCTTTTTTCAGATTCAGTTGCTTGAACTGTTTCAAAATGTCATCCGTTATTGTGACTTGTTGAAAGTCTCTTACTAGTACATTATGGGCCTCCTTTAGTTCATACTCTTGTAGAGTAGCTGAAGTAGTCTTTATGTTTAAGAAGGGTAAATTGGTAGTGATTCTGTTCCTAGTAACTGCCGTAGTTTTTGCGATACAACGCTGAATGAATCGTAGTACTAGTGCCGTGACTCTTTTAGCCTTGTAGACGCTAGAATATTCTTTTTCTAGCTTATGCCAATTCAACAATGAGTTCGTATCACAATGTGAAATATGATGGCTGGTCGTTTCTATGGCTGTATCGTCATCGAACGTAATCATAAACAGGCTCATAACCGTAGGCCAATCGTTGGGGTCTTTTGTAACGAATTCAGGTCCGTTCCACCAGTAGTGGGTGCTGAACTCGTTGCCTGATAATCCTCTCGTAGCACAGTCTGCTGGGTTGAGATGTGTGGGGACATATCCAAATTGAATTCGTGGTCCGCATTCTGTTATCTCCATAACTATATTTCGAATCTCTCTGCATCTATTTGTTACAAGAACTCCCAGACCCCTCCGGTCTATTGGAGCATGTAACCATTTTAGTGCAATTTCAGAGTCCGATAGTATGAAGATTTCGTGTATCGATGTTATTGTGCGTAGAGATGTGAATACTGCTAGGGCTAAGCGTGTTGCTATGGTGATAGCATTCATCTCCATTTTAGGAATAGTTGATATTCCTTTGAGGGGTAGCAACTTTGACTTGGCCATAATTAAGTGGCAGTCGTCAGCTGTCTTTAAGTATGCACATGCAGCGATGGCATGCTGGCTTGCATCCGCGAATACGATGATTGTCGCTGGATGATGCCCTTTGTGAACGTGACGAGGAATTCGTTTTTCCCAGTGGTTAATATCGTTCATAATCTCCCTCCATCTGGTGCTGTGACCATGCTGCAAAACTGTATCCCAAGCATAGTCTGTTGCCCACAGTGATTGGAGGAATATCTTAGCTGGCAATAGGAGGGGGACGAGAAATCCTAGTGGGTCGTAGACCGACGCTAGCTGTTGAGATACTGTCCTTTTTGTAATTTCCTCCTTTACTGGAAGAAGACAACGTAGTAGGATCTCGTCTTTTCCAGTGTCCCAAGGTATTCCAAGAACCTTTGGGGTATTGTTATTCGCTCGATCCGCTGATTGGATCTGTTCGTTAAATTCCTGATTGTTTGACATGAACTCACGTAGATTCATGTTTAGAGCATTGAAGATGTTCTTCGTATGTTGGTATTTGTCCAACGCTTGTTTTGTAGTATTTGCCCCTAACACGAGATTGTCTACGTAGAGATTTCTCTGAATCTCGCCTGTTAAAGGGCTATCGTTCTCTGTCCCATTCTCAAGGTGATACCGTATCGTTGCCGCGAGTAGGAATGGAGACGCATTTATTCCGAATGTGACACGAGTGAATCTGTAGACTACAACATTATCTCCTTTGGCAGGTTTTGATGTGTCTCTAACCCAGAGGCATCTCGTAGCATCTCTGTCGCCTTCTTGTAAGCGAACTTGCAGAAATGCTTTTTCTACGTCAGCAATAATTGCGTAGAAAGGAATTCGGAATCGGAGAAGCATGCCGTAGAGTTCTGGCATAATGAGTGGGCCTTGATGGATGACCTCATTCAACGACGGACATCCTTTATAGTGAGCTGATGCGTCGAAAACAACTCTTAGTTTGGTTGTTTCCTTATGTGGCGTGATGACAGCCTGGTGGGGAATATAGTGGAGGATTCCATCGGTAGGATCATCCTCGTCTACTTCTTCTATTATTCCCTGTGCTAGTTGATCATTGAAGGTTTTGTCGTATTCCTTCATTATCCATGGATTGTTTCGATGTGACTTAAGCACACTGTCGAGTCGTTTCATCGCGATTGCTCGGTTGTCGGGAAGTGGAGGGTGGTGCTCTTTCCATGGTAGGCGCACGTTGTAAGAGTTAGCCTCTTGTGTAATGGTGTTTGTTTCCTGCCACGCGGGACTTGTGTTGTAAGAGGTCGCTCTTAGTAGCGGTGTAAGAACCTCAAACTTGGGTAATTAAACCTTTATTACTAAAGAATAAAGAATATAACAATAATGTTAACAATGGGAAAATGGTAACAATAATTAATAATAATAATTAATAAGAATAAGAATAAATAAGAAAAGGGACCGTATAGAACGGTCGCCGAAGAACGAATGGGGGTTGTGGGCATTTGCGCTTCTTTATATACGGGTGCTATTGGCATTCTTTTGCCGTTCTCAAAACATTGCTGAGCTACGCGGCTTATCATCGCGCTTCATCTTAATACATGCTTCAAAAATTTCTTTAGTACAATATACTTTCTAACATGATATAAGGAAGGAAACAATATATATTAACTTAATTAACTAGGCCTAGAACTGGTGTTATATTTAATAGATTCACTATTAATCGGATTAGATTAAGGAAAAGATAGTGGATTCAGGGAATTCACTATACACGTAGTAGCCATCTTCCCTGAGTTGGATAGTTTCTCGGAACTGTTGCCAAACGCGTTCGTTGGTTATGTTCCTTTCTATAGTGTCCGGACCATTGAACTCATTTATCCCTGATGAGTCCATCGTCCAGAAGCGATCCCATGTTTCACGATCGTCGCTATCCAACTGATGGGATAGGAGAGTATTGACATGGGGGATTGTCTCAGTTTTCTGATACTGAAGGCCAGTGACTATGTAACCCAACTTGCTGGGTATTAATCGTAGTCCTGAGGGGAGTTCTATCTGTTTTCCATTGGAGCTCCATAATGTCCATAGTTGGTCGCATCCCAGTAAGATTTGTGGACGTATTCGTTTTCGTTGCTTTGCGAGTGCCAAATCTATGTTGTGTTCCATTATGAAGTGGAGATCGTCTGTGCTTAGGGTAGCACTTTCCAGAGGTGATGTAAGAATATCGCTAGTATGTAGCTGCAGTCGGTGCTGCGTACCGTCTCTGTCGAAGATGTTGATCGCCGTAACTCGGGATGGTTGGCGTTCTGGATGATTGGATCCGAACTTGTGTATAAGTAGATCCTTTTCTTCGAGGATTGGTAAACCTAAACTCGTTGAGAGTTTAGTATCAATGAATGATAATTCTGAACCGGTATCTAGGAGTATGTCTACATCCTGTAGTTTGTTCTCCTTATCATTCAGTGTCTTAGCTGTTCCTACCAATAGGATTACCTTGTCGTTTGACATTCTCTGTGGGCTATCCTTCGTATGGTGGGCAGCTCGGAGGATACTGTCATCCTCCTCTTCAGCGCCATTCTTAATGTCCTCGGCGATATGGTTATGGCTGGCTGATCTGCTTCCTGATATTGGTTTGCCATAGGTTGCTGGCTTTTCGGGTGAGCTTTGATTAGTGCTCCGGAAGCAGATTGATGTATGGTGTGGTTTATTACAGTTACGACATCCTTTGGACTTGCATTCGTGGACTCGATGATTGGTTGCTCCGCAGTTTATATACATGTGGTTTTTTTGCATAAACTCTTTTCGGAGCTGTGCCGTATTGAGCTTAGTACATTGGAACCATCTGTGTCCTAGTCGGAGGCAACTTGGGCACGAAGGTTCTCTATTTCCCTGAGAATGGGGTTTCTTAGCAATCATAAAAGGGTTTCCTCTTAACTGGTACCCCTTAGTCTCTTGCCTTTCGCCGCCAGTCTCCTCCTTTTCGAATCGTTCTTCTGCAGAGATGACCTCTTCTAATACCTCTAACACTGCTTCCATGTTCCATGGATTTGTGTGGGTATCTTTTCTCTTCCTTACTTTGTCACGTATCATGGTGTTGAATTTGGTTAAAACCAAATCTAGTGTTATACGGTTGTCCATCGTCTCTCCTTTGTTTTCCAACTGCGTAATGATAGCTGCTAGATCGTCGTACAGACGTCTCTGGTCGCTGATCCTTGAGCCTCTTGCAGTTGGTAAACTCCAAAGGTAACCATGAACAAAGGTAACCAAATGGGAACCATTGGCAAATGTAACCGTGAACAAATGTAACCATAGCCAAAGGGAACCTTAACAAAAGGTACCATCGCCAAAGGGAACCATGATATGCTTATTAAAATCTCATCTTGTTATATATTTTAACTGCAACTGTTTGGTCCTTTAATTGTTACCTTTAAATTCTCACCGTCAATATATATTTTCGTAGAACAACTGGTTTTAAGCTCCAGTTGAAGGAAGAAGTTTCCATGCAAGTGCATTATAGTAGCTAAGTTCAAATAATCCATGCTAGAAGCCGAATGAATTGGAATGCATTAAACAGAGCGTTAGTCAGTAGAATCAACTTTATAGGACACTGGAGATAAATGATGTTATATTCTTCGTGTCTATTTATTGGCGTATTTGTTTTCTTATGTTGGGACCCCATATAAGCATTTAAAATAAGTAGTTATATTAGTTTTTCACAGCTGTGTATCATTCGACTATTTGTACTTTCGGTTACCTACAACACTTATATGTAGACATTTTATAAGGACAAACGTAAGCTATTTCGCGATTTTCCACGCTGTCCATAATCTTGTGTGATATTCATCTAATAATTATAATTATATTTATTTTCAATGCATTAAATGCTCCTTGTTTTGATATTTATTAATTTATTATTGTCCTCATTGTATTAGTTATCATTCTTACTATCCTGCAATTATTTTATCTATTGAAACTTTATTACTTTGCGATAAAAATAACATTTTCGTTGAAATATAAATAAAGCAATATTATCTAAAATATCATTAATTTAAACTTCGTATCATTGTATCGTTAAAGCTGATCCGCAATGACTATCTATTTTTATTGTTTATGAAAATCTCGTTTTGGATATATTTTTACGGACTATGTAAAGCTTATATTTCGCCTTTAGGTATATAGTATAATATCGTTTAAATAAATATTTGTTGGGCTTAGATGGACATCTTCGAATATCTGAGACATGAACTACAGGTATTACTTGATTCTTTTAATTGCGTGATAATATTAATTTAGTTATTTGTTCCTCCATTTATTTTTTTCAAAATATCTAATTAATTTGCATACTAGGTAACCGATTTTCGTGAAGATGAAGATGGCAATCCTTACCTTATCTCAGCAAAATGCGAATTAGTTAATGTTCTCACACTCAAAAAGATTTACAGTATTATTGATGAGAAGTAAGTCAGTAATTAAAGAGGACTAGACACAGATCATAGATGTTAGTTTATCATATTTCAGGCATGAATTTATTATCACTAGTTTACCACCTAGGACAGTGCCACAATGTTGGCACGCTTGCAGTCTATTTTTCTTTATTAAAAGTAATGCATATGCTTCTGTAAAAAATGTCACATACGATAATTATTCCTCATGATCACGTAAAAATGGTGAAGTTACACTATTCTTCTTATTAATAAAGAATTTCAAAAAATATAATAACAATTTATAGCGATTAGTGAGGGTAAGAAATTACCGGCTATAAAACCTAAATGGCTCACTGAAACTTATGATGGGCTTACACTCAAGCTATATCGTGCTTCAAATCCAAAATGTCTCGAATTCAAAAAATTAGTGAGTTACTTTTTGAATATAAAGTTCTTATTCTTAGTTCATTTAAATGCAGTTTATTCCAGATTAACTTTCATTTAAATTAACATTCTTCTATTGTTCGACCTGTCATTATTCAATATTTGTTCGGTTCTGCTGGAATAATTTTACAGTCAAGCTCAAGAATAAGAACACTTCCTTCACAGCTTAAGACTGTTATAACAGTTTTAAATTCACGGACGTTATCACAAGCAAGACGATACTTAAGAGAAAAAGACATTCACATCAAAGATCGTTCCGTACGTTTAAGTTTTACTCACTTTATTCTGTAATATTTTAAGTTACGATCTGTTCTAGCTGTACTATGCTAGAACAAAGGTCTTATCAGCTATTGGACAATCTAGAGGACCAGCTGCTGGTATAAATGTTGATCAACTTCAGAAGCTAGCTTTTAATTCATATGGTTCAACTAAAAGTATGTCATATTCAAAAGGTGAACAAAAGATTTTTTCTTATAAATAATGTATGGGTTTAGCAGATTTTTTAAAGCGTCGTAAATTTACAGAAGATGGTACACCTGGTGTTCGTCAAATGAAAGTATATCAAGATGCATTGTGTTTATTTTTGGAATGCTGTCCTAAGGAAAAGGATCTTATTGATTATCGCCATGATATTGCTAACTTGCATAAATTATCAAAGACTGTAGTTCTAAATAAATTAGGTAAAGATTTATTATTTTTGCCTATTTTATTTCCTAATAATATTATTAACAGAGCACTTATGCTCGACCTCAACGCCATCAGGAACTATTCCTGGTCTCAGTGCTTATATACTAGTTGATACCACGTTCTCACTTTGCTCATTATATGCTACTCCGGTAATAGGAGTGTTGGATTCATTTCAGTGAGTTTAGTGCTATTTAAATAGACGTCGGAAAATAATTAATATTTCAGAAACAAATCTAATGGGAAACTGTCTTCCGTTCTCTTAGGTATAATGCTATCAACGGATCATACGGCGGCGAGTCACAAAGAGTTTGCTCAATTTCTTTCTGTAAGCCTGACAAAATATTCAAAGTTTCGGAAAGTTGTAAGCCTTATCGTAGATGGCGAACAATCACTTCATGAATATTCTAAGGTGAGTTTCATAAATGAATATCAAATTTCATGACTATACTTACGATTTCATTGTTAAGGTAAATATATTTGATATGTGTCAAGTGCTCTCTTGCGATGTGCACTTACTGTCCAATGCAAAGCTGGAACTTGGAAAAGAAAGATTTCCTTATATTCAAAGGGCGTTGTTTGGCAAAATAAACGCATCAGTACGTTATTTGCTGTGTTTTGTTAGAAATATGGTATGATGTATTATTTTATTTTATATTTTAGAGTGGCTTGAGAGTCATGACACATGGTTTGCTAACATCTCTTTCACAGCAAGAATTTGATCAAAGGAAAGAAAAACTAGAAAATATACTAGATGATAAATCATATAACTGGTTAGATTACTATTATATTATCTAAATCACAGTTTTATCAATGTATAGTCATTTGCTTAATGAAAATTAATGCTCAGGATTAATAAACGTTCAAAATCTCTGTTCCAATTTCATTCGTTGCGGTCCAAATTAATGGGTGGACAATTAACTCAGTTTTCAACAACAAATATTGCTGAGGGAAGAAATGCCCATTATAAATTGCTGATACCTTCAAAGACATCAGTTGAATGGGTTATCTCAACCTTCGATTCAATACATATTGGTGAGTAATTATTTGCAAATACTTTTACGAATTAATGTAGGTTTTTCCATTAATAATATAGCGTTCAGACGAAATGAACGATTTGCGCAAAGCTGTTCATTGTGAAGGAATGAAGAATGTGGTATCCACCTGGTACAAGCAGTATGAAGTTAATGTTTCCCAGTGGTCCGCAGCTACTGATCATGATAGAGAACGCATATTACGTATGATAGGTCTAAGTCCAAATCCTAATGATACAGAATGCTTGCCAGTGAATATTCCCGAATTTTTATACCAAGGTTTGTTTAATGATAATTGCATTTAAAAGTATTTTTTCATTACAAACTGATTTAGGGAAAAAAGCAAGTGAAAGAAATGCTTATATTAGAGCTATTAAAAATTTTTTGGTTGATCGCACATCATTCACCGATGGAACCTTTACAATTTTCAAGCCACCATTAGATTTGTAAGTTAGTTAGTACATAGTTCTCGTTAGAATAATTGGTAATTTATTTTTTTCTAGCGTTGGAATAGTTACAGAAAAGGAAAATAAATTATATTGTTCTGTATCTGATTGTAAAAATAGTAGCAGTTATGATACAGCATTATGTTCTCATAGGTACGTTACTATATGTAAACTTTAATTTTAAATTTTAAATTTTTTCCTATATTTATAATGTTATTAAGAATTGCCGTACTAATTTCACTTGAACCTTCAAATCGTGAAGCCATTATTGAAATATTATTACGAATATGGAATGAAGAAACAGCATCACAAATACTTTCAAAGGCTATAACAAAAAAAAGTGGATCTAAAAAATCAAGGAAATTCGGGCAAAAGTCTAAAGGAAATCATCTTCGAAAAGTTGATGGTGTTATAGAGTACGTAAGCTTATATATTTAAAAAAATACAAGCATTGTGACTTTTAATTTATTATTATTATTAAAATAAACATTCTTTAGCGACTCTTGGTTCCAATCTGACGACGAGCAATTAGACACTAATCAATACACTCAGGATATTAGTACTAATTCAAAGTAAGCAACTATTTCGTAAAAATAATAAGTTGATAGCTAATAATTAATTTACTTTTAGCGATCTGTAGACATTCGATGGAAGTTGGAAAGAAACAGTTAATCACAGTCCATAATTCCCACCAATTAATAATTTTCCCACGTGATATTGGTTGTCATTTGATGATAATAAAACTTTCGATTTACCTTCAAAATAGTTCTTTCTGTATGAAAAAAAAACACATCAGTGTGTCTCGAATTATATAACAACTACACGAGTAATAGCAAAATCAAGCTAAATATGTCAATTCTACAGTACACCGGTAGATTTAATTATTAATATCATTATTCATGGTTCCTTTTGTCGATAGTACCTTTTGTTAAGGTTACCTTTCACTTTGGTTACATTTGTTCATGGTTACCTTTGGAGTTTGCCCTTGCAGTTGTTCTTTTCAACAAGTTATTGAGATCGAATATTATGGACTCCGTATCTCCATATTTCTTCTTCAATGCTATGGCTTTTACATAATTGTTCTCTACCAATTGAAATCTGCTTATGGTAGACTTTGCGTCTCCTTGCAGAGCTTCGTTTAAATAACGGAACTTTTGATAGTCCGTCAGGTCGTGATTATGTACATTAATCTCGAAAGCCTGCCAGAAGCTGTCCCATTCCCAATTTTTGCCACTAAATTTTGGGATCGGAATATCAGCTAACCTGGGAGGAGAGACTACTGAGGCTGTTAAACTGTTTCCATGTAAGGTCTTCAGGTTCCTTTCATTAGGTGGTAGTTGAGTGCCAGATAGCCCGGCTACCTGAACCTTCAGCACGGTATGGCGCTCTTGTGCTACGTTAAACAGTTCTTCTGCTCTAGTTAATAGTTGATCAACCTGTTCGTCGTCTTCAGCTGTAGTGCCCTCAATTTCGTCGTAGTCCTTAGTGAGTTGTTCTAAGGCCTCTTTGAGGTTGTTCAACTCAGTATTGCCTCTGATGATCTCTTTTTCTATTGACTGACTCATGGCGATCATATCGCGGACTTCGATTGGAATATCAATTCGTTCGAATTGATCTGATGTTTCCAACCATTTTCTAACAGTATTACTGGCTCTCGTTAATCGACCTTTACGGTATTTGAATTGCATAGCCATTCTAACGGACAGAAAGGTATTGCGTTCTCTATATGTGATGTAGCGGAATGTTGTTTGATTAAGTTTCAAATGAGAACACAAGACAGATTTATTATTATATATTTTATTAATGAACAAGATATAGAAATACAATTACAAATAAAGTCATACTACAATCTATCCTACATGGTAATATATTCCCCCCTTACTGTACACTTCTATTCCTTTTTATATCTTCCATATGCTCCGCCTCTAAGGCTCGCATGTTCTCTAACCTACTCCCGTCTCTCTAAATCTATATATCGTAATACGCCCCTCCTCCAATAGCTGCACGACCCGGGCAGCCATCATATGACAGTTAACCTCTCTACTCGCCACAACCTAGTGTTGTGCCATTGTCAAGCCTGTCTGTTTTGACATTTTAACCGTTCGATTATGTGATTAAATATATTGCAAGTATAATCGTTGACGGAGCTCTTGCGAGATTATATTAGATTGGTGCTTTGCCTCTATGTGGTTCCCAAGAGTCTATTAGTATGTTAATTAAACCTAACTAGAGACTTATATGCTCAAACATCTTTTAAATACATAGTAAACGTTATACTTATACTCCCTCTGTTTAATCTCGATGTTTTCTTCTTTCTTTGACGCGGGCGGCAATCGTTCCCTGTTCCTTGTCATCGTCCGATTGCTCCGTGTATCGTTTTAGGCGATCGATGTGCTCGCGTCGCGTTCTATTGTGCGCATCTCTCAATAGGGCATTATGCGTATCTACACTGTCAATAGTATAAGGGCCTGAAAATTTTGCTTTTAATTTATCTTTAGTCATATTTCTTATTAAAACCGTGTCTCCTTCCGAAAAAGAGTGTTCTTTTGTTTTCTTAGTATCATCATAAAAATTCTTAGCCTTTGTAGAATGAGATAGATTGTTGCTCTTAGCTATTTCCCATAATCTTCTCCATCTTGCTGTAAATGTATCACTGAAAGTAGGATTATTTATATATTTCGATAAGGATGTTAAATTATGTCGAGATGGAGTAGATGGTGCATGTCCGTATACTAACGTAAATGGTGTAAGGCCGGTGGCTTCGTTTAGTGCAGTGTTTAAACAAAAACTGAGCGCTTGAATAAATTGCGGCCAGTCGTTGTCTTCCTTCACATATGAACGTAGCATATTCATGAAAGTTTGAACGTACCTTTCCACCTGTGCGTTTGCTTTTTGGTTATAGGGGGTGGACACTCGATGTTCAATTCCTAATTCTGCTAAAATATTCTGAAATTCCTTAGACAGAAAATTAGTTCCTGAATCATTGACAAGTTGCTTAGGTATACCTACTTTGAAAATTAATTCATCCAGTAATGTCTTGATTATTACCTTGCTCTTTTGGTTGTCCAGAGGTTTCGTTATTATAAATTTACTATGCCTACACACCATTATAAATATATACCTTTCTCCTGATTCAGACATCGGTAAAGGACCAATGACGTCGGCGTGGACGATTTCGAATGGACGGCTTGCTCTCTCCGGCTGACCCAGAGGTACGTATTGTATTTTACCTGTTTTTATCCTTTGGCACGAGTCACATGTAGAAACTACTTTATGTACCGTTTGTTTTATATTTGGCCAATAATACTGTTCCTCAATGCGTCTAGTCGTCTTATTTTGTCCTAAATGTCCTCCCTCTAGTATATCATAATGAAAGTATTTTGCTATTTGTTCTTGATGTGCGCGATTTGTTATTACTATGCGACTCTCCTCTGTCTTGTCATTTCCTGGTTTAACTAACGTATTGTCTAGCATGACGCATGTTTGGTATCGACGATCATCTATTATTTGTCTCGCTTTTGCACTTTTGTATACTAGTGGAACATCGCGCCGCTGGCTGCTAATAATAGAATCTAGTGAAGGCAAAACATATTTCTCTGCAATGAAATGTACAGGGTATCGCGATAATGCGTATGCGACTATGTTTTCGGGACCTTGCTTATAACATATTTCGATATCATAACCTTGTATACAGATTTGGTATTTAGCCAATCTTCCTTGAAGATCTGATCTAAAAAGTAGGCTTTTTAATGGTTTATGATCCGTAAATAGTGTTATGTGAGCTCCGAAAACGTATGCATGAAATTTCTTCAAAGCATAAACAATAGCCAAAGATTCTAATTCGATTATTGCGTAACGTTTTTCGGCGCGGTTCAGAGTTCGAGAACAGAAAGCAATAGGCCTCAAGTTATTCTTAGTATCCAGCTGATATAGCGCTGCGCCTATTCCGCTAATGCTAGCATCTGAGTGAATAATATACGGATGCCCAATGCATGGCGCCATTAGAACAGGAGATGATGTCAGCGCCATTTTAAGTTGCGTAAAAGCTTGTTGCTGTTCCTCCTCCCAAATAAATGTTTCCTCCTTTTGTAAAAGGATATTGAGGGGATTGGCAATTATACTAAAATTCCTAATAAATCTGCGAAAGAAATTACAAATACCCAAAAAGCTCCGTACATCTTTTATACTTTTTGGAGTTGGAAATTTAGTTATGGATTCTACTTTCTCGGGATCCGGCTGACAACCGTTAACGCTTACGATTAATCCCAGATATTTTATTTCTGTTCTACCAAACTGACATTTTTCTAACTTTAGCGTTAATCCCATTTGACGAATTCTCTGCAGCAAGGCATCAATTTCCTGAAGGTGCGTATCAATGTTATCACTGGCTAGCACTACATCATCCAAATATGCATAAACAGATGCCCGTAGACTTTGCAAAGTTTCGCGCATTGCATTTTGGAAAGTTGATGGACCTCCACAAAGACCCATTGCTAGGACGGTAAATTGAAAAGTGCCCACATGCGTGGAAAACGCTGTTTTATACTTATCTCTAGGATTAAGTGGTATCTGCCAAAAACCTGATGTTAAGTCAAAAGAACTGTAGATTAATTTTCCTGCTATCAGATCTACAATATCATCCATTCGAGGTAGAATGTAAGTTGCCTTCCTCGTAATAGAGTTCAACTGACGATAATCAACTACTAGGCGATAAGTATTATCTCGCTTCTTAACTAATACTATGTTGCTAGAAAATTCTGACTCGCTTGGCTCTATTAGCTTTTGCTCTAACATTTCCTTTAACTGTCTTTCAACATCTGTTCTTTTCTCTAATGGAAGACGATACATTGCCTGCGAAACAATTTTAGCCTCAGGAAGCAAGTCAATATTATGCTGAGTTCTTCCCTTGAATTTGCCTACCCTTCCGCTTGTAAATGCACTCTCATTCTTCTGCAGAATCTTAAGAAGTTGTTCTTTCTGGTGCTCATTAAAAATAGACCTAGACAAGTTTACGGTATCGCGAATATTAATAGTAGAAATATTAGTAGGTGATAAATTTAGGCCATGCGGTAAATCTACTTCATCAGGCACATAATTAATTTCATCAGCTACGTCTGTCGGAATTTGTTTACGGATAGAAAGCGCTAGTGGAAACTGTTGGTGCTTGTCAACACTCTGAATGGTAGCCAAAAGTTCCCCTTTTCTTACGCGCATGACATTTGGCGTGTAGTTTAACAGTCGAATTGGAAAGGTAGAATCTACTTTAATATTTGAAACAGTCTTACCTACAACAATTGGCGAATCTTGAGTAACACCTTCGCAAAGAAATACCCCACATCTAGGCAAGTTAATGTTTACTGGAATACGAAAATAGTTATCTGAATGAGGATTAAGCTCCATGCGTTTATGAGCAATCACTGGATATTGCGCTTGGAAAATATATCCTTCGCTATTTAACGATACTAGTGGGATACGAACGTGCTCTAACTTAAAGATTCGCCTATCATAATCTAATGAGAATTGTCCCACCTTAGACAACATATCAGTTCCAAACAACAATCGAATGCTGTCGGTTTTAACGATGCGCATACTATGCGTAATAACTTTATCTCCTATAGCAATAATTACGGGAGATTGACCGCTAAATTCTAATAGTGTTCCATTCGCAGTCCGTGCTGGTTCTAAATACAATCGCGTAATTCTAAGATTTGCTCTGGTTGCGTAATTCTCACAAATTATCGAATATGATGACCCTGTATCAATTAGCGCCAAAAAAGGGTAATCATTGATATGCACGGGAATGCAAGATTGTTCAGAAGTAACTACTGGAATAGTCGCCACTAACTGCTCTCTTCTTCCGTTTTCTCTTTCACTAGTTTCGCTGTCAAACTCTACATTGTCCGTAGCTTTTCGAAAGCGTACCCTACGCGTCTTTTCGTTCTTATATTTAAGTCGATTGCATAACAGTTGAATTATTTGATTTGGGCAATACATATATATTATTCCGATGAGAATCAATGTTAGCATTAAACTTATTACTAGAAAAACTATTATTGCGATGAATTTTAACCGCTTCATTTTTGCATCTAGGTCATCTAGCAAGTAATTGGTTGTATTCTTTGCAAAAATAGAAATTTTATGTCCAACATCAGCTATATCATTCTCAATATTACTAAACTCATTTGCATTCGATTCTATATTATGCTCTACTATTTTAAGTTTATTTTCCTCCAATCCTATTCTATGTTGTAAATACTGAAACGCCGTAGATAGTAGTACGTTATGCTCATGAAATATATTAGGTGCTGTAAATGTTAAATCTGGTAGATGATTTAGTGGATGCGAAGATTTCATTGCTAAATTAATGACCTTAACTGTTCCACGAAAAGTCCTATAGTCGCCTGAAACGGTCCTCCATACGGGAAAATTACCAAAATCGCATTCCACCTCTTTCGCAAAAGTAGTTAAATCCGTTGTTCCGGGTACTACAAAATATATATTTTCTTTATAGCGCACTGGGATAGATGTGTAACATTTATCCCCTACTTTCCCGTCATAAAAAATTTCCGATGGTCTAATAGAAATACACTTATGAACTGAGAGGACCTCTCCTTGCCATTGAGCACTAATATCATCTCTACTTAAGAGGTTACGTATCGCTATTGTAGGATCAACGCGTAGTAGAGTTAGGTGTTGCGTAATTATGCTGTTTTCTAAACTACAGAGCTGTAAATATGCATTATCAAATCTCTGGTCTAATATTCCTTGCAAACGTCTATAGAGATATTGGAGATGTGGACTTGAAGAAGGATCACCTAACGCTACTTCCCATGTACTCTTATTACTACTAGGGAATTTTGTTACATTCCAAACGTTTTCTGAGTAAGAAGCACTACTACGACTTTCCTCAGCGATGTAATTATTAAAGCGCCGCGATCTTATACGTAACTCTTTGTTATATATTAATCTCTCGTCAAGTGTTTCCACTATAGCGCTTTTATACTTATTTGCCTCATAAGGGTTTCTCTGTATCCATTCTACTATATGGGTGGTAAGATTCAAATGAAGAAAACTTATGGCTGCGCCGTTATCAAGCCAATGTGCCCCTTTAATTCCTATGCAAGGTATATTACTTATATTTACCTTAGTGAATGCTATAGCAACTTTATAACTTTCTAGAATGATATAATTTCCCTTCAATGTAGCTATGGTTTCTCCTACGCGCTCATAAAGACATTGCCTACTCGCAGGCTCTATATCCCAAATTAGAATATTAGTTTGCGAAGAACACCTACCATTATTATACATACACGCGCTAGAATCCGCTAAGTCAGTCAAAATACTGTTGCCATCAAATGTAGCAACCGTACCGTATTCTAAAAAGTAAGTACTAATGCTACTACATCTCGATCCTAGAAGTGGGAAAGAATAACCTAAATTAGAAGATGTTCGGTAAATCCGTGCATTTATCTTATAAAGGTGTCTTGCCCCCATTTTCTTAAAAAGATTAGCTTGTTGACAACTTGAAAAGTCTAACGATGCGCGGTATTGTTGATCTTTGTCTACATTAAGAGTCACGTGAAAAAACGATGATGTACAAATAGTTCGTGTTATATTATAGCACATATAAGCTCTAGAAATTATGGGTTTTTCCTTTTTCTTAATCACTACGCCTGGCACAAGGAAAGTGTTCGCAGAAGTGTAATGTACAGAACAGTTTCGCAAGACTGGTGGGGACAATAAAAGACCTTGTTTACCACGAGGACAAAATTGGTATATATTATTCGGAATGCATGATGTTAGCGGCAATAGGCATGCAATAATAGCTACTAATGTTAAACTATACGTTGGGAAGAATTGATTCGGCACCGAAGTAGGATCACTAGACGACGGTCTGATGTCTGCACTTGTGGCCTCGATGTTGTTTACAGTATTCGATCTCGTCGCAAAATTTCCCCTGTTGCCTATTGCCCTATTTCTATTTGCTATTGCCCCTCTAAAACTGTTATTATTTTGCCTATATGGACCATTTTGCCCTCTGCGTCTTTTACCCCAGTTATAATTGCGTTGACCGTAAGTTGGACTATAACTGTAATTACAATATCCACGTCCCTTTGGAAACGTACTAGGGTTCGCATTATATCCTCGCATCCCTCTCTGATATCCTCGTGATAACCTATAGTTGTTGTTATTACCCCATTGATTTCTAGGCGCACCATACTCCCAGTAATTCGCTGCTCTATTAGTCAGGTTATGCGCACTTCCTCTACCGCGATGTGCCGTGTTTTGGGCGTTCACTACATTTACAGTATAAATGCCCTCCGAATGTTCAGCTTCATAGCGTTCCATCATATTAACAATACCGCTTAAATCTCTTATTTGCTTATGTCTAATCTTTTCCTGTAGCTTTAAAGGAAGGCCTCGCACCACAAAATCGCGAACGTATATATCATTTTCTTCATCATATACTAATTTGGCCAAACGTTTTATGCGCGCTACAAATTCTAGCATAGATTCACTAGTTTTCTTAGTCGCCTAAAGAAGCGTCTGACGAGCTTGCTCTTTAACATTTACTGAGGTAAATTCCAAAATCATTGCTTCTTTCAGGTTTCTTCAAGTACTTAGTTGAGATTCATCTGCTAACTCTAACCAAGCACTAGCGCGTCCTACTAATAGTCTAGAGATAAAATGCAAGTACTGGTCCTCACGATACTCTAGAATAGACATCTCTCTTTCAAAGCTTTTGATAAATATAGCTACATTCTCACTCGGATCCCCACTAAAACAATTTAGCTGCATGCTCATCTGAGAACGGCGTGAAAGTGCAGCAGTATGGGTGCTTAAGGTGTCGAACTTACTTGCAAGGTTATCTACTTCTTTAAACATATCACGACTTACTGCTCTTTCAGCTCTACTGTCCGATGACTGACTGCGATCGCTACGTGTCCTCGGCATTGCTGTAGTCCTCGTGTCGGAATACTGTGCTGTATCAGATATAAGAAATAATATATCGCGTATAGTATTATAATATATGTGTAAATATGTAAAATATAATGAAAATAAAGACTTTTATATTTTAATTAGCTCGTCAGCCAAATATTTTAGCTAGCTTGGCGGAACGGGTTCAGGCAGGTTTTAGTTACAGTACTTGTTAAGCGAAAGAAACTGCTATTTAATACTATAAATAAAACATAACATATAGCACATGAATTACCTCTATTTCCTAGAAACTGCAAGTTACGGCTGGTGCGTACAGAGCAAATGAGCCTATGTAAGTTTGGAACGCCTTATATGCATCTTACTGTACGCCCTATACGGTATCGCTGAATGGGTTCGCGTTTCCCACCATTCATACTATTCACCCCATTTATTACTGCTAACAAAAGACGAACATCTGTGGCAGCCGTTTTCTATTTTTAACTACCAAATAACAAAATAACCGTCTGGCATAGAATGCATGAGTTACAGTAATCTGCCACATAACGTAAATTACAACAAGGCTCTTAGAATTAATCATCGAACATTTAAAACCGTACATATGCCTACCGTTCCTCCGCCATTTAAACATCAATATCACAAACACGAAACAGAACAAACGAGATAAATATCATGCAAGAACACATAAAATATTACCCACTTAGAAACATAACGTATACACAAAATTCACTGGTCCACAGAGCTACAGGTGATCAAACTGCAACTTTTGGGAATCTGACAATTCAAAAACGAAGGATGCGAAACTCAAATGAGAGGAGCAACAAAAAAATATATGCATAACATCAAAAGGAGTTCAACCTTTTCCACTGTAGCTTAAGATAACTACTGGAGAAAAGGAAAGACCGGGACCTCCATATTGCGTTCTCTATATGTGATGTAGCGGAATGTTGTTTGATTAAGTTTCAAATGAGAACACAAGACAGATTTATTATTATATATTTTATTAATGAACAAGATATAGAAATACAATTACAAATAAAGTCATACTACAATCTATCCTATATGGTAATATATTCCCCCCCTTACTGTACACTTCTATTCCTTTTTATATCTTCCATATGCTCCGCCTCTAAGGCTCGCATGTTCTCTAACCTACTCCCGTCTCTCTAAATCTATATATCGTAATAAAGGAAAAAATATGAATAATATTAGTAAGGAGTGCAGTCCAGATGCTACTATCCGTAGCCTGTCGTGAGTGCACGGTGTTCAAGCAGATAAAAAAGGTGCTGTGAGTGGGTGCACACAGAATAGTAAACTGTGCGACTAACCTTTTTTCTTCAGACGTCTTTCTTCCGTCTGGCCGATGCACCATGTAAGAGTTAAGCCTCTGTGTTGGTGTTTTATGCCTGCCACGCGGGTCTTTGTGTTGTGGAGGCTTGCTCTTAGCTTGTTTGCGGTGTGATAACCTCAAACTTGGGTAATTAAACTTTATTATTAACGAACAAACAATTTCTAACAAATAGTATAACGATGTGATATAAAACAATATAACTACAAAGTAACAAGTATAAATAATAAAAGGAAAAGAAAGACCGTTCACAACGGTTGCAGAGCGGCGAATAGGAACTGTGGGTATTCGCGCCTCTTTATATACGGGTGGTGTCTACATTCTTCTGCCTTTCTCACAACATCGCCGATTGGCGCGCTAATCGTGGCTTTTATCTTATGTTGCGCAGCGCAGTTCTAACAATATAGGCGCTGTACATTTCAAATAGTATAGACATTCATGGCAGATCGTCAAATGATTAAAACATAGCAGCTTACAGCTAAGACAAAAATGCACTTCACCAAGTGGGGTAAAGGGAGGGCCTAGAAATGGTAGTGGGAATCCACTACAAATATGTACTTATTCCCTTAATAATGGGATAAGTGATTAATGAAACCCACAGTATTATTCCCACTCCTATGATTACAACCAGTAGATACAAGTTATCTGGAAGATCTGTGAGATATTCAAATTCTTTTAAAGTGTCCTTAATCGATTTAAGAGAGAAATCCGGAAGTGCTATATCATACGAGGTGTTAAAAATGTACTTTGCACCAAAATATATCTGTTTACCTTGACTAGCAACAGATGCTATATATGTTAGTGTTCCGTCGGCTCTGAAAGTTGTATTACTCCCTGGGCAGTATAAGGTACAAACTTCGCTTAGTTCTGCTTTGTTAGCGTGTATTCTAATTTGCGTCATGTACCCTTCTTTTGAGCATTTAACTGTATAATATTGCTTGGCACATTCTATTTCCCCAAATACTGTCCCGAAATTAGAAAAACAAGTTACATTACCAATCGCACCCGTGTTGCATTGGTAACATCCCGAGAAAGCGGAAACAGTTGTGTTACAAATACTATCATAACTCTTTGTTGAGATGCTCAAGTTTCGCGCTGTAACTTGTAATTGGATGTTTGCTAAGGTTGATAATTCCACTTCTATCATATTTGTTGGATGTTGTCTTAGATTTAATGGTCCTAATGATAGGGGAAGTAAGAACTCATTGTTTTCGTATAGCGCTGAATAGTTGTGATATGCGCAATTACAATCGATCGCATCACCATTAGAATGGCAATTACAAACATCTGGATTAAATTCGCATTTTTAATTACTAGCCTCTTCACGCGATCTACAGTATAACTGGCCGATGTCATTAAATTGCTGACCAGCTGAAGTGGGCGGGTTTACTCTTACCTTGTTGTTGTCCATATTCCTAAGGAAAGAATATCCTAGTAATGGTGCGTGTGGAAGGGAAGTGGATATTACATTGAAAATGATGTTATTCCACCTAAATGTTCTACCTGGTGTTATCGTAATTGTATTCGTAATAGTTTCCTGCCCGTTAATGTTAAGTGCGATCTGTGCCGTTATCTGTGTGCTGAATGATGAACATGAAAATAGTTCGTAGATCGTCGAAGATGTGTATTCTGGAATGATCTTATAGAATAGGCATGCTGGTGTACATAAAAAACATCCGCAGTGGAAGCATCCACAAGATTCCATGCAGTATGCAAACCCTGTATTGTTAATTTCGTCTGAAAATTCGTCTATGTTGTCATTCGTTTTTATCGTTGCGCAGAAATTATTTTTGCACGATCCCATGAGTTTACAGCGTTTTATTGACGGCTAGATAAAAGTGTGATCGCGCGTAAAGAAATAGCTCTTCGCTATGCATAATAGCTTGATTGGCTGAACCGTCAGTACTAATGAACCAATAATTTGGTTCCTCATGTCTAGGAGAGATAAACACACTTCTTGGTTATTCGGTACGATAGATAGTAGTGTAGACGAGTCATAGGAACATTCTATATTGCCCAAATTATTGTAAGTGCAGGCTGCTGTGTTGGCTTTTAGTGAGCTGATGTCTGAGCAACAATATATTACCGGGGCTGTCAATAGCGTTATAAGTTATAGTAAGCACTGCCTTAAATAAAGAGTATTTGTTAGTGGCTAATGTTCTTTGTGAGACTCTGAATTTGTTCCTATTTCTAATTGGCGTATCACCGCTATTTCTTAAGAACATGCATCTAAGTAATAGTTTAATGGTGTAGTAAGGAATATGAATTATCATTAGTACGAAATGTGTTATGAAACGTATTATCACAAAGGTAGCTGAAAACATGTTAATTATAGTGTTTATGACCATAAAAAATAGCCATAGAATTATTATTCCTACAAGCCGTTCTAATGATGTGCTACAGTGAGTGATATAAGAGTAACACAGTCTACAGTCCACACTGTTGCAGTAACTTAGCGGTGGACATAACTTTCTGCTATTAAATAGTGCGAGTCCCTTTTTCCACAATGTTAAGTTCGCTACGAAGTTAGTCAATTGTATTTCACGCGGAATTGACACTATATGTAGAGGATTGTGAATCATTTCACAGTGGTGCGAGCGAAATGAATTAGAAAAGCACAGTTCTAAAGTGAAGGGAGCTAATGTATCGAGATTGCGTAGTAAGATAGAGCCATTGTTGAGACATCGAAATGAGCATTCATTGCAATGGTTTGTTGCGACAGATGGGGAATTGTCGAAGTCGAAAAAGGTTCTTTCAATCACACCCCATGCTCTTATCGGAATGGAATGTTTGTGGAGTACCAAATAGGTTATTGGTGTGAGTGGATAGTAACAAAGCTTACGAGACTTATTTGCGCATGGGAATTGTTGACAATACTGCGATGTGCCTGTGGCTGTAGTGTAGTTGCCGATACATACTGGTTCATCTAGTATGTCGGTATCCGAAATTTTAAGGTTGATATTTTTCAAAATGTGGAGAGAAAGATCGAACATCTGGATTTGATAGAATGTTTTCGTTGTTAGTGTGTTACTACAATTGTTATTAGCTAAAGTGTCAGAGCAAATTATCGGTGCAGCATCTCTTAACGCTTTTTTGAATTCAGGTATTAGCGGTATTGACGATTTAATCTTATTCCCTGAGTAATGACTGCATCGTGTGGCCCATTTTGGACAGCTGCAAGGAAATCCGCACATATACTTATAATCCGAATTTAACCTTAAAAACGTATTGTTGGTACATTCATGATGTAAGTAGCAAAAATAACCATTACTGGTCTTATAGATCCCTATGCCTGATGATTCGCATTCTTGTAGGAATATTAATGAGAGTTTAGATAGTGGATCTCTGCAAACGTTGTGTGTCGCTGTTATGCATGAAATAAGTAGTAGAGATAAAAAATATACATATGTTTTGGGTGGAAGTAGCGCTATGCGTGGCGATCTACGTGGTTGAATTGATCTAATATCTTGTGGAGCTTCTGAAGGCTTATTAGAATTTGCCCTAATTTCTAAAGGATGTAGAAAGTTTATTGCTCTCTGCAACCTTTTTCCATTGGCGAGTTGTATTGTAGCAGATCTAATCTCTTTTGTTGATGGAAGCTCGCAAATTCTTGCTAATTTCCAGTGCGCTCTTGGAATGTTATCGTCACGTAAGAGTACGATATCATCAATCTGCGGAGAACATTTAGCAGTTGAACGCGGATTATTATGATCGCACCTACTGTATTCTCGTAGTGAATTCAAATACTCGTTTTTCCAAATGTGCCAAAAGTTGTTAGCAACTAGCTGTGATTGTTTCCATAGGTTGAGAAGAGCGCATCTAGATGTTTGACTAGTTTGATAAGTTTCATTGTCTTCTGTCAACATTGTTGGGCTAGCGATGCAAGTATTACCTGGCAAAATGAAATCGATAGGTCGCAAAGGCTTAAATGATAAATCGTCTTGGTAATAAGTTAAGGGTCTAGAGTTTAGGATTGCTTCAACTTCATATGTTGTAGTTATTAATTCTTCCAGACTAAGTAAGTGTTTTCCTACTGCTCTTCTATAGCTTTGTTTAAAAATTCCGATTAATCGTTCATAGACTCCCCCTTGCCATGGTGCTAGTTCAGTAATAAATTTCCATTCTATGCCTTTATTGATACAGTAATCTTTAATATCTGGACATAACATCGCTTTAGCGGCAAGTTTAAAGTATGAGCCATTATCAGATAATATAAAGTTAGGAATTCCTCTTCGGGAAATGAAACGACGTAGAATGTGCAAGAATGAATCTGCGCGTAATGAGAGAACCACCTCGCAATGTATTACACGGGTTGCTAAGCATGTAATGAGACATATCCAAGTTTTTCCTAGAGCTGTACCACTTTCCCTAAATGTGATGGGCCCCATATAATCAATTCCTATATGTGAAAATGGACGGGATTCTGTTACACGGATAGTCGGAAGTGACGGCATCTTGGGAAGCGGGTATGGCTTTGCTAATGTTTTTCTACATTGCATACACATTTCCTTGATGCATCGCTTAACTGTTGTGCGTGCTTTAGGTATCCAAACTATTTGTCTAAGATTTGCTAATGTGGAATTAATACCTGCATGTGCTAATGTGGCATGTGTGTGAAGTATGAATAAGCGGGTAATATGAGAAATTCGGTTAAGAAATACTGGATATTTACAGTCAAATGTAGAATTCATGAATTCTAACCTGCTATGACATCGCCATATTCATAAGTCGTCACGTTGTAATCTAAATTGCTTAATATGTTCCTCTGATGGAGGGAACAAAGACTGGGATAGTTTAAATGCATAAAGAGTTGCTATCTTACGTGTTCTCGCTGTTTTCGCTTCATTGACAAAATATTTCTTGAGGAAATGAGATGAATTACTGGTACGTTTCTTAGAGCATTTACATATAAATAGCAGTATATAGCATAATACGTTAGCTATTGATGAGAATTTGCTATATTTTGTAGGATCAAGTATAGGGTGTACATTTTGCAACGCAATGGATGTCAATGTTGTGGAA
The DNA here is from genome assembly GCA_964036235.1 of Heterorhabditis bacteriophora. Taxonomy (NCBI): domain Eukaryota; kingdom Metazoa; phylum Nematoda; class Chromadorea; order Rhabditida; family Heterorhabditidae; genus Heterorhabditis; species Heterorhabditis bacteriophora. Next base: position 531,764 of record OZ038425.1, on the reverse strand, counting down.
TTACCATCTTCTACCATTTCATTGCTATCTACTTTTGAATGTGGATCAATATTAATTTCTCTGGGCCAATGTGATTCTGATAGTTCCAGCCAGGGTGGTCCGTACCACCATAGTTTATTCATCATTAGTTCATGAGGGGAGGAGCCCCGCGAAATAATGTCAGCTGGGTTTTCTGCCGATGAAACATATCGAAAGAAAGTATTACGCGGAACATTTGTTATCTCTCTGACGCGATTCTTAATGAACACGCTAAGCTCTTTGTATGAAGTTAACCATTGTAGCGCGCACTTAGAGTCAGACCATATGTATGATTCTGTGATCTCAAAGTCAAGTTGCTCTTGAATGAATTTAAGTATGCGCGTACCAATAACTAATGCCATTAATTCTAGCTTAGGTATAGTCATACCTTTTACTGGGCAAAGTCTACTTTTTGCAAAAACTAACGCGCTGGATGTTTCGCCAGTGTCGGAATGAATAGTTCTTAGGTACGCTACCGCACCATATGTGTGACCAGACGCATCAACAAAGCAGTGCAATTGATTGATCGCGCTATTAGAGACATGAATTAGACGGGGAATAGAGATTGGTTTGTCGTTGTAAAGATTAATTATGGAATTCCACTCGTTACATAAGTCCTTAGTTAAAGGGTCGTCCCATGATAAAGAAGCTTTCCATAATTTTTGAAGAAACAGTTTAGGTGTAATTAGTATTGGAGCAATGATGCCTAGAGGATCGTATACTGAGGCTATGAACTGCAATACTGTACGTTTGGTTGTTGTTGTTGCTGTAAATTTGGATATAGTGAAGGTGAAAGTATCGCTAGAAGTATTCCAATGCAGACCTAATATTTTTGAGGACTCATTAATTTCACATCCTTCGTTAGAAAGGAATTCATTAAATGTAGAGTTATTAGATATATAGTCTCTTAAATTCATTGATGCATCGTGGAAGATCTGCTTAGATTCATAATATAATTTCTTAGCTTCTTCTACGCTATTTGTACCCATAAATACGTTGTCTACATATAAATTACGCCACAACTGGTGTGCAGTGACACTCTTTTGATGTTGTAAGTGATGTCTAATAGTAGCGCTTAAAATGAAAGGACTCGAAATAATACCGAAAGGTACTCTAGTGAAACGATATGTAGCGATGTTATGTGTTGACGGCGGTTTGTTAATGTCATGGAGCCATAAAAACCTAGTTACTTCGCGGTCAGGTTTTGATAGACTAACTTGTAAGAATGCCTTTTCTACATCTGCACTTATAACTATAGGTGCGAGGCGTAATCTTAAAAGGATGCCGCATAAGTCGGGAAGTAAAACTGGACCTCTATATAAGCATTCATTTAGGCTAGGGTAGTTCTTGAGTTTAGCTGATGCATCATAGACTATACGCAATTTAGTAGTACTTTTTTGCGGAGTTATAACTTTGTGATGCGGAAGATAATGCACAATATGACTATCGGGAGTCTTAGTAGGATCTACTATCTCAATAATATTAAGAGCAAGCTGTTCTTTAAATATCTTGTCGTATTTCTCAATTAGTATTTTATCATTGCTAAGCTTTTTGAGCACGGAATAGAGACGAGATGTACATAAACCTAGGTTGCTAGGTAATTGTGGGTTGGAAGATTTCCATGGCCATTTTACCGTATAACGTTCATTGTTCTTCGTAATGCTACTTGCGAACATCCGCATACATTCTTTGTAGTGGATTCCCACTACCATTTCTAGACTTCTCCTTATCCCACTTTAGTAATACGCACTTTTGTCTTAGCTGTAACCTATAATGTCTTAATCATTTTACGATCTGCCATGAATGTGTCTATTATTTCAAATGTACGGCGCCTATGTTATGAGAACCGCGATGCGCAACATAAGATAAAAAGCCACGATTAGCCGCGCCAATCGGCAATGTTGTGAGAACGGCAGAAGAATGTAGACCGCGCCCGTATATAAAGAGCCGCGAATACCCACAGCTCTATTCGCGCCCCTGCAACCGTTCTGAGCGGTCATCTCTATTTTTACTTTATATTCACTTTATATTACTTTGTACCTATATCGTTTCTACTGTTACTCTCTTTGTTGTACATTTCTTGTTCATTGTTAGTAAAAGTTTAATTACCCAAGTTTGAGGTGCACGCCAACACGCACGCAACAAGTTAGGCTCCTCAAAGTCCCGCGTGGCAGGAGAACTAGAACACCAACACCGGGAGCCGAGTTGTTACATTCTTCATCATCAGATAACTCTGGTTTATCATGAATTCCTATAGATTCTAGTTTCCAAAACTTCTCAAGAGAATACTGAAGTTCATCGTATTGAGCGTTATCGACCGCTGTGTAATTGCTCTCAATGTTTCTATTAAGTTGTGTCACTCTTCCTCTACCAGTTATTAAATTACCTACTTTTGTGTCTAAGAGAAGGAACCCAGATGGAAGGATAGTATATGAATAATCTTTTAGTATATCCCACAAATAATCTGAACCAATTAAAATCGCGGGTTTCTCTGAGGTATACGGTAGGTGAAGGATACTTTGTCGCTTAATACGTTGCATATCATATTTAGTTATTTTTACGAAACGCAGATTATTAGTCATGTTATCGAGAGAGGTGACAGTCAATGTTGCTCTCGCATTATTCTTAAGAAGTATGTTTAAAGAATGCTTATGCGACGGTATAACTGTTGGCTTGGTGTTAGCAAAGGTATTGAGATGGAGTTGTTCTACACTTTGGGACCTCAGATTTAGCTGTCTGGCAAGTTCAGATGTAATATACGACCTATTGCTACCCGAGTCTAGAAATGCTAACACCTTAATATTATTGTGTGGCTCTTCTGGGTTTTCTACATTTACGTAAGTACACATCATTAAGGTATCATATGCAATATTATCTGTTGGCAGGCTTGGAATTGCTAAATTAGTGCTAGACGTTTCTATCTTAATAGGTGTCTCAATAACGTTAGGCGTTGAGGCGAAAGTAACCTGTCGAGACTGGACTTTATTTGTTTCTGCACTGTTATTCAATTTTGGTGCGCTATATATTGAATTTTTTAAGCACAAGGTGGTATGGTGTTTTTTCCTACATATTTTGCAAGTTGCTTTGCTTTTACAGTGTTTAAATGTATGTTGTCCTAAGCGATTAAAACAGAGACGAAGTTCCATAGAACGCTTTTTGCGCGAATCGATCATTGGATAAGCTTTGCATGCCGACGACTTGTGACTTTTGTTGTGACAATAAGCACATTCTATGTTTCTAGTGGAGGTCGCCGCGGAGAATGTAGATGACGGCATTGTATCGCGGTCAGCGTGATCATTGGTATGTTTATAGAGCGTGGGAAATCTATTCGGTTTATAGTCGGGTTTTATAGAAAACTGTATGCGCCGATTATCGTCGTAAATTCTATCTATGGCTGCCTCTTGATTGAGTACTTCACCAATTTTGTCTAATAGAACTTGTGCCGTAATTGGGTGAATTTTAATCTTAGGAATTACTTTGCTCATTAGGCTCTTGGGAAAGCGAGTTTCTATAATCTGCGCATATGTGGTATTATCTATATCATCGCCTAGTGATTGCAACTGTCGGCATATTCTAAGTAAATGTTGATAAGACTTAAACATATCTGATGATGTATGTTGTCCTGCACAGCAGACACTTTTTATTTTTCTTCTTTGCTTAATCGCATATTATTCTGCCTAATAGAACCTAACATCAGTTTTAGTTTATATGTAACACAATCGCTTTGTAGTTATTGTAAGAGAGGGCGGAGTCTCCTGAGCTCTCTCCGTAGTCAGTTCGAATAAAGGCATCTAAGCAACATGTTGTGCCGCATTTTAGAACTCAAGTAAAATTAGCCTGACCGCGTAATACCCCAAAAGAGGGTTGCGTAAGGTTTTAAGAAAGGGAATTCCCCTATTTGCCCCTAAGTGGGACAAAGTGGTGCATCGGCCACTAAAAATCCAAAGACCCGCGTGGCACATCAATACCTAAACGCAGCAAGAAATTCTCTTGCCTGGCACTTATACCTTATCTGGTGGTGCCTCATAAATCTTAATTAAGTCAAAGCGCAAAAGCACGCCTTCTTCTTATTAGAGAAAAATCCTAAATATCTTATCACATAGCTGCGTAACAGGTACGCTCAAGTGCATAATGATAGTAGAACGAATTGAGTTGAAGGAAGCTTATAGAGCTCTCGGTTCTCTTCTCATAGACGTCCGCAAGTACGTAGACGCCGCAATTCAGCTTCCAGAAGATGGAGAAAGTGCTCACCGATATGCGGAAGAATGCATGTTGGAATATAAGAAATATAGCACAGCTATGGCAGCATTAAGCGAAACATTAAAACAGAAAGGAGAACTGTTTAAAACTAGCGTAAATGAAGCAATAAGTTCGAATCCTCAGAACCACGAGAAAATTGAAACTACGGTCGAGGAGATATTGTCACAAATTCCATACAGCACAATACTTACTGAAGTAAATCATTTGAATTGTGCATTAGAACTGAAGAAGGATGCACTGGAACGGATATTGGCTGAAGTAAAGCCCAGTTTACCGTCTCATCACCCAAACTAGCAATACAACAAAGGCGAAATTTTCGGCCCCAACCAAGAAATCGATGACGATATAGTCGATAATCCTTACATGACAACAGATGGTGCGGAAATTGAACACCATCTAAACACGCCTCCGCCTAACATAACAAATGTGAGCGGACAAAGATTCGGTAATCAACGATCCGACACAACATATAAACAAAAGTTGGAGGACAATAATTCTTTTAATAATAGCGAGAAATTCGTACGAACTCACAGAAACGAGAAAAGTTCAGACGATAAACAGTGGTCTACACAGGACCTCATTCAAGTATTAACGGCCCTAACAAGAAATTGTCAAAACATTGCAAAAAACCAAATTCAGTTCCCAGAGATAAAGATACCTCAATTCAACGGCAGTCAGGATAGTTTCGACGAGTTTTGGGCAATATTCAATCAAATGGTTCATCTTAACCAACAGTTTACGCCTATCGAAAAATTCGTATACCTGACCAGCCACTTAACTGGGAGGGCGGCGAATGCTATAAAAGGTATTAAGATCATACCACAGAACTATGAACTCGCGCTGGACATAATCCTAAAGCGGTTTGGCAATATGGACAGTAACCAAACAAACATTGTTCAACTCATCAAATCAATTGAGCCTGCGAACAGATCTCCAGAAAGTTGTCGTGATGTATTTGAGAAAATATACTCACACTTACAACAATTAAAATCCATTGGATGCAATATCATGCAAGAATGCGACCCCTTATGGAAGGAAATCATATTTGAACGATTCCCCGTCAATATTCAAGAAAAATTGTTCTTACAAATACAAACGCAAAAGGAGCTAAGATGGACAGTCAGTCAAATTCTAGAAAAGATTGATGAACTCATAACAGTGCAAGAATTATTCGAGAAACGCAGATTTAAATCGGCACATAACCCAATTACCAGCACTGATTACAATAAACAAAGGTCACCCAATCCAGACAGAAGGCATTGCAGGTTCTGCCAAAAGCAGGGTCACACAGACATCGAATGCCGGACGTTCCGCTCTCCTTCGGAGCGACGAAGCAGCCTTAAGAATAGGAAAATTTGCTGGAAATGTTTCTCAAACGAACATTCCAGCAATCAATGCCATCGAACCAACTGCTCCATATGCGGGAAGGAACACAGTCGCTTATTGTGTCTAAACAATACGCCAAGGGGGCAAAGTAATGACACTGCAGGGAGTCAAAAGCCTCAGAATTCATGGGACAAAAGTCCACAAAGACAAACCCGCAACAGCTACAGTCTTCCCCAAAGAGAGAGGTCACACTCTCAGCAAAAAGGAGCAGTAAATCAATATAACAACGTATTAGAACAACCGAACGAACAACAAATGGAAGAACAGTCGGGATATACACACACCGCCAATACCAGGCAACTCAGACAACAATATGTCCTGATGACAGCGGAAGTGGATATTTTCAATAACGTTAAGAAACAATACGAGAGACCTATCTTATTCTTTGATAGTGGCTCACAGCTAAGTTTTATAGAAGAAAATTTTGCCCGAAGTATAGGTGCACCAAAACAATTTAGCATCGAACGAACTCTCTACGGTATGGGAGGGAAAAAGGAATCATTCCTGTCCAACATGGTAAAGGTAGAGCTCAGAACAGGCATTGGTAGAACAATCGAAGTTCAGCTATCTACAAAGCCTATACTTACCAATCCATTTGAAACAGCCATTCTTTCGCCTAAAGACATGAGCTATCTAGAAGAAGGCAACTTCGTGCTGACCAATCCAAGAATATCAGGTGAAAGGATAAAACCGTCAGTAATCATTGGAGTAGATTTGTGGACAGACTTTGTAAGGGTCACTCAAGCGTCCGTAATACTTCCATCCGGGTTGATTATCCAACCAACGATATTTGGTTATGCCGTCCAAGGGTGTAGCAAATCACCAACAGCAGAAGTCTACCATTCGAATGGCAATATCATTCAAGCTTTAACCATAATCAAAGAACAGAATACAGATATTAAAAACGAATTAAAAAACCTTTATACACTAGAGGGTCTTGGTATTTCAGAAGATCCAGGAAGTAAAGACGAAGAAATCTTCAAATTTATGGAAAAATATTCGAAAGAAATTAAATTCTCGTCTGAGGGAGTGATAGCTCCCTTCCCTCTCAAGGACTCCATAGTAGAACTAAAAGATAATTTTAATATCGCATACCGACGGCTTATCAGTCTGTTGGAGAGCTTAAAAAACAAACCAGAGCAAATCGCCTGGTATATGAAGGTCCTACACGCTTACCTTGAAGAGGGAATAGCGGAGATCGCCTGTGAGAGTATTCATAACAGAGCAGGCACATTTTATCTACCTCATAGAGGTGTCTGGAAGGAAGGAAAGGCAACACCGTTGCGCATAGTATTCGATGCATCACAAAAAACACGGTCATCTCCATCCCTTAACGATTGCATCTTCGAAGGCCACAGTTTCATAAACAAAATTCATGAGATCCTCATTAGTGCTAGGTGGGCCAGAATTCTGCTAACAGCAGATGTTCAAGCAGCTTTTACCCAGATTAGGTTAGTTACTGAACACCGTGACCTAACACGGTTTTTGTGGGTAAAAGACCCAAACAAACCAGTCACAAAAGATAATCTGACTATATATCGATTCACACGTATACCCTTCGGCATTAATGCCAGTCCAAGCATACTCAATATGACCATCAGCAAACGGATGATAGATATCGGAACTCCGCTAGCCACAGAGATTCTCAAAAACCTCTATGTAGATAACATCATGCTAGAAGCCGAAAATCCTGGAGAAGCGATCGCAAAGTACCACGAATCAAAGAAATACTTTCAAGAAATTCGCATGAATTTACGCGATTTCATATCAAATAACGCTAGCGTGAACAATAGGATTCCAGAAACTGATAGAGCAAACACAGGTCCCTGCAAATTATTAGGGATAAATTATGATACCAATACCGATAATATCGAAGTTAAATTAAACTTCCCTCAGTTCACCTCAATAACGAAGAGAAAGGTTATTAGCATGATACACAGTGTTTTCGATCCAATCGGACTAACAGTGCCCTTGCTAATAAAACATAAGTTATTCCTCAGGGAACTTTTTAGTAAAAATCTTAAGTGGGACGAGCCTTTAGACTCCGATCTCATCTCAGAATGGAACACCATAAGCAGGCCGCTTCACGATACGGCCATATCCATACCCAGACATATCGGACCTTCCTCCCCCGACCAAGTATCAGACCTATTCGTCTTTGTAGACGCTTCAAAACTCGTTTGCACCTGTTGCGCCTACTTATCGCACACAGATATGAGCAAAAGTTCAAAACTTGTCAGTGGAAAAGGAAAATTGACTCCAAAAAAGGAAGATGTTTCAATTCCCCGCTTAGAACTCATAGCTCTTTTAATGGGCGTTCGTCTCTCCTACTCTATTGTCAACTCGTTACAAAACAGGATAAATAACGTCTATATAGTGGGAGATAGTAAAGTAGCACTATGCTGGTTGATATCTTCCAGAAGTCTACCAGTCTTTGTGCGAAACCAAGTCAATCGTATAAAAACACTGCGCGAGAGTTTACAAAGGGTAAATGTCAAAGTTTCCTTTCATTATATCCCATCTGAAATGAATCCGGCCGACATGGGAACAAGAGGCTGTTCTGGAAAAGAAATTACATCGTCATCTTGGGTAAATGGTCTAACTTGGTGTTCGCATCCCCGCGAAAAATGGCCAATAAAAGACATAGATATAGTCATGAACTCTAACCCACAAGAATTTGAACATATCCATGTAGAAGAGTCAAAGCCCGTCAGAGACGCATATGTTCACATAACGAATACAGTCAATACAGCTGTCAAGTCTATCTTTCCTATAAGAAAATTCAGTGCATACCAAAAAGTTATACGGATAGCTGCTTATGTATTATTATTCCTTAAGCATTGCGCGAGAAAAATCAAAGGACGACAAAGTATATCCAACCTTTTGGCACCCAGCATTAACTCAGCCGGAATCACAGCAGAGTTAATGAACAAGGCAGAAACGACAGTAATTAAAACCGAAACTACTCACATCTCAATTAAAGAAATGAGGGAGAGATTCAAGGGTAGGAATATAGAGAGAGACGGAGAGGGAGTAATCAGATATCGAAGCAGATTACAAAATGCCGAGATAAATTATGATTCCAAAAATCCCATCTTCATACCTAGTGCATCACCTTTAGCCAGATTAATTATTAATGACACTCACGTTAAATATGGTCATTGTGGGAAGCAACATTTAATTACGGCTGTCAGTCAGAAATATTGGATACCAGGGATCAGCCGACTGGTTTCTAACTTACTGAGATCGTGTATCATATGCAAAAAGGTCAACGGCCTGCCATTTCGATACCCTACAACAGGACCTCTACCGAGTGATAGGGTAGTGCGTGCTAAGCCGTTTGAGAACTCGGGAATAGATTTTCTAGGTCCTTTCGACTTGAAGGAAAAAACTAAAGCGTACGTCTGTCTTTTCACATGCCTCACAACGAGAGCAGTGCACCTTGAAGGCGTAGAAAGTCTATCTGCCGACGCATTTCTTAGGGCATTTCAAAGATTTGTAGCTCGCCGAGGAGTTCCTAGCACTGTACGTAGTGACCAAGGTACCAATTTCCGACTCGCTGTACAAATAATGCCAAATATTAATAAACAAGAATATTTCGAAAACACTTCAGTAAGTACATTCATGGCAAATGAGAGAATACGTTGGATTTTTAATCCACCACACTCACCTTGGATGGGAGGCGTTTGGGAACGTCTAGTACAAAGTGTAAAAAGGGCTTTCACAAAAATGGTTGGCCGAAAGAAACTGTCATTCGTAGAAATGAGTACAACAGCTTCCATAATCGAAGCAATTCTCAACACCCGTCCAATAAGTCATGGTGACCCCAACGACCCATCCGCTATCCCCATCCGGCCTATTGATTTCATATCTCAGCAAATGAAATTCACTTTGCCCTCCTGTATCAATCCTGGAGAAGAAATAGATCCAGAATATAACGCTCAGCCAATCCGATCGATAACTCAGGCAAAGCAGGCGTTACTAAGCATAGATCTAATGATAAATAAATTTTGGAATATGTGGAGCACGCTCTATCTCAGTCAGCTTCGAGAAAACCATGGAATCCGGCTAAGAAATAAGCGACATGGTACACGTTCAATTCCAGAAATAGGAGAAATCGCATTGATAGAACAAGACTTTACACCACGAGGGACATGGCATTATGGGTTAATATTAGACCTCATAAAGAGCGCCAACGGACAGATTAGATCCGCAAAGATGAAAGTTCCTAATGGCAGAATCATCCACAGACCTATCAATAAACTATATCCTATGGAAATTCGAACCAGCTTACCCAATAAAATACTATCACCACCACAAGGGGATAGCAATCTCGAAGAGGAAGAGGAAGACTTAGAAGAGTTGTCACCTGTTTCGACCCAAAAACCACTACAATATTCGACGAACAGACATAAGGATGATAAAAGCTCGGGGCAAGCCCTGGTGCAGATTCAAAGCAGTTTAGTTAAACGACCAAATACCACCTTAAAAGCACTCCTACCCATCCTACTAATTGTATTTGTGACTCATACAAACGCCATTGAAGCAAGCAATTTAGTACGGTGCGTACCAGGTGGATTCGAATTACGTCCAGTTAAGGGAAAGTTAGAATTGTGTCTGGAGAACGAATGCAAGGTTATAGAGGACATCGTAAACATTCTCACATTCATGCTACCGTTCTATCCAAATCAACGACCAATTCCAATACGAGTACGAAGATTCTCAAAGGGATCTCAAAGTATTCATTCATTAACATGCCCATCTAGAGAATTCTGTGACGGCATATCCATATTATTGTCACCATCGTTAATAATAAATCCCACCTGTTGGCCCGAAGGAGCGATCATATCGCTATGCATTTATATATACGGTATCGTATCGGCTACATTACTAATTGTCTTTACGATAAGAAGAGTGATCTACTACATCCAATCTCGAAGAGACCCCAAAATCAGAGTGTCAAACGAAAAAATAGAGGTCAACAGGACTACAAAGGACCAGGAAAACACTCAAGAGGTCATAATAGATGCTATTGAAGCAGCACATAACATAGTAAACCAGGGAGAGATCGAGATTAATAGAGATTCCAAAGATAATCCGTTTAATATCCGAGACGTCTCCTTCACTAGATACGTGGGGAAAGGACCATTGGCAATAATGTTGCTAATAATAACAGTACAAATAGCTGTTTCTTGTCAGGAAGGATATGTGCGAGGGTCTACAAACGTCATTTGTCAAGAAGATCAACCGCAAGGAACAGAAAACTGTTACATGGAATACAACGAGGAATTATTCTTTAACAGTATCCACAAGTCCTTTTGCCTCCGAGTAAAGCATCAAAACACGTCGATAGGTTTTATTGAGATAATGATCAAACCACTAAAACAAACTTGTCAAAAGGTTAGCAAATTCTTTACAAGGGACACTACCCCTAAGGTATATTCATCCAAGCGATGTCCACTGGCCGGTTCGTGTCACAGCAATACCTGCACCACAATACGAATCAATCAAAGAATCCCAGAACTCAATAACGCCAGCAGCTATCCCGGAAATGTAAGATGCAGCGAAAGTTGCGCAGGCTGGTTTTGTGGATGTGCCCTGCCGGGAGCCGCGTGCATGTTTTATAAAGTAGCTCATATACCAAAAACGAAGCTTCCTTATGAATTTTTTCGTTGTGCCAGCTGGACACAACAAGTAGAGCTTTCAATAGTATATGCTATTGGAAAATATAAAGTCACTAAAAACTTAGCAGTTAGCCCATATATAGTTGAGAATAAGGTCGCTGATACAAAAATAAGAGTAACCTCAATCACTACTCAAAACGATCCTCTAATGAACTCAATCTTCGCCGAGACAGCTGATTTCACAGTAATTGTTCCCGATACTTTCACAACAGCAGTACGTTGTGTAACCAAAGACCAAGCTCGCAACAGGTTCGCCAGCTGTTCCACGGATGAAGTGTGTCTCTGTACCAACAATTCAGAGGATGTCGAGTGCGTTTGCAAAACCACATCCTTAGCCACTCTCCATTCACAGTATGAAACGACAATACCAATAAAAACTCCTAAGGTACACCTCTACTCATACGGGTCGAATTTAATAGCGGAAACAAATCAAGCAGAAATTATGGTCGCTATTCAGTCAAAGACTATAATAAAACAATCAATAATAGTTAAAAATCCTAAATGCTCTGTATCAGTATCGCCAGCAGAAGGCTGCTACAAATGTCTCGAAGGAGCAAGGATACCGATATCATGTTATACCCCAATACCGGCCATACTAGAAATACAATGTTTGAACGAGGTTTTCATGATTCGATGCGGCCCACAAACAATAAAACAAGAGCTGAAATTCTACTACAATTCGGCAATCGTCGTCGGAACCTGTACAACACATTGCGGGAATACCACAATCTCTCTCGTTGTGGAAGGCATCCTCATGTTTCACTCTGAGAATGATGCGAGTATTAAAAAGCTCCAAGTCATTCATCAATGGCATAATCAGGGTGGAGCACCAGATTTAACCCCTCTCTTAAAAACCATACAGAAGCATTGGGGGCTCGCATTAACAGCGGCAACGGTCACAATCATGTTGATGGCGGGGACTTATTTGGGAGGCCCCTTTGCAATGATATTCCTATTAAATCTAGCCGCGATCGTGGGAGGAAAATGCATTGCATTTCCAATCTCAGTCCTAAGACGTATTAAACTAGGACAGAACTAAGACCGCTGTGTGACATACAGTCTAAGCGGTAATCCTAGACCTTTAAGTACTCAGTGCACATATTGTAATATGGATCAGATAACGAGGTGTATATAAGTAGACTTACAGGATTCTGTATCATTGCTGACCACTCCTAACTGTATTCAAACTAGTTATTATGTCCGATTCAACGGAAGTTCCTCCCCCAGTAGATGTGATGGACAAGATTCAGGGTTCAATGGGACGTATCCCAAAGAAAGGAATTAGTGGACTTTCCCCTTCCTCAAAAGGAGTCCTTCAAGCGTGTACAGATTCAGCATTAGCTCTAAAGAAGGTTATCGAAGAGAGCAATAATCTAGCCACATACCAACAGATGTCAACCAAGTTAGACTCCATCCAGCAAGGAATCGAAAAGCTGCTTCAAATCCTAGGTGGTGTGACCTCCACCTGCATATTCTGCGATCGAGACAACCATAAATCGGATTCGTGCCGTATGAGTGTGGAGAAAAGGTATCAGCTCTTGGGAGAAAAATCCCTGTGCTCCCGCTGTCTGACATCGTATTCTGATCCAACTCACACTATTCCGTGTCGGGCAGTTTGCGAAGAGTGTAAACAGGGTCATCACAAACTACTTCATCCTACTGTACCGAAAGGTATAATCCCAAGACCGACCAAGCGAGTCAGAAACGAGGACGTTTTTCTCTACTAGTCAAGCAGCTCTCGCCCTCGCCCATTATCCACTCTGTTCCTATCAGAAGTTATTCGGCCCGTCGTCAACGTCTACACAGCCCTACGTAATCAGTACACCAGGAATTCCATAGTTTAGTTCTACCCAGTTCCTATTTAATCAGCTATTTTTATCTTCGTTGTCGTTTCCCCAATTCATTAGTATTGTTGTTTCCTTTTATTCGGATCGTTATTCTTGTTATCGTTAGTTCTTTATCCTTAGGAAACTCCCACACGTATTCACTGTCTTTCTATCTATTTTACTAATGCCCATGCTGTCAGAGGAACGTCGATCTACAGGTTATGGGCGGTAGCTACTTCAGAGCTCCCCTTACCGATTGATCGACGTCACCCCTCGCCACCGGGCTTCTTTATTTCTTCTTTTCATATTTACCTATTCTTTCTTTTTGGTGTTGGGAGTGTCCTGCACAGCAGACACTTTTTATTTTTCTTCTTTGCTTAATCGCATATTATTCTGCCTAATAGAACCTAACATCAGTTTTAGTTTATATGTAACACAATCGCTTTGTAGTTATTGTAAGAGAGGGCGGAGTCTCCTGAGCTCTCTCCGTAGTCAGTTCGAATAAAGGCATCTAAGCAACATGTTGTGCCGCATTTTAGAACTCAAGTAAAATTAGCCTGACCGCGTAATACCCCAAAAGAGGGTTGCGTAAGGTTTTAAGAAAGGGAATTCCCCTATTTGCCCCTAAGTGGGACATATGTCCTATAAGTGAAAAAGAGAGTATTTGTGCGCGAAGTTTGTGGCAGATATTATCGATGTTTCCATAGTTCTCTACTAGTATTGATATCGCAATGGGATAATTATAAGAGTCAGCGCTTAGTCCCGAAACTAATCTAAAGGCGTCACCTCTTAGATATGATTTTAGGTAGTGAAATTTTATGCAATCTGATATGTCTTGTGAATGGACCATAGTATTAAAGGTTTCCCAAAATGAGGATCATTTAGTTATTTCGCCGAAAAATAGTGGAATCTTCACAGGTGGTAGTTGCGAGAGTGTAGGTGCCGCTTGGATGATGTTTGTTTCTGTTCGAAGGGGTTGCTTAACGGGAGCAGATACGCTCGATATATTATTAGTTGAAATGTTGATATCATCATCCAAAACGTCTCCTTCCTCTTTCCTAGCCAAGATCTCGTTTCTATAAAGTTCTTTTAGCGAAATGATTTCCTCAATGGTATCCTTAGCTTGATTAAGTGAACCAGTATAGTCACCATAAGTATGTAGATAGTCCTCGTAAATTTTTGATTCTTTATCTCTATCGTTTGAATTAGTAAGCGTGCTAATATGTTGGATCCATGAGTTATGAATAGAGTCAAGATTATTAGCGGTTTTTTCAATTTTTTCTAAATGCCTTTTAATATCGTGGTAAAATTTTAGTAGTACGTCGTTAGTTAACTCGCTCAGGGGTTGCAAAAACGTTTTAACTTCATCTTCATATGCTTTAACATATGTCTGTAACCTCTTATTGGTACTACCTATCATCGACCTGATTGGACCGGACATTGTGAATGGGAAAATCGCGTATTGTAGCGCCTTGGCTATTTATGATCGGAGAGCGCGATAACTCGGCGTGAAAGATTGGCACAATTAACTAGTGCGCTTGATGAAAGCAAACTGATTTGCTTCAGAGAGGGGTTTTTGTCGTATAGACAAGAAAGAATGCGTGCGATGCAAAGATTAAGGCACGGTAAAGAGCCGTGGTCGCCAAATAAAGAGAAAAAGAAGAAAAAGAAGCTATTGTGCTGTTATTTTCTTTCCTTTTCCTTTGCAAATGAGAAATGAGAGAGCCAATTGATAGATTATAAAGTTTACTGACTAACCTTGCAATACAACGATATAATACAATCAATGAGGGGACGAGAAAATTGACAACTAAGATGAGTTGACAGGAGGACTATGTATAACGATTTCCCTAAGCCTCTTTGGTTCTTATGCTCTTTTGATCTGCCACGCGGGTCTTTATCGTTGTGGAGGCTGGGAGGTTCGTTAGCGCTGGTGGCTTGGTTTGTGGTTACCTCAAACTTGGGTAATTAAACCTTTATTCAACAGATAACAAATATAAATAACAATGATAAATAAATCCTCGGCTAAATTGTTCTCTTACTGAGAAGCGAGCGCTTTTATACGGGTGGTATGTTTGCGATAACGCCGCTCTCATAACATATGCGCGCATCCTAACATAACATAATTAATGGCGATGAGAATGTTGATATTAGATTGAACCTATTAGTCATAGATAGATTATACTTTAGTATTTGTAGAACATGTTGCAACAACATAATCTTGTAAAGTAAACCGACACTAATACAAGGTAAATGTTATCCTAGAACATACACCACAGTATAATAAATGGTATTGGAAATCTACTACAGCGTTCATGAGGATTCAATATAAAATGATAGTGGAGTGAGGAAATCCACTATACTATGAGGCTGATCTCAAAACTAATATCATTCCAGTAGCACCTTCTTTTATATGTGTGGTATGTTTATGTTACAGCTACTGGAATGCTAGACCTACTGCGCTTATCGAGAAACATCAATGTTTAACACAAACATTCTCAAGAATGTTGCACATAAAGATTCTCTTCGGAAGTTATCGCAATGATGCGATTGTTACGAAAGCCCGCAATTAATTATTACGAATGTTCGTAACACCTCTAGAGTTACAAATCATCGCTCATTATACGCACACAAATGTAAAGCTAGAAGATATTCCGTTTTTGGTAATCTACTCCGGATCATACGGCGGAGAAGCTAAAATTCTAACCACTAAACCATAACAGAAGTTTATACAGCTCACTGCCTACTTCTTCCCATATTGTGCTTTACATCTAGTCTACTATTTATTCTGCTCTCATTACACTTCAACTTCAATCTACTAACCAATAATTTGAGATTCATCCATTTACTAACTAACATATCTGTCAAGATTAGTGAATCTCAATCATCTCTTCTATTAGTCTCCTTCAGTTGAATCCTTTTATCTTGTCTACTTCCATTATATTGTCACTTAACAATAAGTTTGTCGTTTATATTAAGTTACAACAGGTCTTTGAAAGAAGGCCATACCCACTATTTTTGGGCGTGTATAAGTGTAAGAATTTTAAAATGTCTCCAATCCAACAAACTCTAATAAACTCTCTAATTTTGACGAAACGGTTTGTAAAAGACATCACGGGTCGTTAAGTCTGATCTAAATCTGACCGGGATAGCATTTTTCACGTATACCACAGGTTCGATTCCTGTCTTGGGCATCTCGTTTTTACACTGTTCAATGTGGTGGTCGTGGTGATGAG